>CM066171.1:42378885-43606385 GCA_033629205.1 Lithocarpus polystachyus | reverse complement strand
GTCTTTTTTTTTTCATGTTTTTTTTTTCTGCAGTCCTTTTTTTCACTTTTTTTTTTCTTTCTGCAGTTTTTTTTTTCACTTTTTTTTTTTTTTGGGAGCTCAGTGCACAATTTTAACCTAGTGCACGTCACAAAACAAGAACGAAGAACAAAAAACAGAAACGGAATAAGATAGGAAGATAACAGGAAACAAAAGATAAAAGGATAGAAAACTGATTTTAGAACCTAGCTCTAATACCAAATGATGCGAACCTCAATCGACCCGCTTTGAGACCCAACAAACAATATTGGAATATTGCCCAAGAAAGCTAAAATTCAGATTTGATAGAAACCCAGACCCAACGTTTATAAGAGAAACGCGAACCAAAGGTATAAGTAACAGACCTTAACCCAATGATTATAAAGGAATCACGAACCAAAGATATAAAGTTTGAACGCCACAAGGAATAATCTTTGATAAGTTCTCAGTTCTTGAAGAACCAAAGAGAAGAACAAAGCCTCACCTTTTTTTTTTTTTTTTATTCAATCAATCCGCTCTATTACAATGAGTGCATGCTAATAATAAGGCATGGCTGAATGTAGAAAATATAAAAAAAAAAACGTACTAAATAATAAAACCCTAATTAAAACTTGATTTGGTCTGAAAATAGCAGATCCAAAATAGGAAAATAGCTAAAAAACGTCCTAAATAATAAAAGCCTAATATTAAGGTAGATCTGATCCAAAATTATAAGATCTAAATTAGGAAAAGTATCTATTAACTGATTTAGAGCTGGAAAGTCAATCAGCCATAAATCCATGCCATAAATAACGCCCAATTATGTCAAATCAGCCCTCAATAGCTTGGATTAAATTTATTAAGCCTTCATCTTCTTTTGGGCCCAACTTGGAATGTGAATCAGCCCAAATCCCTTGAATCAGCCCATTAAGTGCTTCTTTGATCTTCTTGGATCTTGCTCTAGTAATAGGCCCAACTGGAACTTGCAATGGATCCTTGAAAGCTTGTTGATTCTCATCAACAAGCGCTGGCACAGCTGAACAAAAGGGCAGAAGACTTTCTAGTAGAATTTCATCAAGCACAAGAGCAGCTGACTATGACAAGAACAAAAGAGAGAGTGCACACTTGGCAACCACCACTAGCTTCAAAGTTTAAACTTAATTTTGATGCGGCAATATTTGCAGACCTAGGATGCTCGGTTATGCGAGTGGTTATACAAAATGAAAAGGGTGAAATCATGGGAGCAATGACAGCTAAAGGACCAGGCATTGCGGACAGCATTAAGGCAGAAGCACTAGCCTGCAGAAAAGCATTAGAATTCGCTGTGGACATTGGAATTACTGAGCTGGTTATTGAGGGGGATTAGGCATAGGTGATTTTAGCTATAACTTCGAATCAATTCAGTTTGTCTCGGCTAGGCCATGTATTTGAAGATATTCAGATGCTCATTGCGGGTCTAAGGTGGGCAGAGGTACGATGGGTGAATAGGAGTGCAAATCTGGTTGCACATAGCTTAGCACGAAATGCAAAAAATGTTGTTGATGATGTAGTTTGGTTGGAGGATTCTCTGCCGCCTACCTTGGATGCTTTGTATCATGACTCTTTATCTATTGTTGAATGAAATTTGATTTCAGTTTCAAAAAAAAAAAAAATTGTCAAGTAATAGTCAATTACTACGTAATATTCGAAGTAGTAAATTGTTTTTTGCAACAACATATATATCATTACATCAAAGTTATCATTAAAATATCTAGATTTTTTTGCAACGAAACTTTTTTTTCCACAAATCTATTACTCAAAATTTATTGCAACACATCATATCATTTTGATGCTATTGTAACAATATTTTTGTTGTTGTAATAAATATTTTTTTTCTTGTAGTTGCCTTGTTGCCGTCTCCTTAAGCCTCCTCTACTCATCCTTGCCCAACTCCTTGCTCACTCTGATGTGAGCCTTGAACTTGTAATTTTCAACAAGAAAGCTCAACGCCTCAACCTCAACGTCGCTAGAGAACAAGAGCACCAGGAAATCTTTCAATCCATCGGCACGAACATCAACCCTCTGGAACAGATTGCCCATGTGAGCCTTAGACTCCAGAACTTCAGCATAAATCTCCTAGAAGCTCCAGACGAAAGTCAAGCTCTTCGAAACCTTGTTCAAAACAATGGTTTCCTTTTTGGATTTGGATGATTAGGGAGCCATTGAAAAAGAGTGGGTTTCTTAAGAAATTCGGGGGTGTTTGGCAAGCTAGTTCAAACGCGCTCGTGATCTTTGCACTCTTCAACTTATATATATAGCCCCATCTATCTAATATGAAAAGACTACGTTACCCTGATTTATTTCTCTCACTCTTTCAATTTCTAACTAAACCAATTCAATATTTAAAGACTTGTTGTTGTTAAAACTAGCATTGCATAATTGAATTGCTAAAGATTAAAAAAATTAATGACAAAGTTTGATTACAAACTTAGTTATAGCTAATAACTATGATTTTCACTAAAAAAAAAATTAACGTGGTTACATATTTTGAAAATCTAACCGTTAGTTTACATATTCATTATATTCTTAACACGCATGTCAAATTTTGTGTCAGTCGAATATTATTTACTATTCGATTTATAAATTTATTTTTAATGTATAATTTTGACTACAAAAACTTGAAATTTAAACATTCGATTGATGATATAATTATTGATATTTGATCTTATAGAAATTTTACAAGCATGAAAAATTTAAAAAGAAATATAATTCAATGTGAAATTGTCATAATTCACATATAATAAAAAGATATTAAGTAAATTTATAGTCAAATTTTGTCTAAAAACTAACCCCTACATGCACGTGTACCATACTTACAAGCTTCAAACATCTCTTTGTCTCCGCGATCTTGTCTGAGGTTCTTATCAATCAAAACACAATGAATTTTTTTTTTTTTTAAGAAGAAAACACAATGAACTTGATTGACCAAATATTTTGGCATGAGGAAGCTTTTGTCATAAATAAAAAAAAAAATTCTGCTAAGCTTGCGTACGTAGCCAGTTGATATCAACCTCATTTGGGCGTGGACAAAGAATGGAAAATATTAGTAGAAAAGGAGGAAGAGTCCAAGGCTATACTTGTAAGTTGTAACAGCCCACCAAGGTCGTGAATAATTCACCAATACCAACCAAAGTTAATTTATTACATCGCCACCTTCATGTGGAAGGAATGTGTAAGAGACGGAGTTTTACTTCGATCCAGTAACTTACATTAGACCCCTTAGGATAATAATACGGAATTTAAAGCAAACACATGTTAAAAAAATTTATTTTGTATAAATAAATAAAAACACACATTCATCAAATTCAATACTCACATCATGTGCACTCTCTATTGAAGTATTTTTTTAAAAAAGTATTATTTTTATTACAAATATTGAATATACGATTATGATCAACGAATATTCATTGCCCATTTTCTTTTATGCTATTCATATGTTGAATAATGTCATTTAGTAATACCCACATTAATTTACATTATTAGCTTTATTGAATATATATTTCAATTCATTACCAACTTTATAACAATTTACTATTGATAAACGGTAAACAAATTTTGAATGCAATTGACTTATGGAACAATAATTGTGTGGTAGTCTCTTGTTGAACTTGTTCTTCATCAAGTACAATGGAGTCCGTTGAAGTAGCATCTTGTGTTGGCATTACTGTACTTCTTTGTTTAGCACACAATGTTGATGGTTCAACATTATTGAAAACTTTATCATCAAGGCTGGTCACCTTTTAAGTTGCCTCAACCAAGTCAAGTCGGGTGCTCATTTGAATGAGGATTACAAAAATATATTGGAGGGCAGGGGCGGAGGGAGGGGGGGGGCGAGGGGGGGCAGGTGCCCCCCCTAAACTTTCAAATATTTTTACTAATAATATTATAATAACCTAAAATGTCTTATTTGCCCCCACTTGATACAAAAGACAAAAATTTTTTTCTCAATTCCGGTACCTTTTCTCAGTAGATTTCTCCCCCTACTACAATTCTAATATATAAAACCAATAGTTCCCACTTAGTAATGATTAAAAAAAAAAAAAAAAAAAACAATCTCTACGTTGAATAGGATAGGAGTCACTAAATAGTAGCTTGATGGACTTTTAAACAATTATATATAAAATCATGGGTTCCACTTAGTAATGATTAAAAAAATAAAAAAGAACGTTTCATATTCATTGGTTTACTTAGTAGTGACTTTGACATTGATCTTACTAGTTATAACAGCTACTATTAAAAGAATATAATTAAAAATTGATTACGCAATTAAATAGGAGATTAATGGATGAATGATTGCTTAATCATATATATTGAGAAAGATATATTCAAAACTATTGAGTGTGAATAAATCATGCAGCGGCTTCAAAATATGAAAAATCGTCAAGGGCAATTGAGTATAATAAGCCAGGTGTGAAAAAATAAATTAAAACTTACATTTTATGTTAGATTTTGTATGAAAATTACATTATCATATAGTAGTTTATTTATTTTGTTATTAATATTGATTAATTTTTTACTTTTAATCTTGCCCCCCCTGACCTAAATTTCTGGCTCCGCCACTGTTGGAGGGCCTTTGCTATGAACATTAATTTTGTTTCCCTCAAATTCTAGTTTCCTATCCCATTGCCTTATACCATCTCGTCTTCAAAATTACCACAAGAAAGCCGGGTAGTTCATTGTGAAAATACCGTGGGAAATATACAATGCAAAAGCCTTCTTTCATTCTTTCCCAAGTAATTTGAGACCAGTGACCTCTAAAGGAAAGGCTCTCAAAATGATTTTATTACTCCAAACTGTCCAAAGCTCTATAAGTAACTCTCGTTTTGGCATACCTATTACCTAACATTTATTGAATACGAGTCTTCAACGAATTTTGAAGAGTTGCCACCACGCGTTGATGTCACCAACCTTTAGGTGGTCTCAATTAATCTGACCGCCGAAAAAATTGATCATTCGCAATTGATGACTTATATTTCTCAAGGTCATGACAGGTTTCAAGATCCTAGACCCAATGTGCTTAAGTCGGTGGGTTAACCTCAAACGTGACCCCAACTGACCCATGGACAGTCCTAATCAAAGTTTGTAAACCTAGCATCAAATTAGATGAAAAAGTATTGGAATTGATGTGTGGCACATGTTGCTCTTAAAGTATTTTATTAATTTTATCTATGATTGGTTACTAGGATAAATGAGAAGAAAATATTAAAATTTAGATTTTGATAGTATGTAATATTTTCTTTTGGTTTTCAAATTGTAGTATGTTGAGGTACTCTAAAAACTATATTAGATTATTTTGTCTTCTTTTATTATTATTATCTAATATATTGATGGGTAAATTGTAAATTACACCCCTAAACTTTAGGGATGTTCGGATTTTATACCTTGAAGTTTCAGAATTTGGATTTTGCCATCTGAAGTTTGAGATTGTTTGGATTTTACGCCATAACATTTCAGAATTTGAATTTTACCTCATAAATTTTAGGAGTGTTTGAATTTTAGTCTCCAAAGTTTGGGGTGGTTTGGATTTTACACCCTGAAGTTTCAGAATTTGGGGGGTATAAAATCTAAACACCCTCAAACTTTAGGAGGTAAAATCTAAATCCTAAAACGTTAGGGTATAAAATCCAAATACTCCCAAACTTCAGGAGATAAAATCCAAATTCTGAAATTTCAAGGTGTAAAATCCAAACTCTCCTAAACTTTAAGGATGTAATTTGTAATTTACCTTTAATTCATTTACCTAGATTTGAAATTTGAATAAGGTGCTTGAAAAATTATAAGGGTATGGAACTCAATATATAAACAAATAAGGTAAGTTGACATTTATAAGTTAAAACTATATTTTAAAAACATTTAACGTGAGTATTGAATATTTTCATTTCTTTTTTTTATTGTTAGGGTTATAATCTATAGAGAGCATTGTATAAATTGAGAGTATTATATAAATGAGGAGTCTTCGATTCAAGCTATTTGTGCTAATTTAAATGTCATCTCTGCTTCTAAGTCTTACGAAATGCTATCTTATGAGGAGGCATGTAGAAAATTTCAATAGCAACATTGTTATATTATAAATAAAGAAGAAGAAGAAGAAGAAGAAGAAGAAGAAGAAGTCTTTGGTTCAAGCTATTTGTGCTAATTTAAATGTCATCTCTGCTTTTAAGTCTTACGAAATGCTATCTTATGAGGAGGCATGTAGAAAATTTCAATAGCAACTCTGCTTCTAAGTCTTACGAAATGCTATCTTATGAGGAGGCATGTAGAAAATTTCAATAGCAACATTGTTATATTATAAATAAAGAAGAAGAAGAAGAAGAAGAAGAAGAAGAAGTGCATCTTACAAGTACAAAGCTAGTACATATAAATGCAAATACATCATTTTGTGATGGTCAAAGCTTTTGTCATGTGACACCTCCCTTTAAGATAAATTCTCTACAATCTTCCAACTCTCTCATTAATTAGCTTTTGCCAAGTAGCACCCCCCTTTGAAATAGTTTCTCTACAATCTTCCAACTCTCATTAATAGTCACAACATAAGTTTACACCACATCTCTCTATTCTTTATATGGGTGTCCATGGGTCGGTCTAGGTCGAATTTGTACTTAACCTAAACTTGACCTAATCACTTCTAGTGGAAAAGAATGAAACTCGTCCTCTACTTGAAAGGGAAAGAGTTGGACTTCAACCCCCAATAGAAAGATGACGTGTTCTTGTCATGTGCAATGCATATGACTTGTCATCTTCCTATTGGGACTTGAAACCTGAGATCCCGAACAAGTTTGAAGCCAAACTTTGTTATTAAAACCCAATTCCATATCTCTTTATATGCGTTTGTTTTTCAAAAAAATAATAATAATAATAAATAAAGCCGCACATAAGAATAAGAATGTGGAGTGATAAATACACACATGTTCATGTGATGCCTACTAAATGACACATCTACCAACCACTGCACACCCTTGGTGCGATGGTCACTCCACAAGTACAAGTGCTTATGGGGTGTAAAGGGCAAGGGCCGGAGTTCAAGTTTCCATGAGAGAACTTCATACGCATATTCACTTAGATTATGCTAGAGTAAAATTCTATCGTATAAAAAAAAAAAAAAATGACACATCCACCAAGAATGAATGTGTCCAACCAAGATATATTATCACTTGCACTAATAATTTAACTTGCATCCTAACACCTCCAATTATAACACGTGTCTATGTAAAGAGTATATCAACCTGGCAGAGGAATAGGCTGCTACTAGGAACAACACAAGTAAAATGAACTTTGAGAATGCTTATCTTACTTTGTCTGCACTCCTCGACCATATTTTTATGCCTCATACATGCTTCCATTTTGAGGACATTCTAGCCAAATAAAAGGGAGGGGGGAGTAGGGGTACCCAAAATTGTCCCTCGTGAAAATTTAAATCTGACTTTTTAATTATGTCATTTTAAACCCAACTTTATAAGTCACGACAACATCACTAATGAAACTACTTCTCTAAAAGGAGGAAATTTTCATTATCTTGCATTCAAATAGCACTATTTTGTCATAGGCTATTTCTCTTTTTCTCCACATTAAAAACTCTTAAGAGACGGTGAAGCACAGTAGGAAAAAAATGACAATATGGACCAACAAACCTACAATCGTGCATTGCTCAACACATTGAACATACAGGCTAAATTTGTAATATATACACGAAAAGGGGAACAATAATCCTTACAAACACCCTCCCTCCCCACCTAAAAAAAACCATGCACTTGGTGAAGTGCCTTCCAAATTGAACTCTTGCGTCCTCCTACAATGATGCAAAACAAGCCAATTTGACAAAACTGCTGACATATGCTAACATCTAGTTAGCTTTCCCCTAACTTTAATGATTCAAGAAGAGCTGCTTCTTCCTCCTGCACATATGATAAAACAAACCAAAGCAATCATTTAGCTGTAGATAACCACCAATGCAATAAAAGTTTGGGCATAAAGCAGTGACATATACCACCAATGCATTAAATTCAGTCTCCTCGTCTATTGCGCTTATAATAGAAGGGTCCTCAAGTAGATCCTGTTTCAAAGAACATAACCAGTGTAAAAACAATTCCTAATGTAGATCATGTGCACACACATTATGCAGTCTACTGATTCCAAAACTCAAATCTGTGAACTCAGAAGACCCAACACCCTTCCCTTTTTTGGATAGTAAACTGCAATGACAAGAATATTTCACAAATCACAAACATCATTGCACACACTATCAAGGTATAGGTCTCAAACGTTTATAGAAGAACTGATCACTTATTAGTTATTACTAGGCTTGGCTGGTGGACAAATCCTAACATTTTAGCTTGATGCCTACCAAGTAAAAAATTGCATCATATTAACATCTCATGGCCCAGCAAATATTTGGATTGACTATGTAGAGTTGCATGTCCACAAGTCAGAGAAGTTCAAAAATCCTGTTTTTAGGCAACCTTTCCCAGATTTTCACAAATTATTTCCATTTGAATTGGAGTAATTCCCTCAATGTTTTCACAGCATAAACCATTCTGCAAAATGTGTGTGCCTGTGGCCAGACTGGTAAGATGACACACTATTATAATCTGTATGAAAGAGAAAAGTTAAACTCAAATGGGAAAACGCTTACACAACAAATAGAATAAGATAGTAAGTAGAAAGGGTAACAGTCTCTTGCAAAATGAGATTCCTTATGAGTAGCAAAAGAAGAAAAGAACGAGATTGCTTACATCATCTGCGATTTGCAATACCCCAGTGTGATTCTGCAAAAAAACAATACAACCTATTTTAAGTTCTGCCTCCAACTCATGCAACAGCTACTCCTAGTTCTTAAGCCAAAGCCATAGATCTTTGGGAAGTCAAAAATTTTGGATAGTATATTGCCATAGGTTTGGTTTCCTTCTTCTTCTTAGGTTTTTTTTATTTTATTTTATTTTTTATTTTTTTATAAAGGAAAGGAAGAGTAGATGTCAAAATCAAGAAGTACCTTAACAACAACAAAAAGAAGTGGATCAGATGGTGTGTAAATCATATACTGTGAACCATCCTGTAAGAAAAGGCAATAGATTAGCAGTGATTCAATAACCACTTAAGGTCATCAGTATATATCTTCAGTCATCGCATACATGTGTGTATATGGAGGTAAAAACTTTTCTTGTCTACAACGTTGTCAAACCTTAAAATGACAAGAAAATGCTACAAAACTACTACATAAATGACCACCAATAAGCCTCTCAAAAAAAAAAAAAGTTGCAAAAGTGAGAGTTTTGTACACTAGGTACGACCTTTAGATTGAAAAAGGATGTAAAAGGATCAACTTTAAAGACAGATAGTGTTGAAATTTGAAGAATACTGACTGCTTGAATTTTCTGGAAGTAGCAACTATTAGGATTTAAAGGCTGGGATTTAAAGACTACTTGACTAAAGGATAGCGAAAATTTGGGAGATTTAGGGTTTTAAAGAATTTTTAAAAGCTTTTAAGGTGAGAGAGACCCCAAAATTTGGGGACTGAGTCTTTGTTGTTGTTGTTGTTGGTCCAAGGGAAGAGAGAAGGGGAAATTCAAACTAATGACCTCCACTTTATGAGTCGTGATCCCCAAACAACTGTGCTAGCTCTTAAAGTTGGTTTAGGGTTTTGAAGTAGTGAAGACTAAAGAGTGGGTTATGTATTTGGGATTAAAAGGTGGCAAGAAAGATAAACATTTAAAGTTGTGAGAAGTGCAATAAATAGCTATGCCCCTTGACACTGCTGAAACTAGGGAAGAGAGAAAAGTCAGCAACCCAAAACCATAACCAAAGCCCCCACATTTTACTTCTCTCATTGGAGCCTAAGCACTTTTTTCTTGAGTAAACTCTCATCCTTGAGACTGCTAAAAAACACAATATCAAGCTTGCCCATATATTTTGTCACAGTTCAATTGACCAGTATCTATAGCTAACATGTTGAAAAAATTGCAGCAAGACTTACTGTGGGGAGTATGGGTGAGGAAACAAAGATAAATCTAGTAGATTGGAGGAAGATGACATTACCATTGAGGGTGGCTGTTCTAGGCATTAGAAAGTGAAGTACATTCAGTTATGTGTTGTTGGACAAATAATTATGGCACTCCACTCAGGAGAAAGATTACTTGTAGAGATAACTAGTGACAGTCAAATATGAGAGCAAAAGGGAGTTGGACTTCAAGTGTTGTCAAAACTACGCATGGGGTGGAACCTGGGAGCGTGGAAAGGAATTGGAGCTGGATGGGAGTCTTGTTATAATTGTGTCAGATTTGAAAGTGGGGATTGAAAGAGAGTGAGCTTTCAACATGATGTTTGGTGTGCAGATTCTGTACCCAATTTGCTATTTCCTGAGCTCTTCTATATTGCAAATAACAGACGAGTGACTATATAGAAGCCAGGAGGAGGTAGTGCATTGGAACCCTGTACTTGTGAGGCAGGTACAAGATTAAGAACTGGAGTCTGTCAATGAATAGTTTAATTTTTTGTAGTCGGTATGAATTCAGGTTGAGATGGAAGAGAATGTGTGCTATAAGAAGAATAGGAATGGGTACTTCTATGTTACTATGAAGCTTTGAGAGGGACTGTCACTTTGGATTTTCCTTGGAGGCCATATTGAATGTGAAGGCTCTGATCAAAATTACATTTTTATGTATGGACAGAAGCAATGGGGGGAAGATATTGACAATAGGCAGGTTTATTAAGCAGGGGATGTCTATGGTAGATTGGTGTTTTGGCATTAGATGGGTTACACCTAAATCCGTGCATATGATGCTGCAAAGCTGGAGGAAAAAACCTAGCTCCTTCAGAAACAAAGCATGGAATTTAGTCCCCCCATGTCTGATGTGGATTTTGTGGAAGGAAAGCAATAGAAGAACTTTCAGGGCAGGAATTGTCAATTACAAGGGCTAATTTTTGTTTCTTAACTCTATTTCATTGGCTATTAGTAGATGAGGGTAGACCTAGCAACATTGTAGATTTCAAAAATATACAGAACCATACCAAAGAATGTTATAATCTGTTATTTTGATTTTAATACTTCTTATTACTTTTTTTTTTTTTTAAGCAACAAGCACAGCACATTCGTAAGCCAGTTTTCTGTAACTTTATATTTTTCAAATATAAATTAAAAAAGATACATGTTTGCCTACAATTCTTACAAAATTTAAGAAGGAATGTTTAAAGAATAGATGGCTATCACATTACCAGATGGAAGAATGTGATTTCTACACCTTCTGTAGGCAACCCATCTACATCTTGACTGTCATCTGCAAAATAGTAAGAATCCAATGTTAAAAACCAATCAAACATTCAAAGACCTGAACTTTGTTATTCACATCTCATTATCTCATACTGAGAGGTGGGAGGAAAGGGTGGGGGGCGATTGTGTAAATAAAAGTGCTTCATGGAGCATGAATTAATTAAAAAAAGAGAAGACTCTGCCTGTGCGAAAATCAAATATGTCATCTTCTGAGTAGCAAAACCCTCCCCGTGCTGTATAACAAAATCTGATGGAGAAACAGAATGAAAAAATCAAACAACATCAAGACATCTGGAAAAGCAGATAAAATGAATGTTAAAATTCCAAATAAGCAGATCTACACCATCATACCCACTATGTACAAGATGCATATTTATCTTGGAAAGAGCATAAGCAGCAGATGGAAGAATGACTTCAACTTCTTCATCGTTCACCTTGCAGAATATGTTGAGCATAAGAATGTATAGAGTGAAGCATAAAAGCAAAAGAAAGAAAGTGTTCAGTAAAACATTGATTAATAAACCTCAAATGCAAAATACTAATAAAAACCCTTTTTTTTTTGGGGGGGGGGGGGGGGGGGTGGGGGGACATAGAGCCAATGACACAGAAAGGAAAAATGGACATATTTTATTACCAAAAGAATTGCAAAATTTCTATGCTTACCTCATCATACAACATTACCACCTATATCTCTTCTTTTCACTAATTCTTGATGAGTTTGAAAATTTATTAAAATTTTAATCTTTAAGAAGATATTCTTCTGAATCCTTTTAGGGAATTTTTATTTTTTCGAGAAATTTTAGGGCATATTCAGTTGTTGAGAATTTCCAACATCTAAGGGTTATTGATTATATAAAGCTTGTCTATATCTAAATTTAAGCTATGTTAGATGTTCAACTGTCAAAACTCAAAAGATAAATTTTCAGATCAAGCATGGATAAATCAAAACTAAATTAAAAATTTAAGCTGGAAGATTAAACATACAGCTGACCACCCATCAATGTTTGTGCTCTTCAATATCTGTACAGGCCTGCAGCAATTATATATCTATTAAATATAATAAAAAAAAAAAAAGTATACAACTTTGAATTCATTTGTGGATATACTACAAACATAGGAGGAACATTTCTTACGTGTCAACTGGGCAAAGCAGCATGCATTCATCCCCTTGAGAACTTCTGAACACTCTCCTTATAACACACTCTAATGGAAGATTATTCATAGGATCAACCTGATCATGAATTCTTTAGAAATTTTGAGTTTATGAATCCGAAGACTCGCGAAAAGCATAATACACCCAAAGTTAAATTTATAAACCAGAGCCCCGGCCCTGCATGTATTCACTCCTTAGAACCAATTTTGTAAGATGTAACGTTTTCTTTATTAGTAAATACTCGTGCAATTGGCGGACCTTGAAAGCATGACCTCACCCTTCACTATTTTTCTTTCAAGGGGAAAAATGGTAGCTAATAATAATATTTAGATTAAATAGCATTTTCTAGTGTTCCTAACAGAGAAGTCCAAGGTTCGAATCCCCACTTCTTAAAATGTAAAAAAGGGTGGGAGGGGGGGGGGGGGGGGGGGGGGGAGGAACTTAGGTATGAATTATGTGTTTGAAGTCCAAGTTTCAAGTCCCCATTCTTAAAATGTATACTAAAAGGGGGAGCGAAACTTATGTACAAATTATGTGTTTGATAGAAATATTTGTTCAAAGTCCAAGGTTTGAATCCTCCTCCTTAAAATGTAATTTGTGTTTGAATTTAATTGGGGCACCTAATGCAAATCAATTAAGAAATTGTACACAAGTTTTGTGCTTAAACAAAAGAAAAAAAAAAAAGAAGGAAGATTGCCATTTGAGCTACATTTCATTTGCAAGTAACTTCATATTTTACAACCACCATTACTCATTTCCTATAATGAAACAATAAGAGCATTGGAAACAAACACACACAAATTTTGTTCCATTTTCACTCAACCCAACTTCCATTGATGCCAAAAAAAGAAAAGAAAAAAAAAAGCTATTTATCCTTTTTATAGCAACCAATAAACAAAAACCCAATTGAAAATGGTGGGAAAGCAAGAAGTTAGTAGCTTACAATGGTGGTAATTCTCTTTGAAGGAGGTGAAGCCATGACAAGTCTTCCTTGATCGTCCACCACAAACCCAGCTGGCGGTTTCGGCAGCGGCGCATCACTTAACCCCAAAACCCCTTCACCATTATCATCATCATCATTCACAACCTCAACATTGGAGAAATCCAAACCCTTGTTGTTACTTTTTTTCTTCTTCTTGGTCTTCGTCTTGGTCTTGCTGTTTGGTCCCGTTTGGGGCTTGGGGGCGGCGTTGCAGGGAGTGAGACTGAGACGGAGAGTTTGGAGACTTGGGATTTGGAGAGCGAATTGAGGGAAAGGGAAGAAGGAGAGACTTGAAGAGCGTGGTGATGGAGATGGAGATGGTGTGGTGAAGATTGAAGAAGAGGAAGAACAGTACATGGTTTGGTTCGATTTGAGCTTCAGCTTAGGTTGCTTTGCAGTGTGTGTTTTGTTGGTTTGGAATCTGAGGAGAGAGTGAGAATCTGAATGAATCTATAAAGCTGAGTTTGGGGTTTGGCGGCACAAAGAGTATATATATGCCTGCAAATTTGGATAGACGCTGCAAAGTGCAGAAAATTAGATTTTTTTTATTTTTTATATTTAAAGATTCTCTTCTTCTATATTTAATTTTAGGATTTGAGGGATATAACTTTTGTCACGACTTTTATAGCAATTTGTTTACTTGAGAAGTTGTGATCAGTAAAGTCAAAGTGGTGTATTCACAACCTCCCTACCCATAACTCGTTACTTTAATAAGTTGCAATAAAAATTATGATTTTTGCATTACTGTTAATTTCATCTTTCCCTTATGTTTGAGTATTTTTAAATTCAATAAAAAAGGTGTTTTTAAAATGATAATATGGATTAGAATAATTAATATAAAAGAATGTAATAAAATGGAAATGTCCTACCAGTTGGAATTTTTATATCTCACGTGAGCTTCAATGTGATAAATATTGTATATTGCCGTTTACACCAAATAGCACCTTAGGGGGACACCCACTAATCAGCATAATGATTTAAAGTACGTACTGTCAATTTGGACATTTTAAACTCCATCTGTTATAAATTTACGGATTATCAAACCTCTCTCGAAGTAAAATATTTTCAAGAAAATATTCATATTTTATAGTGTTTGTTTTGCAGTAAAATATTTTTAGTCAACTAAAATAATCAATGCAAATTTGTGTAAAATATTTTGCACATAATATTTTGGTAAAACATTTTACATTTTATGCACTCTCTTAGTCCCGCTACTTTGCCTCTCCACATACTCTACCCCTCTCTATCACTCTCACGCTCTATCAATATTCTCTCCAAAACTCAGCCCACCATGGTCCGTCTCTCCCACCCATCACCAGCTCCACTTTAGGCACCACCCATCACCGACTCCACTATCACCAGTTCCACATGAATTTTTTATTTTTGTTTTTTGTTATTGTCCATTGCCGTCGTTAGCTCCATCATTTCTTGGCCACCTCAGCTATCATCAACTCATCCATAAGTTCTTAGTTATGATTTTTTTTTTTCCTTTATTGTCAAGTGGTTTTACCGATCTGTGGGGTTTGGATGGTTTATGGGTCAAGGGTGGCAACTTTTGTGCGTTGTGGTGGATGGTTGGGATGGACAGTGGGTTGTGACGGCTGGTTTGTGGTTGCAATGGGTAGCTGAAATGGTTTGTGGGTTGTTGTTGTAGTGGTTGTGTTGTGGTTGCGGTGGGTAGCCGAAATGGTTTGTGGGTTGTTGTGGTAGTGATTGTATTGTGGTGGTGGTTATGCCATGGATAAAGGTTTAAACTGAGTTCTAGGCAATGTCCTCTAGTGGTTTTGATAATTGTGCTCTAGCATACATCTATCATGGTGTCTAATCAAGGCAACAACAAATCAGGGCAACAAATACGAGAGAAACAAAAACATAGCAAAATCCAAATAAACATGTAATTGCATCAAGAACAAATCATCCAAGCAAACATGTTCATACCCATCATCAAACATATACCCAATGCATGTTCATGTGAATACTTACCTCCCTTACCTTACTCCATCTCAGCACCTATGCATCAGGAATGGATATATGAATGCATGTTCATGGCATCAATGTAAGAAAAGAAAAGAAAACCCTAATCTAGCATGTCAAAGGAAAACAAACAATTCAAATAGAGGAATAGAGACTTAAAAAGTATCAAAAGGAACCAAACAGAGGCATATGGTGTAAAAGAAACAAAGAAACAGAAGCTAAAAACCTAATTAGGGTTTTTAGGCACGAGAAATGCGTGTGCATACATAGGGCTGCGTATGTAGGCTAGTTGTATGCATACGCATACTTCAAGCCTACTTGCGCATGTAGAAAGCATGCGTACGCAGACTTGCTCAGGAACCCTAACCTAGAACAGAAAACAGAAAAATTGATCAGAAACTTAAAATGAAGAAATTAACAACCTAACAAGCTTTAAAATATAAAGACTAACTAAAACTAAGCTAAACATAAACAAAGCAGGGAAACAAGATTAAAAACAAGATTAAAGCAGAAATGAAAGAAAAGAGTTTAGAGCTCAATACCTCAAATAGGAAGTTTTTCAAGCTTGATTTTGATCGTTTCCCTCAATCAATCTATTTACAACGAAATAAAAATGATTAATAAACTTTAAAAATTGAGGGTCAAGACCTTAAAATGTCCCAATAAAAAAAATAAAAAATTGACTTGAGAATGTTTTGTGAAAAACTCCCTCTTTGATTCACTAATTCTAATAAATCTTAGATTTTCCCTTAGGATTTTCTGTGTGTTTTTGAAATATACCATATAAGGCTTTATGTAGTTGAAAAATGGGGGTTAGGAATGGTTCCTAGACAATGTAAGATTTTAATTCCAAACCTCAGTCTTTAATGCGGAAAACTTGCCTTTCATAGGTTTCAGATACCCTAGCTATGTGCATAGGTTCGTGCCTACGTACGCATGCATCAAACCTGCGTACGCAAGCCAAGGGTTTTCTTGGCCTTTTATTTTCCAAAAATAGATTTATTTGCTCATAAAAAGTTATATTTTTCCATTTTAACACCTCTAAAGTCAATTTGTAATTTGATTGGACTTTAAACCAACATTGGGCCTTAGAATTTCGGTATCACTAGAGAACGGGGACCCAAGTCGTAAGGGGTATAAAATGTGGTGTCTGCAGTTGACACAGTTTACTTAATTTAATCTAGAGAATTTTCCTCCTCTCAACTCTTTGGCCCCACCAATTTACATATCATAATCTCTAGTTCATGGCAAAGTGTTTGGGGTAACTTGAAACAGCTCATCAAATAAGTCAGAATAGCTTGCACTACCAATTTCAGAAGCACCTTTGTACCTGCTTGAGAAAGAAGCTTCTCTTTCCATCCCCGGAGTTTTGATCAAGCCCTTTCCTTTATGTACATAAAGCTGGCTTTTTTCTTGCTACCTATAAAAGAAGGAAGGCTCAAATATTTTTCATTTTTTTATCTCCGACACTCCTAATATTTGAATAATATCCTCTTAAACCTTTGCAAAAATAGCTTTGCTGAAAAAAATTGTTGTTTTTTCTCTATTTAGTTGCTGCCTCAAAGCTTCCTCATAGGTTTTAAGTAAACCTTGATTGTAATAACACTCCTGGACTGAAACTCTACAAAACAATAGGCTATCATCTACAAAAAATAAATGGGTTAGTTTAGGACCACTTTTGCAAATGGAGATGCCTCTAATATGGACCGAAGTAGAAGCTTGGTCATTCAAACCATGAAGTCCCTTAGTACAAATGAGAAAAAGATAAGGGAAGATTCACCCTGTCTAATACCTCGACTAGAACGAATAATATCAGAAGGTTCGCCATTCATAAGAATAGAGTAAGAGACAGCAGTCATAAGAGACAGCAGTCATACACTCCATCGTCAATGCTACCCATTCGTCATGAAATGCCATTTTTTTTTCCAGCAAAATCTCTATAAAAAACCGTTCCACTCTATCAAATGCCTTATTCATATCACATTTAATGGTCACAAAACCTAATTTCCTATATTGTTGGTGCTTCATATAATCTAGAGTTTTGAAGAGCATCAAAATATTATTTGTGATAAACCTCCTTGCTTGGAAAGCACTTTGATTTTCAAAAACAACAAAAGCCAGCAACTTTTTCAGCCTATTAGCTAGCATTTTAGAGATCAATTTATACACCACATTGTAGAGACTGATAGGCCTAAATTCAAAAAATTTTGGGAAAATTACACCTTACCACCCTACATTATACACTAGATTGCACTTTACACCATAAATTATTCAAATGCACGCTTTACTAACTAAACTATGACCCCTATTACACTTTGCACCCCAACCTTAGTTAAATTGTTAAGTTTGACAAAAATTAATAATACAAGACTTGCACATGATTTTTGCTTAGGTGAGACACTGTTTAAAGACTAAAACACCATTTTCACAAACAATTAAAAACAAAAGCATTTTTCTTCCCAGCTCTTTCTTTTTGTGGCGTGATTAATTTTAATAACAAATCCAGGAAAGCATCATTTGGGTCATAAATTCGAGGGTTGCACTTAACTATATAAGGGTTGCCATAGTACTTATCACTGATTGTAGTGTGGTGGTTTTCCCTTATAGTGTGGTTGTAAGATCATTGCTCTTAACAACTTCAAAAGTAGTGTGGTTGGTCTCCCTAAAAGAGATTTTAATTTATTATTTCATTTTGTGTTTTCTTGCTTTATTCTTTTAATAAAGTCCATAAGACTAATAGCTCAATAGAGTGTGTATTTTTCTTAAATAGTGCAATGACCTTTATATAGTTGAGCGCAACCCTTGTATTCATGATGCAGATGATATTTTTCTTAAACTTATTATTGAAATTACTCATGCTAGAGAGAGAAAGAGCTGAAAAATAGCTTTTGTTTTTAATTGTTTGTGAAAATGGTGTTTTAGTCTTTAAATAACGTGTCACTTAAGCAAAAATCATGTGCAAGTCACGTGCTATTAGTTTTTGTTTAACTTTGCAATTAAACTAAGGTTGGGGTGCAAAGTGTAATAAGAGTCATAGTTTAGGGTACAAAGTGTGTATTCGAATAGTTTATGGTGCAAAGTGTAATCTATTATATAATGTAGGGTAGTAAAGTGTAATTTCTCCAAAAAAATTTTCCGGGCTTTTAACTTTAGGAATATGAGTCACATAAGTATGATTAAGCTTACTAGGAATATGACAATTATTTAGGCAATCTAAGAAAGCAATAGAGATATCATCACCCACCAAAGACCAAAAAGATTGGAAAAAGATAGGAGGCATTCCATCCTGCCTAGGAGCTTTAAGTGGCTCCATATGTTTTAGTGCGAATTCCACCTTGGCTCTAGTAAAAAACTTTTATTAAATCTGCATTCATCCCATCCGTGACTGAGGGGCTGATGGCAGTTAGAACAATCTGTGGAGCTAGAAGATGTGCAGAAGTAAACAAGTTCTTATAAAAACTAACCACAATCTCAAAAATCTGCTCATCAGAAGTACACCAAACATCATTATTGTTCTTCAAACCAACAATACGATTTCTCCTGTACTTATGAGATGCTCTACTATGAAAGTAGTGAGTGTTGCTATGCCCATTCTTAAAAATAAAGCCTAAGAACGTTGCTGCCACATGATATTTTCTTTATCCATTAATTCATTTATTTCCATTTGAAGGGTTTTATAGAGGTTTGATATGCCCCTAAGGCTGTTGCTAGTTCAGCCTTTACTAAAAGCTTGGATTTTTCCTCCAACTGTCTTCGAATGCTCCCAAAGGATAATTGAATCCACTCAAACAAATTTTTTCCACTTCTCCTAATCTTTTTAGAAACTATAGGCACATAAATCACTTGTGAAGAACTTCCCCATGCTGCCATAACAGTTTCTCCACAACCTTGGTCTTTCACCCACATTTGTTTGAACCATTTCTACAAGCTACAGTACCTTTGGGCTTGAAGATGATTGGATTGTGATCCGAGGAGTTTGTGTGAAAGCGTTGCACTTGAGTTGCTGGATTGAGAGAAATTCAAGAGTTGGTTGCTAAGGCTCGGTCTAGCCTTTCCAGTACCATTCCCCCACCTCGCTTTCCTCTCCAAGTAAATTTATGGCCTGCGTATCCCAAATAATTTCACAATGGCACCTAATTGTTGATTTCTGCATTCCTCCTAAGAGTTTCCTGTAGAGAAGTTATTTTAAACAAAAAGATCAGGTAATGTATGCAAAATCTGAATAGTATTACTTTTCAACCAAAAAAAAAAAAATCAACTAGAGCAGTGTCTGTGAAGTACATGAATTGCATAACTAACTTTAACCACTTTTCAGTTCCAAAACCACTCCAACACATACTTACTCGGAAACAATCTATACTTGATCAGTTAAAGATATGTTTCAAGCTAAAGAACCTGGGATCTGTGTTTGCCTCTATAACTAAAACCAATGCAAACCAAGATTATTTTTTAGTGAACCAATTAATTAGCGCCTACTGCAACTTTTTGCGAATAGATTACTCAATTTTAGCATTTACCCACATGGAAAGTCCCAATGTTTTTGTCTACAATGCAATGATAAGGGGCTTTCTTCATTGTTTTCACCCAACTCAAGCTGGAATGTTACATACATATGTTAACAACTGAAGTTATGCCAACAAGTTATACATTTTCATCGTTGATTAAGGCTTGTGCTTCACTTTCAGCTTTGGGTTTTGGTGAAGCTGTACATTGTAACATTGGAGAAATGGGTTTGATTGACATGTGTTTATTCAGACTTCTTTGATTGATTTCTATTCGAATTTTGGCAAAGTTGAAAGATCAAGAAGGGTGTTTGATGAAATGCCTGACAGAGATGTTTATGCATGGACTATGATAGTTTCTGCTTATGTCCGTACTCGGGATTTGAGTTTTGCAAGGGGATTGTTTGAGGAGATGCCTAAGAGGAATACTGCTACATGGAACACTATGATTGATGGATATGCAAGAATGGGGAATTTCGATTCTGCTGAGTTGTTATTCAATCAGATGTCTGTAAGGGATATAATCTCATGGACAACCATGATCACTTGCTATTCTCAGCACCATAAATTTAGAGAAGCATTAGCAATATTTAACGAAATGATAAGCAATGGGATCCATCCTAACGAAGTGACCATGACAACTGTTATATTAGCTTGTGCCCATCTTGGAGCTCTTAATTTAGGAAAGGAAATTCATCTTTATATATTGCATAATGGATTTGATGTTGATGTTTATATTGGGTCTTCGCGTATTGATATGTATGCCAAGTGTGGGAGCTTAGATAGGTCACTTTCAATGTTCTTCAAGTTGCGGGAGAAAAACTTGTTTTGTTGGAATTCAGTTATAGACGAGCGTGTAGTTCATGGGTATGCAGATGAAGCGCTAAAGATGTTTAGGGGAATGGAGAAGGAGAAGATCAAACCTAATGGAATTACTTTTATTAGTGTTCTCAGTGCCTGCACTTATGCAGGACTTGTTAAAGAAGGCTAGAGGATGTTTTTGAGCATGACAGATGATTACTCAATCCTTCCTGAAGTTGGACACTATGGATGTATGGTTGATCTATTGAGCAAAGCAGGCTTGCTTAAAGATGCATTAGAGTTGATAAGAAGCATGAAAGTTGAACCAAACAACATTATATGGGGGGCCTTGTTAGGTGGGTGCAAGCTCCACAGAAACTTGGAGATTGCTTAAGTTGCTGTTAAGGAACTGATGGCTTTGGAGCCAAACAACAATGGCCATTACAATCTTTTGGTTAACATGGATGCTGAAGTGAATAGATGGGGTGAGGTTGGAAAAATACAAGCAGCCATGAAGAATATAGGAGTGGAAAAGAAATGTCTTGGATCCAGTTGGATTGAAATGGAAAGGAAGATTCATCAGTTTGCAGCATCTGATAAACCCAGCTTCTAGTGAAATTTACCTATTGCTGGCTAAAGTAGGTGGGCAACTGAAGCTAGCTGGCTATGTACCTAAACTAATTTGGAGGGATTTAGCGTGAGCTGCCTACACCTTTTGGGGCATATGTAACATATTATTCTTTGGGGTTCTTTAGATAGTCATCCCCACTCAATTTGTTGGTAAGAATTGACCATAATCATTAGAAAATATAAAAAGAAGTTGAAGGGTTTCTTTGCCAACATATAAATAAAAGCAAAGAGAAAAAGATTAAATTACCAACCAGGAAATTTTCTCCAAAAACATTCTCAATTGATACAATCTAACGCTAATCTTATATGAACATATATAAATATATGACCAGGTCAGCGTATGATTTTTGGGGTTTGACATGCAGGACACCCATAGACAATTGAACTCCAAGCACTTGCATCATTTGCTCAATTATATGGACTCTTCTAGACTAAAATCATACCAGAGCTTTTAAAAGGGACAACTAATCTTGCAGGTTTTGAACAAAGTAGCACTGTTTTGTTATAGATAAACATATACTTGTTATTAATTCAAATCAAACTTCACATCAAGATCAATATCTTTTTGTGTATTAATTCAAATCGAACTTCACATTAGGATCAATATCTTTTTGTGCAGTAAATCTGGATGTGGGTTTACAACATATTATCGATAGGTTAAAGTTTAACTACAGAATTAGTTGTGGCGTAAAGCTACAACCTTACTCAATAAAATAAACATTACTACATATTTTGAAAATCTAATCGATGAATTGTATGTTATTTACGCTCTTAAGTCTTAATACACATTTCAATTTTTGTACTAATCGGATATTATTTACTATATGATCTATAATCAAATATTTTATTTACATCATTTTAAACTATTAAAAATTACAATTTAAACAATTTAATGATGATCTAATTATTGATCTTTAATTTTCTAAAAAATTGGTAAGCATGGAGGATATAAGAAGAAGATGTAAAATTCAAAGGTGAATTTGTCAAAATTCACTTTCAATAAAAAGATATTAAATAAAGTTGTAGTTGTAAGGACGCAGTTTGAATTCCTAGTCCACAAGATGGATGGATTTAGGCCCAAAAAGCCCAAAACAATGAATTTGTAGAGAGTAGGTTAGAAAACTGGGCTCTAATGAGTTAGAGAACAAATATAATGGATCTAGATAACCAAAAGAATAAGGATAGAGTGGATTTATCCAAAGAAAAACGTCATCGGCTTAATCCGAGAAGTCTAGTTCTTATATACTGATTCACAAGTTGATTACAATTTTAGTTTTAGGTAACTACAGTGTTTCTTTCTCTATTTTTCGATCCCCTTCTCTCAGGATCCCTCCCCTATTTTATACTATCTTCTTCTTGTATCCCTACCCTCCACGTGCAGACCGGGTTGTTTGTCTTGATCCTTGTCCTATCAGCCCTTCAAGAAGTCTTTGAATAGTAGCTGTAAGACTGAAAATTACTGTTCAGACATCACCTCCTCATTAATGCGGCTAAAGAGTTAGCTGCAGAACATTCAATACGATGGTAGCAGCTTTCTTTTAGATATTTCTCAGTTTCCACTTGTCCTGTATATTCACAGTGTGTATCCCTACCACATTATTCCAGATGATAAGATATATATTTTGATCCCTATCTCGCTTATCCGAGGGAGCATTCCTCCTCAGATCACCTCCCTTAACCTTTATAATCATAATTTGTTCGTCAATTCCACAGGCTTGTGCCTTCCATGCTTCTAATCCATTCTCGGGCCATTTGAGCATCCTTAGAGAAGGCCTAAGTTCCAATGTACATATTTGGGCATTTTATCCGTACAATAGCCCCTCAAAATTCCGTTTTTCTCCTCCCTTCCGAGGAGAAAATATGGGGTTTTGAATGTGCACGAATAATTTCACACGTTTTCTCAATTTTTACATGTGGAAGTGTTGCCCCCACGTGCAACATAACTGTTCATAAAGCTTCGGAGTCCAAAGTGTCTCATTAAATGCTCCAGGTGGCACTCTGTTCCTTCATCCTACGGTGAGATGCAGATCCTATAGCTGACGTTCCTTCTCAAATTTTGTGCGGGATAACTCCCCCTTAATTTCTCCCCCTATATAAAGCACACGAGGGAGTCATCTTTTCCTCATTTTCCAAATCTTCAAGCTCTCAAGAAATTCCTAATTCCCTAACCTTCAAGGCATCCCTTATTCCTAAGGCTTCTAAGTCTTTTTCTCTGAAAAATTTAGACTTTTAAGAAGTATCAAAAGCAGTATCAGCACTTATTCTCATAAGTCTCTACTTTTCTAGGTCATTTTCTCCTTAACTAGGCTCCTTGGCCTCCCAATTTCTGTTTCCTTCTCTTAAAAACTTCATCCATCACTCTTTCGTTTAACTAGAAGGGTAGATTTAAGCACCTAGTTGACTTGACTCCCCTACCCGCCATGGAGGCCTTTAGGGCTAAAAATCATATCCCCTAGGGAGTAATCCTGAAGTACTGCCCACTGGACAAAATACTTACCAATAAGGGAGCGAGTGAGGTGGTCATTCCCATAATCGCCTTCATAGAAGGGGGAATGACACTTCCTTATGGGCACAGTAACCCGAGATTACCTTCTTAACCATAGGTTGTGTCCTCACCAATGCGCGCCCAACCTATTTAGGGTCTTAGGCAGTGTCGACGCCCTCAACGAAATGATGGGTTTGAGACTCACATGGCCACGACGTCATACATATATACAAGTGTCATTTTCTTATCGACGCGGGGTATTACCTCAAATCCAGGTCCCCCGTTGTTAAACTTATATCATGTCTTCCAAGTTCAATAAAGGCATGAAGGACGACTACGTGATCGCCTCCAGGGAGTGGCACAATGTTCTTCACTTTTCAACTCGAGAGGGAGAGCCAGGTGGGGTGCCTTAGGATTAGGTTATACTGACATAGATTTCAATTCTCGGTTTCGCTTCACTTTAATATTTCACTTCCTTTTGTTGATGAGGCTTACTGATCTAACCATGTTTTTGTTTCTTGGCTGTCATTACAGATAAAAGGCACGTCGCTCCTAGGCTCAGCCTTGTCAACGTTGAGGGTCTCAATAAGGTACTTAGATCCAAGATATTTGTGAGTGAAGACAGACAGTTGCGAGCCTTCCATCTAATATTGGACTTTGTGCCCCCTGTCGGACAAGTTCCAAGAGGTTGGCAACACCATCAGGGCAAATGACCCTAGCTACGCCAAATTCACGTCTCTCCGGCCCGGTTTCCTAGCCCAAGAAGACCTCCCTCTAGTGGAATTGCCCCTTTAATATGCCTTCCCTGAACCAGCAACTCCAAGGGAAGAGCGACTGCTTCCTTTCGTCTATCCTTTGAGGCCGAGATAGACCAATTTCACCTCAAGGAAGAAGAAGAGGTGCAGGAGAAGCCCGTTGAAATTTCGAACTTTGAGGGTGAGCTTGACAGAGCTTCGTAGCTCGCTCCCTTATACTCATCGTTGCCCGCAAAGATCCGAGTTCCGAGGAAGGTAAAGGCATGGATCTAAACCCGAGGAAAGGCCCGAAGGACCTCATTGCTGAAGAAAAGGTTCATCATCCAAGGAGGCTCCTAAGTCCCAAGTTCCTGCTTAATCTCCCTCCTACCCCTCCTCTCCTTACAACCACAGTCGGACTGCACCCCTGTCCCGACCTAAAAAAGAAAGGAAGGTACAAGAGATGGAGGAAGGAGAGGTGGTCCCCCCAAAAAGGGGCCAAACAGCAGAAGAACGTTAAGGACAAATGGACCTCCTCCACGGAGAGCAGGGAGGATCCGAACATAGTCGAGGTCCGCCAGCAACGCACCTAGGCATCGCGGCTAGAGTTGGATGGCACTCCCATCCCATGGAACTCTTCATTTGGGAGTTCTAGAAAGGGCACTCGGCTTACATTTCCGAGGCCCTGGAACAGCCTCTCCCTCCTTCCCAAGGACATGGAGACTAACAAGCACATGAGGCAGCCAGACCTCTTCATGTCCTTGAAGAGGGACCTTGCCATGGTAATCTCTCCATCAATTCTTTAAGATAAATATCAAGCTTTCCTTTTTCACTCTCCCTTCTATTTTTTCTGTTTTCATGGAATTCCTTTGTTATTTCTGTGTAGGTTACCCAGCAGGTTTTTGTGGCCGAGGGGTGGGTTCAGGGACGCACGTCATTAAGGCTGTCCACGGATCGAGCAGGGTCGGATTTGGACCTAACTCGGACTCAACCCGCTGGCGTTGGGTAGAGGGTGGAGGAACCTGAAACCGACTGCTGGAAAAAATCAGTCGAGTCGGTTTTGGATGAGGGTAAGCGTCGGTCGGAGCCGGGTGGTGTTGCCGAATAGAAAAACAGCAATCAAAATCTGGAAAAAAAAATCGCGAAAACTAGAATTTTCACCGGAAAGTGGAAAAACTCCTACCAGATCTCGTCGAATCTGGCTTGTTTTTGTAGGATTTGGCTGGATTTTTTACAGCTCCGGTCGAGTTCGAGTTGCTCGGGTTTTAGAGATGCAAGCCCGCCACTCGACCCGTCGACGTCGGTTTTTGAGAACGGAAACCCGCCGCCGACTGACTGGACCTTCGGTTTAGACCAAAATCGGGCCAAGGTCGGATGGTTTGGCCTGGTTAACAGGGTTCCAGTCGGGTCTAGACAACCCTACACGTAATGAGGCTAAGGCTAAGACCTACTCTCGCATCAAGGCTGAGAAGTCCCTAAGGGCCATGAAGCAAGAAAAAAAAGAACTAGCCAAGAAGCTGGTGGTTGAGGAAAGGGGAGAGGAGGAGTGCGGAGGTTGAGCTAAAGAGTGCCTAAGACCAAGCTGAAGACTAGCGAAAGAAACTCCACATTACCAAGATAGAGCTGGTGACTTAGAGGCAGCTGGTTCTGGACCTCAAGGCTGACTTGGAGAAAACTAAAACCGTTGTTCAAATTGCCAAGGAAGCAACAGAGGCATTGAAGCAAGCATCTTACCTGCTTGGAATGGAAGAAACTGAGGTTAGGTTGGCTGAAGAGTTAGCCGAAGTAATGCAAAGAATACCTGCAAGGCAACATGGGCGGAAGCCCTTAACCTTGCAGGAGTTCCTGCTGATTCGGAGTAGAGGCAGCCTGGGAACATCTTCTACCACCCTGATATCCATGGCATCCCAGTTGCGCTCCCATCTCCCTCTGCCCAAGTCTCAGAATCTTCCGAGCTGTCGTTGACTGTGTAAGCAAATCTTCCTCCCTTCGAGGTTGGTAATCAAGGCCAGGGGGATGAAGTGGCCAAAGACAAGGGCAAAGGCAAGGAGGCCATAACCTCTTCAAAGGCCAAGGATGCTGCCAAGGCCAAAGAAGCTGCAACTAAGGCAAAGGAGGTTGAGACCAAATCCAAGGAGGTTGATCCGAGCAAGAAAGAAGACCTCCCTCCTCCAAAGGCCAAGGCTTAATGTTAGGATTCCATGTACTACTACTACTACTATTATTATTATTATTATTATTATTATTATTATTATTTTCTCTTGTAGCCTTCTCGGCAAATTTTCCTTTTTGTACTTTCCCTTTTAGTTAAGGAAAAAGCTTTATTTTTCACTTTATGTCTCTATTATTCTTTCTTGCAATATTTACTCTCTGGTTCATATAGTGATTATTTCTAACTTATCTAACGCTAAACAATTGTAGAAACGTAATAGAACTCTTCTCACATGGTTAGCAACAATACAGGTTAAATTTACTAAGCCCACTATCTCGGTGAAGCATAATTTTAACTCCCCAACCATATATAATAATGTAACGCACACTCAAGTTTGATTTTACTCTGCTTCCTATTCATTAGTAAGTTTGAAAAACTAGAGAGATAACCCATTCTCAAACGAATACAAATATGCCTACAAATGCTTTAAGTGATGCTCATGAGCATTTACTTGAACCTGTCATCACAGGGACAATACTTGCTGTTTAGAGTGGCTGATTATACTTGACATTCCAATCATCAATAATAAGTACAACTTACCTTAAATACGTAGTTTGAAAAGCCAGAAACAACTAATGCTTTGCCCTGTTATATGGCAGAGATAATAGGAAGTATTAATTTACCCAAAATATGTGGTCCGAGAGACTAGACATGACTAAGGTTCTGTTTAATACCAAGTGTGATGAACTGAAGTATTAATTTATCCAAGGTATATGGTCCGAGAGACCAGGTATGACCAAGGTTCTGTTTAACACTTAGTGAAAATGAACTGAAGTATTAATTTACCCAAAGTATGTGGTTTGAGAGACTAGGCATGACCAAGATTTTGTTTAACACTTAGTGAAAATGAACTGAAGAACACATGTCATGTAATGTAACAACCTCAAGTGTAGTAATCAAAACTTTCATTAATAGTAACACCTTCTTAGATTATTTACATTCCAGGGACATGATACAACCCTTTCCTCCAAATCCTCCAGATAATATGCACCTATTCTAGCCACTGATGTGATGCGATATGATCCTTCTCAGTTGGGTCCCAGCTTTCCCTAGGTTGGGTTCTTTGCGAAACCCATAACCTTTCTTAAAACCAAGTCTCTAGGTGTTAATAGCCTTAGCTTCATATTGGTATCATATCCCTACTTGAACTGATGTTGATAATAAGCTAATTGGACCATGACATTTTCTCTTCGCTCGTCAATTAGGTCTAAGCTTCTCCCTAATAGCTCATCATTATTACTCGGGGTGAAAGAATTCATTCTTAGCATGCAGAATCCAGTCTCTAGAGGAATAACAGCCTTGGCCCCATAAGTCATTGAAAAGGGGGTTTCTCCAGTGGCCTACGAGGTGTAGTCTGGTATGTTCAAAGGACGTGTGATAACTCTTCCACCGATTTTCCCTTCGCATCATCCAGTCTTTTTTTGAGTCCACTCACTATAATCTTATTAACTGCTTCAGCATGTCCATTTCCTTGTGGATATGCCAGGGTTGAATATCTATTGGTTATGCCTAAGTTACAGCAATATCTCCTAAACGCTTTACTGTCAAACTATAGTCCATTGTCCAAGACGAGTGTATGAGGGATTCCAAACCGAGTGTTAATATTTTTCCAAACAAATTTCTTCGCATCACATCCCTGATATTTGCCAGTGGTTCAACTTCAACCCACTTGGTAAAATAATCAGTGCTGACCAACAAATATTTCTTATTCCCTACTGCCTTGGGGAAAGGACTTACAATGTCTAAACCCCATTGAGCAAAAGGCCAAGGGCTGGACAGAGGATTAAGGACTCTTCTTGGTTGATGAATGTTTGGTGCAAATCTCTGGCATTGATCACACTTTTTCACGTACTCCTATGCTTCCCTTTGCATGTTTGGCCACTAATACCCTTAAGTGAGGACCTTGTGAGACAAAAATCTGCCCTCTGTGTAGCTTCCACAAATCACTTCATGTAATTCCTCCAAAAGTAGCTCAATTGCTTCAGGGTGTATGCACAGTAAATACGGGCTAGAAAATGATCTCTTATACAACTTTTGGTCCTCTAAACCAAAACTGAGGAGCCTTCTCCGTATTTTGTCCGTCTCGGACTTATTCTCGAGCAAGACATCTTCTTTAAGAAATAGCACGATAGAGTCCATCCAGTTAGAACCCACCCTTATTTGATGAACATGAACCACATTTCCTCTTATCTCAATAGATTTAGATAAGTCCTCTACAAGGATCATCCTAGGTAAACTTTGTGCCGAGGAGGTTGCCAGTGCGGTAAGAGAGTTTGCATGTGTATTTCTACTTCTAGGAACTTGTGATAAACTAAAAGACTCAAATCCAGACTGTAAATGTCTAACCTGGCTCAAATATTCCTGCATTCTGGGATCTTTGGCTTCCAATTCCCCCTAGACTTGGCCTACCACTAGTCTTGAATCAGAGAATATCTCCATTGTCTTTCCACCCATCCTATGAACCATGGTCATCCCAACCAGCAGAGCTTCATACTCAGCCTCATTGTTGGTGGCCGAGAAGCCAAATCTCAAAGATTTCTCAATTGTAATTCTCTCAGGAGATATCAGGACTAGCCTCACTCCATATCCTTTGTGGTTCGCCACACCATCAACGTAGACCCTCCAAGAAAAAGTTTCTGTAAGGAGATTACGCCAACTGAATATCCATCCATATTTTGCTCCTCTGCACTTTCTTCTATTGGAGTTTCAACAAACTCAGCCATCAAGTCGGCGAGGACCTAACCTTTGACAAAAGTGCATGTACTTGATATCAAAAGCTCCTAGGATCATACCCCACTTCGCAATTCTCCCTGTGTAGTCAGCGCTTCATAGTAGAGATCTGAGCGAGAGCTAGGTTAAGACAACAACTGTGTATGATTGAAAATAGTGGGGGAGCTTACGTGTGGCATGCATTACTGCCAGAATGGCCTTCTTAAGTGGTAAGTATCAGACCTCGGCCTCATGTAGTAACTTGTTCACATAATAAATTGACCTCTACATACCATTATCAACTCGTATTAACACCAAGCTCACTGTGTGGGAGGCTACTACAATGTAGGCAAACAAGACCTCATCCACCTCGAGTTTAGACATGATTGGTGATCGAGAGAGATACTCTTTCAACTACTGGAACGCCAAGATACACTCCTCGGTCCATTCAAATCTCTTCCACTTATTTAACAACTGAAAGAAAGGCCTACACTTGTCTGCTGACCGAGATATGAATCGGTTTAGAGCAGCGATCATCCTTGTTAGCTTCTGGACCTCTTTGGGATTCCGAGGTGGCTGTAAATTATTGATTGCCTTAATCTGGTCTGGGTTGACTTCAATTCCATGGTGTGTGACCATGTAACCCAAAAACTTCCTTGATCCGACACCAAAAGAACACTTGGAAGCATTAAGTCGGAGCTTGTGTCTCCTTAGGATCTCAAAGATATTTCCGAGGTCGTCAACGTGCTCAAATTCCAACTTACTAGATTCCAACTTGCTCTTGACCACTTTGTCATCTATATAGACCTCAATGTTTTTCTCTAACTACGACTCAAACATCCTAGTCATCATCCTCTAGTAGGTAGCCCCTGTATTCTTTAAACCAAAAGGCATCACCTTGTAATGGTAATTCTCGATAGGAGTAACAAAGGCTGTTCTCTCTTGATTGTCCAAGGCTAAGGGGATCTGATGATACCCTTGAAAGGCGTCCAAAAAGCTCATCCGAGGATGGCCTACAGTTGCATCCACTAGCTGATTAATCCGAGGCATAGGGAAGGGATCCTTAGGGCAGGCTTTGTTTAGGTCCGTGAAATCCACACATACCTGCCACTTTCCATTCTTCTTCTTCACAACCATAGTATTGGCCAACCATTCAGGGTAGAACACTTCTTTAATAGCCCCAGCCTACTTAAGATTCATCACCTCGTCCTTGACAGCGTCAGAATGATCCTTAGATAAGTGTTGAGGTGGTTGCTTCCTAGGGGTAACAGATGGATTGACGTTCAAATGATGGCAGATGAAGCTCGGATCCACCCCCGAAGCCTCATAAGCATTCCAAGCGAACATATCAACGCTCTTCTTGAGAAAATCTACCAGCTCTTCCTTCTCTTGAGGTGGTAGCTAAGCCCCAACCTGAAAAAACTTCTCCAGATCATCGCCTACAGCAAATTTCTCTAAATCCTCACATTTCGCTTCCTCAGCTGGCCCATTGATAGGTAACACAGGAGACTTTAACTGCTATAAGCCCCCCTCAGCAGAGGCTGAGGACTCAACTGTAGGCTGATGCATAATTGTTGCCGTGTGGCATTGCCTAGCCATGGACTGACTCCCCACAAGCTCCTCAATCCGGTCCCCTGATGGATACTTCACTTTCAAATGCAGAGTTGAAGAAACGGCCCCCAGGGCATGAAACCAGGGTCTGGCCATAATTGCGGTGTAGAAAGAATATGCATCCACCACAGTGAAGTCCACTTCGACCACTTCTGAACTAGCCCGCACAGGCAACCTAATTTGACCTCTTAGAACTACGACTTTTCCATCAAAACCCACCAGAGGTGAATCATAGCTTGTCAAATCTTCCGGTTTCAAATTTAGCCCTTTGTAAAGATCTGGATACATAATCTCAACCCCACTACCTTGGTCTACTAGTACCCTCTTCACATCATAACTCCCAATCCTAAGGGTGATCATCAAGGCATCATCATGTGGTTGTATGGTTCCGGTCTTATCATCATCTGAGAAGCTTAACGTTGGTTGAAACCCAACCCAGGCCCTCTTCGGCTCGTGTTTAGAATTCTCGGCAAATGGCCGAGACACAGACATCACCCTAGACGGATGGGAACCTGTTCTCCCTAGAGCAGCGAGGATGACATGGATTGTGCCCAAAGGTGGTCTTGAAGAAGTATTCCCTTGAGTACCTGATCCTGCTTGGTTTCCTTGGTCATTGGGCCGATACAAAATTGCTTTAGTTTTCTATCTCGGACCAGCTGCTCTAGATGATTCCACAAGGTTCTATAGTTTGTGATGGTATGTCCCCGCTCTTGGTGGTATTGACAATGAAGGCTTTGGTTGCACTTCATGAGGTCTCCTCCCATCTTGTTTGGCCATCTAAAGTATGGCTCATTCGTGATCTTCTCCAAGACTTCATGCACTGGCTCTCGAAACACCATGTTAACCACCTAAGGTGCTGTGGACCCAAATTGCCCAACAAAATCCCTTCGAGGTCTGTTATTATTATAACGGTTCGACCTAAAATCCCTCTTCTCCTGAGGGATAACCTTAGCCTTTCCTTTTCCTTGCTGTTGATCCCTTTTTACCTGCTTGTACTCGTCGATATGATCCATTAGCCGACGCACACTCCTCACTGGCTTCTTGGTCAAAGACTTTCTTAAATCGTGCTCGGTAGACAGGCCGACCTTAAAAGTCTTTATGGCCACGTCATCAAAGTTTCCATTAATCTCATTGAACATCTCCCAGTATCTATCTGAGTACATTTTTAGGGTTTCCCCTTCTTGCATGGACAGAAACAACAAAGAATCCAGCGGCCGAGGAACCCTGCTACAAGTGATAAAGTGGGTTCCAAACACCTATGTAAGTTCCTTAAAAGAATCAATGGAACCTGCTCTTAAACCATCAAACCACCTCATTGTCACATGCCCCAAGCTAGATAGAAATACCTTGCACATCAAGGCCTCGTTCTTAGAGTGCACAGTCATTCTTTGATTGAAGTGGCTAACATGCTCCACAGGGTCAGTTCAGCCATTATACATGGTGAATGTGGGCTAAGTGAACCGCCGAAGAAGTCTTCCTCCCCCAATTCTGCATGTGAAAGATGATCTGAAAATTTGGTTGAATGCTCTACTCATAGCATCATTCCTCAGGCCTCTCGAAAATGAACTTATGTTCCTGCGCTCATGATGGTAATCCTCATCGTACGAGAAAGACTCGCTAGGAGGGGTCCTGGACCTGCACCTATAGCTACCATTAGCATCGGAAGAGAAGTCAGAATTGAAAGGAGCTCACTTTCGTCATTTATGGCGTAGGCTTCTCTTCAAGTGATCGATCTCCAACTGCAGGGCTTTGGCATTTTTCTCATGAGAAAGGTGGCTACTACCCCGAGAATGGCTCTTACTAGTGTGGGTAGTATGCACACTCCCCTCTCGGTCTCTTCTTCGCTCAAGATCACGGAAGTGATCTTAACGCTGAGACCCCATAAATTCTGCTTTGGTTTGGACCCGAACCTACCATTGTTGAACGTCAAACTCACTATAACACTAGTATTCCCACAGATGGAGCCAATGGAAAGGACGCAGTTTGAATTCCTAGTCCACAAGATGGATGGACTTAGGCCCAAAAAGTAGGGGTGTGTTCAATTCGGTTTGGTTCGGTTTGGTTCGGTTTTGTTTTTCTAGTTTTGGCCAACCAAAATCGAAATTTCGGTTTGTAAAATTCTCAACTGAAACCAACCGAAATAATTGGAAATCAATCGATTTCAGTGGTATTTCGGTTTCGGTCGGTTTTCGGCTAAGCAGATGGGGCTATCTATTTTTCCAAAACTCTAAGTCAACATCATAGTCACAAAAAGAAAATGGCAACTCAACAGAAAATAACAACTCAACATCACATTTTTTCAATAAGAAAATAACATCTCAACATCAAATTCACAAAAAATAGCATTGATTCAGTATTAAACAAAACCCAAAAAATACAAAAAAGAGAGAGGGTTATCAAGAAATTGAAAAGAGACTAGAGAAGTCACCGTGAGAATGAAAAGATCAAGCCGCGTGGGGAGGCCGACGTGTGAAGGCCGACATGTGGAGGCGACAGCAGAGGCGTGTGGCTTGAGGTGTGAGGGAGATAAGAGAGATGGAGGCGTGAGGCATGAAGGAGATGAGGTAGATGGAGGCGTGAGCCATGAGCCATGAGGCAGTGAGGGAGATGGAGGTGTGAGGCTGCCTGAGGCGTAAGGGAGATGAGGGAGATGGAGGCGTGAGCCGTGAGCCCGTGAGGGAGATGAGGGAGATGGGGGAGATGGAGGCGTGAGGTTGCCTGAGGCGTGAGGGAGATGAGGGAGATGGCGGCTCAGATGAGAGGAGGCCGTGTAAGTGAAAGTGGGGTAGGTAGGGTAAGGGTTGGGTTTTTATTTTTTTTATTTTCAATTAGTTTCTGTTTAATTTAATTAATTTAAGTTAATTAGTTTAATTTTATTTAGTTAATCTAGATTATCTAATAGGCAGTGGGCTTCTTTAAAAAAAAAAAAAAAGGGCAGTGGGCTGTGGGCTTGAGATTTTGGCAAGACCAAGCCCTTAGCCCACATTTATTATTCTTTTCAATATTTAATTAATATAAAATATAATATAATAATATATTTCGGTTCGGTTCAGTCGGTTCGGTGCATTCAAATCTGCCATCGAAAACCGAATCGAACTGAAACCGAACCGAAATTTTTGAAACGGTTCGGTCAGTTTGAAGCGGTTTTTTCGATTCGTCGGTTTTTTGCACACCCCTACCAAAAAGCCCAAAATAATGACTTTGTAGAGAATGAGTTAGAAAACTGGGCTCTAATAAGTTAAAGAACAAATATAATGGATCCAGATAACCAAAAGAATAAAGATAGAGTGGATTTATCCAAAGAAAAACGTCATCGGCTCAATTCGAGGAGACTAGTTTTTATATACTGATCTACAAGTTTATTACAATTTTAGTTCTAGGTAGCTATAGTGTTTTTCTCTATTTTTCGATCCCCTTCTCTCAGGACCCCTCCCCTATTTTATACTATCTTCTTCTTGTATCCTCACCCTCCACGTGCAGACCAGTTTGTTTGTCTTGATTCTTGTCCCATCAGCCCTTTCAAGAAGTCTTTGGGTAGTAGCTGTAAGGCTGAAAGTTACTGTTCAGACATCACCTCATTAATGCGGCCAGAGAGTTAGCTGCAGAACATTCAAAGCAGTGGTAGCAACTTTCCCTTAGATATTTCTCAGCACCCACTTGTCCTATATATTCACAGTGTGTATCCTTACTATATTATTCCAGATGATAAAATATATATCTTGATCCTTATCTCGCTTATCCGAGAGAACATTCCTCCTCAGATCACCTCCCTTAACCTTTACAGTCATAATTTGTTTGTCAATTCCATGGGCTTGTGCCTTCCATGCTTCTAATCCATTCTCAGGCCATTTGAGCGTCCTCAAACAAGTCCCAATGTACATATTTAGGCCTTTTGTCCCTACAATAACATTAAACCAAAACCAATATTGTAGCTAAACTTTGTCTTTACCGATATTGTCTCATCACAGAAAGGCTATTTCCCCTCATCTTAATTTATAGACAGAGTAATCCATATCAGGATGTCATCTCTTCTCAGTGTGAACCTAATTCATTCATAATAAATATGAATTTAGATTGTTTAGTACCAGTTAAAAAAAATTCCTCAGATGAGGCCGAGTACATATCCTTATGTTTCTGTTGGTGAACCTAATAGAACAAACATTGTTGTCATTAGTAATTAGTCGCCTCTAGTAAGAATAGTTGCTCCCTACAGCAAAATCTGGAGGTTGACAAACCATATTCATGCAATAGATTGGGGAGTCCATGCACACGGCTGCACCAAATGAATTTAAGAATTATTATTTGAGAGGTTTCTAGGGTAAAAGTGGTGCTTATTGAATTCAAATATAAGGCAATTCCCTTTAATAACATATTCCTATTCCAATCAATAAAATAAAGCAAGGTTGTTTTTTTCAATATAATATTTCAATCAAACCATTCACAACTAAGCATAAGAGTATATTATTCCAAACAGCCACCAATCCACAACTGAAAAACTGGGACACTAGCCAACAAATAAAAAATTAATACAAATTTTTACAATTACAATCTTAGCATTGAGCACACCCTCCGAGCTGTTCCCATCTCCATTCAGTCCAATTCTGGTTCTCTGGTAGACTGGTACAATCCCTACCTAAAATTTTCTAGAGCCAGCTTCAGTGGAGTTAAACATTGAGTCAAAGACCTTGTTTAGGCAGTGTGTGATTGGAGAAGAGTCTAAATATAATAAAAGTCACTTATCGGTGGGTAAATGAAGAAAGCATCTTTCATCAACCATATATTCATAGCAGAATTTTCATATGATATTGATAATTAATAATTCAATTGTTTTCAGAAAAATTAATAACGACCATTATAGCCATAAATTATATATTGGAGAAAACAATCACTGTTCTTTCACAAATGGATTTCAATGCATTACAAAACAAAATGACAAGAACAACACATTGCATGTCGCCTGCATTCTCTAGGCACGTTCTTCTTCCTGCCCTATGCATTTTAAAGAATTAAGTTCTCATTGCTACATATATACATATAAAAGCTAGGACAATGTTCTGCAGATAAAGAAAACAAGAAGATTGTGCCATGAAGAGAATGATCAGATAGAGCTAATACAAATTGTGCCATAAATTTTGCTAATCAGATAGAGCTAATACATATAACGATCATCATTTCATTCTCCACAAATTTTGCTAATCAAGTTTAAGATGAATAATCAAATTATTAGTGTTGACCAATCAGCCAGTTGCTTGTGGCCAACTAAAGTAGTTCATAGAATAAGACTACGCTAACATAAATTGGTTAAGTCACCTGCTAAAACAGTCTTGCCAGTAGTTTAAAACAGGACTGCACTAAAAAAAGAGTATTTCTGTAACTCATTCTTAGAACTGCCACAAAAATACAACATTATTTTTATTCATGATTTGGAAAATACACATGAAATAAAATGACAAATTACACTCTTAACATGAAATATTTTTTGCAATGCCATTGCCAACACATGGGAGTTAATAAAGGGCATTTTCATTTTCTGTATAAAGGAAGAGAATGATCAGATAGAGCTAATACATAAAAATGCCATCATGACGGCAATCAAACCAATAGGGAAACAAATATGTCTCAGTCATCATTTCATTCTCCCAACTCCTAAAATCATAAAAAACAACCAAACCCACATTTTATTTTTTAATAAAAATACAGAAAGAAAACAAAATTAAATTGTATATAATATTTGTGTGGAGAAGGAGAACGATCAGCTAGAGCTAATACATGATTGATGCCATCATATCAGCAATCAAACCAATAGGGAAACATATTCCTCATCATCTCGTTCTCCATTCACCACCTCATATTTCTAACATGAAAATTCAAAAACAAAGACCCAGCTCGTAAAATAGATATGGATTTTGACAAGCATAAAGAAGCAGTGTTGTTAAGCAAAGTGAAATCCCAATGGGAATTCCAAGTGATAAGAGAAAAGGGGATGTGTGTAACTGGGTAACAGAATAACGGCGTACTTGATAGGCAGCAAACGATTGCCTGTGACTGTGAGAGTGATAGCCTAAACAAAAGAGAGAGTTATTTATAGGTACATGAGTGTGGTCAAATATCATAAATGCCCTTAACTTCAGCTCTGGTTAGCCCTCTGTTAGACTGAGAGACTTTGAGCGGAGGCCATGTTGAATGGGCCCATCATTCAAGCCATCTTCACTTGTTCACGAATATATGGGCCAGCAACAACTACAAACCCAATTTTGAACCTACAATATTTTAAAGCCCATATAATATTCAATAAATTACACAAATATCATTTTTTAAAATATTTTGATATTTGATAATTCGATAGTTTTTTTAGAGAGTTTTGACCTATGTCATCCGCTCCTAATGATAGCTCTTTATCATCAAACCAAGATTCCAATCAGTTTTTGGTGTAAGCGGAGATTAAACCCAAGCTCTCTTATTCAACCATCAGAGACTTTACTAGTTGAGCTAACTAGAACCACTTGATAATTCGATAGTTACAACAACAGAGAATGAGGAAATTGAACTTTGGATGTTTCCATTGAAAATATCATGAGGTCCAGTGGAATTACAAAACTCATAACTATAACAATATCATTTTAATTTAAGAAAATAGTATCCATTTAAACTTTCCACAAATAATAGTCCATCCTTGAGTTTATTATAAGAACTTGTTAGTAGCTGAGTTACTTAAACACAAATTAAAAATTACACAAATAGCTTGACATAAAGACTTTTTTTTTTCCTAAGAAACTAGACTTCCAAGAGCCTGGACATTTAGTCAATAAAAAGACTATTCAATGAACATCAAAGCAAACTAAAGGGGCAATGTCATCAGCAAGAACTTCCGGCCAAACCTGAAGCCCCATACAACTCTTTACTTTTTTTGCTAATGCATCAGAGACAATATTATAGGTACAAGATACATGACAAAAATCTGAGAACTGTAATGCAGCAGCTTGAGAACGAATGTCCTTAATAATATGTCCATATGCAGAAAAGTCAGGACCTCTTTGGGAAATCGCCTGGATCACCACGACAGAATCTCCCTCAAAAATCACCTCTGTTAGTCCTATCTCCAAGGAAAATTGCACAGCCCTATGACAAGCAAAAGCCTCAAGCTCCACCATGAACTGAGCTATAGGGACTGTCATGGTTCACGCTCCAATAGCCTCCCCACGCCAGTCCCAGATAATAACTGCTAAACTTGCCAAATTGCAAGACTTAATCACAGTAGCATCAAAATTAGCTTTAAAAATCTGGGCTTCAGGTGGGCACCATTGTTGGTTCAGTAATGACACTGGGACTGTTGGTGGCAACAAGGAAATTCTGTAAATAGCTTCCTACCAACGAGCAGCAATTTTGGTGGATCAATGAAGCTTTGCATGTTAAGGTTAGTGTATTGAGTTGATTAGAGGCATTGATTTGATCTAAAATTTAGGGCTGTGATTCTGAAATTTGGGTTTGAATTAAATTGGATGAGATTTTGGAGCTCCGTTAAATATTTTGATTTTGGTGGTCTGATTTGGGTTGTGAGTCACGTTGGCAGGTGGATGTGGCTGGTGGGGGCAATGGTGATTGTTTTTTTTTTTTTTTTTTTTTTCATTGTGGTTTGTGGTGGTTGGTGGATGTGGCTGGTGGAGGCAATGAGGGGTTTTTGTTGGTTGTGGCATGGGTGGTAAGTTTTTGTTGGTTGTGGTATGGGTGGTGGCTGGCGATGCTTAGGACTGTTGGGTTGAGAAAGAGAGAGAGACAGAGGGAGAGTGAGGAAGAATAATAATAAAGAAAAAATATTTAAATGAAGTGGTAAAAGAAATAGAAGTTTTGATGAAAGGGTCTAAAGATACCACACAAACTGCAGAGATATCCTATTAGAATATTTTTCAAATTCAATCAAGAGTTATCCAATTTTATTGTGTATCATGAATTATCAAGGTATAGAAAATAAATTTTCTAGACGCAAGATATATAAACCATATTTTGATTTTATTCAAACTCGACAAATTTGGACATCAAGCAATTAACCCCCAAAACCACTCAAATTCACATTAGAGGTTCCAACTTTTAACCATAGAGTGAAATGGAGCTGAGTAGAAGAGGAATAATCAACTAGAGGCTAGAGCAGAAAGAGAAACAAATCAACATTCATCAACGCTTTTCTCAAGCTCTGTCTCATCTTCTTCCTACTCTATCACACGTTTGCCTCTCTAGCTTCTTTTCTTCCAATCCAACCACAAGAACCAGACAGCTGCTAAACAAACCCATACCCACTGCAGAAGAATGAGACAGTGGCGCGCCCACAACCTCAAATCAGCAGCACTTCTTCTCTTCAAATCCAACTCGGCTGCGCCACTCTCTAGCTCCTTCTCTTCCAATCTAACCTCAAATCAGCAGCGCACCCACATCCAATTGATTTCCCAATTGATGGTTACATGAATCTATTTACATCTCATGCCCTATTCTAATTCTAATTGGCCACACATGGCTCACTTCTATTGGCTCCTAATTAAGCATGTGCTCCAAAAATTTTACAAGTGATTAATGTGTTACATGTGCATGAACCCTGTTTGACCCTATCTACTTGTAACTAACTAACCCTACAAGTGCCAAGGTTGTAATCTGATCCAACCGAGCTCAAGACTAACCAACCAAGGTTGTTCCATGCGCATGACAATGAGGAGGAGCTACCACAGAAGTTTAGAAGGCATTGGACCAAGGAGGACCGATTGGCACTCTAATGTGGGATGGGATTGCTGATTGGACCATTTTGAGTGTCAATCGGCAATCCCCTAAAACTAGGGTTTTTGTTGTTTTTTCGGCTTCTAATGTGTTCCTAATAAAAAATGTGATACAACATCAACAACTGCTACATACAATTCAAAATTGAATTATGATCAGTTGATGTTTAGGCAGTTTGATTATTCTACAAACTTCAAAAATATGATCAAACTTGGAGTTATGGAACAGTAATGCAAAATGCATGATCCTCGGATCGTTCAAGAGTCAATTCAATTCGATGAAAGTAGATAAGGTAATAGACAGGGGACAACTCATTCAAGAATATTTTTTTTTTTTTAAAGACCTTAAAATCTAGGGTTTGTCAAAGGGGAAATTATGAAATAAAGTTTTACGCCAATTTAAGCCCCTTAAAGAACAAATTGATAAAGTTGCCTTCATGATGACAGATGACACAGAAACTGCAAGATAGGTATGGCCAAAATGGGTTTCATTCCGTTTAAAAGAAAGAAGTTCTATTATGTGATAATTTTGTTCCAGATTTCCTACAAGCATCAATCCGAAAATGCAAGTTCAAAAACCTGAATAATTGATATTGTGAAAGTTCGTAATTCCTTGAGACTTGAGAGAAAAATGAAAAATACTTGTGCATCGAATGAACTAGCAAGCATGAAATAATTCCTTGATATCAATGGCTGAATTTGATTTATAATTCCTTTTGGCATCTAGAATGCCCTCATCCTCAAAAAAACTTCCTTAATTCATGTGCGTATTTGAACTTAGCATGCCATAAAAGAACAGTAGTATTAGATTTGAATAGGTTAGGTTTTGATTACCAATCAGTTTGAAGGATTTTGTTCCTCAGCCTTGTTAGAGAAGCTGCACTTAACCTAGGTACAATATCATCCTGAATAGAAGGAAAAATGAGAAGCAATAAGAGGACATAAGCATGATCATTTAGACAATGGAAACAACAAACACATAACTGAGAGACCATCAATTACATCCACCTACCTGCATGACAACAGTTGTAACAAAATCAGAACAGTTTTCTGCAAGTTCTCTGGAAACACAAGGTGGAGTTGCAAATCCAACAGCAGAAACAATATCAGGGCTAAATCCGAGTTCCATGTATGACTTTCTGCGAAGCATTATTGCTAATATAAAGAAGCTGTGGCACCTCCGAGAGAATGGCCCACAAGCCTTAACCTATATCCCTGTTGATGAGTTAGGCTCACTACAATGGTACCCAAAAAAAGAAGAAGGAAGGGGAGGGGGGGGGGGGGGGGGGGGGGGAGAGAATGTGGGGAGGATTGAAAGAAACAACATCTGTAAACAGATCAAAGTTAAATTTTCAACACCTCATATTTCTCCAAGCAGTTCCTAATGGTTCCCATCTCATGAAAGAGAAACCAACAAGCAGCTTCAGCAGTGCCAAAGTGAGTGGAATAACCTTCAAATGTCACTTCTCCATCACCTGAAGAAACGATATCAGTGATAAGGTCATAGACAGTCTGAGTTCCATGAATTCCAAGAATCACTAGTTCCCTACAATTATCAATCCCAATATAATATCCAGGCCTCATCACACTGGAATTTTTTACAAACTTCAAAACATTGCTTTCTCTAAGCATGCTGTTCCTTGCAAGCGTTGCAGGACTATCCTTATAAGAACCTTTTGCTAACTCCAGGTGGTAGATGAGATCATGCACCTAAATTATGAAATCATTACCTAATAAGAACTTTGGATTACTGAAACAAAAAACATAAACAGAAGGTAAGAAAAATAATATTTGTTGAGTGTGCATATCATATATTTCATCAATAACAAGGACACTGAATTACTATTGAATCTGATGATATCTGAACACCCTTAACATCTTCAAATGGTTTTGTAGCTACTTGACGGAGATAAATAAATTGCAAGCCAATGGTAAGGTCACTCAAGCTCCAATCCTCAATCCCAATCTTACTCCGTTGAATGCTTGCAATGATTTCCGAAACAGATCGACTACTGGGTAAGGATTTGTTTCCGATTCCGTCTCCTGCAAATTTTGAATTTTATATCAGCCAACATGATGACATGGATATTGAAAAGTTACCACTCAACCTCCGTTTCTTTGGAAGACCAAAAAAAAATATTAAAGATAATGTGGTTCAGTTTTAAGAATGTTTTAAGTCAATTGAGTCATCTGTTCTTAGATGCTTGTTCCAAAGTTCCAATGTCAGACAAATTGACACAGACAAAAAGACTCCATCATAGTGCCATGATTGATTCATACAGTAAGCCAAGTGTAGCACCTTCCCCATTAGATGAACACGAACTAGAATAAACAGACCTGTTGGCAGAGCCCACCTACACAATTGCAGAGCTGGTTCAAGGGCTTTTGTGAGCCAAACAAGCTCTAACTTCCACTTTCCATCAGTGAAATCTTCCTCATCAGAACTGGATTTGCTGAGCGTAGAATCATCTTCCATCTTCTCAACTTTAGACCTCAAAGAAACTTGAGATGCATCCGTAGCTTCTTTTAGATGCATCCGCTTTGGACCGTTGCCACTGAAATTGATTAAGAATACCATACACATAACTCTGACAAGTTCCCTGTTCCTTCAGGAATTTTTTGGTATAATCTGTCAAAAGAACCAACCACGCAATATTGATAAACAAAAATTTCTCATTCAAACAAAAAATCTAAAATTCAAGAAAATGTTTTACCAATTTAGAATTCCACCTTAAAACATGACTATTGAGTAGAAAACAAAATGACTATGCATTTCTGGTAACATTTTATGTTTTCCCAAATTTAGAGTTCCACTTTAAAACATGACTAATGAGCGGGGAATAAAATTACTTTGCATTTCTGTTAGCATTATCACCCTGTATTGTTTTCCAATACCTCACTTGTTACAAAGTAGCCTTGGTCGCCTACAATTAACATTCTAATAGGAAGCACAGACACTTTATTTGGGGTGTCGTACCAATGTCGTATTCGTGTCGTAACAGTATCCTATCTGCCGTGTCATGCTATGAATTTTCAAAATTTTCTCATGTTGCAATATCGCACCCATACCCGTGCATTCTAGATTCTATCTCATATAGCAATATCAAACCCGTGCATTCTCATGTTGCAATATCGCACCCATACCAGCACTCTAGAAAATTTCCTGGTTGGTAATTTAATCTTTTTCTCTTCGCTTTTATTTATATGTTGGTAAAGAAACCATTCAACTTCTTTTTATATTTTCCAATGATTATGGTAAATTCTTACCAACAAATTGAGTGGGGATGACTATGTAAAGAACCCCAAAGAATAATATGTTACATATGCCCCAAAAGGTGTAGGCAGCTCATGCTAAATCCCTCCAAATTAGTTCAGGTACATGGCCCGCTAGCTTCAGTTGCCCACCTAATTCAGCCAGCAATAGGTAAATTTCACTAGAAGCTGGGTGAGATTTATCAGATGCTGCAAACTGATGAATCTTCCTTTCCATTTCAATCCAACTGGATCCAGGACATTTCTTTTCCACTCCTATATTCTTCATGGCTGCCCGGATTTTTCCAACCTCACCCCATCTATTCACTTCAGCATACATGTTAACCAGAAGATTGTAATGGCCACTGTTGTTTGGCTCCAAAGCCATCAGTTCCTTAACAGCTACTTGAGCAATCTCCAAGTTTCTGTGGAGCTTGCACCCACCTAACAAGGCCCCCCATATAATGTTGTTTGGTTTAACTTTCATGCTTCTTATCAACTCTAGTGCATCTTTAAGCAAGCCTGCTTTGCTCAATAGATCAACCATACATCCATAGTGTCCAACTTCAGGAAGGATTGAGTAATCATCTGTCATGCTCAAAAACATCCTTTGGCCTTCTTCAACAAGTCCTGCATGAGTGCAGGCACTTAGAACACTAATAAAAGTAATTCCATTAGGTTTGATCTTCTCCCTCTCCATTCCCCTAAACATCTTTAGCGCTTCATCTGCATACCCATGAACTGCAAGCCCGTCTATAACTGAATTCCAACAAAACAAGTTTTTCTCCCGCAACTTGAAGAACACTAAAAGTGACCTATCTAAGCTCCCACACTTAGCATACATATCAATAAGCGCAGACCCAATATAAACATCAACATCAAATCCATTCTGCAATATATAAAGATGAATTTCCTTTCCTAAATCAAGAGCTCCAAGATGGGCACAAGCTGATATAACAGTTGCCATGGTCACTTCATCAGGATGGATCCCATTACTGGTCATTTCGTTAAATATTGCTAATGCTTCTCTAAATTTCTGGTGCTGAGAATAGCAAGTGATCATGGTTGTCCACGAGATTATATCCCTTACACACATCTGATTGAATAACAACTCCGCAGAATCGAAATTCCCAATTCTTGCATATCCATCAATCATAGTGTTCCATGTAGCAATATTCCTCTCAGACATCTCCTCAAACAATTCCCTTGCAGAACTCAAATCCCCAGTACGGACATAAGCAGAAACTATCGTAGTCCATGCATAAACATCTCTGTCAGGCATTTCATCAAACACCCTTCTTGATCTACCAATTTTGCCAAAATTCGAATAGAAATCAATCAAAGCAGTCTGAACAAACACATGTGAATCAAACCCATTTCTCCAAATGTGACAATGTACAGCTTCACCAAAACCCAAAGCTGAAAGCGAAGCACAAGCCTTAATCAACGATGAAAATGTATAACTTGTTGGCATAACTTCGGCTCTCAACATATGTATGTAACATTCCAAAGCTTGAGTTGGGTGACAACAATGAACAAAGCCCCTAATCATTGCATTGTAGACAAAAACATTGGGACTTTCCACGTGGGTAAATGCTAAAGTTGCATAATCTATTTGCAAAAAGTTGGAGCAAGCGCTAATAAATTGGTTCACTAAAAAACAATCTTGGTTTGCATTGGTTTTGATCATAGAGGCAAACACAGAACCCAGGTTCTTTAGGTTGGAACATGTCTTTAACTGATCAAGTATAGATTGTTTGCGAGTGAGTATGTGTTGGAGTGGTTTTGGAACTGAAAAGTGGTTAAAGTTAGTAATGGATTTCATGTACTTCACAGACAATGCTCTAGTTGATTTTTTTTTTTGGTTGAAAAGTGGTTCAAGGGCTTTTGTGAGCCAAGCAAGCTCTAACTTCCACTTTCCATCAGTGAAATCTTCCTCATCAGAACTGTATTTTTGCTGAGCGTAGAATCATCTTCCATCTTCTCAACTTTAGACCTCAAAGAAACTTGAGATGCATCCATAGCTTCTTTTAGTAAATCTGCTTCTGCTTTATCCGCTTTCACCGTTGCCACTAAAATCGATTAAGAATACCAAACACATAACTCTGACAAGTTCCCTGTCCCTTCAGGAATTTTTTGGTATAATCTGTCAAAAGAACCAACCAGGCAATATTGATAAAACCAACCAGGCAATATTGATAAACAAAAATTTCTCATTCAGACAAACAAGAAAAAAATCTAAAATTCAAGAAAATGTTTTCCCAATTTAGAATTCCACCTTGAAACATGACTATTGAGTAGAAAACAAAATGACTTTGCATTTCTGGTAACATTTTATGTCTTCCCAAATTTAGAGTTCCACTTTAAAACATGACTAATGAATGGGGAATAAAATTACTTTGCATTTCTGTTAGCATTATCACCCCGTATTGTTTTCCGATACCTCACTTGTTACAAAGTAGCCTTGGTCACCTACAATTAACATTCTGATAGGAAGCACGGACACTTTATTAGGGGTGTCATACCAATGTCATATTTGTGTCGTAACAGTGTCCTATTTGCCGTGTCATGCTATGAATTTTCAAAATTTTCTCATGTTGCAATATCGCACCCATACCCGTGCATTCTAGATTCTATCTGATAGGAAAAAGCATCTCCAAGTGCACCCTTTACATTGTAGGAGTGTTCTAGAGTGACTAACAGAGCTATTAGTTAAGCCTTCAACCTTCTTAAATCCTCGACTCTCCCTCGGCTCGAAAAGTTATCCCATTGCCTATTATATCTTCTTCTTTTTCTTTTTTTCTTTTTTCTTTTTTTCTCATTATCTAAACAGATTTCCAAGGATCCTCCAGAGATCAAACTGGACTCAATTCGCACCCAAAAAAAAAAAAAAATTCATGTACTCCTTATTTTCTTAAAAATCAATGGTAGAAAAAAAAAAAAAAAAAAAAAAAAAGTTAACTAGTTCATAACATATACAGCATAGCTAGCACCGACTATACCATGAACCATTGTTTATGTACTACTAGTTCTCAATCACCACACAGCACCACATTGAACATGATTAGTTATACATCAAATAAATATATACTTAATTGAAACAAAAATTTTACACCGAAACAAAAAGAAATTGAAGAGTGCGAATTTGAATTTATAAAATATTAGGACTTACGATTGTTATGGAAGATATGCTTCAAGTATTGTATTGGTTTGCCATTTTTAGAGAGAGAGAGAGAGTTTGTGAGTGTCTGGGCCTGGGGGGTTATATGTATAAAATGGGGCTGGGATATATGACGGTGGTTTTTGTTAATGTGAGAGAGAGAATCGATGACGTTAACGGGGAGTGAAGGGTGGCACGTGGTGTTTGGCGAGTCATCCGTACAGAGTAGAGGACCGCGGACCGCCTTCGCTTGGCGGCGGAATGAAGAAAGGTGTCGTAGAGTCTAGAGAGTGACAGCACAAACAGATAGAGATAGATTGATTGAATTCAACTTTCTTTTTTATGGTTTCTCAAAAAAAAAAAAAAAAAAATCTTTTTTATGAGGGTATTCATGTCATTTTACAGAGAGGGCTTTCTTTTCTTTTTGTTTTTTTTCAAAAGCCACGTAACTTTTAAGGGTTGTGGCGAAAATTGAATTATATATAATACAGTCTCTTAAACAATGTGAGATAATTATTCATTTTTTTTTTAGAAACAAACACATACATAAAAGAGAGGGAAATAGGTTCTAACATAAAACTTAATTGTAAACACGAAAGATATTCCCAAAAACAGCTTCCATCCAGACAAGAAAAAGACTACAAATAGCCCTTTTAGCTAACCTATGAGCTACACAATTTCCTTGTCTTCTAACATGGTAAAAAGAAACATCTTTGAAAGAAGAGCTAAGAAGCTTAGGCCTTGTTTGGATTTCTCTAAATTGAGTTAACAAATCCCAATTTTGTTAACTCCTAGTCCAAAATCGGTGGGGCTTATGGGTAGCATGCTTGTTTGGATGAATTTCCAAACCATTAACTCAGTGATGATATCTCATAATTTTGAGTGATGAGTGAGCAATTTTGGAAACACGGTGAGGCTGTTTTCAAATTAAGAGTTTTAAGTTATCAGTGGCAGTTTTGTAAATTTCTTGCAAACACAAGTGCTACAACAGTGTCTTGTCCCATTACATTATAGTGCTTTTGCAGTGCAATCAATGTGTGAAACCCAGTGAGTGACATAAAGCTGGGTTTTTAAATTTGAGATAACTGTGAAAATCTTTAGCCAAACGATAAATTTGAGATAGTTATGAAAATCTTTAGTCAAACGAGTGTGAGAGCGAGTTATGGGTTTTATTGAGTTAAAGTTGTGAGATATTGGGATATAAGTTTGGATGAGGAGATTTGAATTATAAGTGTTGGGATATAAGTGAGTGACAAACCAAACAAGGCCTTAATTTTTTTTCCTTGTGATGGATTGGTTGTGTTATTAAAATTTATTTTATGGATAATTCGATAGTCACAATGAAAGAGGAAAATTTGAACCCTAAACACCTCATTAAAAACATTAAAAAGTGTCATATGAACTACAAGACTCTTTTTAAAGTGAGTTTTGATATCAAGAACAAAGGTGGTATAAGACCCACATACTATGAGACATCAATTGCATGTAACTTTCTTTTTTCCCTTTTTTTTTTTTTTTTTTTTAAATAGACAATAGAATTGCATGTAACATTACATAATGTAATTATTGGTTAATGAGAAATATAGAGTTCTTTTTTTTTTTTTTTTCAATTGTAAAAAAACTAACAATGAGTGAGGAATGGGGGATTCAGATTTGAGTTCTCCTCTTAAGGACCAAGCAATACAACTACACCACAAGGCTCTTGACAAGATAAAGGGAATTCACCCTTGTGATGGTCACTTCATAAAACCTAGTCGTCAATCAATTATGTTATCTTCAATTGATTGTGATATTATTATTTTTTTATGAGTACTATTGATTTGTCTATTATTTTTTCAAGATTTTAACATTAATACCCACAAAACTTCCAGCAATGTCCTCTTGATTTGATTATTTTCTTATCTACTGCTTGTAATTTGGCGTTTCTAACTATCCATTACTCTCAATGATAATATATCATCTATCCATAATTTGGCTTGAAGTTTGTTGATGACAGAATTTTTTGTTTTGTTTTGTTTTTTTGTTTTTGTTTTTTGAGAAATAGGTAAATAGTAAAGGAATGTAAGGTAGGTTTGAACTACTTACATAGGACACCACACCGGATGCGATTACCATTAAGGTAATGGTAGAATAATTTCATTTGCATAATAATGTGGAACGTTCTTATCTATTCATTTCAAAAGCACGTCCTAGGTTTTCACATCATTCAAATTGTGGATCAAGTTCAACCCAAGATCCTATTGAGCTGATTCTGAGTGAGAGTCCAACTTTACCTGCTTAGAATATGTATTGATATTGAATGCCTTATATTGGCAACAATGGGCACAATGGACAATGCCTGTTTTACATAAATTACCTCGATTAATAAAAATGATGAAACAGCAGTAGGCAAAAAACTATATCATGTGTTATTGAATCTGCTCTATGCTGGAATTGGTAGTTTCAGCTGCACACTGCCTCCACAGCAAGTTTCTTAGTTGCAGTAGGACACAAACCCTCACTAAAATTTCCTCCACCTAGTTCTATGGCACATTCATTTTTGTTTAGGCACAGCTGCAATAACGTTGAAGCATATTAAGAAATCAGGAAGAAAGAGATTACAGTATTAGCTGTGAATATGTTCATTTTATGTATGACAAACTGATGTGTTTACTTTGCTGAATTGGTGCTTTACCAAAAGGTCTGATGCGGATTGCTTGTACTCAAAACAACGAATTTTAGCATATTAAAAAAGTATGATGATTTTGTCAAAAAAAAAAAAAGTATGATGATTTGAGTTTAGCTGAAATTTAATGGCCACATGAAGGATGACATTTCAAATGATCTGAAGCATTAGGAATTAAAATAAAGTAACAGAAAGGAAAGAAACAAGGAGAACTATATGTGACACATCAACAAAACTAGAGTAATAGAAATATGAGGCAATATATAAATCCTCACCTTTTCAACCACAGAAGTGGAATTAGGATCATGACAGTCTCCGTTGCTGTAGGATCCACATGTTCCAGTAGGAGTTCCAAAGCTGGCAAACTTTATAGTAGATATACGAGTATTCTCAGGGCATTTCAAATAAGCAGATGTTTTCGCTTTGTTGTCATTTGCAATTTCAAGCCAAGATTCAACAGAAGGGTAATCCTCAGCAACAAGAGCACATACACCTGAGATTTTCCGTCTTGAGAATTTGATTTTTGTTGGATCTCCACCTTTCTCCTCAAAGATCACCAAAACATTTCCTGATGGCTTGAACCAAGAGCGTGGAACATGGTACCTGCACCAAACAGAAAGTAAGAATGCCAACTGGCCCATCTCCGCCTTCAAGAAATATATAATATCGACACAGTTTGTTGAATATAAAGATCTACTAACTGTAGAAGATAGTATCAAGAAACTGATGAACAAAAAGCACACTCTGAAGATGAACAACATGTTTTTCTCATGAAAACCCTCAAGGAACATATAGTTAGTGGTCATACTGAAAAATCAAAGTATTCAAAAAAGATTTTATAGAGAGGCAAAGTAACATAGGTATCCATTACAAGTAAAAAGTTCTTAAGAAGTTGGATATCACTAAAGACACGTGGGAAGGACCTTCAAAAATGAAACTGCATGCTAATTGCTCCAGAATTAAGTAAAAACCTTTCTCTTCTATTTTTATATTTGTTTTGGAGTATGGATTTACTTGGTTTGTGAAAACTAGATGTCCTAATGATCTAAATTTCATTAAAATACAGGAAAATAAGTAATGTTTACCCATATATTCTAATGCATTATTGTCAATGCAGTATCAGCATTTCTCTGTGAACTATGCTGGCTGGTCAATCATGTTCTATTACAAAAATCTATGTGGTTGTGGTTATGCTGCAATAATAACCAAAAAAGGGGAAAAAAAAAGCACTTGGGGATTCTAATTTACAGTCAATAATTTTTCCCTTACCATCTTTGTGTTGGTTCTCCACATCCAGTACGGCACTTGTTTGGCAGAAATTTGCCTCTGTAATCACATTCTTTAACACACTCATCATGTATAGAGCTTTTTATAGGCCAGTATCTTCCAATTTCTTCTCCATTCAACCAAGCAAGACCTTTCCCCATATGTATCATATCCAGCCCAACAGGCTCATTTCCCAATGGAGGGTCTACCACAACCTGCACAAAGGTGTATTTCAAACTGTAACCCAGATGAGACAACAGCCATGTCTTTCCAGAGGCACAGACGAAAATAATTCTCGAAGTGTTTACCTTGTACCAAGTCAAAGGCTGTTTCTTTGGTGGTTTTGAGGTTGATAACCAAGTCACGTTATCTGAAGCATCAGCCTTGTATAATCCAAGGTGTTCTCCTTGTAATCCAATCTGAGAAAAGCAGGAAAGAGAAAATGGGGTTAGCGTTTAAGAAACCTTCAAGCCTGATTTCTAAGAACAAGACTTTCAAGATTAAGCCTATCTTATCTGATTTTGCACCCCTGCTGAAATTTCAGGAGGTGCTGCTTCACTCACAAGTATTTAAGTTAGATTGGTGAAAATGAGCCAAGCTGATGTGAGCACTTAAGCATTTGAGCTCAGTTTAGCTGGGGGAGAAATGGTGAATATTGATCTCCGTAAAGAGTCTGTGAGGCTGGCAATTCAAAACAGCTCATTGGTTTAAACAAGCTATGTGGTTGGCTTGATTTTTGTGTCAGTATAACCAGGTCAGAATGGACAATTTTGGAATAGTAAAAGGGGGTTTGACTTTGAGCATTTGTCAGATATATATTGAAATACAACATAATTAAAAAAAACTATACTTCAATGTTTTTTTTGAAAAGGACAAAAATCTGGGTTTACCCATCAATCATGACATATCCTTTGTCAATTGACTCCAAAAAGTGGATGTGCTCTTCCATGGCCATAAAAGCAATTGCAATTAAAGAAGACCAAAAGAACACAGGTGGATTTGACTGGGGAGCTTGAAATTAACTACTAGATTGTCTCTATTATGTTTAAGAATGAACCAAAACAAGATTCTAGCATGTGGAAAGCCCAATCTAATCTAACGAGGATCCACAGCCAACCCCAAATTTTGGGACTAAGGCTTTGTTGTTGTTGTTGGAAGCTCAAGTGGCTCATTCCAATTCACATTCATGGCAATTAGATTTCTTTTTGTTGTTAAAGTAACATGTTGACACTTCATATACATAATGGCCCCTTCACTTACAGCCTTTGGCTGTTACTCTTGTCCTCAGAAGTAGAAGCATTGGAAATTGAGATCTGCAAGGCATAGATCTTTGAGGTGCAAGAAGTACGAGGAGGGAAAATGACATTCCAAATGAAGAAGAGATTCCTTGCTGTAGGCTGTACGATGATTGTCATTATGTCAAGTGAATGCTTTTCATGAGATTCCTTGCTATACAAAAAGATGCTTTATTTGTCAAATGATGTTTCGATCAACTATTATTGAGTGGCATTTCAAGAAGCCAAGTGACTTTCTTTTTTAATGACAAATGGCAGTTCTCTTTTCCAAATAGTGGAAACTAGAATGGAGTTTTATGAAAGTATAAAATGTCCCATTTTGGGTCTGAGGTAACAAACCCTATCTAAGGACTCGATCTTTGGGCGCTCGCTGGATTGGAAGGCAGCTAGAAACTCAAATTTAAGTTTTGTTCAAGATATTATCTAGGAAACTGTATATTTTTCAATAAATACTATAGCAGTCCTATTGCAAGGGGACTAACCACTGGAACTTGTTTCTTCTTCTTAGAATGTTACTTTGACTAAATTCCAGAAGATCCTTTACATTTAAATTAAAAACTAGTTTTATCCACGATTGCTAAGTGAAGGTCGATTCTTGAACTAGAGGAGGGTGGAGCCCACCTCCATGCCTTAACTTCATAGCCCCTATCACTTGATAATCACAAGTTACTTTTTTACATATGAGATTATGGTTGGTCTCCAAGTTCATGAAACGAGGTAGTAACTGCTTTTCTCCTCCCTAAATATGAGCTCATTGAAACCAACAGGTTAAGAGCCCCACAGGGACTGTATAGAGTTTTACATCGATGAATCTACATTTAAAATAGCTTTGTCATGGCATTCCTATCATATTTATTGCAAAAGCTAAAGAGTGATAAGCTTCTTGAGGTATATAAAAACCAGGAACTAGTTCAATCTATATTGCTATATCATGTCAGAATTGACAGGCTTTTCATTAAAGTTTAATACAACTAAAACATTTAAACACGTCCAAACAGTTTGAGAAACTGATTAGGAAAGTGAAGTACCTTGTAGGTCCAAGCATATGAAGACATGTCGATTGTCCCATTATTGAACCCCTCAATCTTGACACTTGTTGGTCCTGCTCCTCTCCATTCATAAAATGCTCCTGCAGTCTAAAGAAAGAGAGAGAGAAATAAGGGTTCATGGCAATACAGGCAACCAAAACTTAGAGAGTTCAAAGAAAATTCTTGCTATATTCTATCTTGACTGATGAGTGTCAGATTAAACCTATGACTGAAATGATATATTGCTTTGAAACAATTGCAGATCACTTGCTGCAATAATATGGCATGGAACCCTCTATCTATCTATCAGGAAGACAAATTTCTGAAGTTACTACCAATATTTTTAAAAACCAGACTGTTTGAGGAACTAGCAAACGGAGAGGTTCAAGGTTTTAAGGTTGGATCAAGGTTTGATGATACATTAAACTGTGATGACATCACCAGATTATCAGGGACATGGGGTACATAGGATCAAGTTTTTTCCAATTCTTGAAAGAATGAAGTATATAATTAGATAGAAATCTACAGATTGGTGCTCATATTGTCAATGGAAATCAAACCCTATAGCCAGAATGGAGATTAACATCAACAAATGGTTGATTTTCCATTGGTATAAATGAATTTAGTGTCTTACAGTCAGAAAAAATTAGCACTTATAAAGGAAGAGTATCTCACTGCTAGACCAAGAGTCATGCTTAATAGAGCAATTTCATTCTTCCCAGCCTTTAGAGAAATAGGTTTCTTAAATTTGAATGGTGAATGTGTGCCATTTCCAGATGCGCTACCTGAAAGATCAGGTACAAATATAACTAAGACTATTCGCAAGAATATTTTAAGAAGCTACTATTGCAAAATTATCCAGATCACTCACAAATTTCCAATATACTCAGAAGAACACATGCATACATGATGTTGGCATAAAAACCATCAGAATGAATTCAATCATAAGCAGGGGACATATAGACAAAAAAAATCTAGTAGATAAGCAGTGAGTGACACGAGCAATAGCAAAGACAGCAAACTTGATGCCAGCAGTATTTCACCTACATTTAAAAATGAGCAGCTTTGTACCTAAAAGCATGATAGATATAAAAAAAGAGAGCTGTCTTTTGTTGTTTCTAATGATCCAATGCACTTTGAAAGGGTGAAATTAAATTCAAATGCACCAATATAGTCCAGTAAATTATTCATACATTCAACAATTTAAGTAAGAGGCAAGCATATTTCACCCGAACTAGGAACTTGTACGGTAGAAAAAATTTCTTTAAGGCCAATAGAAGTCAATACTCAACACCATTCAACCCAGCCATTCAGTGTATCTATGAAATGAAAAAAAAAAAAAAAGAAAAAAGAAAAAGAAACAAAAAAGGCAGTATATATATATTGATCTGTATAAATATTTAAAGATGGAGTCACAGTTTCTTTTTTTCCAAAGGTCAACACAAAATATAAAAGTCTATAATTCAATATATTTATGCACCAAGCAAACTGATCATATTAAATTAGCACTACACATAAGGATAGCAAAAGGAAGTAATGTGACAAAATGGAAATTGCAAGCTACTTGTCTTTAAAAACAATATATAACTATTGATATATAGGATTGAAATATGCAACTAACATAAATTGTTGGGAGAAACAGATACCTTCAAGTTCCTGATTCACAAAAGCATGTAAAGCATGACCCATTGATTCAATATGAAGAACTGGATTGCTTCCCTTCTTTAAGAACTCTTCATTTTCGTTGACAAATATGCTGTCATTGAAAAATAGTATGATTCAAAATCTACCCTTAAATCCAACTCTGTCTCAAATATAATTTGCAAATTAATTAAACTCTGCATGGTCGTAGGCTCATAATGCATAAAACAAACAGAACAGATCCACTAACTTCCAGAAATCCCATAAAACAAACCACTAACATTTTTTTTTTTCCAAATTCATAAAGAAAGCACAGGAACACATGAAAGGCTCTGTTGTGAAAATCCAATCAGATTCACACAACAGACAGGTACCCTAACACGCACTGAACATGGAAACCCAAAGTTGTTGTGTTCAAGAGTTGGCTCTTGTTTATTCTGTGAAGGAAGGTTTTTTTTTTTTTTTTTCCCCTTCTCTCTCTATCTCCAGTGCAGCATATTTTAAATTGATAATAGGATCCATACAACATACATATCAACATATATGCATGCATATGCAATAAAACTATAAATATGTATAGAAAGAGAATTGGGGAAAAGGCTCCCTACCAACCTCCTCTCCCAGATCCCACAAAAACAGGGAGCCTTTTGTACAATCTTGAGAGAGAGAGAGAGAGAGATCTGTTTTCAACAATTTTCTACATGTAGCAATAAGAGAATTTGTAAGAAAGTAAAAAAGACAACAAAAAATAAGTGCAGGAGTTACCAACATCTATATAGAAAACCAGTTTGGAAACTCTCTCTCCACCCTCATAGATATGGACAGACAAAAGCCAATTAATAATAAAATTTTAGTGCTTATAGTTTAAGCTTTTGACACATGCTTCCTAACATAACATCAGAACCTTGTTCATGCAATCCAATTTCTGTTTAATTGTTGGTTTCTCTTTCTGTTTTTGTTTTAGGACCCAGATGGTGCAAGTGAGGGGCTGTGCTTGCACTTTCAATTAGTAATCACGGAGATGGGAGATGAGTCTTTTTTAGAAAGGATGATTACTTATTAGTCTTCTACGTTCCTAATGTAAGAGATATAACATTAAGTATGCACACATTTCTTCATCACTTATCCATTCTGTCACATACAACTATTAAAGGGTATCTTCAAGAGACAAAAACTGCATTTTGACTTGAGAAAATATAACATTATCTTCTAAATAGCAAGACGAACCTTGTTGTATACCAGAGGTAGTCAGTAGTATCTTTTGTGGTATTGATGTGATCTACAAAGACATTTTTAATGAAGTCAGCTTCTCCCCAAATCCCAGGTTTCTCCACAAATACTTCCCACTTAAGAGTTTTAACGCCTTTAGTTGGTGATGCTGCTGGTGGTTGCAGATCCTCTGGTACCATTTCCACTATGGTGGTTTGAGCTCTAACCTGTTAAAGATTTCATGTTTAAGTGCAAAGTCTAATTATGTGCAAGAAATCTGATCACAATTAAGGAGTTTTAAAGAATCCATGTCATCACCGCCGTGTTGGCAGTTTATTTCCATATTAGCTGTTAACACAATCGATAACCATTAAGAAATTTGTGACATATACTTAAGTAACAAAAGACCTTTCTTTCAGCATCTCTACCATGTCCAAAACAACTATATCTACGAGTGTCAGAAAACATTTGGTCATTGACAGCCGTGTCTTAGTGCACTTTTCACAAGGTAGTCAACCCTTGTCAGTGTACTTGTTACTCAGATGCAATTAAAACACTGAGCAAAAAGTAAGATACATGGGGAACAAACAAGGCTATGATTTTAAATGCATTTTGCTGCTACTAGAAGATGCTTAACAGTACACAAAATCATTATTGCATTTTGATGCACTTCCAGGCGTTTAATTGTGACCTTCTAGTGATCATATTGATTTTATCTTTCTCTAGGATCTCAAATTGGTTTGAAAAATAAGATATTTAGCAGAATACAGGCATGGAAAGAAAATATGACTAGTTACCTTTGCTGTGTTAAATACTACATTCTTGCAGTCAGGCAGAATGCTAACAGACCATGCTGGCAGGTGATATGACACATTCCGAAATTCTATCGTCTTGTCATTTTTATCATCCCCATTAGAAATGAATGCAGCACATGCTCCTGAAGAGTCAGTGTAGACATCCGCCTAAAAATTTAGGTTTTTCAGTAAATGGGTGCAATTGCTGAACAGAATAAAGGCATATTCCAATCCTAAATTGTAGACAAATAGAATATATTAATGAAAATTTAAAATCATTATAGAAAGTGAGGAGCAATATATAAATACTAAAATGATTGAAATACTAAAAGGTGAAAAAAATTCCTCCCCTCAATACCTATGCAGTATCCTAGTTTTGCAGACAACATGATCCAGGATAGGTTATCTTTAGCTTGGTATCCAAATACATATGAAGTTCATATCCAAAACATAAAATAAATGGTTTTATGCTGGATACGACCTCATGGCTACAATACAGTATATTGACCTGTTCCCAAACATGCTCAAGCCCAGAATACTCATGTTAGTTAATATTGCATTTGCTTAAAACAAAAACCAACAAGAAAACAAATTTATGACACACACCCCAAAAAAAAAAAAAAAACAAAAAACAAAAATAAACACCAGAGGAGAAACTCAAACAAATGAGATTTCCCAGGATTTGAACAATATCATGTAGGTGAACCATCACTTCCAAAAGCAAAGACAATAGAAGGTAGGCCAACAATGGATAACAAGCACATCATACATCAACACCACAAAAATTGAGGCATGCTTCAACTAACAAAATATATTATTTCCAATTCGTACATGTATTCTTGCAAGTACGAAGTCAGCAAGCTGAATTATATGAACTCAATGTAAAACTTTTGATTTGACAAGAAACTAGTAAAATTAATCATTTAACTATATAGCACTGATTAAATGTCAAAGGCTAAAATGAGAAAATTACCTCTTGGGAAGGACCTAGTGATATATGAATTGGCTCACTATTGAGCAAAGCATGCTCACAAAGCTTTATAGCTCTGTGAAGATCTTTAAGGTGTCCCCATTTTGGAAACCGAGGCAATCCTATAGGCCATACAAAAAACCTTCAAATTCATATTACTCTGCATATTTTTATAGTGAATTGCCAATATTTCCATATTAGAGATATAAACGTTGAGAACAAGAAATGTCAATTGCATACCATATTCATCAATTGGTGCATCATAGTCATAACTTGTGGTGATGAATGGTCCACCTGCAGTGCGACCAAAATTTGTTCCACCATGATACTAGCAAAGAAAATAACAATAATTATAATTAGATTATGATGATGACGATGATATGATAATATCAATTATAATAAAATTAATAATTTGGAGTTTTAACATGGTACAAGGAGTGAATCACCAAATAAAACACTTGATCGATAACAACATCACACTAAATGTAGAAAACAAATCATGATGAATTGATAAGTAATGAACATACCATGTAGTAATTTTGGACGCTGCCACCTTTCTGGAAAAAACGGGCAACAGAATAGGCAACATCTTCTGGTGGCCTATGAGGATCTCTCTCTCCAAATGTTTTAAACCTGAAAAGGTAAAAGACTCGCTCCAACTAATTAAAGACATAAAAATGATTCACAAAAGCTAGACTGGGAGCATTCAATTGTCTTTTGCATGACTTTGAGGATAAAAGTCAACTGATAAGATAAGTGAAGTAAACTTTCCAATGCAAACTTCAAAAGAGGAGAAGAATGCGGAGATAAAAGGTGAAATGCAAAATTACCAGCCAGGCCAATTTTCAGTCCAAATTTTGGGCTTCTTGGGAGAAAGAGGTTTGAATTGATCACAGTAGAAGGAGTTACAAGTATCAATCTGCAAAAGAAAAAAAGGCCATTTTTGTGTTGAATGTTAATATTCTCATTTGTCCTAATGTTACAGATCTATTTTATGAAAGAAGGGAAAGGACAGCCCATTGTTGAGTATATGAAAAATCATAGAATTACCATGCTAGAAAATTATTTGTAAGCATAGAGTGTTCCTGTAACTTTTCAAAGTCGAATAATTACTATAGCAAGTAAGAATAAACTGAATGTATGATATGACAATTTGTTAAACATATCAGCAAGAAGACCTAACACAGAGGAAATGTGTTTGTATGGACACGTGTGTCACAAACTCATACACACACACACAAGAAACAGAGAGAGAGAGATGAAAGAACGGTTTAGATTCCAAATTGATTATGCAGCGAATTCATCGATTAATTTCGAATCAAACCAATTATGTGATCAACAATATTGAGATTAGGAACCACAAAACAGCAATTCACCAAATCATAAAGCAAAATAAAAGCAATAAAAGCATGAGACACACAATATGGTGACAAAGTGGAAAACTAATGGAGAACTTCTCCAAAAGGAAAAACAACTATGAGGGTGACACACCCCAAAAAAGGAAATACACTATAAAAGGAGTTTACGATCTAGAGCAAAACTTTTGTTACCTAAAACTCTACAATCCCAATAGATGAACTCACTGTTGCAACCCTCAACAGCTTTGGAACATCTGAACTTCTACATAAATCTGTTCACGAACAACCCATTCACAACCAGAATATCTGACCAACTCTAAGGCACTACCTGAAAGATTTGATGCCGCAGTGAACTTCACTAGGTTGTGGTTTCAAGATCTTTGTATTGCAACATATGGATACACACCCGATAACAATACGGCTTTCTGTACTAGCAAGTTCACAGAGATGGGGTCTCTGAGTTTCTCTCTGAGTGGTACTCTATTTCTGCTTCCTCAAACCTTATGAAAGTTGTGCTTTATGAGTCCTTTTTATAGTTTTTGCAAGTAGGGTTATAAGCAATACTCCAACTTCAATTAAAACATGTAAGCAAAACTGAGACACAGATTTTTGATTGATCGAGTCAATTGATTGGCTGTCAAAATCCTAATTTCAATCGATTGAGAGTTGATCGAATGGTAGTCAAAATTCTCAAATTCCACATTCTTGTATCAACTAAACTGGCAAAATCTCACTCGTTTCAAATCCAAATAAGGTCAAATTTGCATCCGTTTTGCAGCCTCCGATGTCTAGTTCCCAATAAAACAAGTGAAATTCATTATGGTGAAAACAATATGGTGGACAAAAGATTATCAACATTTCATTTTGAGCATATCAAAATTTTGTCGTCTTTGAGCAGCTTCTGACTCGGAATCAATCCACTTTTACAATGAATGAATTATACACCAATAAATTGAAATTTATTACATGTCATGGAATGAACATTAAAAACCTAACAAGAGTTACATGACACACTCACACAACATATATTAGTAGATGATGGGATCAGTGAATGAAAAGAAGAGGTTAAGAAATGAGGCAGTCATCAAATCTAAACAGTTGACATTATGGAGTATTTATTGTGAGAAAAATGGTTATTAATCGTTTTTGCCAGGAGTTAAAGAAAAAGAAACTACAAGGACAAAAATATGTTCAATGTGAATTGTTTGAGAAACAAATGTACTTCAAATCTTAAATGAACGATTAGAACACACAAAAGTATAAATCCAATGTGAAAACAATGTTCATTCTTATGTAAATCTAATATAAGAATATATTCCATTAAAGCAAACTGAAGTACACAAGGTAAAACGTGTCGTAAACCAAATGTACAAAATCAAAGTAACTCATACTAAGGACAATAAAAATGATTAATACCACTCATTTACACATGTTTAGGCACATGATTACATGTCCCAAACAACAATATTTCTTGATATTAAGATCAGCATTGCGTTAGAGACATTTAGTAAATGCACATAAGTTCTACTTCAGTTAGAAAATACACTCTTACCACAGTATCAGGAGCATCAAATTGCTGGCACATAATCCAAGGGACACCTATATTTTGAGAAACAGCCATGCTAGCAGCCCACATGGCATATCGCTTCCCCGCATCTCCATAACCGCTCTCATAGTATCCATATTCATTTTCAATCTGCAAGAAAAGAAAAAAAGAAATGATTACTGCAATCTCAATATATGTAAAGAGAAAAAAAAAAATAAGACAGGAAGGAAAAGCACATCAAAGTCAAGTGATGCAACTGCAATGAAAATTTTATTTTAATTTAATCTTATTTGATTTTGGAGCCAATTATAACTTTTTATTGGCCAATAGTATTTTATTTTAGGTCCTAGCAGTTAATTAGGTTATTAGTACTTTTTTTATTAGAGTCAAGGTAACATTTGTAATTCAATAACTGGGATTTCTTTTGTTAGAATTAGGGTGTCTATGTTAGTTATTATATATGCAAAGTATTGTTCTCCTATTGAAGAGGATTACTTAGATGAATGAAATTTCTATTGAAATTGCCCCAACAGTTTGGTGCTAACTATAGCAAACCGTAGGTGCTGAAAATTGGCAATTTTCTTCTGCTTGGTGCAAACTCATAGATTTTCAAACTTTTATTTTTCTTGTTCCTAATTTTGTAAACGAAATTATTGTGATTTTTCCTACGTCATAGAGGAGTATAAACTTACTACTATCCTAGCCATGCCTAGCTCAAAAGAGATAACAAACAGTTGAAGAGTCTAACTGAGTAAGATAAAATGGTATAATATAATAGATAAAGGAAAGACATAGTAATTAACACAGAGTTTTGGATTTTTCTCATAGAAATAGTAATTTGAAAGTCAAATAGAAATATGGTAATCTTTCTCTAAAAAGAAATTTCTCATGTATGCCTTCAACATTTAAGAGACAAGATAAGAGTTTTCTCTCAAACATCAATATCCTTTTAGTAAGTAAACTTATATTATATTCAAGTAAAATAAGCATCCCAATCTATGAACATACAGACAAAAGACTAACTTTTTTATACAATCAATGCGATAGTCAGTTTCAATCACACAATAATATGAACAAATGAGTCAGAAGAACTAATCAAACAACTGGAAAAACTTTCCCTAAATCATATTTCAAGCCCACAAAAATAATTAGATTATGAATTCATACATGCAGGTTTAGTACGCTCTTAAAATATTTCCTATTCTATCTAATTTCATGATCGAAGTTCTTTAAGATCTTGATTGTCCAAGTCTTAGACCAATCACACAATACGATGAACAAATGAGTGAGAAGAACTAATCAAACAACTGGAAAAACTTTCCCTAAATCATATTTCAAGCCCACAAAAATAATTAGATTATGAAATCATACATGCAAGTTTAGTACGCTCTTAAAATATTTCCTATTCTATCTAATTTCATGATTGAAGTTCATTAAGATCTTGATTGTCCAAGTCTTAGACCAACTAATGATGGCCCGGGAAATTAATGTTTCACACGGTTTCAGGTTAGAAGCATGGATGCTTTAAAGAGATGCTGTACTATATCTAATAAGTATCTGATACAGATATGCCAACTTGCCGAGATATGGCAGGATACAAATCAAATGAGTATCCATGAATGAAAAAAAATGACACATATTGCTCTGTTATGTCATATATATGATCCTATTGAAATATGTATATAAATAAAAAAATATCCAGCCTGTGGAGTTGTCCTTATGTGGATTGGGTGGCTTTAGATGCTGTCCAGACGGCTGGTGGGGTTTTGATGATGTGGGATAGGAGGGTTTTAGAAAGGTTGGAAATAATGGTGGGTCCCTTTTCTGTGTCAGTTCAGTGGCAAGGGGTGGGAGATGGTTTTATCTGGGCTTGTTCAAGGGTTTATGGCCCAAATGATAATAATGCAAGGGGGCAAACGTGGGACGAGTTGGTTGGTATTCAGCAATACTGGAACGTTTCATGGTGTTGCATTGGGGATTTTAATATTGTTCGATTTCCGAGTGAGCGGTTGGGTAATTCTCGTCTTACTCCGGCTATGGAACAATTTTTGGAGTTCATTGAGGATCTTACCCTAATTGATTTGCCTTTGGAGGGAGGGAGCTATACTTGGTCCAGTGGTTCAGATCAGCCTTCGATGTCTAGGATAGACAGAGCTTTGGTGTCTCAAGATTGGGAGGAGCACTATCCGGATGTGATCCAGCGGATTTTACCTCGCCCTATTTCAGACCATTTCCCAATTCTTGTGGAGGTAGGGGGAATGGCGAGGGGGAAAAGCCCTTTTAGGTTTGAAAATATGTGGTTAAAGATGGACGGGTTTACAGATAGAGTTCACTCTTGGTGGAATCGTCATTCTTTCTCTGGTACTCCTAGTTTTGTATTTGCCAAAAAATTGAAGGCTTTGAAAGAAGATATCATTCAGTAGAACCGTAGTGAGTTTGGTCATGTCGGACGCAAAAAGACTCAATTATTGGAGGCTTTGAAATTTTTAGATGCCAAGGAAGGGGAGTCTGGCCTCTCAGATGCAGAGACTTGTGAGAGAGTTGGTGTGAGATCTGAAGTAGAGAATCTTCTCTCGTTGGAAGAAATCTCTTGAAGACAGAATTCGAGGATTTTACGTATTAAGGAAGGAGATAATAACACTAAATTCTTCCATAAGGTCGCTAACTCCCGTAGAAGGTATAATCATCTAAGTATTTTGGAGGTGGATGGGGTGATCTATGAGGAGGAATCCGAGGTGGCTGCACAGGTAGTACAATTTTATAAAAATTTGTATCAAGAGAGAGAGGAGTGGAGGCCTTTTGTGGAAGGTTTGAAGTTTGACCAGATAGATGGGTTGGAGAGGGGTTGGCTTGAAAGGAGGTTTGAAAGGACGAGATTCTTCTAGCTGTTAAAGAGTTGGAAGGAGATAAAGCTCTAGGTCCAGATGGTTTCTCTATGGCTTTTTTTCAACATTGTTGGAGAGTTGTGGAAAGGGATGTTTTTTTTTATAAGTAAAAAGATATATTGATTAAAAAAAAAAAAGGAACACCCTAGTACACAGGGAGTGAACAAGGGAAAAGAAATCAAATACAAAAATTGCAAGAGTCTAGGAGATCAATAAAAGAAGGGAATGATTGATTTTGCAAGGCAAACAACCAATCCCTTAAAGTTCTAAAAAAGAGAAGCTTGAGGTCTGGAATAGATCTCTCGATATCTTCAAAACATCTACTATTTCTCTCCCTCCACAGACACCACATTAAGCAATGAGGAATGATGGACCAAATAAAACCATTTCAATGACAACCAAAGCTGCCTTGCCAACACCCTAACAGCCCCAAAACAGTGTGCGACATAACCCAAAACAGGGATGTTTTAGCAGTATTCGAGGAGCTTTATCAATATAGTAAGTCTGAGAAATCCTTGAATGCTACTTTCATAGCATTAATTCCCAAGAAGAATGATGCTTCCAATATTCGAGACTTCAGGCCTTTTAGCCTGGTAGGGAGCTTGTACAAAACCCTATCTAAGGTTCTGGCAAATCGTTTGAATGTGGTTTTAGATCACCGATATCTGAGTCTCAGAACAGTTTTGTGGGTGGCAAACAGATACTTGACTCTGTTCTTATCTTTAATGAGTGTGTGGATAGTCGAGTGAAGAGTATGATTTCGGGGTTATTTGTAAGCTAGACATTGAGAAAGCTTATGATCATGTGAATTGGGAGACTTTACTAGATCTTTTGAAGAGAATGGGCTTTGGGGAAAAGTGGTGTAGATGGATTCGCACTTGTATATCAACAGTCTAGTTCTCTATTTTGGTTAATGAGGCTCCAGCAGACTTTTTTGGGAGCACGAGGTGTCTGAGACAAGGGGACCCGCTATCTCCTATGTTGTTCTTGGTAATGATGGAGGTCTTTAGCAAGATGTTGAAAAGAGTTGAAGGTGCTGGCTTGATCAATGGCTTTAAAGCTGAAGGTAGACGGGGGTGAAAGGGAATGTGTCTCTCATCTCTTGTTTGCGGATGATACTATTCTATTTTGTGATGCGGATGTGAAGCAAATCCTACATGTTCGGATGCTACTACTTTGTTTTCAAGCTGTAATAGGTTTGAAGGTTAATGTCATGAAGAGCGAGATGGTTCCAATAAGGAAGGTTTATAATGTGTATGCCTTGGCAGAGATTTTGGGTTGTAGGATTGGGACTTTGCCTGTGACCTATCGTGGTATGCCATTGGGGGCCTCCCATATGTCCCCTACTATTTGGAATCCTATCTTGGAGAAAATTGAGCGGAAGTTGGCTATGTGGAAGAAGCTATATTTGTCAAAATGTGGAAGACTGACGTTGCTTAAGAGTACGTTATCTAGTCTTCCTACTTATTACTTATCTCTCTTTACCATCCCTTCGCATGTGGCTAATAAGATTGAGAAGTTGCAAAGGGATTTCTTGTGTGGGGGACTCGAAGGCTCATTTGGTGGGGTGGGATAAGGTGTGTGCACCTATGGCGAATGGTGGTTTGGGAGTTAGGAAATTAACTATTTTTAATAAATCCCTGCTAGGAAAATGGTTATGGCGGTTTGGGGTTGAGGAAACTCGGCTGTGGAGAAAGGTTGTAGCCCTGAAGTTTGGGGAAGAGTGGGGGGTATGGTCTTCCAAGCTGGGTAGGGGTGTGCATGGGTGCAGTTTATGGAGAAGTATCCGGAAAGGATGGGAGGTTTTTAGCAAAAATATTCAGTTTGAGGTAGGGGTGGGGGATAGAGTGAAGTTTTGGACAGATCAGTGGTGTGGGGATTTACCACTCCAATTGTCCTTCTCGATAGTGTATGGGATTGCGACTAATAGAGAGGCATATGTGGCCTCGTCTCTGGAACGGTTAGGGATCGAGGCTCGGAGAAGTTGGAATGTTCGCTTAATAAGGGAACCAAATGATTAGGAGCTAGGTGTTGTGCATGAATTTCTTCGTACCTTGGAATCTAAGTTACCTCAAACTGAGAATGGAGACTGTATGAGATGGAAGTTGACGAAGAATGGGGATTTTGACATCCGCTCGTTCTATAACAAGCTAAGAGGTCCATTGCCTATAATCTTTCCTTGGAAAGGTATTTGGAAGGTCAAGGCTCCTCAGCGCGTCTCTTTTTTTGTTTGGACTGCAACTTGGGATAAGATTCTTACAGGCAACAATTTGCGGGGTAAAGGCCTAGAGTTTGTCGATTGGTGCATTATGTGTCACTGTAATAGGGAGACGGTGGATCATTTGCTTCTCCATTGCGAAAAAGCTTATCAGTTGTGGAGCTTGGTTTTTAAATCTTTTGGGATTTCATGGGTCTTGCCAAGATCGGTTGCGGATACTCTCTTTGGTAGGTGAAATTGGTTGAGAAAACACTCTTCTAGCATTTGGAATTTAGCGTCGTTGTGCCTAATGTGGTGCATTTGGAGGGAATAAAATAGGCGAACTTTTGAGGACATGGACAAATCCGATGACCATTTGCTTTCTTCTTTTAGTGGTTCCCTCTTTGATTGATCTAAGGTTTAGGGACTCACTTTTAGTGATTCTCTCCCTTTCTTCCTTTGTTCTCTCCTTTGTAATTAGCTTTTTCTGTCTGTTTTCTCCTCTTTATGTACTATTTATTCTGCCTTATGCTTTTTCTCATGAGGTAGTTTTTTTTTAATATACATTTTTCTTACTTATCAAAAAAAAAATAAATAAATAAATCATCCCTTATAAAACTTCTTAAAATCCTGCGATTACTAAAAATTGACATTGATAATTCCAAACAACTAGAGTTCATAGGAAGTAGTGTGCCTACTAATACCACCACTAGTGGTGAAGCAAGCATCATCTTCTTGTGCTACAACCAAGATAGAATTGTGTGCTTTGTACAACTACTTGCAAATTTAACACAGCACAAAATCCAATGTAGCCTCAAAGAATAAAAATTTGAAATAGTTGAGGCTCAAGAGCCACAAGATCCAGAACTTTCAACATTGTAACTAAATATTGACATGAGTTTTGAGAGAGGATAAGGCAAAGTTCAAAAATTCAGCACTCTTATCAAGCTACTTGCTACTTTCAGATTATAAGTCAGACTTGCCTGGGCCAAAATGATGGGACCTCCTTGTGATGCAAAAAGCTTCTCTTGTTTCATTAGGTTCACTATGAATGTTGTGAACTTCTGCATGTAATACTAAACCCCACAAAGTAGCCAAATCAGATAGAAAGGGAATGAATATTATTTCATATGTTAAACAATCGCATTACAAGAACTTAAAAACATGATCTTATTGAATGATACTTTTAAAATGTTCTTAGAGTTTAAGCCATGAGTCTTTGAGAGTCCAAATTTTTATACCTTAAAAGGTTCATTGTCTGTCCGGAACACAGTGCCAGGCACATAATGCAACCAAACAGGTATACCACTGTATCATAGAACTGTAATTTAGGAATTTCCAAGCAATAATTGAAGTTTGAAAGAGTGTGAGAACATTAATAAGTGCAACGCTCCATAGTTTTAAACATTGACAGCCTATTTAAAATGATTTCATTTTTCTGCAGACAAAATTTTCATTTTCTATAAGTGAAGCTTTATAAAAAATAGAGGAACCTCATTTACACAAAGTTCCCCTAAAAAATTACATGAATATGGAATTACATGTGAACTGAAAGAGAATCAATAAAATCTAGAACTTAATGTATATCATTTGGGCCAAGACATTCTTGCATATCCAAAGTAGTATTGCAATGAGGAAACAATATTAGATTCAACAATGAGAATAACGTACCCAAAGTTCCATTCTGCTGCAACAAATGGCCCAATTCGAAGAATCAAATATAAACCCGCCTGCTGAACAATCTTCACAAACTTGACCAGATCGTATCGCCCCCCAAAATAATACTAGGATTTCCCAATTCAAATAGAAGAAGAGACAAACCAATGTTAACATAATTAGATAAATACAGAGAATGCATCTGTTACTAATTACTACACATCTTTTATCCTACTCACATTGTTTGGAGAAAGTTCATGACCATTCCAAAATACATACGTTTCAATCACATCCGCCCCTCCCTCCTTCGCTGTTTGAACCAAACCCGGCCACATCTACCATATACCAGATTAATATAGATAGAATCAATCTCCATCACAAAAACCCAAACCCCCCAAAAAAAGGCAATCCCAAAATAAAACCATATAAAACAATCAGATAGCCAAACAATTTGCAATCCAGAATGCCATTTCAAAGAGAGAATCAATTCAGCAAAAAATTAAAAACCAGATAGGTTCTAATGAAACCATATGGAGGAAATAATAAATTAAACAAGCAAACACAGATTCTCTTTCCAAAGATTATCAGTAACCAAAGAAGAATACATAAAAATTAAACAAATAAGCAAATATAATTCATGAAAACCAAGAAGCTGTAAAATAAGAGCATTACAGAGAAAAGAACAATCATCACGTTTGGTTGCTCTGGAAATGTGAAAGATTAAAATTAGAAACCAGGTAATTCCTTCTCAGACGACTCATTCTGCACTTTGTATATCTAAAAACTGAGTTCCTTTTGTTCACAAACACTAACTTATAATCTCCACACACACTCGACACGCACACAAATCCTTAACTTTCCCATGGTTTCTGGGCAAACAAACGGAGCATTACCCATTATACAAAAATGAATAAATAATGTAGAAAAAAAAAAAAAAAAAAAAAAAAAGCCCAACAACAACAACAACAACCCACTAACCGCGGGAACGCTGCGAGGGTAATGAATGGCAGCGGAGATAAGGAGCTTGTGCTGGCCTTTGATGATGAGAGAGTGAGAGTCATAGGTGACATTTTCAGCCAATGAGAGTGTGAATGTGAAGCACAAGAACAAGAATATTGAGTGGATCACAATGAAGCAAAAAGACAGCTTCATTTTGCAGTAGAGTAGTTGTGAGTTCCTTCCTTCCTTCCTTCCTTCCTTAATCTTTTAAGGTGAAGCTTATCAATGTAAGTGACTAGAAGCTACAGTGTCTATTGGCCATTGGCCATTGGGGGAGGGAAGAAACAGAACAGACACAGCATGTGTATTTTTGGTATGGGGGCAATGTTGTGTGTTGTTGAGGTCATCAGAGGTACTTCAAGACAGATAATTGCCCCACACTCTGTCCAACCAATTCTTAGTTATTTTATTAATACAAACTTTGACTAACGAGTAAAAGCCCGGATCACAATTTTGCCGTAATTTATGCAGGTGGCGAGTTGTGAACTGTGAAAACGAGGATCCATATGAATTTCAATCTTTATTTCATTGCTCACAACTTAATACATGAGCAAATTATGACTAAAATTGTGATAAAAATTGTAGTCTTAACATTTTTCTTTACTAAATTCTTTCTCACAATTATCTTACTTTTTATCTTATCCTTTCTCATAACTACTGGACCCAACTGCCTGATACCTTTACATAGTTCTACTATTTTTTCTCCACCACACACAATCATTTACTTAGAAGAGTTGTGGTAAAGTAAGTGGAATAAGTTGTAGTGTTAGATTATTGACCATTTATTCATTTTTGTTTTTGTTTTGAAGAATGCTACATAAATAAATCCTTATTTTAATAAAGGTAAATTGCAAAGTATACTCCTAACGTTTGAGGGTGATTAAATTTTACACTCCAACATTTCAGAAACTAACCAGGGGGTGATTTGCTAATAGAACTAAACGTTATGGTGTAAAATCAAAATTCTAAAACGTTGGGGTGTAAAATCTAATCACCTCCAAACATTAATGGTGTACTTTGCAAATTACCCTTTTAACAAATTTCAAACTTGCTAAGTTGAGAAATTATTGTTAATTCTTATATATATAGACCCATCACCGACAGATAGTTGTGAAATTTGTTAACTATTCTGTTGTGCTTTTAGACTTATTGTTTTGTTTTTAAATAATAACTCCAAAGCCATGATAATATTTAGAAAAGAGAAATGCTATGTCCACAATATTTCTCACAACATTCTCACAACAAATCCTAGTTGGCAGGTTGTTACAGGTTTTAAATTTAAATCTAACACTGAAATTACTTTCTTACCCACTAGTAATAGCAAATAACAACTTGCCAACTAGGATTTGTTGTGAGAAATGTTGTGGACGTAGCATTTCTCTTTAGAAAATATTTTACAATTGTTAAGGTAGGAAAGTGTTAGTTATAGATGAAAAAATAATATTAGTAAGGATATAGAAGAAAATTAATAAAAACTTGTTAACTTTTCTGATGTGAAAAAATATTACGTCTTTCGTATATAACATTACTCTTTTAAAAAAAAAAAATTGGAACTACAGATTTTATAATAAAAAAAGTCATAACTGTATCAATAGAAATAATAGAATTTATCGTTTTGGAGTTTTCAAGAGACACTTATGATTCTTTTATATATATATATATATATATATATATATATATATATATATATAAGAGAGTAGATAATATTACTGAACTAAGGTTGTTGGCCATATTTCTTCATTTGATATGCATTACAATCAAACATTAACATCATTATTAGATCATATTAGTTTTTTTTTTTAGGAAATTAGATCATATTAGTTGACAAATGAATCAGTAAGATATTCTAGGATGTCACATTCTTTTCAATATTTATATTAGACATATATTTGGACTTCGGAACAACATTATTTTTTATGTTTGTGGTACAGATTTATTTTTAAGTTATTAATTGCATAATATTTTCATAAATAAAATATTAATTAATTTAAAGATAAATTCTCCAATGACATAACCAAACACAATTACATTCAATGTAATTATTTTTCAATACAAGTTTTAGCATAATACCAAACATTATTTTTCATGAAAATGTATTATGTCATAGTGCATTTTTAATTTTAAGATTCATTCTACTGGATTCGTATTTTGGTTTAATTATAAAGAATAATCATTATGGAAAAAATGTTATAAGTTGTGAAATTCTATCGTACTTCAAAAAAATAATATATAAAAAAACAACAAAAAAATGTGTTCTAAAAAAAAATGGGCGATGCACACAAAATGCTTTTTATAAGTAAATTTTATACTTAATGAAAATGGAAATACTAATGACCTCTATTTCAGAAGATGTGATCCTTAACCAATTGTATTACCTCTTAGGATTAATGAGTATCGCACAAAAAAATCTTAGGTACTTCTAGAGCATGAATAAATGGTGCTCCATCTTTTCATATTTATGGTGGATTCCACCATGAATTTAATAAGTGGACTCCATCAAGAATGTGAGAAGAAGAAGCATCATTCTCCATGTTCTGAGAATACTTAAAAATTACTCGTATCACGTACTACTTTAACACAATCCTATTATTTTTATGAGCTACAATTTTTATTTTATCTTATTTTGGTAATAATAGGAGCTATTAACTAAACTTGGGCATTTTGGATAAAAAAGATGCTAAGTATTTAATCATTGTTTATTTATGAAGCTACCCTTTTCTAAGTTACTAGAAGTAATTTGTGCATTCAAAATAAATTACATGTTGCATCAGCATATTGTTTACATTAAAAACATATTTGCTAAAATCTAATTTCAATAAATAAAAAAATGCATAATTATAAGATGATATGTGTTAATTGTGTTTATTATCCAGAGCCTTAACTATCTTTTGTCGATCACAGTTCCCTCCATCCAATGGTTAAATGTGTGTGCATATATAATCATCATGTATCATGATGATTATATATGCACACACATTTAACCATTAATTTCAATAAAACACTTAGAATAAATCTCATCTTTTCTAAAACTAGTTTGGACTTTGGATTCAGGAAACTTAAAAAAAAAAAAAGAAAAAAAAAAGAAAAAAAAAAAAAAAAAGCAAATCTTAATGGTCCATACAACTTGTTTAAGTTTGATGAGTGGAATTTATTCATTAGAAGAGATGGGATAGTATTACAGTACGCTTGAATGTGTATTGAAGGTAAAGTAATACTGCTAAGAGAAAATGATGCAGCTTTGATAGGCGATTTCCATTTTGTTTTGTTTCTATTTATACCATTTCTTGCCGATAGACCATTTACAAAGTTGCCTGTGTGCCAAAACTTTGCCAATTGCTAACCAGTGCTAGAAGCCTAAAACACCACATTTTGCTAGAAGAACAAAAAATTAATAACTTTACCTACCTAGCACGGGGCTGCATAAACTTTGTTTGTTTGTCTAGGACTCTAGGTGATGATCCAGGTTTGAATTTTCTTTTTCTTTCCTTCATGAATTTTTTTTGGTTGTAATTACTAATTAATTAGGTTGGAAACTTCTGTACTTTTTTTATGATTTGAGAAAGCCAAAGGTGATAGGGACCAGTTCCTGCCATTGCACTCAAGCCATATGAATGTATGATAGCTGTTTGCAATAATATGACAGGATATTTCTTCCTTGCTTACAACCCTCCAACTTACCTGATAATGCCTTTCAAACTTAAAACAAAAACAAAAAATTGGGAGAGGGGGATTTCAAAGTTTTGTTCTTGAAGGATTTTCCTTTATTTATTTATTTATCTTTTTATAATTTGATAGACACAATGCGAGATAAGAATTTGAACACTGGATATTTAGAAACACTATAAAGTATTAGTTGAAGTACAAAACTCTTGACAACTTAGACCCTGTTTGGTAACGAAAATTGTTATTTAAACACCATAACACGTATTTTTACACATTTTTTCACCCACATGTATTTTCACAAAATTTAAATAGCGTTACTAGAAATTTCGTACTAAACGGAACTTATTTTCTTTTTCTTTTTTCAAATGTTTAATACTTGCGTCAAATTTTAGTCAAAAGTAAAAAATAATTTTCAAGCTATATTAATTTTTAAACTCTTGACTCTATTCTGGATTTTTTTTTTTAAATTATTTGTTAATGTGTCATTCTCAATATAATATATACAAAATTTATAAAAGAACCTAAACAAAAGAAGCCTTTGATTTCATATGGCACAGGAGAAGAAGACCCAAGATGTTGTGCTTTTCAATTACAAGCTGATTTGCCTTTCAAAAGCCATCATTGGTCAATGTGTATATTATGAAGCACGGTCAATGTTGGGTAATCAAGTAATCATCATAAAATTTCTACTCAATCAGTGAAGAACAGTTGACCAAAACATAATCAGGTGAAGATAGAGCTCAGATTTTGAAAAAACTGCCAATCACGTGAAATCAGTTTAAGCTGATTAATCAATTTGATTAAACAATTAGACCAAAATATAGGAAAAGATTCACTTATTTATATTTATATAGTAAATTTAATTTTGTTCAATAAAAATAGTGTTATCGAAACTAGAACAGTGTAACGCGGAAACATGGGTACCGAGTCTACCGATATAAGTCGGACAATGATTCCCAATTTGTCTAAATTGCTGGGTCCCGCTTATCTCTAGTCGGTGATAATACCATACTATTATAGGTACTAGATTACTTAATTTTTGTATTTTATATATTTAATAAAATAATTTGATTTTATATAAAATTCACATCACACGTGCAAGCAAAAAATATCTTGGACTTAATATTTATATTTTATATATAAAAAATACTTTAATTTTATATAAAATTCAAGTCACACCTGCAAGTAAAAAACAAATCTTGTGCATCATGTATATACATTATCATGTAAATAGGATATTGATTGTAACTAGCATATAGTGGGATAGCTAATACATATTACATATTTCGAAACTATGTAATAATTATAGTAATAATTATAGATTTTTTTTAATGTTTTTAATGAAAATGTCTAGAGTTTAAATTCTCCAGCCTACTTATAATGTAGAAAAAAAAAAACTTATCCATTCTTAGGAGTTATACAATTTTATTTAGCTATGAAGTTTAATCTTTTATTTTGAATGTGAAAAGAAAACTTAAAACACTTGTTATACGCTTATACTATAGCCATTTCTCTCAAAAAAATAAATACTATAGGCATCAAAAAAATTCAAAGAAAAAATATTGAACAAGGAATCTACAAACTTTAATTTACATTAGGTTAATTCAAATATTGCTCTATTATTACTCAATTGAAGAAAAATAGTGACTTTCGTAGCATAAATGTAAGTTGTGTGACATGTACATGACTATTCTTTCTATTTTTCTTTTTTTAAATAATTATTTCCCTTTTTGAATTGTTTGGTCTTTCAAAGGTACAATTATTTGCATTTATATTAGCTCTTTTTTGAAAAATTTAATTAATTTATTTACTTGCTCAAAGATAAGAAAAATATAATTGTACCTTAAAATGAAGGGTTTCAAAAGGAGTGTATAAAAAAAAAAAAAAAAAAAATTTCAATAAAGCTAAACAAAAGTAGATGGAGTAAAAGGTCCAGCAATGACCCGCTAAATGGATTTGCGTGAACCGACACGGAAGACCAAACAAAAGTAGATGGGGTAAAAGGTCCAGCAATGCTCCAGCTGTGCTTATATTGCTAGTTAATTTTTTTTTTTTTTTTTTTTTGGTTTCCCAACCGGTATCCGAACCCACTGGGCCGACTAATCCGGTTTCGGAGCGGGTCCCGGGGTTAAGGTTTTAAACTCCTCCCAACGGGCTTGCGGGGGATCGAACCGTAGTTCTCCCTACCAAGTCTAGCCCCTGGCACCACTAGACCAAGACACCGTTGGTTATTGCTAGTTAATTTGGTAACCAAATAGCAACTACTTACTATAAAACTAGTCTCACATGAGCACTGACAATGGTGTTTGAAAAACAAACCAACGGACACTGCACTTCTTTAGTCTATGGTCACTTTACAAGTATAACTGTTTGTGAGATGTAGGGAGCAAAGATCAAGGTTTGAGTCTCCAAGAGACAGGGACGAAGCCAAGACTTAGAATAAGGGGGGGCGGCTGTACTGCTCAATGTGTGTGACAACTCCGACTTTGACTCTATTGCTTTACCGCTAAGAATTTTTGTTTAAAATTTTTCAAAAGGTCAAGTTGTTTGTTTTAGATAAAATATGTTAATTGGATTTTTTTTTAGCTTTATTATTAGTAATTTTTGTTGTTGGGCTAATTTTTTTGGGCTTGTATATTTTGTTTAAGATTTAATCTATTAATTTTTATGGCCTTTAAAAGGTGAAAAATGCTAAAACTACAAATTTTTTATAAATTTCTAATGCAGTGAGTGGTTATTGGTAAGCAAAAAGTTATGCAAGTGTGCGAATCAATAAAAATTTGCTACTTCAATAGTTTGTAAAAATGTTGTAAAAAAATTTATAACTATAACATTACTCGTAAAAGAATTGATGGCATTGTTAAGAGGGGCAAAATGTAATTTTATTAAACAAAATTGCTAAAATTAGTACCTATTAATATACTAATAATTTTAAAAAAAAATATTTAGGGGGGTGGGGGGCCATTGTCCCCCATAGTCCATATATAGCTCTGTCAATGCCAAGAGAGAGCTTTACATATACATACACTTAAATTATACTACAATAAATTTTCTATCTTGTCTAAAAAAAAAAGTAATATAATACAACTAGTTATTTAACAAAATATGAAAAAGAGAATAGTAGCAAATTTAAATGGCAATTTCAAGTTTTCAACTAGTTGAGATAATAGTGTATTAGTATTATAGTTATACAGTTACGCTACTGAGCACACCCTCCAAAAAAATAAATCACAAATAAGTTTAGAGTCATAAAATTTTTTCATAACATATGTCACAACTATTGAAGTGGCAAGTTATGAATGGTAAATGATAAAATGATCATGTTAATGGATATTCTTAAGGGGTAATTGGTAATAAATCATAACATGAAAGTTTTGACACCACTTTCATGAGAAGTATAAAAAACTTTTAACAATATTTATTGTTTTACCATTCTCCAAATAAAATATTTCTAAAAATAATTTCTAAACCAATTCTCTAAAGGCATTGGTTAACATTTCTCATGATAAAATGAGGGGCCTAAATTAAAATCAATAATAATCTATCAACTCAGCTACTGTGAAAATTGTTATCTGTAATATTACTCATAGCTTAGTGTAAACTCTTCCACTAGGCCACACAACCCCAATTAGTAGAAGAAGTCCCTAGATAGTCTGAAAATCTTTTAAAGAATCCAAATATATAAGTAAATAATTTTTTAAAAATCCAATAGAAAATATTTTGGGCTATGAATTATCTTGTAGGAGTACCGCTATTAATTAAGCCCTAAATTTTAGTCCATAGATAAAAATCCTTGTCTTAGTTGATTGTGCCTTCTATCTGGAGTCCAAATTTTTTGTCTCACTTTCTGTACTCCACTTTATACTCCATAAATAAAAACTTGTCAAATGTCTATCTACTTAATTAAATCCTAATTTTGTGGCTTCTTTATTTCAGTAACCTAAATTAAATAAATAAATATAGAAAAAAAAAAAACTATCAACACATCCCCCCACTAGTAGCACCACCTTTATTCATCGGAGCCACCAACTACTCTAGTCACAGCCATCCAAGTAAGGTACCATAGTGGAACTCTAAACAAAGCCAAGCCAAATCTAGGACCTCCAAACTCCAACAAAGTCCAATATTCTGTCATTCCTTTTCTTAGCTTTCTTAGGAACTGAAGAGGATAAAATTGGTATGACGAATGGACCTATTTAAGATGACGGGAGAAAATATATATACCTGATGTGGACGGATCTAGGATGAATGGATATAATGTAGACGGGTTCGAAGTACACATGTCAACTCCTTGTAAATAGAAACAACTTGCGTCTTACGCATAGCTAGGGTATGTAGAATCTCAATGGGAATAGAATCCAAATATAAAGAGGGTTCCGCAATATCCGCCCAATTAATGACAAGTCTTATATGGAAAATACTTCTTTTATAAGGACAGAAGGTTTGGTTCTACACTACTATAAAAACCCCGAAAACTCTCACAAGCAAAGGTACGCATACTATTCCCCAACTCTGGCACCTTAGGATTGTGAGCATCTTCTAACTTAACCTTCAGAGGGTCTTTGACCGGTACCACACCGGTGCCCTTTTAAGGTATTTCTTGGTCTATGTTTTACAGGTTGCATCAAGCATGGTTAAGAGAACCTTGTAGCTAATTGGCGATATTTGGAGCATCATCAGTTGGCGCCGTCTGTGGAAAGCGCAAGTAAAAGTCATAACTTTGAGTTTTCTAGACAAAAAGTTGCATGGTACTCACACGCTCGATGGTGACCACGACGAACGATCAAGGAGAAACATACACAATAGCTTTCGAAAGGCAGGTTCAAACCCTAGCAGCAGCGGTAGAACGCCCGACGAAACGTAACCACGACCTAGAAGAGCAATTGCACCAGAAGGACGCAACACTCAACACTCAGGAGGAAGAGCAGAAGGCCAGCAGCGCCGAAAAGAGAAATCAGTAAGGGCCGGAAGGAAGCAACGCCCAAAGCAGGCCCGAACAACAAGACACGAACCGACCATTAATGGCAGACCAGGTTCTGTCCCATATGGTTACGGAGATGCAGATGATGAAGGAGCGTATGGATTTTATGATGCACGCTCTCAAAGGACGAGTATCTAACGACCTTGACGACTTGGTTCATCGGACGGATTCACCATTCACAGTGACCGTCAATTCGTACCCTCTTCCTCCAAAATCTCGCATGCCTCAGATCGAAAGTTACGACAGATCCAAAGATCCGTTAGATCATCTGGAGACCTTCAAGACGCTGATGCATCTGCAAGCAGTAGCGGATGAAATAATGTGCAGGGCCTTCCCTATGACATTGAGAGGCTCCACAAGGATCTGGTTCAGCAGATTGACGCCAGGCTCTATCAATACTTTCAAGGAGCTAAGTGCTCAATTTGCTTCGCATTTCATCGGAGGCCACAGGTCCAAAAGGTCCACCGCGTGCTTGATGAGCATCAAACAGTAGGAAGACAAAACACTAAGGTCATATATCGCCCGCTTTAACAAAGATGCACTTTCAATCGACGAAGCGAACGATAAAATACTGGTAGCCGCATTCACAAACGGACTAAAGAAGGGTAAGTTTCTGTTCCCCTTATATAAGAATGACCCAAAAAGCATGTCTGATGTACTTTACAAGGCGACCAAGAATATGAACGCGGAGGAGGCACTTTTGGCCCGAGAAGAAAAGCCCTCCAGGAAGAGAGAAAGGCAAGACGAAGTACATCAAGATAGAGGGTGAAAGACCGCAAGAACAGGAGACAAAAGAGAAGAAAGGCGCTCTAAACCCCCGGTTAGGAGGTTCATAAACTTCACTCCGCTTACAGCCCCAATAGACCAAGTCTTGATGCAGATTAAAGATGAGGGGGCCCTTACTTTTCCAAGTAAGCTGAAAGGAGACCCCAATAAAAGGCCTCGGGACAAATACTGTCGCTTTCATATAGACCACAACCACGACACAGCAAACTGCTATGATTTGAAGCAACAAATAGAAGCACTCATAAGGCAAGGAAATGTTCGTTAGCAAGGAAAGAACGGACCCACCACAGGAACAGATTCCCCGACAAGGAAACGAACGCCCAAGACCACCGATAGGGGATATAAGGATGATTGTAGGGGGTACAGTAACCTCTGGGTCGTCCAAAAAAGCTCGAAAAACTTACCTTAGAATGGTCCAAAACATCCAGCTAACAGACTTCATTCCAAAGACAGCATAGGCCGAAACACCCATCATCGGATTCTCGAAAAATGACGCTCGACGTCTCCACCACCCACATGACGACACACTCGTTGTTATCATATGAGTAGGGGATTACAACATGCACCGGATCCTGATTGACAACGGAAGCTCTGCCGATATCCTCTACTACCCGGCATTCCAGCAAATGAAGATCAATAAACGACAGCTGATCCCAACAAATGCTCCCCTCATTGGGTTCGGAGGAAGCAAGGTATACCCTCTCGACGCGATCACTCTACCCGTAACCATTGGGGAGTATCCCCAGCAAATTACCAAAGATGTCACGTTTCTGGTGGTCGATTGCTCATTTGCCTATAATGCTATAATTGGACGACCAACTCTTAATTCGTGGAAGGCCGTAACCTCGACTTATCATCTAATGGTCAAGTTTCCTACTGAATACGGGATAGGAAAACTACGCGAAGACCAGGCTGCTGCGCGAGAATGTTATGTGGCGATGATGGAGATGGATGACTAGATGCAGACAATAAGCATCGAAGAAAAACGGACGATGGCAGAACCCGTTGAGAAGTTTAGGAAATACCCTAGATGATTCTATGCTGAAGCGAATGACACGGATCGGCACCCTCGCTAGACTAATGATCCTACAGGCACTTGTAACATTTCTTAAAGCAAACTAGGACGTTTTTGCGTGGAGCCACGAAGACATGCCCGGGATTGACCCCTCGGTCATGATCCGTAAGTTGAATGTATCTCTTGCCTTTCCGCCAGTTCGCCAGAAGAAGCGTGTTTTCGCGCAAGAGAGAGATCAAGCTATAGCGGAGGAAGTCCGCAAATTACAAGAAGCAGACTTTATTAGAGAAGTCTATTATCCTGATTGGCTAGCAAACGTAGCAATGGTTAGGAAAGCCAACAGAAAATGGAGAATGTGTGTAGACTTCACGAACCTGAATAAAGTATGTCCCAAAGACAGCTACCTCCTCTCCAGGATTGACGTCCTAGTAGATTCAACAGCCTAATATCAGTTGCTAGTTTCATGGATGTCTTTTTTGGATATAATCAGATTAAAATGGACGAGGCAGATCAGGAAAAGACCTCGTTCGTTACAAGTCAAGGCCTTTTCTGTTACAAGGTGATGCCGTTTGGCCTTAAGAATGCCGGCATGACATATCAGAAGCTCATGAATAAGATGTTCGCAAAACAGATTGGAAGGAATGTCCAGGTGTATGTAGACGATATGCTAGTGAAAAGCCGGAAAGAGGATGACCACTTGGACGACCTCAAGGAAACTTTCGACACCCTTCGATTGTACAACATGAAGCTCAACCCAAGCAAGTGTGCATTTGAGGTGATAGCAGGAAAGTTCTTGGGATTCATGGTGTCCCAAAGGGGGATTGAAGCCAACCCAAATAAAATCCGCGTGGAATTGGATATGACACCCCCTAAAAATGTGAAAGAAGTACAAAGCTTCAATGGCAAGGTTGCTGCATTAAATAGATTCGTATCAAGAGCGATGGATAAATGTCTACCGTTCTTCTGTACATTGAAGAAATCCTTTGAGTGGACGGCAGAATGTTAGCAGGCCTTCGATAATCTGAAGACCTATCTTTCTTCCCCCACCATTGCTGAGCCCAACCAAAGAAGGAGAAGAATTATTTTTATACTTGGCTGTGTCACTGGCTGCAGTCAGCTCAGCCTTAATTTGAGAAGAAGACAAAATTCAGAAGCCCGAGTACTATACTAGCCGGGCATTTTGTGGGCAATCGAGTTAAGCGAGTTCGACATACAGTACCGCCTGCATACAGCCATGAAGGGACAAATAGTCGTCGATTTTGTTGTAGAGTTTACTTGTTTCAAAGACCAGGGGGTAGATAAGCATCCTCCATGGAGTGTTCATACAGACGGCTTATCAAATAAGCAAACTGGCGGAGCAGGCATCGTACTTCGATCCCTGGAAGGCAATGAGGTAGAGTGTATGATCCAACTCAATTTCCCTACGACGAATAATGAGGCAGAGTATGAAGCTCTGATCGCAGGTTTAGATCTTGCAAAAGCTGCTGGCGCCACCCATACAGTTATCCACTGTGATTCTTAGGTTGTCACCAATCAGGTGAATGGCGAGTACGAGTGTAGGGGCACAAGGATGAGGATGTACCTAGAACAGGCGAAAAGGAAGATGAATGACTTACACGCCAAGATCGTACAAATCCCAAGAAGAGAAAATGAGCAGGCTAATCGTCTGGCCAAGGCTGCATTAGAAGATCACATGATCACCCTTGATAAGATACTCTCCTTTGTTCAACCTTTACCTACTGTTGATATCATCGACATGCAGGAGATAGGTTTTGAAAGTAACTGGACTACGCTAATAGTCGCCTACTTGAAGGAGGGCAAGTTGCCGACATCAAAGAAGCCGCTAGGAAGTTGAAGGTTCAAGCGGCACGATTCGTCCTGATCAATAGTGTCTTATACAAAAGAGGATTTTTGCACCCGTACTTAAGGTACCTGGACCCTGGGAAAGCAGACTACGTCATGAGAGAAGTACATGAAAGGATTTGCGGGAACCATTCAGGGTCGCGATCATTAGTTCATAAGCTGATCTGAGCTGGATACTACTGGCCTACCATGCAAAAGGACACCCAAATATACGTCAGGACTTGCGACAAATGCCAGAGATTTGGCAATTCTATAAGACAACCAACGGAGGAACTCACACCAATGACGGCCCCATGGCCATTCGCCCAATGGGGCTTGGATATAATGGGCCCTTTCCCCACTGCAGCCAGACAGTTGAAGTTCCTAGTTGTCGGCATCGACTACTTCACCAAATGGGCAAAGCAAAAGCACTAGCTACGATCACAGAAATGAATGTGCGCAACTTTGTATGGAAGAATATCATTTGCAGGTACGGCATACCTAGAGTTTTGATCTCGGACAACGGGAAGCAGTTTGATAATAACTCATTTAGAAACTTTTGTTCAGAGCTTGGGATCAAGAACCATTATTTGTCCCCTACACACCCTCAAGCCAATGGCCAAGTTAAAGTCATGAACCGATCCTTGCTAAAAATTATCAAAACTCGGCTCGAGGGGGAGAAGAGTATATGGCTGGAGGAACTTCCTAGCGTACTATGGGCATACAGGACGATGGTGATGACACCTACAGGCGAGACACCATTCCGATTGGCATATGGAAGTGAAGCAGTCATCCCAGCAGAAATTGGACTCATCAGTTATAGGGTGAATAACCACGACGAAGGAAGAAACGACGAGGCCGTGCATCTCTAGCTCGACCTAATAGACGAAGTCAAGGCAACAGCTGAAAAAAGACTTGCAAGATATCAAGATCTCATGGCCAAGTATTACAACTCCAGGATCAAACACAGAGACTTCAAGGTTGGGGACCTCGTTTTAAGAAAGGTGATGGGCAATACAAAAGATCCTACTCAGGGTAAGCTTGGTCCAAATTGGGAAGGCCCCTACAGAGTCACCTCATGGGTAAGAAAAGGCACCTACCACCTGGAGACCCTGGACGAACAAAGATTGCTTCACCCGTAGAACACTGAGCACCTCAAGAAATACTACCAGTAGAAGAGAAAACAGATAGAGCAATGCTCCATGGTCTACTTTTTCCTAGTTTTTTCCTAGTTTTTAATTCAACAGTCATTTAAGGTTTATTTAAATTTTTTACAATATTATTTTAAGCCCAAAAGGCAGATTTTCTACTTATGCATAAGGAGTTTATTCAGACAGTTTTCTACTTTGATTACAATGTCCATGAGGACGTAATTAAATATAACAAGTCCTTAAGAGGACGGATACATCCCACGAGGGTGTAAATATTAAGTCCTCAAGTGGATGGGAGCATCCCAAGAGGATGTAAAAATTAGTCCTTAAGTGGACGGATGCACCCCAGGAGGGTGTAAAACCATAAAGTCCTCAAGTGGATGGGAGCATCCCAAAAGGATGTAAAAATTAGTCCTTAAGTGGACGGATGCACCCCAGGAGGGTGTGAAACCATTAAGTCCTCAAGTTGACGGGAGCATCCCAAGAGGATGTAAAAATATTTGTCTTTAAGTGGATGGGTACATTCCAAGAGGATGTTAAATTATCATCAAGTCCTTAGATGGACGGATGCATTCCAAAAGGATGTGAAAATTATGGCCCATAAAAAGTGGACGGATCAATCCACCGAATATAACGATATTACCAAATGCATAATAGACGGATCAATCCAATAAGTATATGGAAAACGTTGTTTGCAAATCTGACGGGTACAAAAAATGTCTGACTGATGCAATTATATGAACAGACTCTAACGTCGTCTGAAACGATTCCCGTTCATATGTAAAACGGGTTCAAAATGTGTTCAGTTAACACAACATGACTGAAAACGCACATAATAAACTGATACTTTAATGAAAATAAATCTCAATAAAAGTTTAAAAGAAAAAAATTAGAGTACATGAATAGAAGGCAATTTGTTCATGACGGTAAAAATATTGTCCAAAAAAAAAAAAATTTACTGAAACTTTACAAATAAAAAATAAAAAGGTCAAGCTACTGGATGGGGGAATCCTTGGCCTTCTCTTCAGTTTGAATATCTTCAACTTGGGCTTGAATCTGGAGGGCGGTCTTGCCAACATCACCGTCATCACGAGCTCCGTCGCCTTCGGCATCATGAGCCTTCGCAAATAAATCTTCAGTGTTTTCTGAGGCGGCGGGAAAAACGGAGGTCTGGGCTTGGGCGTCTATTGAAATGTTAGATAGGTCCAGGTTCGGGTGAGCAGACTTTACTTGACGGAGGCAGTCATCAAATCCGTCGGCAAAAATACCCCCTAACTCCGTCAGATACGCCTCAGAGTCACGATATTCATAGATCGCAACGTCCTTAGCCTGATGGAGTTGGTCCTGGACGGCTTTGATTTCTGCTTCCTTATCTTGCAAGACCTTCTGTAGCACCTCCGTCTGCTTCTCAAGGTCGTCGCGAACTTGCTCTGACAAGGTCAACTTCTTTTCCTGGACCACCCTCCAGGCTTGAAGCTAAGCCAGCTCCTGTTCCGTCTTCACAGCTTTAGCCCTTATGCGGACCAAAGCCGTCTCGTGATGAAGGCAACGGTCCATCAGCCCTTTCATCATTAGCATGGCCTGAAAACAATTCAATAGTTAAAGGCATGAAGTTGACAGAAGTAGAGTAGGAAAATGACGGATGTAGGAATACCTGGGCAACATTGAATAGACCGGTCTCCCCCATTGCCTCCGTCGAGTGATTTCCAAGGTCTTCATAATCGTCGGGAGTTAGAATTGACGATAGCTTCCCCAAAGCGTACCTTTAATCTTCACGAAGGAGGACGGACGGTTTCTCTGCCGGAGGTGCCTGACCACCAGTCATCAGGCCTTTTCCTTTCCCCTGTTTGGGAGGGGCCGTCTTCTTCACCTCGGCCTAAACACCCACGACGGTCTTAGTTGCACCCTTTGTTTTTTTGGACTGACGGTCAGTCTCCAAAAAATGTTTTCTCTTGGTTTTAGAAGGCTTAGAGTTATCCGTCCCATCCATCTGACCACCCTTCTTTTTTGCAGTAGCCTGTTGCTTAATGAAAGCTCTCCTCTTCGCATCATCCATATCTGAAAAGAGATGACGGTTTAAAAGCTAAAGGCATGAAAGGAAAAATTAAACTAAGCATAATTTTAGTGAACTTACGTCGACGGACTTGCTTTTCGTATTTACTCGCTGCCTTTGTCTTTTTTGGCCCGTCACAATACCAGTGAATGGTATCTAGATTCACCAACTTTGCCCAAGTTCTTTCTTCTAACTTTGTTTTTTTTGAAAAATCTTCTTTAAAAAAGTCCACTCCTCGAGTGTAACTTGTGGACGATCTTGAGCTGCAAGAAGAAGACGATTAAAAATATCGACGGTATATATAATTTAAAATTACATAGAGAATGGGTACATACCAGACGGGGGTAATATGCCCCATGTTGTGTCAACTGGCACGAACTTCGTATCACCAGGATGACACATCCACTCATTACCGTCTAGAAAGAAGTACCTAGACTTCCAGTCCCTGTTGGAATCTGAAGTATCGCTCACTAGCCATAGCAACATACTCCTCGCCACAAAGCTATACATATCTTTAGATTTTGTAACCTCAACCGGACGGTAACAGTGAATGAACTCTTCTACCGTCAGCTTTCGCTTCCCGCTGGACATAACCCCATACAAGACCTCCACGCCGAGGAAGACCCTCCATGCATTTGGGAAAACCTGGTTGACGGACAAACCTAGGTATTGGAGGAGTCTACGGTGAAGTGAACTCAAGGGAAATCTTAGCCTAGCTTTGATCATTTGCTCATAAATCCCGACACCTTCGACGCCGTCATAATAACACTTCTCCGATTTGAAGGGCAGACGGAGGGGTATATTGTCAGGTATCTGGTATTTATCTCTTAAAGTTTTAAAGTGTGATTCCTTAATTGAGGACGTAAAGTCGTTGACTGTCCATATTGGAAGCATTATGAACTTCCTCATCCCGTCAAGACCAATGACGGACTGGATTGGATGCACTTTCACCTAGACCGTCACTAAGGTTACTTTCTGTCCTATCCTCACTCCTTGAGGAAGGAGAGGTAGAAGATGAACTCTCTTCACTTGTAGTGTTAGGGTCTTTTGGACCTAACAGGTGTACTTCACCGTAGCCCGCTCCGTCGCGGACAAACGACTAGTTACTCGATGCACTAGACATCTGTCACCTACACATGACGGTAAACCCTAAGACACTAATGAATCTAAAAATATTCGACGGTGATAAAAGTAAATAAATCGAAAAAGAACGAGTGCTTACCAGTTGTGGATATGCAATTAGGAAATTCAGATGACGGACATAGAAGTATGACAGATCGAATATTGGACAAGGTGAACGGATGTGCTCTGATCATTTGATTTCTATGAAAAGTGAGAAATGAGGAAGGTAAAAGTAAGTTTATATAGGGGTATGGCACAGAAGACGAAGGGACGCTTCGTTCTTAGCAAACTACCACTAAGCGGATGACATGTGTCCTATATAATTATTTACCCAATACTAATTACCATATGCCAGCACGTCGGGCCAAGTCATTTATTGGAAAAATCAAACCGTCACCCCATAAGCCCGTCTCCTAGGAGGTCACAGACTCATGGAGTGAGGGGGTAGCTGAAGAGGATAAAATTGGTATGACAAACGAACCTATTTGAGATGACGGGAGAAAATATATATACCTGATGTGGACGGATTCAGGATGAACGGACATAATGTAGACGGGTTCGAAGTACACGTGTCAACTCCTTGTAAATAGAAACAACTTGCGTCTCACGCATAGCTAGGGTATGTAGAATCCCAATGGGAATAGAATCCAAATATAAAGAGGGTTCCGCAATATCCGCCTAATTAATGACAAGTCCTATATGGAAAAGACTTCTTTTATAAGGAAAGAAGGTCGGTTCTACAATATTATAAAAACCTCAAAGGCTCTCACAATCAAAGGTACGCATACTATTCCCCAACTCTGGAACTTTAGGGTTGTGAGCATCTTCTAACTTAACCTTCAGAGGGTCTTTGGCAGGTACCACACCGGTGCCCTTTTAAGGTATTTCTTGATCTGTGTTTTGTAGGTTGCATCAAGTGTGGTCGAGAGAACCTTGTAGCTTACTGACGATATGTGGAGCATCATCAGAAACTAAACATTATGGTTGATTCTATCAGTTAAAAGTGGGTGGGTGGGTGATGTAAAATCTATTATAGTTTTCAAATAAAACTACTTTTATTTTTCTTTTTTCTTTTTAATTGTACCACGTTATATCTTTTCGACCTTTGGTTCTTGAGAAATAAAAACTTGTCATATCAAACTCTATATATTTTGAGGAGCTCATTGTGATGAGGAAAATTATGACCAAAATTTTTCGGTTCTGATGGATAGCTGTGACTGAAGGTGTTGATGGTTCCAGTGAACAATGGTGGTGGTGGTGTAAGTGGTGGGATGTGTTAACTTTTGGGTTTTTCTTATTTTCTTTATTTATTTAATTTAGGTAACTGAAATAATAAAGCCATAAAATTAGGATTTAATTATATAGATAGACATGTGGCAAGTTTTTATTTGTGGATATAGAGTGGAGTAGAGAAAGTGGGACAAAAGATTTGGCCTCATCTATCTGACTCTCTTTTTTAGACCGTTCAAATACTTCTATATGTGTATAAATTTTAGAATAAAATCTCTAGTCTACACATTAAAAAGAGAGATAAGAGCAAGCCTCTCTCTCTCTCTCTCTCTCTCTTTCTCTCTCTCTCTCTCTCTAAATCCAAAATTAAAAGTGATTACCTAAAATATTATCTCCTTACATCTCTCTTGACAATCCCTTTCACAAGTAATGCAAAGTTTTTACTTTTACAAGTTTTTGTTATCTTCGCTTTAGTCTTTTGACTTTAAGGGTTCATTTAGTTGAAGGGATGGAAAATTGGGATGATAAAAAATGGGAAAGAGATGAAAAAATGGAAAAATAGAAGAGATTTTAGTTTTTTTCATTTGTGTTTAGTTGGAGGGTGGAAAAGTGGAGGGAAAGAAAATATAATTTGTATAAATATAGTCCCATGACCTATTACATAACTTTTTATATATATATATATATATATATATATATATATATTTTATTAAGGAAAAATAAAAGTTTGGGATAATTACACTTTACCCACCTGTGGTTTGCCTCTAATTTGATGTGCCTACCAGTGATTTCAATTTTGACACTTTACCCACCTGTAATTCTCAACGTTACTGTTCCATAACCCACCTCTCCCTCAGCCATTACTCTAACACAGAATATGTAAAAAACAAAACCCCAAACAGGTCAAAACACTCTCACTCCCAAAACTCACTCACTAACATGAAGAACATACGCCCATAAAACTAATACAAATTAAATCAAGCAATACCATCAAAGTACAAACCACATATCTATCAAAATACAACTAAAAACACAAGAGAAACAAGATCAAAAAGTGGTGTTGACCTGATGAGAATCAACATGCATTCGAGGATCCATTGCAAGTTCCAGTTGGGCCAATTACTAGAGCAATATCCAAGAAGATCAAAGAAGCACTTAATGGGCTGATTCAAGGGATTTGGGCTGATTCACATTCCAAGCTGGGCCCAAAAGAAGATGAAGGCTTAATAAATTTAATCCAAGCTATTGAGGGCTGATCTGATGTGATTGGGCGTTATTTTTGGCAAAGATTTATGGCTGATTGACTTTCCAGATCTAAATCAGTTAATAGATACTTTTCCTAATTTAGATCTTCTAATTTTGGACCAGATCTTCCTTAATTTTAGGCTTTTATTATTTAGGACGTTTTTTAGGGTTTTTCCTATTTTAGATCTGCTATTTTCAGACCAAATCAGGTTTTATTTAGGGTTTTATTATTTAGCACGTTTTTTAGGTTTTCTACATTCAGCCACTCCTTGTAATAGAAGGATTAGGTTTTCTACATTCAGTCACTCCTTGTAATAGAAGGATTAGGTTTTCTTCATTCAGCCATGCCTTATAAATAGCATGCACTCCTTGTAATGGGATATTGAATTGAATAAAAATCAGAAAAGGTGAGGCTTTGCTCTTCTCTTTGGTTCTTCAAGAACTGTGAACTTATCAAGGATTCTTCCTTGTGGCGTTCAAACTTATACCTTTGGTTCGTGATTCCTTTATAATCATTGGGTCAAGGTTCTTTTATTTATACCTTTGGTTCGCGTTTCTCTTATAAACGTTGGGTCAGGGTTTTTATCAAATCTGAATTTTAGCTTTCTGGGGCAATATTCCAATATTGTTTGTTGGGTCTCAAAGCGAGTCTGTTGAGGTTCGCATCATGACCTCTCTCTCTCAATTCACACAAATCTTGAACATGAAGAACATAGACCTAGAAAAATCAAACTCAAATCAACCTCCACAAATATATATTTTCCTTGTTGTCTCTCTTTCACCACAATGGTTACTAATTTGTTCAAAGAAAAAAAAAAAATCAATGGCCGACCACTCACACCTATTCTTCTTCAACAATCTCTCTCCAAACCCCAAACCAAGCCATGGCTGACCACTCACAGCTTATCTCCGCCGCTCCAACACCACCTCAGATGGTGGTTCTCAAGCTCGAACCTCCCTCTCACTGGAATCTCTATCTTAACCCGATCTCAGCCTAAACACCTCCCTCTCTCTTCGATCTTTCGGAATCTAAAAGAATTGAAGCTTCCAAGATCCTTCGCAGCAAACCCCAGCCACCACCATCTCTCCACTCCTCTACCCGATCTTTCTGAACCTAACTCTTAAACTCACTTTCGATCTACCATAGTGGTGTGGAGGCCCTGCACAATCAGACTCGAGCTCGATGTAGGAAATCGTTGACCGATCTGGTGGTGGATCTAGTGATTCCGTGGGTTCTGGGTTGTTGTTTAGCTTTGAAATTTTCACTTTACTTCTATTATACCTAGCAAATCAAGTAATTTTTATTCTATTGTTCACAATGTTGTGATTTTTTCTGGTGGGTTTGTTGTTTGGCTTTGAAACCTTCCTCTCTCATATCTCTATTCCCTTGGTCAAGCTTTGCTGATCCTCCCCTTTGGTGCTGCTAATGTATATCAAGTGGCTTTGTGTGAGTGAGATCTTGGATGTTGAAAATCAAAACTTTGGAAATTAAGTGCTGGAAATTGTTGATCCTCCCTGTTGTCATGTTGTAAATTGTGTTATGCTTTAATTTTAATAAATTTCTTAGTTCAGGCACAAAAAAATAAGTAAAAGGAAGAAGACGAAGAACTCATTCTCTCATGGTTTTACTTCATTTGATTTGTATTAGTTTTCTGGGTGAATGTTCTTCATGTTAGTGAGTGAATTTTAGGAGTGAGATTGTTTTGATCCGTTTGGGGTTTTGTTTTTTACATATTCTGTGTTAGAGTAACAGCTGAGGGAGAGGTGGGTTACGGCATAGTAACGGTGAGAATCACAGGTGGGTAAAGTGTCAAAATTGAAACCGCGGGTAGGCACATCGAATTAGAGGCAAACCACAGGTGGGTAAAGTGTAGTTATCCCTAAAAGTTTTGTTTTGGAATAAAATAAGCAAGTCAAACGTTCAACAAAGAACCCATAAGAAGAAGAAGAAGATGAAGAATAAGAAGAAGAAAAAAGAAAAAGAAAAAGAAAAAGAGTTAACATTGATTTTATTTTGGTGGAGGAGAAGGGGTAGATGAGTAATTTCTATCCAACATTTTCTCCCTCCCATTTTCTGTCCAATTTAGGGTATTGAAAAGTGGTGGGCTTGAGGATAAACAAAGCTAGAGCTTAGGGCCCACCATTTTCTCTCTCCAAAATCACTCCAACTAGATACCTCTCCCACCAATTTGTTTAATTGGAGGGGTGGAAAAGTGAGAATATAAAAAATAGGAAAGGAATAAAAAAGTGATAAGATAGACGAAACAACCATCTTTTTCATTTTCTCTCATATTTTTCACTCCTTCTTTTATGTCCCTCATTTTCTCTCTTGTTGTCTCTCCCCTAATTTCCATCCTCCTTAGTTTCGCTCTGTCCAAACACACCCTAATTCTTACTTATAGAGTGGTTAGCATTTATTGTTTGGTATTTTGTAAAGTTAAAACTTGGAATGAGGAAAGACGGAAAGGCTTTACCTCCCTCTGGCTCTACTTAACAAGGTTGTCAAGATCGTGGATTGTAAGATTGGATTGTAGATCGTAAGATCTTACCTATTTTCAGATTTAAAGCAAAAAGGAAAAAAAAAAAAAACACTAATAGTGATTTTGAATGTTGAATAATTACATAAATTATAAATTCATTCATAAAAAAACAAAGATATGCATCTTATACTAATGAAACAAAATATATTTAAATTTTAACTTAATGTATCTAAAAAGTTCAATAAATGTTTAATTAGTAAGCAAGTGCCAAAATATGTATCAACAAATATGTAAAATTGTAAGGACACAGATTTTTGGCGTTCCAGCTTAAAAATGGATGGATCGGCCCAAAAGGCCCAAAAACAATGAATTTATAGAGAGTGGAGAAAGAAAGTTGGGCTAGATTAAATTAGACAATTAACAAGATAAGTTAAGATCACAAGAAGAAAGAAGTAAAGAGCTTAAATTCAAGAAACTATCCTCGGCAAGAGTCCGAGGAGATCAACTTTGATATTTACTATTCTTAGTTTAGATACAAGCTCCACTCTTAATGTATACAGTCTTCTTGTTTTTGTTTTCCTCCTCTTCACTATGAAGGATTTCTTCACATTATATAGTTCTTTCTAAATCATCTTGATTCTACACTTGTTGATCATCTGAATCTTCACTTAAGTGCCCATCCCATCATGCACCTTTTTTGACCTTGTGTAAGTTGCGGTGGCCAAGGTTACACTGCTCAGGGGTCTTCTCCACATAAATGCGGACAGAAGAGTAGGTGCAACACATTTAATACGGTGGTAGTAGCTTTTCCTTAGATATTTTCAGGGGCTTCCTTTTCTTCAGTCATGATACTCGTTTCTATAGTTAGGGTTACGTGAGCATCACTCCTTGGACCACCCCCACTTATCTCAAACGTTCCGTTTCTTCGTATTCATTTACCTCTTCTCGGACTTTACCTCGTCCTCGGATAAAGCTTAAAGCCCAATATATGAATTTGGGCCTTTACCCCTACAATAGCCCCTAAAAATTCCGGTTTTTCTCTCTAATCTGAGGAGAAAAAGTGAGGTTTTGATTTTAAAGAGATATGCTCATTTATTTTCCTTGTTCACACGTGCCAGGTTACCGTTCTGCACGTCATGCGAGCGCTACTAATGCTTCAGAGTTCGCGAGGCATTATTCATATCTTCAGGCGGCGTTATGTCCCCCACATCCAACGGTGAGGCGTTGATCCAACGGTGGGCATCATTCTTTGAGTTTTTTGAGCAGGATAAATCCCACTCATTTTCACTTTCTATATAAAGCACTCGGAGAAATTGTTCCCTTCATTTCTCAATTCGTCAAGTCCTTCAGAGAGTTCAAAGAATTCAAGCACTCTAAAATCAAAAAGCTTTTCACATCACTAAATCTCCGGCACTCTTTACTTAAGAAATCCATGAAAACACCCTTAAGGATCTCAGAGTTTCACATATATATTAGTTTCTGTAAGTTTCTAGATCTTTACATTTCTCTTTTTCTCCTCGGCCAATATCCTCGGCCTTTTAGTTTTTTTTTTTTTTTACATCAATTTCAATTGTCTCCCTCTAGCTTGTCCAAATGGGTAGGTTTAAGTATCTAGTGGATTCCCCTGCCCAGATAGAGGTTTTTAAGGATTGATACCATATCTCGCAGGGAGTAGCTCTACAGTACTGTGAGCTCGACTGAATAGATTTTGATAGAGAGGAAGGGGAAGTTGTTATCCCTGTGATAGCTTACATAGAAGGAGGGACGACGCTTCCAATGGGTAGGATAACCCGCGATTACCTTTTCAATCATAGATTGTGCCCCCATCAATGTGCACCCAACGTTTTTAGGATCTTAGGTAGTGTCGATGCTCTAAATGAGCATCTGGGTCTGGGGCTTACCTGGCATGACGTGGTCCACATGTGAATGCCACTCACAGGCTGATGGAGGGTATTACCTCAAGTTTAGATCGCCCATCATTAGACTCATTTCATGCCTTCCCAAGTCTAATAAGAGCATGACAGACGACTACCTGATAGCTTCAGGAGCGTGGCACGATGGCGTTCACTGCCCTGTCCGAGAGGGGGAACCAAGTGGGATACTTTAGAGTTAGGCTCCCTAGCAAGAGTTTTAGATTCTTTAACCCCGACCACGTTATCTTCTCCTTTTTATTTTTGCCTTCTTCTAATATTGGATTTCAGCTTTCTAACTACATTTATTTCTCGGATATATTGCAGACAAAAACCAAGTAGCTCCTCGGCTCAGCCTCACCAACGTTCAGGCGCTTAACTACCTGCTCAGATCAAAGATTTTCGTGAATGAGGATGGAAAGCTACAAGCTGTCCACCTGATTTTAGATTTCGAGCCCATTTCCAAGACATTTCAAGATATCGGCCACAGCATTAGAGCCAATGACACTCGAATACACAGAATCGACGTATTGAGGCCAGACTTTCTCGCCCCCGACGATCTTCCCCCAGTTGCACCGCCAGCCCATCCAATCGTTCCACCGCCCGCCGTACCACTACAACGCGTTCCTACTGTTGTAGAAAGAATAGTAGAAAAGGGAGTTGCTTCTTCGCATTTGTCTCTAGAAGAAGAGATAGACAAGTTTCGTTTCAAAGAAGAAGGGAGTCCAGCGTAAGTACACACTCACACCTCAAGTGCCAAGGACAAGACTAATAAGCACTCAGGTATCCACACCTTGGTTCCAGTGATCACCTGCTTAGACAGCATCTCTGATGAAGAAGGAGGTGAAATGTCAGCGAACCAGAAGGGAAAGGGGCTGAGAGAACTCCTGGCTTCAAGAAACAAAGGGGTAACTTCGAAAGAAGTCCCTAAGTCTAAGGTCCCTCCTTCACTCCCTTCTCCTCCTCTTCCCCCCACTGACCTTAGCTTAAAGGGTATACCGGACCTAAAGAAGAAAATGCCAGCTCTAGACCTCGAAGACGGGGAGGTCGTCCCTCAGAAGGGGGCTAAACAACAAAAAAGGGCCAGGGAACCTCAGGACAGAAGGTCTACTTCTGTGGACAGCCTAGAAGACCCAAACAGGGCCGAGGTGTGCCTACCATCACGTGTTTGCTCCCCTCGGCTAGAGGTGGACAGGGCGGCTATAGCTTGGGACGCCTCGGCCCGTGACTTCCGAAGAGGTCAAGCTGCTCACGTAGCTGAGGCTTTGGAATAGCCACTCCTTCTACCCAAGGACATGGAGGCAGTGAGAAATTTGAAGCAACTGGACCTTTTCCTGTCCCTAAAAAGGGACTTTGCGATGGTGAGTTTCAACTTGTATGTCCTTTTTCTATTTGTTTGTTAATGAATTTTCTCTCTACCTTTTACTCACGCGGCCATATTGTTTTTGCACAGATCACTCAGGAGGTCTTTGTGGCCGAGAAGTGGGTGAAGGGGGCTCGGAGTGAAGCCAAGAATGAAATGTTCCTCTGCCTTGAAGCAGAGAAGGCTTTAGGGGCTGTGAAGGTCGAGAACAAAGAACTCCTCTCCATGCTAGTTATTGAAGAGAGAGAGAGAGAGAGAAAGAGTGCTGAAGCAGGACTGAGAAATGCTGAGTCGCAAGTAGAGGATCAGCGCAGATTGCTATATCAGACGGAGCTAGAGCTGGCTACTTCCAGGCAATTTATGCTAGATCTGAAGGTGCAGCTACAGAAGGCCAAAGAGGCAACTCAACTAGCCAAGGAAGCATTCAAGGCGGAGAAGCAAGCATCCTACCAGCTCGACATTGAAGAAACGCAAGCCAGGCTTACTGAGGAGTTGGCCAAGGCATGTAGGGAGTTTTGCAGCATGACATGGGAAGAAGCCCTCAATGCTGCAAGAGTCCCCATGGACTCAGCCTTGAGGCAGTTTGGGAGTGTGTACTACCACCTGCACATTCGCGAAGTCCCAGATGCCACTCCCTCAGAAGCCCCTGATGTTGCTATAGCCAAAGAAGCTAAGGCTAAGGGTGCTGACTCTAAGATCGAGGATGCTGCTGCAGAGGCAAAAGAAACGGAAGCCAAATCAAAAGAAGATGATCCCAAGGCTAAGGAAGTTTCCACTGCCCAGCCAAGCCAAAAAAAAGACCCTCCTGCTCCCAAGGCCAAGGCTTAGCACTTAGAATTTTCCTTTTTTTTTTTTTTTTTTGAGAACTTTTGTTGTTTCATTTTCTGTTTTTGGCTATGTAGTGGTTGTATGCTTTTGCAAAACAGAAATGTAACCTTTATCTCCATTAATGAAATTATCTTCGTTTCTGTCTTTTGCATGTTTACTTGTTATGCTTTGTGTTTTATTATTTCTAGCCGTTTCAAGTGATTGATAATAGGATTCATCAAGTTTTTGTAGCCTAAAAAAGGGGAATTTACCATACATTCAAAAATAACCACCCAAGGAGTTAGGCATAATTCATTATATGACATATGATCTAAGTAACCAAGTATGACTTAGGTTATAATGAAATAAAAGATTAGTTCACCTAAGAGATGCGGTCTGAGGAGTTAGGCTTGATCAAGGGTTTGGTTGACACTTAGAGAAATTCTATGCAGTATTAATTTTTCCAAAACAGATGGTTCGAGGGGCCAGGCATAGCCAAGAATCTGTTTAATACTTAGGAAAATGGTAGGAAGATATCAATTTTCCCAAGGTAAGTGGTTCGAGGAGCCAGGCATGACCAAGGTTCTGTTTGATACTTAAAAAAATTTCATGGAGTATTAATTTTTCCAAAGCAAATGGTCCGAGGAATCAGGCATAACTAAGGATCTGTTTAATACTTAAAACAATTTCATGCAGTATTAATTTTTCCAAAGCACATGGTCCGAGAAACCAGGCGCAGCTAAGGATCTGTTTAATACTTAGAGTTATTTCATGCAGTATTAATTTTTTCAAAGCAGATGCTTCGAGGAACGAGGCGCAGCTAAGGATCTGTTTAATACTTAGAGTAATGATAAAAAGGTATCAATTTTTCCAAGGTATGTGGTCCGAGGGGCCAGGCATGACCAAAGATCTATTTAACACTTAGAGTTAGAAGTAATTACACATCATATGTAATGCAATGAACACAGATATAATAATAGACATTCTCATTAATAATAATACCTTCTCAGGTTGATTACATTCCAAGGATGCAAGACAACCTTGTCGTCCAAATCTTCTAGATAGTAGGCACCTATTCCTGCCACAGATGTAACGATATGGTCATTCCCAATTGGATCCCAATTTTTCCCAGGCTGGGTTCCTTGTAGAACCAACCACTTTTCTCAGCACCAAATCTCCAGGCGCTAATGGCCTTAATTTTACGTTGGCATCATACCCTTGCTTAAGCTTATGTTGATAGTAGGCCAATTGGACCATGACAGTTTCTCTTCGTTCTTCAATCAAGTCCAAACTTTTCTCCAGTAAGCCATCATTGCTGCTCGGAGTGAAAAGGCTCGTTTTTATTGTAAGGAATCCTGTTTCTAATGGAATAACAACCTCGGCCCCAGAAGTTAATGAAAAAGGGGTTTCTCTAGTAGACCACCAAGGTGTAGTCCGATATGTCCACAGAACATGTGGTAGTTCCTCTATCCATCTTCCCTTAGAATCATCCAGTCTCTTTTTGAACCCATTTACTATGACCTTATTTATAGCCTCGACCTGCCCATTCCCTTGCGGATAAGCTGGAATGGAATACCTGTTAGTTATTCCCATCCCGCAGCAGTACCTCCTGATTGATTTGCTGTCAAATTGAAGTTCATTATCCGAAACCAAAGTGTGAGGGACTCCGAATCGTGTGACAATTTTTTTCCAAATGAACTTCTTTACATCTACATCTTGGATGTTGGCCAATGGTTCTACTTCAACCCATTTAGTGAAATAGTCTGTGCCGACCACTAGATACTTCTTGTTTCCTGCCGCTTTGAGGAAAAGCCCTACAATGTCCAAACCCCACTGAGCAAAAGGCCAAGGCCTGGACAGAGGATTAAGGACCCTTTTTGGCTGATGGATACTTGACGCAAATCTCTGGCACTGATCGCACTTCTTCACAGACTCCTGGGCATCTCTCTGCATATTGGGCTACCAATATCCTTGAGTGAGAGCTCGATAGGATAAAGAACTCCCTCCTGTGTGGCTTCCATAAATTCCCTCGTGTAGCTCTTCCAAAAGAATTTCAACTGCTTCAGGATGTATGCATAACAGATATGGTCCTGAAAAAGATCTTTTATATAATTTCTGGTCCTCGGACAGCCAGAACCGAGAAGCCTTTCTTCGTATCTTATCAGCCTCCAATTTTTTCTCGGGTAGAACATCATCTTTGAGGAATTGTAGGATAGGATCCACCCGGCTAGGACCTACCCTGATCTGATGAACGGACAACACTTCTTTTCTCGACCCGAAGGGTTTAATGAGGTCTTCAACGAGAATTACTCTTAGTAGACTTTGTACCGAGGAGGTTGCTAACGTTGCAAGCAAGTCTGCATGTGTATTTCTACTTCTAGAAATTTGCAGTAAATTGAAAGATTCAAACACAGATTGTAAATGTCTAACCTGGCTTAGATATTCCAACATTCTAGAATCCCGAGCCTCCAATTCCTCTCGGACTTGACTGACCACCAGTCTTGAATCTGAGAATACGTATACGGTCTTTCCTCCCATCTTCTGAACCATGGTCATCCCTACTAGTAAAGCTTCGTGTTCCGTTTCATTATTCGTGGCCGAGAACCGAAGTCTTAACGATTTTTCGATTGTGATTTTCTCGAGGGAGATCAGAACTAGCCCCATTCCAGATCCTTTGAGGTTTGAAGCGCTATCAACGTAAACTTTCCATGATAATGCTCCTTGTATGGAGGTTGCTCCTTGTATGGAGGTTACTCCAACTGAATTTTCATCCATGTTATGTTTCTTCACATCTTCTTCTATCGAGGTTTCAGCAAACTCGGCCAGGATTTGACCCTTCACAGAAGTACGAGGCATGTACTTAATGTCATAAGCCCCCAGCTTTATTCCCCACTTTGCAATCCTCCCCGTGTAATCAGCGCTTCGAAACAGAGCCCTGAGTGGTAATTGAGTCAAGACAACAACAGTGTGTAACTGAAAATAATGGGGAAGCTTGCGTATGGCATGCACCACAACCAGATAGCCTTTCTAGTGGCAAATATTGGATTTCGACCTCATGCAAGGATTTGCTCACATAATACATAGGCTTTTGTACACCATTATCAACTCTTATCAACACCAAGCTTACCGCATTGACGGCCACTACAACATAAGCAAACAAGACCTCGTCTGCCTTGGGTCTGGACATGATCGGTGGCCGAGAAAGATATTCCTTCAACTGTTGGAATGCTAAGGCACATTCCTCGGTCTACTCAAAATCCTTCCATTTGTTCAATAACTGGTAAAAAGGCCTGCACCTATCTGCCAATCGGGATATAAATCGATTTAGGGCAGCGGTCATCCCTATCAATTTCTATACCTCCTTGGGATTCTGAGGTGGTTGCAAGTTATTAATTGCCTTAACTTGATTTGGATTGACCTCAATTCCACGGTGAGTAACCATGCAGCCTAGAAATTTCCCCGACCCTACTCCGAAGGAACACTTGGAAGCATTAAGTCGTAACTTGTGACCTCTCAGGACTTCAAAGATGTTTCTGAGGTCATCGATATGCTTAGCTTCCTTCTTGCTCTTGACTACCATATCATCAATATAGATTTTGATACTCTTCCCCAGATGTGGTTCGAACATCCATGTCATCATTCTTTAATAGGTAGAACCCGCATTCTTAAGTCTAAACGGCATCACCTTGTAATGGTAATTCCCAATGGGGGTGACAAAAGCTGTTTTCTCTTGGTCTTCCAAGGCCAGAGGTATTTGGTGATAACCCTGGAAAGCATCCAGAAAGCTCATCCGAGGATGTCCCACAGTTGCATCTACCAACTGATCGATCTGAGGCAGGGGGAAAGGGTCCTTTGGATAGGCCTTGTTCAAGTCTGTGTAATCCACACATATCTGCCACTTACCGTTCTTCTTCTTCACCACCACAGTATTAGCTAGCCAGTTAGGGTAAAACACCTCCTTAATAGCCCCAGCCTTCTTAAGTTTCGCGACCTCCTCTTTGACGGCATCAGAGCGATCTTTCGAGGAGCGTCGAGGTTGTTGCTTTCTAAGGATAGCAGACGGGTTAACATTTAAGTGGTGGCAGATAAAGCTCGGATCTACCCCAGGAGCTTCATAGGCATTCCAAGCAAAAACATCGATGTTCTTTCAAAGAAACCTCAGCAACTCTTCCCTATCCTGAAGAGGCAGTTGAGTTCCGATTTGGAAGAACTTCTCTGGATCATTGCCTATAACTACCTTCTCCAAGTCTTCACTTTTCTCATGCTCGGCTACAGTACTATACTGTGGTGCCTCAGATTTTAACTGCTATAAACCTCTACCCACTTGCGCTGAGGATTCGGTCCCAGGCTGGTGGTTGATGGCAGCCACCAGGCATTGTCTGGCCATGGATTGATTACCAACAAGCTCCTCAACCTGATCCCCGGATGGATATTTTACCTTGAGGTGAAGAGTAGATGAAACGGCCCCTAGGGCATGAAGCTAGGGGCGTGCCAGAATTGCAGTGCATGGAGAGAAAGCGTCCACTACTATCAAAATCTACCTCCACCACCTCTAAGCCAGCCTGAACTGGTAGTCTGATTTGTCCCTTTGGTATGAAAACCTTCCCATCAAAACCTACCAAAGGTGAATCGTAGCTGGTCAAGTCTTCCGGTCTCATATTGAGGCCTCTATAAAGATCTGGATACATGATCTCTACTCCACTACCCTGGTCCACCATTACTCTTTTCACATTAAACCTACCAATCCTAACGGTTATTACTAATGCATCGTCATGTGGTTGTATGGTCCCAAGTTTATCCTCGTCAGAGAAGCTCAAAGTCGGTGTAACGCTCATCCTAGCCCTCTTCGGACTATGTGCAGAAGCTTCGGCGGACGACTCGGCTATCGTCATCACCTTGGATGGACAAGATCTTGTCCTTCCTAGCGTGGTAAGGATAACGTGAATGGTGCCCAAAGGGAGCCTCAAATATGTACCGCCTTGAACCCCTGACCCTGCCTGACTCTCTTGCCCACCAAGTTGATTCAAAAACTACTTCAACTTGCCATCCTGAATCAGTTGCTGAAAATGACTCCACAAGATTCTACAATCCTCAGTTGTATGCTCTCTCTCTCGGTGGTACTGATAGTGAAGACTTTGATTGCATTTCGAAGGATCCTCGATCATCTTGCTCGGCCACCTAAAATATGGCTCACTTTTTATTTTTTCCAGGACTTGATGCACTGGTTCCTGGAACAAAGTGTTAATGGCTTGGGCAGCTGGAGATCTGGATTGCGCTACAAAATCTCTCCGGGGCTGATTGTTGTTGTAACGGTCCGATCTGAAATCCCTCCTCTCCTGAGGGATAACTTTACCTTTGCCCTTTCCCTGCTGTTAGTCTTCTTCAACCCTTTTGTATTTGTCAATCCTGTCTATGAGCTGGCGCACACTAGTAACAGGTTTCCCTGTTAGAGACCTCCTCAGGCTATGCTTAGCAGGTAAGCCGACCTTGAACGTCCTGACAGCTACGTCATCAAAGTCACCGTCAATCTCGTTGAAAATTTTCCAATATCTGTCTGAATAGGTTTTCAAGGTTTCTCCTTCTCGCATGGACAAGAATAACAGAGAATCCAAAGGTCGAGGGACTCGGCTGCAAGTGATAAAACGGGACCCAAAGGCCTGGGTGAGCTCCTTAAAAGAGCCAACGGAGCCTGCTCTCAGACCATCAAACCACATCATCGCCACAGGCCCTAAGCTGGATGGAAACATCTTGCACATCAGAGCCTCGTTCTTAGAATGTACCGCCATTCTTTGGTTGAAATGGCTGACAAGTTCAACAGAGTCTGTTTGGCCGTTATAAATGGTGAAAGTAGGCTGGGTAAACCGCCGAGGAAGCTTTGCATTCTCAATTTTACGTGTAAAGGGAGACATAGAAATTTTATCGAATGCTCGGCTCATCGCATCATTTCCTAGGCCCCTCGAAGATGAATTTCTGTTCTTGCGCCCATGACGGTAGTCCTCCTCATACGAGAAGGCTTTGCTGGGAGGCGTTCTTGATCTACGTCTGTAATCCTCATCCCTCTCACCATTGGAGGAAGGGTCAGAAATCGAGGGACTTCGCCTCTTTTGCTCGTGGTGCAGCTTCTTCTTAAGGTTGTCAATCTCTTTCTGTATGGCCCTAGCACGCTTTTTATGAGAGAGGTGGCTACCACCTTTAGAATGACTCTTATCAGTATGAGTGGTATGCACACTTCCCTCCTGGCCTTCTTGAGGATGATCTTCTCGTTGAGACCTCATAGACTCCGGTTGGTGCAGACCTGAACCTACCATGATTAAAGATCTAACACTCTAACCAATCAGCTTTCCCACAGACGGTGCCAATTGTAAGGACACAGATTTTTGGCGTTCCAGCTCAAAAATGGATGGATCGGCCCAAAAGGCCCAAAAACAATGAATTTATAGAGAGTGGAGAAAGAAAGCTGGGCTAGATTAAATTAGACAATCAACAAGATAAGTTAAGATCACAAGAAGAAAGAAGTAAAGAGTTTAAATTCAAAAAACTGTTCTCAGCAAGAGTCTGAGGAGGTCAACTTTGATATTCACTGTTCTTAATTAGATACAAGCTCCACTCTTAATGTATATAGTCTTCTTGTTTTTGTTTTCCTCCTCTTCACTATGAAGGATTTCTTCATATTATATAGTTCCTTCCAAATCATCTTGATCCTACACTTGTTGATCATCTGAATCTTCACTTGAGTGCCCATTTCATCATGCACCTTCTTTGACTTTCTGTGAGTTGCGGTGGCCAAGGTTACACTGTTCAGGGGTTTTCTCCACATAAATGCGGACAGAAGAGTAGGTGTAACACATTTAATACGGTGGTAGCAGCTTTTTTTTAGATATTTTCAGGGGCTTCCTTCCCTTTAGTCATGATACTCGTCTCCATAGTTAGGGTTACGTGAGCATCACTCCTCGGACAACCCCCACTTATCTCAAACGTTTCGTTTCTTCGTATTCATTTACCTCTCCTCGGACTTTACTTCGTCCTCGAATAAAGCTTAAGGCCCAATACATGAATTTGGGCCTTTACCCCTACAAAAATATTTTCTGAGTTCTAAGTTTCAAGTTTAAAATCCAAAATAAGTTAGCAAATGGAGACTAGTTAACTACAATATGAAATCTAAAAGTAAAATGAATATTAGAGTGAAGTGAACATTTAATTATTCTCATTCTAAGGTTCTTATAACCGCCGTATGGCTCTCTATTTTTTTTAATAATTCTCTAGATATTTATTTTAATCTACTATCAGAGTCCTATGTTCTCTGATTTTAGTTCAAATAAGTGACTTTTAGATATATCTATATTTGAATTAAAATTAGTTTAGGCACTTACACATTTAGTTTCATTTTAATTTAGCCACCAATTTCCCATTGTCATACCCTTTAAAAATTTAAATTAATAAATGAATAATGCTGAAAAAGAGACTTGAGAAAGAACCGTGGAATTGTGGGAAAAAAAAGCTGGAAAAGAGACTTAAGAAAAATATAAAGAAAAAGAGATTAAAAAAACATGAAAGATTAGTAAAAAAATTAGGGAAACAGAAATACACAAACTAATAAATTAATAACTTCAACAATGTCCATGGAAATAAAGCTTTCTAAAATTGGAGATGGTGTTGAAGTGGGCAAAAAGTTGAGGCAACTGAAAAAGAGATGGGAAAGAGATACATTTCAATGGAGATAGTGTGTGCTAATTTTTATGAAAAATACATGATATATATATATATATATATATAGTTTTTTTAGAAATTGTAAGAGATTTATCTAAATAGAGATAATGTGTACTAATTTTTAAGAAAAAAGAAGTGTCAAATGTAGTTTTTTTTTTTTTTTTTTATATATATATATAAGATAGAATTCTACTCTAGTGTAATCTAAGTGTATATGTGTGGGAAGCTCCCTCTTGGATACTTGAACGCCAGCCCTTGTCTCCCACACCCCACAAGCACTTATACTTATGGAGTGATCATTGCACTAAGGGTGTACGGTGGTTGACAAATATAGTTATTAATAGATTTAAAATTTTTTCTAACTGTTAATAATTTTTTAAAAATATTTTTAAATTAGTTAACCAATGGGGCTAAAAACTTGTGGCCTTTTTTTTTTTTGGGTAATTACACATAACCCACCTGTGATTTGGGCGAAAATCACTTTGCCTACCTGTGGTTTGAAAAGTATCACTTAACCCACCTGAGATATGTTCCGTTTGTTTTCTGTAACCCACCTTAGTTAAAATCAAGGGTAAATAGGTATTTTGCTCAGATTTTATGGCTCTCTCCTCCCAAAACAAAAAATAGCACAAAAATACAAGAGAAACAAGATCAAAAAGGGAGGGTTTTGTGGTAGAGGTAGTTGAAGAAGAAGAACTAGTAATATAATTCCAAGCGCCTGGAACATAAAGTACAGAAATACTTCCTCTTGATCTTGAAACAAATGGGTAGAAAACAAAAGTTCCACTGCCTCTCAACATCCATAGCTTGCACTTTACCTCTACAATAAGGGCATGATCCAGGTGCTTACTGCCTCCCCAACTGCTTCTCTTCCTCATCACAAACAAACAGAGAGCTTTTGAAGGCCACACATCCTGACGATGAAACCCATCAACCCGTATACCTGAAACAGAATCGAACCATACAAAACCATACTCCAAAAGAACCATATGAATCGCAATCACCATGAGCTTGTGATCACTACCATCGCCACCACCCAACTCTTCCCTCAATACCTTCCTCAGAAAATAATGCTCAGAATACTTCTTGCGAGACAAAATCGAAGACCCATCATCCAATTCCATGGTTTCAGCACTAGAAAGTCTAGACCCAGACCCAGACCCAAAAATTTCTCCTCTTAGGGTTTCTCTGATCGACCACCATGAATCCAACCACGATCCACTACCAAACCCATTAACAAGAAAAAAATCAAAAACAAAATCTAGCAACCCAGACCACGACCACGATCCACCCATCAAAATAAAAATAAAAAACAAAACCCATTAAACCACGACCACGATCCACCCAAAGAGGGGAGGCATGGCGGCAAAATTCAGTAACCCAGCTACCATGAAACCCAGACAAAATCTAGCTACACCACCATTGACCCACAATCCACCACAAAGCCAACCAAAATCCACTGCCACAAACCCACAACCACGGCCAAAATCCACCACCATCAAACCCACATTGAACACGACGAAACCCACGGCTTGGGTTGGCGAGAGTGAGGAACAACAGAGAGTGAGGGTCAGCGACGAGTGGAGGAACATGTTTGGGTAGGGGAAAACCCACATTGAACACGGCAAAACCCACGGCTTGGGTTGGCGAGAGTGAGGAACTGAAGAGAGTTGGGCTGGTTTGTCCGTGGGTATATATCCATGACTCCATTCACACAATCTGAGTCATTAAGTCAGTGATCTTGTGTCTTCTAAAAAAAAAAAGTCAGTGATCTTGTGTAGGTTGATCTGGGTTTTATTTTTTTGGGTAGGTTCTTTATATTCTTCATGTTTAAAGTTTGTGTGAATGGAGAGAGATAAATAGCACTTTTTTATCTTGTTTTTCTTGCATTTTTGTGCTCTTTTTTGTTTTAGGAGGAGAGAGACATAAAATTTGAGCAAAAATACTTATTTACCCTTGATTTTAACTGAGGTGGGTTACAGAAAACAAACGGAACATACCTCAGGTTGGTTAAGTGATACTTTTCAAACCACGGGTAGGCAAAGTGATTTTCGCCCAAACCACAGGTGGGTTATGTGTAATTACCCTTTTTTTTTTTCTTTTGATAGAATCTTACGGTCATTTGATTTGGAAATTAGAAAAACGAAGAAGGTAAATTTCAAAAAAAAAAAAAAAGGGGGAGAAATAAAAGAGGCTAAAATTTAAGATTTTGAAAATTGGTAGTTTTATGTAGAAGTTAAAGATATAATTTTACTAGTTGTCTTCAAGTTTTGTCTTTTTCTACACCTAAAGTTTAGGGGGTATATTTGAACCACGTACGAAAACGATGATCCCACACAAGAAAAGCCCCTCAAATAAGGACAAAATTTAGATACAAAATTAGTTGTAACTTAAGGTTACAACCTTACTTAATATCTTTTTATTGGAGGTAAATTTTGACAAATGCACCATTAGATTACATCTTCTTCTTATATCTTCTATGTTTGCAAAATTTCTAGAAAATTAAAGATCAATAGCTATATCATCAATAAATTATTTAAATTGTAAGTTTTTGTAGTTTAAAATTATGTATAAAATTTAAGGTTATAGATCATATAGTAAATAATATCCAATTGACATAAAATTTGACATGTGTATTAAAAGCATAAAGAACATACAATTCAACGGTTAGATTTTCAAAATATGTAGTAATGTTTATTTTGTTGAGTAAGGTTGTAATCTTAAGCTACAATCAATTTTATAACTAAATTTTGTCCCTCAAATAATAATATAGATATAGATATATGAGTTGGGTTAAAATTATACTTAATGTAATTTTAAATAATATTACATTATTTGATATTTTTTTAATTGGATTATCTACGTATATTCTCCTTACTTGCAAAATTTCAAGAAGATCAAAGATCAATAGCTATGTCATCGATCAATTTTTTTAGTTCAAGTTTTTATAGTTTAAAATAATGCATCAATGATGAGTTTATAAATCAATGGTAAACAACATCTAATTGACATAAAAATTGACATGCATTTTAAGAACATATAAAATATGTAATTCTACGGTGTGATTTTCAAAATATGAATTTAATAACAATTTATTGAGTGGTGTAACACTCTTAGAGTTATACTTAGTTTAATTTCAACCAATTGGTTCCTTAAAAAAAAAAAAAAAAAATTCAACCAACCGATTATATAATATAATTATAATTATGATAGATAATCAACTTTTATGATATATTAATATGATGGATGGTAGTTAACATATATTTATGATATATTAATTATGATTTTCAAAGTATGAATTTAATAACAAATTATTAAGTAGTGTAGCATTACTTAGAGTTATACTAGGTGTAACTTGAACCAACCTATTATATAATATAATATAATTATAATTATGATAAATAATCAACTTTTATGATATATTAATTATGATGTATAATCAACATTTATGATCTTGCTCCCTAAAAATAAAGATGATAAGAATGGAAATGAGAAATACTATGTCTATAACATTTTTACAATAAATTCTAAGTTGCAGGTTGTTACTGGGCGTTACTAGTAGGCAAAAAAGTAACTTCAGTGGTGAATTCAAATTAAAACCAGTAACAACTTACTACCTAAGATTTGTTATGAAATTGCTGTAAAGTTTGTCTTATATTATGTTATAACTTGAGCATATCCCATACTCCAAATTAGGTAATTGACCAGATCATTGTTGCCTTTTCCAACACAATTAATTGTCTATGGTAAAGACTTTAATGATCGAATAAGAAATTTAAGGTTCAATCATTGCCTACACCAAAAATCAATTGGTGCCTTTTTCTGATGATAATGAGCACATTCATAAAAAACGGACGTTATAGGTTGAAATTCTAAAAAAAAAAAAAAAAATCTATGAATATTGTTGTTAAGTCACTTAAACTGTTCAATTTTGTCAGAAATACTGAATAATTATATTGTATTTCTCAATCAAAGAATATACATGAGTGTGCCTTTATATAGGAGGCATATGAGTGTAGTACAAGTAGGAGTGATGTACAAGTAATCTAGTGTGCTCTACAAGTAACTAGTTGGACCTAAAGCCCACAACACTATACACGTTAACAGCCCCCCTCAAACTCAAGGTGGATGTAAGACCAGCTTGAGGTTGTCAACTAAATCACGAAGGCGTCCTTTAGGATGTGACTTGGTGAAGATATCTGCAAGTTGATTTTGGAGGAAACGGAGAAGAACTGGAGAGCACCATGGACAAGATGAAAACGGATAAAATGACAATCAATCTCGATGTGTTTAGTCCGTTCATGGAAGACATCGTTGTGAGCAATACGAATGACACTCTGGTTGTTACAATAAAGAGGAGTAGTAGAGGATGTGGACAAACCTAAGTCCTTAAGAAGCTATCGTAGCCAAAGGAGCTTAGATGTGGTATCAACAAGGGCACGATATTCTGCTTCAGTACTGGAGCGGGCCACATGAGTTTGTTTCTTGATTCGCCAAGAAATCTGAGAAGAACCAAGAAGAAAGCAATAACCAGTGGTGCACCTGCGATCAGTGGGATCTCCTGCCCAATCAGCATCAGAAAATGCACGGAGAATAAGAGGAGACTGAGCAGAGTAGAAAAGACCATGGAAGAGAGTACCCTTTAAGTATTGAAGAATGCGCAGAACAGCAGTATAGTGAGTCGATCGAGGAGCAAACAGATACTGGCTCACCTAGTGAACAGCATAGGAGATGTCTGGACGAGTGACAGTGAGATAAACTAAGCTGCCAACCAAGCGTCTGTAAAGAGAGGGATTAGACAATGGTTTCCCTCCTGAGGGAATCAGATGCGCATTAAGCTTGACTGGAGTGTCAACAGTCTTGCTATCAGTGAGTCCAGCTTGAGACAAGAGTTCAGAGGCATACTTGGCTTGAGTAATATAAAGTCCATCTGTAGAATGAGTGATTTCAAGACCCAAGAAGTAGCTGAGATGTCCAAGATCTTTCATCTCAAATTGCTGACTGAGAAAGTCCTTGAGTTCTTGAATGCCACTGAGGTCATCACCAGTTATGATCATATCATCCACATACAGGAGGAGTAGAATAGTGCCTTTGTTAGTGAGACGAAGAAATAAGACAGAATCATAATGACTGGCCATGTAACCCAAGCGAGAGATGGTAGAGATGAATTTGGCAAACCAAGCTCGTGTAAGGCCATAAAGTGCACGTCGAAGGTGACAAACCTTATTTGATTCAACAGAGAGACCAGGAGGAGGTTGCATATAAACTTCTTCACTTAAATCCCCATTAAGGAATGCATTTTTGACATCCATTTGGAAAAGGTCCCATTTACTGGCAGCAGCAACAGCTTAGAGGGCACGAACAGATGAGATATGAGCAACTGAAGTAAAGGTCTTTTCATAATCAATCCCATACTCTTGTGTAAAGTCTTTTGCAATAAGACTAGCTTTGTAGTGCTCAATGGACCCATCAGAGCGAGTCTTTATTTTGTAGATCCACTTACAACCAACCACAGATTTCCCAGGGGGGAGTGTCACCAAATCCCAAGTATGGTTTTTAGATAATGCATCAAGTTCCTCTTTCATTGCAATTTACCATAAAGGGTCAGTGGAAGCCTCACGATAGGTGTGAGGCTCGTGCAGTGTAGCAAGGGCAATGTAACAATGATAGTCAAGTAAATGTGCAGGAATGGATCTTACCCGAGTTGAGTGACAAGGTGGAATGTCTTGTGCAAGATCTTCAGGCGGAGCAGGAGCAGGGGACCCAAGCTCAAGGTTGGGGTTGGATTGCTTGTCTTCAACCTGTTCATCTTCCACCTGTTCATTAAAGAGTGAACTAGGAAAAGGATCAATGATATCTGGTGGTTGGACTGAGAAGTCTACATAAGAATCAGGAGCAACTACAGGAGGATCAGGAGTAGCTACAGAAGGAATATGTGCCTCATCTGGAAAAATATCTAAGACAGAGGAGGAAGATAGGGAGGCACGAAAGTGAGAGAGCTCGACAAAGAAGCGATGTTCCCAAAAGACAATATTGCGGGAGACACGAAGAGGATGAGAAACAGGATCATAACACCGATACCCCTTTTGAGTTTTGCCATAGCCAAGAAAACAATAAAGCCTTGACCGAGGTTTAAGTTTGTTATGCTCATGTGGCTGAAGAAGAAGGAAACAGGCAGAACTGAAGGAGCGAAGGTGATGATAATCTGGAGATGACCCAAAAAGGCGCTCATATGGAGTTTGATTTTGGATGACAGGATTGGGAATGCGATTAATAGCATGAACAGCATGGAGTGCAGCTTCGCCCCAAAAAGGAGCAGGAACTTTGGCAGAAAGAAGGAGAGCACGAACAGTATCAAGAATATGATGAAGTTCGGCTCTACTATTTTGCTGAGAGGTACCTGGACAAGTTAGTTGATGAACAGTGCCATAGGAATGCAAAACAGCTTGGAAAGCATACTGAGTGTACTTAAGAGCATTATTAGATCGAAAAATTTTAATACGTTTGGAAAATCTACACGGTAATATATCTTATGTCCTAATCGGAGGTCATAGGTGGCAGATCCGATGATGGCAGTGGTTTTGGCGGCGGAGGAGGAGCTTCTGGCGGTGGAAATTGAGCCCTGAGGGTTTAGTGACCACAGAAGCTGAGGCAACGGAAAATACGGACAAAACAAGACTGCAAGACACAAGAAAATTAGAGCAGTGGCTCTGATACCATGTCAAAAATACTGAATAATTATATTGTATTTCTCAATCAAAGAATATACATGAGTGTGCCTTTATATAGGAGGCATATGAGTGTAGTACAAGTAGGAGTGTTGTACAAGTAATCTAGTGTGCTCTACAAGTAACTAGTTGGGCCTAAAACCCACAATACTATACACGTTAACAAATATAAATAGACATACAACTATACAAGTATCTACCATTCTAACAATTCAAATAAGCATATTTTGAGAGAGAGAGAGAGAGAGAGAGAGAGGTGAACATGAAGAAGTTTGCTGTGTTTGTCATGGTTTCTTTTGTTCTTGTATTAAGTCTACTTACTCTTTCTCAAGGTGAAGCTATTTTGATAACTTTGTGAAATTTTAGCTGTGTTATGTCAATTGTCACCTCAATTTAAGAGAAAGTCACGAAAATTTTGATTGCTCAAATGATATCTACCTCTATTTGCAAAATAATGTGTATTTATCTCTTGTATTTGATTCTATAGGTCAGCAATCTGTTTGCTCTCGACAGATGGTTTTAGAGGGCACATGTGATGATATCAATTGCGGAGCAAGCTTTCCATCGAGTGCACAACCCAGGAACTGCTCTTGCCGACCAGCTTCTGCTGATCTACAAAGCTTATGTACATGCGACGTCTTCACTTGCGGAGAAGATAAACCCATTGAACCAACCCCTTTGCCTTTGGGGGGTTAATTAGTCCTGTGAGTGTGAGATATTGTCCACCTATTTGAATGATATCATGTTTAGTTCATATTCAAGAACTTCATAATAATTTGTAGTAACCACTGTAATAGCAATGACAGTGGATCCTTTCTCGAAAAATTAACAGTGGACTCTTTCTTCCCCTAATGCAACACCATTCCTACAGCATATATGTTGCTTTTCATGATAATAGTAATAAGTAATAATAACTATAAACAAGAGTTTAAATGACTAATGGTTCGCTTGGATTGAGGGAAAGGGAAGGAGAGTAGAGTAGAATAGATAAAAATTGGTTCAAAATTAACTTATTTTTGGTCAATTCAACTCTACTCCTCTCCACTCTCCTTCCCTCCCCCCTCAATCTAAATAGGTCCTACATCTTCTTAATTTACATGAAATGATAATACATGCATTACAATAGAACTTAATTTTTAAAGCCGGGCTGTATTGAGGACATATCCCAACTTTATCGGCATTTTTTTTTTCAAAAATAAGAACTGGTTGGGCTGCACAAGAAGACGAGTCCCGATGGCATCCGTATCAGATATGTATTAGATAATATTACTTCTTCAAAAATGGAGTATTTGTGCTTCCTAGATTTTTTGATAATTTGATACTTGGGAGAGGGAGATTTAAAACTTGGTCATTTTTGTTGGAAATACCAGAAAATTTTAATTGAGATATAAGACTCTTGGTGGAGCCTTGTGACTCAATGCATCCTCCAACCTCACTTGAAGGGGAAAAAAAATTATCTCCTTAATCCTTATAGCTCACTCAATAGTCCCTTACACAAGTAAAGCAAAGTTTTTCCTCTTAACAAGTTTTCGCTATCTTTCTGAATATGGCATCATAGAGTTGAATGGTTTTTATTTTTTTTTCCACGCCTTTTGACTTCAATTCTTACTGTTTAGTATTTACTGAATATTTAAACAAGTTAAAACTTGGAATGGGAATAACTAGAATGACTCTAACTTCGTCTGCTTTTCTGCCTTTTTACATTAACAAAGTATCAATTAAAGTACTCATTCTATTTGGTTTCATTAGATATATATGAGGTAATTTCATTAGATAAATATTATTTATTTAAAAGAAAAGTACGGATAAAATAAGAATGTGAGACAAGGAACAAGTTCTGAACATAATAACTATCTGGACTTTGATTATTATTTAAATGAAGAATGTGAAGGGCTTTACATCATAAATTCTACTCAAAATGCTCGTTCCAGATTAGTAGGAAACAGATTTATTAGCCTATTACATATACTGTCACTTTGTATAGTAGGGGACTTGTAATTCATTTTATAACTAGTAAAAATACCTATAACTTTCCATCTCTATGTAATCTTCGAAGGAAGAGACAATCTGATCGTCAGATGAATCTTTTTGTACGTTGATGATTGACACGGTGTTCAAGGAAATCTGAAGAGGGTTGCCACCATTTTCTTCAAGCAAAACTAAAAGATTTTCACCAGTTTTGAGGAATGATCTGGGCACATGATACCTAGCAAAACATATGTATGCATATATAAATAGGAAATTACTTTTGTAAACTTAATATTGGTCTAATTTATGCATATATGTGTGTGCATGCGCATGTATGGTTGTCCATATAGTCCTATATGCACTTATTGAAAGAGAACGATCTCTGTTAAACTTGAATTATAAATTTATAATACTGTGAAATTGTATATACAACAAAATAATTTGTAAAAACACACTTACACGTTTTTAGCAAAAAAAAAAAAAAAAATTTGTAAAAAAAAAAAAAAACAATTGCAATAGGTTTCAAGTTTGTGGGAGATGACTAAAATCCTCTATGGTATAGGTATATTAGTAAATTGGAAGTTGAATGCTATGGTTTGTCACACATGGCAACAAGTTTAATAGTAAGTGAACTTGTTTAACTAATGGCCGAGTTAAAATTCTAAAATTACTATAAATTTTAATATAAAAACTTACAAATTAATGTGACAATAAATGTGATTAGTGCTACCTCAAAAGATAATGAATGAGTGTTTGAATTATTTATAATGGTTAAATCAGGTTGATGACACATCATTTTATAAGACATATATAAAAAATTTATAGTATTCCTAACATCATTATAAAAATCACATATTTTAGAAGTAGAATTAAATGAGAGATCGTAAAGAACTTCTTTCAAGATCATTGTGGTCACTTGTTGTAGGTGACTTTGTCATAATAATTATATAGTTATACTATAATAAAAATAGGGCAAATTACATATTTCTAGTTTCTATCATTATCTTTCAATTCAATTACCTTTATCCCTTTAAAGCCTAAATTATTGAAACACAGGATTGACCTCCCAATTTTAAAGCGTTGCTACAATGTACCCCTTGGTGTTTAGTTCTTACAGAATTTTAGTATTGAGAGATGGGCTTACATATTTTAAGGGAATAAGATTTTGGGCCTAATATATTAATATTATATATATAAATATATATATATATATATGTATAAATAGCGATAATCCCGAAACAGTTAACCGGTATTTATCGGTATTGAAATACATTGTTCTCTTGACCAAACCGAAATGGTCTCCAATATGGTATTGACTCCCTTGGTATGTAGCACCTAAACTTTAACTATGAACTTTGCGACACTATAATCTTAGAGTCCCAAGATTCTAATCTCCTTTTTACAAATAATTTTTTAGGGAATTCACTTTCTTGTGTGTGTATGTATGCACATTGTTTTTTGTTTTATTTTTTCCATGTTTGGTGTTTATTAATTATTCTCACATAAAAGAAATACTGTGGATATATAGCTAATGGTTACATACAATATTTGTGATGGATTGCCTTGGTAGTCATGGAAAGAAATCCAATAGCGACCAATGCTTTGTCCATTAACCCAAGCTTCACCTTTCCCCATTGAACTAAGGTTTAAGGCGACAGGATCATCTCCCTTGGGTGCATCAAAAAATATCTGCAAGATTACCAATTTGCAATATTACACAGATATACTATATACTATAAATCATATAGGGATTGTAGAGTAAAAAACAAATATACTGATTATTATGTACCCTCAAAACTGTATCTATAATTTTTTTTTATAAGATAAAATTTCTATCTTAATTAGCCTAATCTAAGTGTATATGTGTGTGAAACTCCCTCTTGGAGACTTGAACCCTGACCCTTGCCCCCCACACCCTACAAGTATTTATACTTGTGGAGTGACCACCGCACCAAAGGTGTGCGGTTGTGTATCTATAAATTTTATGTTTGAATGAATTTAAATCTTAATAAATGCTATCTTGATTTTCTTTGATTTTTCTCTTTTATTTGTAAAACCATTATTTGATACTTCAACATTTTTTTTTTAATTTTAATTTTTTATCTTACATGAGATTTTTATTATAATATATATGAAATGTACAGTTACATACCTTGTACCAAGTAAGTGTTTGATTGGTAGAGATTCCATTTTCACACCACACTACATCTCCCACATTTTCTTCTCTATATATTTGCAATTCTTCTCCAAGTAGTCCAACCTGTAATGATTAATGAGTTTAATTTAAATAATAACTATAGAGTAAAAATTATGTACAATGCTTAGGTGCAGTGTATAGATAACATTCCTTAACTAAATTCAAATATCTAAGAAAATTGAATTAAATTGTCCTTGAAAAAGACAACATTGTTTAAGTTGTTTATATTAGTCAATACAACTAGATGTTTGAATTGAGAAACCTAATTATATTTATTGTATTTAAAGTACTATATCTAAATTTTACATATAACAATAATGTTGGAATATTAATCAAGATAAAAGTGCTAACCTTATATCCCCATTCATAATTTGTCAAATTATAAAATTCGTTGTTGTCGCCTTGAATTGTCACTGTTGTTAAGCCAGTCCTTTTTCTTTCAAGAAAAGCTCCTGAATCCTTTTCACAAGAAAAAAAAAAAAAAATGGAGGTAGCATATAAATATAAATTTTAAAGAAATAAGGTTACAAAATCATTACCTGTAGCCCAACCATTACGCTGAGTATAGAAATATTGTTTATTCCATCTTTGACCATAAATGGAATATCCATCGTGAAGTTCTTCGTAGTAAAACTTCCATTTGCAGAACCTGAATACCACCAAATAATAAGTGAGGGTTAGGGTTACTGGCTTGAAACTCCAAAATTCTTGAATGTTAAATCAAAGGTTTCAATACACACACACACACACACAAGACCGTTATACTCTCTTTTAAACTTTATTGGTTTATCGCCTAAACTATATATTGAATGCAAGATTGACCTCTCAAATCGAAAGTTTTGCAGCATTTAACCCTTTTCTGTCAGTTTTCCTGTTAAATTAGATGGAAAATGTGTGCACGTGATATTCACGTGACATCGGCTGACTTGGACCTCATTAGGAGTGCTTAGAAAGTCCAAAATATTCCTTTTGCCAAAATATCCATTTTGTAATTAGAGGGGGTGACATTTCTATCTTTTTACTAACTATTAGTGGGTCAAGCGAATATTGTATGTGCACCTTTTCTGTTTAAGTTAACAGGTGAATTGATAGAAGGAGGTTAAGTGCTACAAAGTTTTTGATTTGAGGGGTTGATTGGGTGTTTTAATAGTTTAGAGGACAAAATGTAAAATATATATAATTTATAGTGAAAAAGTGTAATATTTTTTAGGGTGTGAATCACAATTGTTTACCTACATATAATGAGGGGCGTTGCCTTGCACAAAATAAAATGGTCGTAGTTAATAAAAAAAAGAAAAAGAAAGAAAGATATTGTCTTTCAAAGAAGTTCGAATATAATTAGTAACCTACCTATATATATGTTGTTCAAAAAAGCATGCGCAACATGTGCAAGAGATTGAACATGAAGTACTGCTTCTGTGGAAGAAAAATTGTGTTTAAGCCTGTATTTCAACAGAAAACTCCATTAATAATGTCAATAAGTTGATGCAAAGAAGGGAAGGCATGCATGTGGTTCATGCTAGTAAAATTCAAAGAGAGATGAATTTACCTAAGAGTATACCAAAGATAATCAGATTTGTCTTTGGTTGTATTCGTGTGCTCAAGTAAGCCATTTGATTTTAGTGATGTATCTTCGAAGTTCACAATCTCATCTTTGAATTCTTCCCAGCTATCAGTTGAATCAAAAGTTTGTGCTAGTGTTATGATTCGGTCATTATACTCTGTATTCACCTATACAAGATCAGATAAACTAGAACTTTAGCCTGCCATCAAAAGAAAGAGAAAAGATATATATACTTTAGATTTGCCAATGATTGTAAACTCACAAGATATTGATCTTAAGTTCTAAACAACAAATTTCCTACATTGAATTTTGCACATAATGGTCTTGTCAAAACAAGAATTCGAGGTATATAGATTAGAATATAAATGATTTTTAAAAAAAATTTCAAACCAAAATTTTGTTAGAAAATGTCATGAGCTCAAAATTGTAGTTATAATGCAAGATTACAAACATGAATAATGGTCAACTATAGAAAAACAACTTGTTACATTATAACTTACCTTTGCCGAATTGAAGGCTATATTTTTACAGTCTGGTAGAATGCTGATTGACTTTGGAAGCAATTTAAGTGATATATTTTGAAATGGTACTGTAATGTTATGTCCATCATAGTTTGTAAGAAATGCCGCACAGCCTCCAGTCTCTTCTTGGAAAACAATGGCCTAAGTTAAAAGAAAGAATGAAATACTTGTTATCATAATCTTGTAAGTTTCATCTTTGAGTACATAACATTCAGTGATATATGAGAAGACTTTTGGCACATTACCTCTTGCTGTTGGCCTAAAGAATAATTTGTTCGTACTCCTTGCAGCAGAGTTGTAGAGCACAATTTAATTGCAGCATGCAAATCCTTAAGATGCCCCCACTTAGGTTGCCTTTTTAGTCCTAAATTATCAGAAGTAGTGGATTATTAATTAAATTAATCATCTAATTACGAAGCATATATAGGAACTTATGCTACTCACCATATTCATCAAGAGGAGCTTGATCATAATAAGCTGTTATGATATATGCAGAGCTTGTTCTCCCAAAATTTGTTCCACCATGGTACTACATAAGGAATGTAGTATTAAGGACATTGACATGATTAGGTTGAGATAACTAAAGGCTTATGTAATATGCACCAGTGAAATTTAAAAGAAAATATACTCAACCAGATTGAAATATAATATCATTATTTAATGAGATTCATAATGAAAATACCATACCATGTAATAATTTACATAGCTTCCATTTCTTGCAATAAAAAGTGCTACGTGAAATGCAATATCTTCAGCAGATCTTATGTATGGCTTCTGGCCGTATACTTGATAGCTTCAAGAGAAAATTAAGTACAGTTAGTTGATGCTTAAAATGATTAATAATCATATTTTTCTCGTTCATTCAAACCTCAATTGTAATTGACAAATTCAATAGCAAAAGAAAAAAAAATTCTGGGAAATCATTGACTTAGATTCATCTTACAGCCATAAGCATTCTCCAATACCCTCCAAGTTTGATCCACATTGATCTCATCACCACTAAGCAACCATTTCAACCATCATTGTCTCTCCAAATAAAAACTATCATTACCTCCGTAGTACCAAACTTTTGAAGCTAGCCATTAGTTTCTTATGGTACTACGCTATAGACTTACTAACTAGTATAGTAGCTAAGACCTTCACATACTTTATTTTTGTATCAAACATGACTTGTTGATTCTTATTAGTGAAAATTGAACCCAAGAATGTTCCTACTAGCTGAATTAATGTTCCTTTTTCTCCTCTAGAGAATCGAATGGAATGTAACTTTTCACTTAAAACTCTCTGCCCTTAAAAATGGAACAATATATGCAGAGGTATGATCATACAAAGAAGTCCAATTCTCTGTCCACAACGATGGCTTATTTGGTGAGTTGGGTCCTCCAAAAGTTTCTCCACATCTCATCCCGTTGCATGTATTAATCTGCATGTTTAATTTGTTAAAGTGACATACAATACATGGTCCATTATGCAATTAGTTGAATCTTACAAAATAGCAAAGAGAACATTTTAAAATTAGCAGGTTAGTTCCCAAGTAAAACTAGTACTAAAACCAGTAGTCTTAGTTGAGTAGTAAACTAACCACTGGATCTGGAGCATCAGTTTGCTTGCACATGATCCATGGTACACCAGTTTGGAGCCCAACTGCCATTTTAGCTGCCCAACGAACATAAGGGGGTCCTTTTCCTTGGAATGCTGCTTCAACGTTTTGATATTCATTCTCAATCTATACCAGCATTAATTAGCATATGTCAGGTGAGAAATTGTATTCAGTAAATAATTTATTACAAATTGACTAGTAAGATACGGTATAGTACCTGTGACAGTATGATGGGACCTCCTTGTGAGGCATATAAACTCTCTGACTTCATCAATTTCACTATTTTTGTAGTAAAATTTTGCATGTAGAACTACAAAATTAAACCAACAGAAAAATGAAATCATTTTAATTATCTAAGTACTGATATATCAAATTATTGCACTTTAATTTATGTACGGATTTTAGCATAGCATCAAAATACAAAAATGTGGAAAATTTTCTAGGCATCAAAGTAGCGTAAGTATGGAATTGCTTACAACCTTGAAAGATGCTAAAGCAATCCTATTACAACTTTAGAACCCTAAACCATGGTTTTTACGGCTAAATCACTTTTAAGCTTAACCAACAAACTAGTTAACATATAAATGATTAACCAATTTCCATATAACAAGAACTAAGCTACACTAGGCATAACATATAAATAGTAATATGGACATAAGGTAAAAGCATTTAAACCAAAGCTAAACACTAAGTAGTGTTTAGAAAGAGGAAAACCCAAAACCAGGGTGGAAAAACCTCTCCCCCGTCGAAAATCTCCACTAAACAAGATAGTTGCAGTATATGGGACACTATGAACCCTCCGAGCCCACAAGACTAATGTACTTGAAACCTTCAAGTTCTAGCTAGGCCCTTTCTTCTTCTAGCTTACTAGAGACACCCCATTGAAGCACCAATGGAAAACCACCAAAAGATTGGATTTTTAATATGGTTTCCTAAGTTTCTATGGATTTACTCACAACTCACGAGGTATTGTGTAAGGACGTGAGATGAATGAAATACAAATCTCAATCAAGGATGAATGAGATGGAAAAGAGAAGGTAGAGTGTTTTTGCTCAAAACTAAAGCTCTCTTTTCATACATAAGAATTTTGGCTTCAAATGTGATAAGAATAATTTCTAGGGTTAGGTCACACTCTTATTTGAATACCAAGCCACGTACACTAGCTCAAAAAGTGTGTTAGCAGATACACAATGGACAGGAAAAGTTCAGAGAATAAGGTACACTAATCTTGCAACTCGCAACCTTGTTGCAGCTTGGCTGGTCGCAACTTGCCTAGACAACACTCTAATCTTGGCTTTTTGCCATGTGTCACTCACGGGTAGAGCAGGTCGCCTGAAGTCACTAGATGAATTTGAATGCAGCTTTGAAAAATGCAAATGAGGCTCAAGTACAATCTACCCCAAATACAATTAAGCACCGAAAAGATACATTAAAATGGTTAAACAAAATACATACAAATTTGTCATTGAATAAAGCCAATAAACATAGACTTTTCAAACCTTGCTATTTGGAAGAAAAAAGTAATATCTTATCAACCGATTAGCTCAAATAGTGTCACATTATCAAAACTAAGGATGGGCATAGGCAGAGCTATGCCGTATTGAGTGGGGGCAATTGTCCCCGCTGGGGCAAATTCAATGACATTGTAATGGAGATCAAATCTATAATGTGTGTCAAAGTACAAGTTCAAAAGGTCTAAGATGTAGCTCAAAAGAAGATAGTTTTTCTTAGTTTTGATTGCATTAGATCAATGCTCAATCAATCGAACATGTGATTTTGACAACAATTCGATTGTTGCCCGATTGATCAAATGAAGAATTTTGACAACAATTTGATTGTTGCACAATCAATTGAGAATTATGAAAAGAAAATCTGACGTGTTTCATTAAAGTCTATGTTGCATTGGTTTTCATGTTCTACATGCAATGATATAAAATCATATCATAAACACTACTAAAAACATTTTTTTTTTTCTTTTTAAAGAGGCTACTGCCATGAATTACAATGAAGTAAACCTAAACCCATAATTTATAAACCCTGTGAGTTCAGAATTCCATATTCATAATGAAATTGTTGTTTTTGGTGATCAAGAATTGAAACCTTAGAGTCTAAATCCCAGTGCTACTTATCTAGAGATTAAACCTTCAAGGAGAGTCCTTAGAGTAGGTTAAAGGGTTCGATTGTGATCATGGATGAGGTTCTTGAGAAGGGATTCATATAAAATAGTTAAGATGGTCTAGAGTTGGTGTAAGGGCACATCATTATGTTTATATACAGAATAGAGTCTAAGGTCATAGGTATGAATTGGATTGTAGAACTTCTTTTCATATAGTGGATTTCCTTATTAGTGTAAAGATACACTGAGAATGTTTTTCCCTCTTGAGTCAATTCTCGATTTGTTTTCACTTTGCTACCAAATTTGTGTGTTATTCTATTGATTGAATTATTTTCAAATTTGGTTTATGTTGTGATTTTAGGTATTTAATCTGAACTATAATCACCATATGATTCAGTAATTCACTTTTCAATTAATACACATAATTAACTCAAGAGGTCTAAAGTAAAGTTTTCATTTTTTTTTTCTATAATTACATCCGCAATTTTTTTTGGTAAAATAAAATGATTTCATGGTAAACATTAGATTTAAAAATAAATAAATAAATACTTGTGTATGAGAGAGAGAGAGAGGGAGAGAGAGAGAGAGAGATGCTTAGTACCTTAAATGGCTCATTGTTTGATCGATAAACAATGCCAGGGACATCATGCAACCAAAATGGAAACCCCCTACAATCCAAACACTCTTAAGCCAGAAATGAGTGCAACACTTGTGGGAGTCAAATGTAATCCGTTTTAAGACAATGATAAGAATAACGATAAGTGTTTGAGAAATTAAATTGATAGTATCTTAGAAATTTATTATTGGGTATAAATAGATAATTTAGAATCTTACAAAAAAAAACATATTAGTAAATTTTAAATAACACATGATATAACTTTAAGCAATATTACACCTCTTAACAACTTTTTATTTAATTAATATTTTGAACATGCCATGGTTGGATTACATCTTCTCTTTGTTCTTAACATGCATGCCAAGTTTCGTACTAATCACATATTATTTACTAATCAATCCATAAATCACATTTTATGCATAATTTTAAAACATAAAAACTTGAAATTTAAACATTTTATAGATGAGATAGTTATTGATCTCAAATTGCCTTGAAGCTTTGCACGCATGGAACCCCCACACACACACACATATAGTGGAGAAGAGTTGAACTTTGGACCATTTTTTCTAATCCAATCACAATGACAAACTACTACTTGTCTAAAAGAATAAATGATTGGGCAATAGTGAATTTAATTATTTCTCTATTATTATAAGACTATAACATATATTTCTCTATAAAAAGACTAGTATAATCTAAAACATTTTTACAATGCCAATAAGACCTATTTTATGTTTTCTTCTTAAATAAGTTCAGCCGCACATTGAGGAATAAATTATCTTATACCACATTTATCCCCCTCTTTAAATATTTTAATTTTTAAATTAATATCAATTGTTAAACATTTTGAAAAATAAAAGTTGACCCATTGGTGGGCCAAAGTTTTTGTTTTTATTAATGCATTGGCTTTAGGTTTTTGGAATTTTCTGGTGCTTACAATAAGAGTGTCTGGGTTAATTTGTATCTAATCCCTAACTTATGATGTATATATAAAGTAGGAATTAAATTCTGTAAGGATGTGGTATAAAACCCATGTTTTATCCCTCCAATCAATTCTAATACTTTTATATAAGCACAACCACACCTAATCAATTCTAATACCCATATATAAATTTTACCAAATTAAGAGTTTATTGAGATGTTATTAAGTGTGGTAGGATGTATTAATTTTAAGTTACATGCTGATGTAACAATCTCTTATTAGATTGTGTAAAACATGAGTTTTACACTCCATCTTTACTAAATTTAGACTCTTTAAAGAATCATGATATATTTAAAATAAAGACAATATGGTGTAAAACTATTTATTATGGGAAAATTATTGTGCACTCCCGGAATACCATAAATGTGTACTCCCCCCTCTCACATGAATGATGGTTCTTACTAATAAAATTCATGATAAGACCCACCATTCATGTGAGAGGGGGAAATATACATTTATGGTACTCCGGAAGTCCCTAATAATTTTCCTTTATTACGAGGTGATTTACTTATTTGGAAAGAAATATTTAGAAGTACATCTTAGTGGTCTTGTAATTAGTCTATTCTAACTATAGCAACTGTTAATGATAATAAAAATTTAGTTTGCAAAGAAAAATAATTATAATTTGTTCTAAATCTAATAATGTTCCAAACGCTAGTAGGGATATTTTTCGTGGATCGTAGGAAGTGGAATGAGAATTAACCTACGTACGTACCCATAATTCCATTCACTCTCAATGAAAGGTCCAATCCTAAGGCAAGCATACAACCCTTGTGCTTGGATTTCTTTGATGAATCGCACCAGATCATATCTTCCACTAAAATCATACTGTGCAACACAAAATCCCCACATGAGAGAGAGAGAGAGAGAGGGAGAGAGAGAGAGAGAGAGAGTATGACTAACTTGACCAGGTTGAGGCTCGTGAAGATTCCAAAACACATAGGTTTGAATAACGTCCAATCCTCCTTCCTTGGCTTTAGCTATCAAAGAAGGCCACATCTGCTCCAAAATTATATAATTTCCTTTTTTAGATAATATTTTGTGTTTAAATCAAAAAAGTATTTGTATATATTGTAATTAGTATTGCTAAGATTGTTGTCACATATGTATTTCCCTGTGGACTTCATCATTTAACCAAAATTTTTATTATTTTTTTAGGACTAAATTATAATTTGTAAATTTTTTAGTAGTTTTGATTTTATTCTCCCAAAAATTTTAAAGTTTGGATTCTTAACTCTTACGTTACATGAAGCATCCACTAAGTATCAAGTGAGATCAAAATGACGTTTTCTCATTCAAAACTATGTCATTTTGAACCTTATCAAAACCAATGACACCCTCTATAATTGTATTTGTTTTAATTTTTACACCCTTTATGTTTGGGATGATTTTGATTTTGCACCGTCTGTATTCGGAGTTGTCTTGATTAGTCGAACACTTAACAAACATCTAGGCATGATGCATTGACAGAAGGGAGTAATTTCAAATGATACCTAACATTAGGGGAGTAGATCAAAATTTTGAACCTTTAAGGGACAAAATCAAAATTATCCTAAATTTTTGGAGAGTAATTTGCAATTTAGTCTTATTTTAGAGGTCACATTTCCCACCAGTTCTCCTTTTAGCTAAAATTAATACGAATAATGCTATAAACACAACAAAAATTCAAAAAACTCCCAAATTAGCATACCGAAAAATTTAAATCGAGAATTGCAGTTGGTTCATTTGTGATTTAGCATGCTAATTTAAGAATATTATAAAATTATTGAACATTTCATCACGTCCCTAGTTTTAAATCAATTAATAAAACAAAACATTACACTACCCCTTTGCATATGACTCTATATGGGTTTTGTTTCTGTGGGGCATGTGATGTGAGTACATGAGGTACTTCCAACTCCAAGTCTTCAATAGATAAGAGTCACAGACTTAATTACAGGACAAACGAGCGGCAAGGAAAATGAAATATCACCGAAAAGTTTGACGGTACTCCTAGCTGCTACCCGTGATGCAAATATATAGCCAATAGGAAACAAATGAAATGATGTGCTTCTTGAGCTGAGCTATATGTAAGGTTAAAATCTTTTGTTCTTTACAAAGAAAATGGTCTCCGAGCAGCTTTATTTGTTGAAAACGAGAAATTAGTTAGGAATGAGGGAACAAATTGGTTAGGAAGAGGTTTTTTTTTTTCCGATCTGTTTTGGTCAGCAGGAGGACTCTTAAAAGGAAATGATTAAGAGAAAAAAAAAATTAAAGGCAAAAAAAAAAAAAAATTATGACATTTTCTTCATGCTGGCCTCCTCACTTATCTAGCTAGAAAAATGAAAATTGTGTGATCTCATTTTTCGTGAGAAACAAATTAGGGCCCACACCACGCTCTTTTATTTTATGCTTTTTAACTAATTAGTAATCTGTAAAATGTAAAATGTAAAAAAAGAAAAAAAAAATAACAAAACATGATATTTTCTTGATTTGATTTTATACATTTTTGTATGCATTATATAGAATCTAAATAAAATTTGTCTTTCATTTAATACATGGTCATACTTCTCTAGTTAATTATTAGTGTTTTTAAGGTAATTCAAATATGATTTTATTGATATATTTTGTATACATTACATAGTATAGAATAAAATTAGGATTTATAGTATACACACAATAATTCAAAATTCAAATCTAAATAGAAAAGATAGATCACCTTCCTTAATAATATTTTATGAGGAGGGGAGTCCAATCATGATTCTCCTTATAGAGAAGATTAGGTAGCGTTAACTGAGTTACAAAACTTGTGATTTATCATTTTATACTCATGAGCACTTAAAGCAGGTCTAAAATAGAAGTATCTGTATACGTATAATAAAATAAAAGTAGTATAGAGTAAGTTTGTCTCAAAATATATGGGTAGAACAGATTAAAGGGGCTTAGAAAAACAAGACTAATAGGTTGGGCTAGCTGTAGGGTTCTGACCAAATAGCTGGGACTTGGACGTTCTAACAGATACATAAAGGTCTGGTAAACAATAAACAGGTCATTATTGTTGAAATTTTTTTGCTAATATAAAAAAAAATAAATTAAAAAAAAAATAAGTAAGTTGCTCACGTGAAATCCACAAATAGTAAAAAAACTAAGCAATAAACGGTCTTGCAATGAAATCCCCAGTAGATATAGCATATACTAGATAATCAATTGGCAACCACCATTTGTAGCAACTAGCTTATCCAAGTTTTAACACAATGACCAATTTGGCAATATTAGTTTATCTGTCTGGCAGCAAAACGAAAAATAATGCTATAAGAAGAATAGGCAAAATAATTGTGTTAAAATCATTTATATTATTACCTCAGGTGTGCTACGAGGATAGTGAATTGAACCAGAAAATAGCATTTGTCTCTTCCCATCAATGATGAGAGATCTTCCATCGTATGTGACTTCTCCTCCTTCAGCGTGGCCACCACTTTCCATCATTATAACCACCACAAGCCCCCAACACAGTCTCCACCACCACTCCATCTCAAGCTCAACCTGGTTTGGTTTCTAAGCTCTCTCTCTCTCTCTCTCTCTCTCTCTAGGCTGGTGTTATAAGAAAACATGAGAAGAAAGATTATTTGTACTGGGAGTAGGTGATGCAGATAGATACATCATACATGTGAGGGGAATATGATATTGGTGTCAAATATGCTATTCTGGTATTTCTATTTTTATTCAGTGTTATGGAGGAAAACATGGCAAGGTAATAGCTCCAATAGGACACATACATGATATATTTGCCATTATAACGTTTGAAATAATTTATATTGAATTATTGTGTAATAGCCAAAGAGGCTCAATTGTTGCATAAAGCTCTTTCAAGGCTAACTTTAGACACTACAGGTGTACATCCCTTGTATGGAAAAGTTAAAGATTGGCATTTGTCAGTGAATTATTTTAAGAAAATTTTTAGAAAAAAAAAATTAATATTTTGACAGTTTTTTTAATTTTCTATAAATGTGGTATAAAAACTTTTTAAAAATAATTTATCAATAATTGTCCTAAGGATACCGGTTAACATAATCTTTACTTATGCATCAAAAATGTAATCATTCACTAAAAACATGGGCTTCTAAGCTTGACGTGCAAAAGAAATTTGGAATGTTGCTCTTTGGACAGAGAAAGATATGCGGTTCACATGACACATTTCTAGATGGGAAAGTGGAAGTGAAGTTACTATGGTAACCTTTGTATTCCACACATTACTGTTAAAATGAAAGAAAAAATATTGTAGAGAGTCGGGAAAAAAAAAAAACACGCATACATGGTTCGACCTTCCAAAGAGCAACATCCCAAATTTGTTTTGCACGTCAAGTTGGGTTGCCATGTCTGGGCTTCTAAGCTTCATTTAGCGTGAAAAGGAATTAAGAGGCGCCAAAATTTGATTAGGCTTCAAGCATTACGTCCCATAAAATCCTGGATCAGGTATCTAAAATAATTTTTTAAAAATGAAATAATAAATTCTAGGGTGAAATTTGGAATTGTTTGAATTTTACACGTTGGCCTGTTTGGTAGAGGTGTTTGAGTATTATTGTTCAAAATGATGTGAAAATTATAGTTTAAAAAGTGTTTTAAAAACACGTATTTAAAGTACTTATCTAAATTTAATGTACTGTTTGGATAGTGAACAGTGATATTTAGCTTTTACCTACCTACCTACCTACCTACCTACTTTTTTAAATACACTTTTTAACAAATTCTCTATCATTTTCTCCATCTCATTTAAATATTATTTTTTTCATTCAGTCTTTATTCTTTTTTTAACAACTACACATCTTCTAATATTTTTTTATTTAATAGCTGATTATTATAATTGTTAAAAATGTTTGAAGTGTGAACAGTAAACGCTACAATGTTCTCTACTTATAGAAAAGCACTGTAGCAATTCTAATCTAAAAATTGGAGATGGAGAAGCTGTTAGAGTGGGTTTTTGGGGTATTTTCTCTCTAAAATTGGTTTTAAAGAAGCCATTGGAGATGCCCTTATAATGTAAAAAATGTGTTTGGTACTATATTTCCAATAACAACTTTTCAAAAGTGAAAAAATATAATTGTGTGTTTGGTATGTATGTGTTTTTTTATATAAAAAAAAGTGATGACATGTAGTCTAATTAGTGGAACCTACAATTTTTAAAATATTTACAAAAGTCTCATTGAGCAACGTTGTTTGAAATTCAAAAACTAGTAAGAAGAGTTTTCCAAATTTAGTATTTAAACACCCTAAAATGAGCAACGTAATTCAAACACCCCTAAAAAAAATACCATTACCAAACACGTTTTTTTTAGAACCACAGTTTTTAGTATTTAAACACTGAAAACTGTTGTTTGGATTCATATACTAAATAGTTTGATTTTACAATCTGAAGTTTGGTTTTGTTAGCAAAAATATACTCTCGATTAGTTTTGGCTGTTAAGTGACACGCCATTTTTATTTTATTTTCCTTCTTTTTTTGGGGAATCAGCCCAAAAATCAAAACAAAAATTTCACATTTTTACACGACACCATTCATAGCTATCCCCAAATCAAAATAGCAAACAAACCCAAAAACCCCATATTTTCTTTCTGCTCATTACGAACCCCATAAACCCAGCCGAATGATTTGAATTTGACAAACCCAACTATTCCCAGAGGCTTGGAAGGAGAGGTTTTTAGGAGATTTGAATTTGGCAGAATAGTAAGTTTTGTAGAAACTATTGCAACAAAAGAAAAGAGATGAAGACAAAGACCGTTAGTGTATAGCTTAGACTAGTTTAGCCCATTGGGCTTAGGCCAGTATACTATACTTATAGTTTACTCATATTACTTGTACTGCACACATACCTAGCCTATATAAGGCTCTCTATTGTACATTATTATACACACATCAATATACAAATTATTCAGTCTTTCTCTCACTTTATATTGTTAACATGGTATCAAAGCCATTCCTCTGACTTCCTGGTTCCTATGGACATCTCCAGCGTTCTTCCGTTACCCTCGCCTTCATCCAGTAGTTACTGTCAGAAGCAAGTCATCGCCGTCACGCCCACAACCCCTAGAACACTCGGACACTCAGATTTTGTCAGTTTTGTTGATCAAACTGCCAAAGTCAAGGCACAGATTGAAAAATCTTCCGATCCCAAGCAAAACCTAACAAAGAGCCACCAGAAACCACCTCACACGCGCCCACACACGCCGACTGAAGTTTCTGCCTCATGAGCACATGCTCCATGCGCTGTCAGTCTCTCACACGCACCTCGCGCCAGGAACAGAGCCTTCATGCGCTTCCACGCACCCCACGCGCCTGCTTCATTTCACGTACTGCCACGTAAGCCCTAGGGTGACATCACACTGCCACGACAGCATCCCGAGCCATTGACTTTGACCAGACCGTTGACTGTTGACTTTGACCAAAGTCAAAATTTTTCCACAGGGCCTGTCTTGCTCAATTTTTCACGTAGATTCCGATTTTGGGCTCCGTTTTTGCATTTGAGGTCTCTAAATCCCACTTTTTGGTCATTTTCTTCATTATGGCTCAACAAAATGAACGAGATATCATACATCCTATTATGATTATGTTGGATGGCCCTACTAACTATCATGTATGGTCTCAGAATATGACTATCTTTCTCAAGGGTTGTAAACTATGGAGATATGTGACTAGTTCAATTCCTAAGCCGGTACCAAACCCTAAGTCCAAAGCCATAACTGCTGAAGATGCTTCCAAGACTACTGTTACAATGGATGATTATGAAGAACGCCTAAAGGAATAAGAGAGTATTCAGTGTAAGATCTTGTCTTGGTTTATCAATATCTCTATTCCCTCAATTCATAATCTTCTTCCTTGTCTTGAGACTGCTAAGGCTGCTTGGAAATTTTTGGCCGATCGCTATAATTGTACTAATGATTTAAGCCTAGAGTTCCACATTGAATCAAAACTTTATCAAATGCGCCAAGAGACTGGTCAGTCTATTTTTGATTTTTATTCTCAGACTTCCACTATGTGGGAACAACTCTTTGCTACAGATCCTCCATTAGTGTGTTCTAAGGACATTAAACTCTTTGTCAAATATCGGGATCGCCGTAAATTTATGCACTTCATGATGGGTTTACGTGAGGATTTAGAGTCTACTAGGGCTTCTCTACTTAGCAGGTCTTCTAATCCTTCTCTTGATGCTGCAGTCAAGCAGCTCATTTATAAGGAGAACCATCATCCTACTCATCACATGTCATCATCTGATCATGTATTGGCTACACCATCTCCACAGCCTCCCATTACTGCATTCACTGCTCCTCCACGAATAAACTCTGAGCGTCCCACCTCTCAGTCTTCCAAAGGTACTCACTGCGAGTTTTATCGTACCAAAGGCCATAACATCTCAGTTTGACACAAACTGCAGAAATTTGTGCAAGAGCAGAATAAAGCTTCTCTTTCTCGGGCAACTGCTGTATGTCTTTCAGATCCATCGGTTCCTACAGGTCCATCTTTGGCTTCCTCACTTACTACGGCTGATATTGAGGCAGTTGTTCAATAGGTTTTATCCCGCACTTCCATTGCCCTTTCTATCACCTTAGGTAAACAACTTTCGTTTTTTGTTACTACATGTTGTAACCATATGACTCCTGATGAATCTCAATTTTCTGATAAGGCACCCTTAGAACATCCAATCAGCATTTACACTTCTAATCGAACTCCTATGCCTGTTAGTCATAAAGGAACAATCTCTTCTCTTTGTTTATCCCTCGGTGACACTTTTCATATCCTAAAGTTATCCCTCAATTTGCATTTTGTTGGTCAACTTTGTAAATTAGGCGTAGATCTTTTATTTACTAATCATGGTGTGGATGTGCAGGATCCCCAAACGGGTCAAGTGCTTGGGAAAGGCTGTAAGGTTGGTCGCATGTTTGAGGTTCATGACTTGAAGATTCCTTCACAAGTTGTTTCTGCAGTTGCTACCACTGCCACTCCCTCACCTGATCTATGGCATGCTCGTCTTGGTCATCCATCCTTATCTCGTCTTCAGTTGTTAGCTTCTCAAGATCATTTAGGTTCAGTTAAATTTCAAAAATTTGATTGTACTTCCTGTCATTTTGGCAAATAAACAAAATTGCCCTTTAATAATAGTGACTCATTCTCTTCTACACCTTTTGATCTTATACATTCTGATATTTGGGGTCCTACACCTATTCCTACTGAAGGGGGATCTAAATATTTTGTCATATGTGCGAATGATTTTTCTCGATATACTTGGATTTATCTACTTCACCATAGGTCTAAACTTGTGTCTATTTACCAAACATTTCATAAAATGATTGAAACACAGTTCAATCGCACTATCAAAATCTTTCGATTTGATAATGCTCAAGAATATAATGATGAATCTTTCCTATCCTTTTTAGACAGTCATGGTAGCCTTCCTCAGCAGTCTTATCCTTACACCTCTCAACAAAATGGTCGTGCAGAACGAAAACATCGTCACATTCTTGATGTTGTCCGCACCCTTCTCATTTCTACCTCTCTTCCTGAGCGCTTTAAGGTGAGGCCGCACTCACTGCTGTGTACACCAATAATCATATTCCTTCACCAACTACACACAACAAATCACCATTCGAGCTTCTTTATGGTCAAACTCCTGACTACTCCTCTCTTCGGGTTTTTGGTTGTGCTTGCTTTGTCTCTCTTCCTCCTCATAAATGAACAAAGCTCCAGCCTCATGCTCGTCTCTGTTGTTTCCTTCTTTATGGTGTATCTTAAAAGAAGTTTCGCTGCTATGATCCCATTTCTCATTGCCTTCGTGTCTCCTATCATGTTGATTTTTGGGAACATTTTCCTTTCCCGAGTCTTCAGTAGTTTCCTGTGTCCTCTTCCTCAGAGTCTCCCATTTTTACTGATCTTTTCCTCCTTCTCTATCCTGAACTTGTGGAGGATTCTTCAACATCGGCTGCCTCTCCGGACGACTCATCTCTGGTTCTGTCCCCGGTATATGACCCACCTATCTTGGATCCTGTGGCACCACCTTCTCCTGAGTCTCCTATTGGTCTTAAACTTCATCGTTCCACTCGGGTAAGCATTCCTCCCCCTTATCTCATTGATTATCACTGCTCTTTTACTCTTGCCATCCTCTATGAACCTTACACCTATCGTGAGGCCCATACTAACCCTCTTTGGTAGCAAGCTATGAACGAAGAACTAGATGCCCTTTATAAGAATCACACTTGGGATATGGTTGATTTGTCTTCTGGTTAGTCTGTAGTAGGTTATAGGTGGGTTTACAAGATCAAGACCAAGGTTGATGGATTTGTTGAACGGTATAAGGCTCGCCTAGTTGCTAAGGGCTTCACTCAGGAGTATGACGTTGACTATGAGGAAACATTTGCTCCTGTTGCTCGCCTTACATCTGTCAGATGTCTCATTGATGTGGCTGCTGTTTGCCGTTAGCCTCTTTATCAAATGGATGTGAAGAATGCTTTCCTCAATGGAAACCTCCATGAAGAAGTATACATGCGGCCAAACCCTTGGTATCCATACTCAGGCAGTCAAGTTTACTGCCTTCGTCGTGCTCTTTATGGCCTCAAGCAGGCTCCTTGAGCTTAGTTTGAAAAGTTTAGCTCAGTTGTTGCTCAGCAAGGTTTCACTTTGAGTCCTCATGACACTACTCTCTTTGTCCGAAGATCCTCTACTGGTATCACTCTTCTTCTTCTTTATGTTGATGATATGATTATTACGAGAAATGATTCTACAGGTATCCACTCTCTTCAGCACTTCCTTAGTCAGCATTTTGAGATGAAAGATCTGGACACTCTCAGCTATTTTCTTGGGCTTGAGATTACCTCATCCTTTGATGGATACTATCTTTCCCAAGCAAAATATGCTTATGATCTTCTTTCCAAAGCCGGTATCACCGACAACAAGACTGTTTCCACTCCTTTAGAATACAATGCAAAACTTACACCCTTGGATGGTGAACCTATATCCGATGCTACTCACTATCGTCAGTTGGTTGGTAGTCTGATCTATCTCACTATTACTCATCCGGATATTTCACATGTCGTGGGTATAGTTAGTAAGTTCATGGATGCCCCTCGTTCTGTCCACTATGCTGTCGTTCTTCGAATTCTCCGATATGTCAAGGGCACACTTTATCATGGTCTCCATTACTCCTCTTGATCTTCTCTCGAGCTTCATACTTATTCAGATGAGGATTGGGTAGGTGATTCGACTGATCGATGCTCTATCACAGGTTTCTATTTCCTGTTGGATACTTCTCTTGTCTCGTGGTGTAGCAAGAAGCAAGATGTGGTTTCTCGTTCCAGTATTGAGGCTAAGTATCGTGCCCTTGCCGACACCACCTGCGAGCTTGTCTGGCTTCGCTGGCTCTTGGCTAACATGGATGCTCCACAGCCCACTGCCACTCCTCTTTATTGTGACAATTGTAGTGCTATCTACATTACTCATAATGATGTCTTCCATGAACGCACCAAGAACATTGAGATCGATTGCCACATCACTCGCTAGCATCTCAAGAAAAGAAATCTTGAGTTGTTCTCCATCTCCTCTACTAGTGGCGAATCCAAGAAATTTTTTTAAGGTGTTCCTTAATAAGCATAAATTACATAATTTAATAAAAAGAAAGTTTTATATATTGACAACAACAACAATAAAAAAAATATGCAAATATATAAAATTTACAATTGTCTTCTACGAGTTTTGATATTTTAAAATCGTTACATGATAGTCTCATTATCAATGCTACAAGCTACATCTTTTTTAATATGCACAACCAAGCAATCATTCATCCACTAATCTCCCATTCGATTGCGCAGTTCATTCTTTACATATTTCATTGCTGAAAAACTTCTTTCTACTGTTGTAGTAGCAACTGGAAGGGTCAAAGCTAACTTCACAAGCAAATAGACTAATGGATAAGTCTCATGCTTCCTTGTACTCACTAACTTTTCAGCAAGTTCACTAAATCCTTGAAACTCTAAAAAGAAGTCATTGCTACGCATATCAAAAATGTAATTCTGAAGTTGAGAGTTAAGTGCCAAAATATCTATCCCAAGAAAATCAAAGGGATAGAACTTAGCTAGACGTATCAACTTTTCCTTATCGAAAGCCATAAATGAATTACTTGGATTCAAGCAAGCCATACAAAGTAGCAAATCAGTATTAGCCTCAGAAAAATGGTTGTTAAGCTCTTGAAGTTGCATATCTATGACTGTGTAGAATAACTCAACACGATAATGATGTAAATTTGTATTTTGTTGAGTGTTGCGTCGCAACCTCCCACTAACCACAAAGTTTTCATCCATGTTCAAAACAGAAATATCATGTGTGGTACAAAATGAAGACACTTCAGTTAATAAAGATTTCCATTCATCATCTCTCATCACTTGCAATCGTTGCTTAGACACTTTAACAAGATCCATAGCATTTACTATATCCTGATTTTTTTTTTTTTTTTGCAATGCTATTGACAACTCATTTGTGATCCCTAAAATGTTTTTCCATCAAGTGTAGAGCAAAGACAAATTCAAAACATAGAATTGACCTCATAATAGATCGAGCTTCAATTTTTTGGTCAGAGAGGCCATCTTCTTCAATAATCTCAAGTACATCAACAACAGCAGAGAACATTAAAATCAAGTTAAGCATAGTCCCATAATATGATCCCCAACGTGTATCACCAGGGCGTTTAAGATTTTTCTCTTGATTCAAACCTTGCCCACTTCTACGTACACCATTCTCTAAATCTTCTTTAATTTTGGCAAATTGTGTATCTCGAAGAGCATCTCGTCTCTTACAAGAGCTTCCAACAACAATTACTAAATTACTAACCACATAAAAAAATTCAGCAATGTTAATGTGATTTTTAGCAACAGCAACAAGTGTCAATTGAAGTTGATGAGCAAAACAATGGACATAAAATGCTGACTTATTCTCTTTCAAAATTAAAGTTTGAGACCATTGATATCACCTTGCCTATTACTAACCCCTTCATAACCTTGACCACGTAGGGTTGATAAACTCAAATTATGTTCACAAAGTAAACATTCAATAGCATATTTGAGTGACAAAGTGGTGGTACTTGCTACATGTACAACACCAAGGAATTGCTCTTTATTAATTCCTTTTTTGTTCACATAATGAAGAACGAGGGACATTTGTTCTTTCACTGAGATATCACGTGACTCATCAACTAATATTGAAAAGAACCCATTGTCAAGATCCTTGATGATGACTTTGGATGTTTCATGTGCAATTGCATTCACAATGTCTTTTTGAATATCAAAGTGGGTAAGCTTGCAATTTTTCGGAGCTTTTTGCAACACTTCATTGATAGATTCATTGTGGTCCCCTAAAAATTGTAGAAGCTCAAGGAAATTTCCTTTATCACTTGAACCTTAAGATTCACTGTGGCAACGAAAAGCTAATCCCCGACATAAAAGGAATCTTATGCAATCAACTATTGCATTTAATTGAACTCGATATTCAAGTTTATCTTGATTTGATTGCTTAACTAAAACACTTTGAATGTGTTGCTTTTCCTTCAGTATATCTTCACTCTTCTTGACAGCATGGTTATGAGTACTATTAACTCCTCCAACATGGGACTCTAACTTCACAAGCTGATTCCAAAGTTTGAATCCCTTTGTTACAAAAGTCTCACCTCCTCTTTGCTTACTAACATCTTGCCCAAATAGGTAGCAATAAAAACAAAATGCCGCATCCTTGTTTATACTATATTCCAACCAATTTTTATTTACATACCATTCAGATCTAAATCGACGAGGCTTTCCAGAAAAATATGATACAAGGTAATCATGAACAGGTTGACAAGGGCCTTTTGTTAAATAATATCTTCTTATTTCATCATGATTATTAGGATGATATGATGATATCTTTTGTCATAGCACAGGATCTGAAGGAAGATTTTCTAAGTTAAAGTCAACACGAATTCGTTTAGAAGATGAAGATGAATCTTGCACAGGAGATGAATCTTGGATACGTGGTTTTCTTATCAAATATTTGTCCATAATTTTAGCAAAAGAATAAACAATAAACAATAAGTTTATTTAAAATATTAATAAAATTATTAATTATTGTTGCTTAGTTGTTTCATTAATTTGTTTGTTTTTTATAAACTATAATTTGTTATATTGTTGTTTCATTAATTATAAAATTATTAATTATTATTTAAATAACATAATTTAATTTGTTTGTCTTTTATAATTTATTGTTTAATTATACAGCTTTAATTATTGTTGTTTAGCCTAACAATAAACTATATTACTTTAATTTATTTGTCATTAATTATATTGTTTTAATTTGTTATATTGTTTAATTCCATGTGCACATTACACTAAAAGAGCCACTAATGTGCACATTACACATCTCATGTGCAGCACAATAATTAAAGCACTAAAGTAGTGTAATGTGCAGCCCGGCCCCCTCCATGTGCCTATCTACCCTCACCCCACTCAACACACAAGCACGCCTCATGCCCCTGCCAATCAGAAAATTTCGCAATCATACATTACACATTTACACTAAAAGACAATTTAATATCTCACAACTGACAACACCAACACCAACACACTACACACACCAACACCAACAGATAAGATAACATGGTAAAAGCCAAATTCAAAAAGTCAAAAACTGACAAAAGTCACAAAATATATTAATAAAGCTAAAGTTCAACCAATCACAGCCGAACTCAGCAAACTCAGTTCAAGAGAGAGAGAGAGAGAGAGAGAGAGAGAGAGAGAGAGAGAGAGAGAGAGAGAGAGAGAGAGTGTGTGTGTGTGTGTGTGTGTGTGTGTGTGTGTGTGTGTTAGTCTTATTAAAGAATAAAGAAAGAAAGGTTCATTCATTTCATTTAAGTTCAGAGAGAGAGAGAGAGAGACTGAGAGAGAGTCAGAGAAAAAGAGAGAACTTTAACTTAAAAAAATGAAATACCTTGAGCTTGAGGAAAGGAGCACCGGACTGACCGGAGCAGCCAAGTAGGGAGGAAGCGAGCGATCTTAGATCTGCCGATCTCTGTCCTTCGATGAGTGTTAGCGTTAGCGTCAGCGACAACGACGTGGAGCGACGGAGGGCGAGACCGATTCGATTTGATGTGACCGATCTGATGTGACGCGGAATGACGAGCTCAACTGTGACCAATACGATCTCCGACGAGCAAGTGACCGATCAGATCTCTATCTGGCATCTGTTGGCTTGAGGCTCAAGTGGCATTGCTCTGAAGGACTGAGTTTAGGTTTGCTTTAAGCTTTTAGTGGTTTCTTTTTTTCTTTTTCTTTTTTTTGATAAAGCCTTTGCGCTTTAGTGATTTCTGATTTAGACTTAGGGACTGAGTCATTGAGGCGTTGGTTGCTTTGTTTTTTTTTTTTTTTTTTTTTTGAAGAATCCGTGGGTTTGCTATCTCTGTAATCTGTTGGGCTTGGCTCTATTACAATTTTTTTTTTTAAGATTTTAGTTCAAATTTTTTTTTTTTTTTGGGCTTGAAAGTAGAACATATAAATTTTTTTTTTTTTAATTTGAGGGTGTTCCTAATTCTGTGATTGAGGGTGTTCCTACTACAGAGTAAATATAAAAAATAAAAAAAAAAATTCAGGTTTTTTTTTCAGGTCAGGGTGTTCCTAGGAACACCTTGAGTTGCACGTGGCGTCGCCACTGTCTTTTACTGACCAGCCTACTGATATCTTCACCAAGACTCACCCGCCTGGTCTTCTTCGAGATCTTATATTCAAACTCCAGTTGGCTTCCTCTTTGCCACCTCGAGTTTGAGGGGGGGGGGGGATGTTAGTGTATAGCTTAGACTAGTTTAGCCCATTGGGCTTAGCCCACTATACTGTACTTGTAATTTACTCAAATTACTTGTATTGCACACATACCTAGCCTATATAAAGCTCTCTATTGTACATTATTATACACACATTAGTATACAGACTATTCAGTCTTTCTCTCACACTTTATATTGTTAACAAAGAAAAAGATGAAGACGAAGACGATAACAATGGTTGACCTGTCAAAGTGCATGAAAATAACGGCAACGGGGAATGAAAAGAAGCAAATGAAGGCGCCTCCATTGTCAAAGGCCGAAAATGCAGCTTTATCTGTCTATTTGAGTCTTTATGTGCCTGTGTGTGAGTGAGGACTCGAGGAAGTCAAAACTAGAGTGAAAGAGAAGAGAGAGAAAAGAAAGAGAACTCACCATCAGTGTCACCGCTACTGTGGACCTAATTTGGTTGAGCTAATGGGTGAATGTTCATGATAAGCCGCTGGGTTTTAGGTTCATCGAGTTGGGTTTGTGCGCCAAATTTGCCAAATAGCACAATTTTTTAGCAAACTTTTCGGAAAAAATCATCTTCACAAAGTTATTTAGTTAAGTAAAACATTTTTGGAACTCGAGTTCCAACTCAAATTCAAGTTTGGCAAACTCGAGTTCCAAGTAATATGAGCTCCATTGCTTGTGAGCTATTTGGAACTCGAGTTTGACAAAATTGAGTTACAAAGGTGTGCTACGTTCAAAACTAAATAACTTTGTCATGACTGGTTTTTGCTAAAATTGTGCTATTTGGCAAATTTGGCATGGGTTAGTGGATTTTGGGTTTGTTTGCTGTTTTTATTTGCGTCTATGAAACAGTGTTGTGTAAATATGTTGAATTTGTGTTTTGATTTTTGGGCAAAACAGCGCCCTTTTTGGGACTGATTTGGTTATCAAAAAAAAAAAATGTCAGCTTGATGATATGTTACTTGATAGCCAAGACTAACTGCAGGTGTGTTTTTGCTAACGGAATCAAATTTTAGAGTGTAAAATTAAATTTCAAGGGGTAAAATCTAAACAACTTTAAATTTTAGGACTGTACTTTTCAATTTACCCTAAATTCTAATCTAATTTGGATTGTAATCTTTGTTTAACAGTGTCATGTAGGAAGTGTTATAAAAGGAGACAAATAAGCATGGGAATATTAGAAAAAGTGAACGATCGATGATTATGAAATTATGGAAAAAAAATCATAATAATGAATTTATGAACATGCACCAGTATATTAAACCCGATCATTATCTAACCAAACATATAATAAAGGTTGGATACATTTTTTTATATATAAATTATCCTTTGATTTTACTAAATTGATATTTCTATTATTATTATTTTCTTTCTAAATGCTGATATTTGTATCTACTTGGCTTTCAAATAAAAAATGAAAATTGTCAAAATTTAAAAACTTTTGCTTGAGTGACATGTTACACTTTATAAGATATATAAGTAACAAAATTCTGAACGCAATAACTGTTCGACCTTTTCTTATTGTTTAAATGAAAGTATTTGAAACGATTTACATCATGAATTCTACTCAAAATGCTAATTCCAGATTATTAGGACAAAGATTTGTTAGCCTATGATATTATCACTTTGTAAAAAGGGACTTGTAATTCGTTTAATCCCTGATAATATCTATATCTATCTTTTCTTTATGAAATCATTAAGGGAAGTGATTGTAAGATGTATGTTCTTGTGTGTTGATGATTGTCACGGTGTTCAAGGAAATTTGAAGAGGGTTGCCACCAGCTTCTTCAAGCAAAACCAAAAGATTTCCCGAAGTTTTCAGGAACGATTGGGGCACATGATACCTAGCAAAACATAAAAGGCATAAATAAAATATTACATATGCAGATTTATATTGGCCTAATTTTTGCATGTATAGTTGTCTGTCCACCTTATAATCTTTTTTTTTTTTTTTTTTTTTTTTTTGATAATCACAACATGCTGCTAACCCCGAAACTCGAACCATTTCACTTCTAAACCCCCAAGCACTTTGTACATGAAGAAGTGTCAATTCAGCTACAAGGCCTTTGGCACCTTATAATCTAGTCCTATATGTACTAGCTAAAAGAGAATGATCTCTGCTAAACTTGATTTATAAGTTTATAATATGTTGAAATTGTGCATGTCATCATAACAAGAATTTCAATCGTATGTGACCTTGTTTAAAAAAGGATAAAATTAAGATTCAGGAATAATGCGAAGTTATTATAAATTTAACTTAAAAAACTTAAAAACTAATGTAGTAATAAATGTGATTAGCGTCATTGCAAAAAGATAACAAATGAATGTTAATTTAAATTACTCATTATGATTGATGATGCATTATTTTGAATATGATATACACACTAAATTTTTTTATTATTCCTTACATCACTCTAAAATTCACATCTTTTAGAAATATAATTAAATGGGAAGTCATGAAGAACTTGTAAAATATATACTCATTGTCTTGGTTGAAATTGGGGGTGTGCATCAAACTCATCGACCTGAACAAACCAACCTAAGCCAACCCTACCCAACTCAATGCCTCAGGTTGAGTTCATAGTTTTTCAACCTGTTTGATCCAACCCAACCTATCACATATACAAGTTTATTTTAAAACATTTATTTTAATTTTTTAGTTAGATTTATTTTGATATTTTGAGAATTATTTTTGATGAATTAGCAAAATTACTACATAATAGATCTATTATGTGAATTGTAATAATTTATTGAAAAATTTGATTAAATAATGAATGAAAATTCAATTATTTACATTTATTGAAATGTGTAGGCATAACCCACTTATAACCCAACCTAACTTGACTTGATGTAGAACAGACCACCATGGCCTTCCTGAACTCTTACATGCGCCTGAAATCAATGCGCAAAGCAAAAAGGCACTAGCAGAAACCATGGGCCTTGGAGTCAGAAATGTATGAAATTTGGCAAGTTGAGGCGAAATGGTCTTCTAAGCAATAGTCGTCGCTTTGTCACGAGGTACCCTTTGAAAATGGCGAATTCCTTCATTAAGGTCCCAAAAACTGCAATTTTGCCATTTATAGTAATTTTTATTTCCTTAATAACTTTTTGATCAAAAGTCAGAATAAGACCCTGCTTGTTTTTGGACAACCCTTAAGGTCAGTAGCTTATGATTCTGCATTTAACTCAATTTTGCCATTTTTGGTAAATTTCAATATTTTGTCACCTAATCGTGTAATTAGTGTGAATTAGGGTTTTAGGCGTTTTTCTCAGTATTTATATGTTTTGTAGCTATCAGAAGCAAATTAGACTATTATCAATAAACACAGAATTTTGTCAAATTCTTTCTCTGGTGGATTCCAATTTATCTCCTTGTGGATTCAGGGAAACCCCTCGTGGATTCGAGATGTACTACCAGATGCTAATAGTTTAGTTTCTGTTCCATTAAGAGAGCATTGTGTGTGCTTTCTTCAGGCTTCCATGACATTAATTGGTATCAGAGCCTTGACATACCCTAGTCTGATAGCTAACCAGCAAGATGATGACCACCACAACAATGACGGTAGTGACGACGTTAACAACCCAGTCCTCACTAAGGCTGATTTCCTTGATTTTCATGATGAAAATCAATATTTTTGTGATTCAACCCAACAAAATCTGGACCAGATTCAAGAAGCGCTTGCTACCCTGCTTAACCAAATCCTTAATCGTAATGACGAAGAGTGACGTGATAATCGAACGCGTGGCCCTCCCCATCACAGTCCAAATCGAAATAGAAAACAAGACTACAATGAAGAGAACACTGAGGACAAAGAGCGTGCAGAAGGAGTCCTTAGGAATCATTGTGGTCCTGTAAGGGATAATGATCGACATTATTAGGAGCAGAGGGACTATCGGATGAAAGTAGAATTACCATCCTTTAATGGTAATGTCTTAATTGAAGAGTAGCTAGATTGGGTCAATGAGGTGGAGAAGTTTTTTTGACTATATGGGTACTTTAGATGACAAACAGGTGTGTTTGGCGGCATACAAATTGAAGTGAGGAGCATCTGCCAGGTGGGATCATGTTCAGTTAAACAGTACTCGTGAGAGAAATTTTTCGTTACGATCATGTTGGAGGATGAAGAGATTAATGGCCAAATTGATTCTTACCATCGGATTACCAGCGGGAGTTGTTCAGACAGTACCAGGATTGCAGGCAAGGTACTCGAACAGTTAATAAGTACATGGAGGAGTTTGACAAGTTGGGAAATAGCAATGATTTTTAGGAAACTGAAGATCAACGGATATCAAGATTTGTACACGGTTTGCGAGTTTCTATCTGAGTTCAAGTATTCATACAAACCCTATATACTTTAAATGAGGCTGAAACCCTATCCAAGAAAATAGAATATTAGTATCTCAGGGCAGGTTCGAAGTTTTCTAACTGTAGTTCGGAGTCATCTAGTTCCACTACCAACAAAGGTAAACAGCCCATGTTTACACCATAATCACAACTCGTGGTTAGCGAGAATAGTAGTGTTAACCAGTCCACAGTAGCATAGTAGGTTCCGCAGCCTAGCCAATAGCAAACGCTAACCATGCTAGGCCAACTAGGAATAAGTGCTAAACGTGCAAAAACCAGGACATCGATCTAGTACTTGCCCAAGCAAGCTACAGTGAATCTGGTGGTGGCAAAAGAGGGCGGGGCAGAAGGTGAACAGGAGGGTGACGATGTGTATAATGATGCTGATCCATATACCTATGATCCTAATGAGATTCAAGGAGATGAGGAAGGCGAGCCATTAGGGAGGTCGTGATTCAGAGGTTGTTGCTCCCACCAAATGTGAATTACAGTGATTAGCAGAATGAGATCTTCTGAGCACATTGCACCATTAGTAAGAGGGTCTGTGATTTGATCATTGACAGTGGCAATGTGGAAAATATCGCGTTAAAGAGTTGGTTTCCAAACTGGGGTTGAAGATAGAGAAACACCCTTCTTCGTATAAAATAGGTTGGATCAAGAAAGGTAGGAAACTCTTGTTACTCAACTATGTTGTGTTACTTTTTCTATGGGTAAATGTTATGTAGATGAAGTAGTTTGTAATGTTGTTGAAATGGATGCATGTCATTTAATATTGGGTAGACCTTGGCAGTATGATGTAGATGCTACTCATAGGTGTAAGGATAATGTGTCTGTGTTCTTTAAGAATGGCAGAAAATTTGTCCTTAGTCCTATTAAGAAAGGAAGAGTACGTAAAGCTTCAAAAGTGGAGGGAAAACCATCACTTCTCATAGTCAACAATGAGGATGAGTTTAACAGGGAGTGTAAGGAGTTGAAGCAGGTTCATGTAGTAGTGGTGACGAATGGAGAGCTGAAGAAGGTTGCAGAGATACTTAAGGCAATTCAACCATTGATCAAGGAGTTTGAAAAGTTGTTCCCAGAGGAGCTGCCTACAGGTTTACTACCAATGCGCGACATCCAACATTTCATTGATTTAGCTCCTAGAGCTAGTCTACCAAATATGCCACACTACAAGATGAATCTTTAGGAAGGCCAAATTCTACAGGGGCAGGTGGATGAGTTTCTAAGCAAGGGACAGATCTGGGAGAGTATGAGTTCGTGTGCAGTACCATCATTATTAACACCGAAGAAGGATGGGAACTAGCGTAAGCCTGTGGATAGTCGAGCCATCAACAAGATCACGGCCAAGTATCGATTTCCTATTCCTTAATTAGATGACAAGTTTGATATGCTGAGTGGGTCCAAGTGTTACACCAAGCTGGATCTTAAAAGAGGGTATCAACAAATTCAAATATGACCTGGAGATGAGTGGAAGACAGCTTTTAAGATAAAGGAGGGGTTGTATGAGAAGATGGTGATGCCTTTCGAACTGTCCAATACTCCCAGCACTTTCATGAGGCTTATGAATCAGGTATTGAAACCATTTATTAGGAAGCTTATGGTAGTTTATTTTGACGATATCCCGTTTTACAGTAAGACAGAAACAGTTCACTATAATCATGTGTGAGACTGACAGTAATGCAGGCCAATGAGTTGTATATCAACTTGAAGAAGTGCAGCTTCTTGGCTAATAAGTTGCTATTCTTAGGGTATGTGGTTAGTGTGGATGAGATTCATGTAGATGAGGACAAGGTTTGTGTAGTCAGAGATTGGCCAATCCCAATGACAGTGAGTGATGTGCGAAGCTTCCATGGCGTAGCAACTTTTTATTGAAGGTTTGTTTAAGATTTCAGTAACATTGTAGCCCCTATTACTAAGTATCTGAAGAAGGGGAGGTTCTCATAGGGAAAGGAGGCAGAACTGAGTTTTGCCTTAATAACGGAGAAGTTGAGCACTGCCCCAATTTTGGCATTGCCCAACTTTGAGAAGGAGTTTCAGGTGGAGTGTGATGCATCTATGGTCGGGATAGGTGCTGTTCTTTCACAAGACAATAAGCCAATAGCATTCTTCAGTGAGAAAGTTTGTGAAGCTCATAGTAAATGGTCGGCCTATGAGCTAGAGTTCTTTGCTGTGGTACGAACTCTTAAGCATTGGGAGCATTATTTGATTCAAAGGGAGTTTGTGTTATATACAGATCATTAGGCATTAAAGCATATCAACAGTCAAGCTAGCATTAATCGGATGCATGCTAGGTGGGTAGCTTATATACAACACTTCCATTTCACTTTAAAGCACAAGTCTGGTGTCACTAATAAGGTGGCAGATGCACTCAGTAAGCGAGCATCTTTGTCGACCATACTACGTACTAAAGTTGTAGGGTTTGATTGCCTTAAGGAGTTGTATGAGAATGGTAAGGATTTTGGTGATATTTGGGGTAAGTGTCAACAGACTCACACTGCTGTTAATAGTATGTACATCCAGGATGGTTTCCTCTTTCGGGGTAATTAATTATGCATCCTTAAGAGTTCATTAAGGGAGCAAATTATTAGGGAGCTGCATGGTGGAGGTTTAGGTGGACATATGGGCAGAGACAAGAAGATAGCCCGCGGAGGAGAGGTATTATTGGCCACAATTGAAGAGGGATGTTGGCAATTATGTAAGGAAGTTTCCAATTTGCCAAACTACCAAGGGACAATCTCAAAATACTAGTTTATACATGCCATTACTAGTTCCATAAGCACCATGGGAGGATCTATCTATGGATTTTATACTGGGTCTTCCTCAAACCTAGAGAGGTATGGATTCTGTTTTTGTTGTGGTTGATAGGTACTCGAAGATGTCCCATTTCATAGCATGCAAGAAGAATTCAAATGCTACTCGAGTGGCCAATCTATTCTTTAAAGAAGTTGTGCGCTTGCATGGAGTGCTAAAGTCCATCACCTCTGACTGAGATACCAAGTTCATTAGTCACTTTTGGCGGATCTTGTGGAAGCATTTTGACACTTCCTTGAATTACAGCAACACAAATCATCCTCAGACTGATGGTCAAATAGAAGTGGTTAACCGCACTTTGGGGAATCTGATTCGGTGTATCTCAAGAGAGAAGCCTAAGCAGTGGGATCCTTCATTGTCTCAGGCAGTGTTTGCTTACAACAGCTCAGTCAGTAGAAGCACTAGTGAATCTCCATTTGCCATTGTCTACTGCATGCCCCCTAAACACACTTTGGACTTAGTACCCTTACCTGAGCTTCTAGGAGTGAGTCAAGCTGTAGAGAATATGGCTAACCATATTCAGGCAATGCAAGAGGAAGTGGACAGAAACTGGAAGCTACTAATGTCAAGTACAAGGAAGCAGCTGATAAGAAGAGATGTGAGAAGATTTTTAGTGTTGAGGATTTAGTCCTAGTCTACCTTAGAAAGGAGAGGTTTCCCGTTGGTACCTACAACGAGTTGAAGGACAAGAAATATGAATCATTCCAAATTACAAAGAAGATCAACAACAATGCTTATGTGGTTACTCTTCCACCAGACATGAATATCTCTTCCACCTTCAATGTTGCTGACTTATATGAGTACTATCCTCCTGATGCGCCAAATAGTAGGAACTCGAGGTTGAGTTCTTTTCAAGTAGGGGAGACTGATGTAGAACAGACCGTCATAGCCTTCCTAGACTCTCACACGTGCCTGAAATCAATGCGCAAGGCAGAAAAACACTATTAGAAATCATGGGCCTCGGAGTTGGAATCGCATGAAATTTGGCAGGCTGATGCGAAACGGCCTTCTGAGCAATAATCGTTGCTTTGCCACGAAATACCCCCTGAAAATGGTGAATTCCTTCATTTAAGCCCCGAAAACTGCAATTTTGCTATTTATAGTAATTTTTATTTCCTTAATAACTTTTTGCTTAAAAGTTAGAATAAGGTCCCCACTTGTTTTGGGATGGCCTTTAAGGTCAATAGTTTATGATTCTGCATTTAACTCAATTTTTCCATTTTTGGTAAATTTCGGTATTTTGTCACCTAATCGCGTAATTAGTGCGAATTAAGATTTCAAACGTTTTTCTTAGTATTTATATGTTTTGTAGCCTTCAGAGGCGAATTAGACTATTATCAATAAATACAGACTTTTGTCAAATTCTTTCTCCAATGGATTCCAATTTATCTCATTGTGGATTCAAGGAAACCCCTCGTGGATTCGAGGTTTATTATCAAAAGCTAATAGTTTAGTTTATGTTCTATCAAGAGAGCATTGTGTGTGCTTTCTTTAGGCTTCCGTGACATCATGACCCATGTGGATTGAGTTGAGTTGGTTTTTACACATGTGATTGGTTGGGAATTTCTCAACTCGACGTGCTCGAGTTAGGTTGGGAAAAACTCTCCAACCCAACTCAACTCAACCAATGCATTTCCCAAATTGCAATTGAAATGGACTATATAATTGGATGACGACAGTGATCTTGAAGGAAGCATAATCAAAATATCACCTATATCTATCTTGGAGACTACATACGCACATAATTTACTATATATGAAAAAAATTCTTGTATTTTTCCTCTTTCTAAATTGTCTGTGACCATAAGATCATGGTTACGTAACCTAAACTTCAACTTCGAAATTTGCTATACTATAGTATTGAAGTCCTGAAATTCTACTCTCTTTTATACAAATATCTTTTTGTGGAATTCACATTCTTGTGCGTGAATGTACATTTTTTTTTTTTTTTTTTATTTCCTTTCTCCATTTGGTGTTAATTAATTATTCTCAGATAAATAAATAAAAATTACTGTGGATAGCTATAGGCTACATACATTATTTGTGATGGGTTGCCTTGGTAGTCATGAAAAGAAATCCAATAGCGACCAATGCTTTGTCCATTAACCCAAGCTTCACCTTTCCCCATCGAACTAAGGTTTAAGGCTACAGGGTCATTTCCCAAAGGTGCATCGAAAATTATCTGCAAAATTATCAATTCACAATATTACACTAATAAACTATGTAGCATATTTGAGATTAGAGAGTAAAAAATTCAAACAAATAAACTGATTATTAAGTTCCTTCAATACTTTATCCATAAATTTTATATTTGCATGAATTTAAGTCTTAATTAATGTTACCCTAATTTTCCTTGATTTTTTTTCTTTTATTTGTAAATCCATTAGTAGATACTTCAACATTATTTTTTTAATATCTTACATGAGAATTTTGTCATTACATATACATGAAGTGTATAGTTACATACCTTGTACCAAGTAAGTGTTTGATTGGTGGAGATTCCATTTTTACTCCACTCTACATCTCCCAAGTTTTCTTCTCTATATATTCGCAACTCTTCTCCTAGCAGTCCAACCTGTAATGATTAAAAGATTATAATTTAATTAATTAATGGTATCTATTATTTATTCTTAGTACATTATTTTTTAGCAATAATATTGCATAGTCATTTTCAATATAAATATCTTTTTACAAGTAAATGTGGTAAAAAAATATTTAAAAATATTTTTTTTTTGAAACCAAAATATTATTTTTTCTTTAAATTAATAGTGGTATATAGATTAATCAAGATAAAAGAGCAAACCTTATATCCCCATTCAAAGTTTGTAAAATTATAAAACTCATTTCCGTTGCATTGAATTGCCACTGTTGTTAAGCCAGTCACTTTTCTTTCAAGGAAAGATCCTGAATCCTTTACACAAGCACCAAAGAAATTTCAGTTTATGAATGAAAATTTAAAAGAAAGAAAAGTAATTATATAACATTATTACCGGTAACCCAACCATAACGCTGAGTATAGAAATATTATTCATCCCATCATTTAACTTAATTGGAATGTCCATCGTGAAGTACTTCACATTAGAACTTCCATTTGCAGCACCTGCATGAATACGACCAAGCATAATAGGTGAGGGTTACAAGTTGAAACTCAAAAATTCTTGAATGTTAAATCAAAGACTTCAATTCTTTTATTTTAACATAGCCTAAACAAATATGATATAATCTAACAATCTTAAAACATTATATTTGAAGACTTCTTATTATCAAAAGTATGGATGTGCCTGGGTCGAGTTGGGTTGGATTGAAGGTTTTTTCCAACTAAACCTGAGCATGTCGGGTTAAGAAATTCCTAACTCATTACATGTATAGAAACCAACTCAACTCAGCTCACGTGAGTCAGGTTAGGTTAGGTTGGATTAATGGGTTATATTTAAATTTAGTCATAATATATATATATATATATATATATATATATATATTAAGTAGAATTTGGCTATATCCTTCATTATTTACGGAAACGTTTGTGATTGAAAGAAAGAAGAAATTGTCTCTTTTCCAAGATGTTTGAATTGAATAAGTAACTTACCGATATATATGTCGTTCAAAAAAGCATGCGCAACATGCGCAAAAGATTGAACATGAAGTACTGGTTTAGTGCAAGACAAAGTGTGTTCAAACCTGTGTTTCAACAAAAAAAAAAAACTCTATCAATTCTTACATATGTCATTAAGTTGATAAATGAAGAGAAGACACACATATTGTTCATATGCTAGTAAAATTCAATGAGAAACGAATTTACCTAAGAGAACACCAAAGATAATCAGATTTGTCTTTGGTTGTATTTGCGTGCTCAAGTAATTCATTTGATTTTAATGATGCATCTTCGAAATTCATGATGACATCTTTGAATTCTTCCCAGCTACTAATTGAATCAAAAGTTTGTGTTGATTTTATGATTCTTTCATTATACACCGTATTAACCTATTTATGATAAGAGAAGTAGAACTTTTAGCCTGCCATCAAACGAGAAAAGGGGGGGGGGGGGTAAGGGAGACTTTATATAAGCCGAATGATTTTAAACTCCCAAGATATCAATTAAATTCTAAAAATCAAATTTCCTACAATAAATTTGACAAATATGGGTCTTTTCAAAACAAGGGAATCAAGACATATTAGAATATAAATGATATTTTCAAAACTCAAACAATATTTGCTAGAAATTTGATATAAAAAAAAAAAAAAAAAAGCTTGTACAGTTTGTAATTAATCAATAAAATGTTATGAGCTCAAAACTATAGTTATTGCTCTACCTAATAAGTAGACAATTTAGTATTTCTTGTTCTAACTGTTAGAATGTAGGATTACAAACATGTATAAAACTACAAAAAAAAAAAACATTGTTACATTGTAAGTTATACATTACCTTTGCTGAATTGAAAGTTATATTTTTACAATCTGGTAGAATACTGATTGACTTCGGAAGCAATTCAAGTGGTATATTTTGAAATAGTATAGTAACATTCTGTTTAGCATAGTTAGTAAGAAATGCCGCACAGCCTCCATTTTCTTCTTGGAAAACAATGGCCTAAGTTTAAAGAAAGAAAGAAAGAAATAAGCGTTGATCATTGATAATTTGATATATGAGAAAACATAAGACTTTTGACACATTACCTCTTGTTGTTGACCTAAAGAAAAGTTGGTTCGTGCTCCTTGCAGCAAAGTTGTAGAGCACAATTTAATTGCAGCATGCAACTCCTTAAGATGTCCCCACTTAGGCTGCCTTAATAGTCCTAAAATTATTAAAAACTGTGGATTATTAATTACTACTTTATTCATCTAATTTTAAAAGCATAAGAACTTATGCTACTCACCATATTCATCAAGAGGAGCTTGATCATAATAAGCTGTTATGATATATGCAGAGCTTGTTCTCCCAAAATTTGTTCCACCATGGTACTAAGATAAGGAATGTAATTTTAGACATTGACATGATTAGTTTAAGATAACTAAAAGGCTTATGTAATTTCCAACACTAAAATATAAAAGAAAATATATTCAGATAGAAATATGATAACAGTAGTTGATGAGATTTATAACTAAAATATCATACCATATAATAATTTACATAGCTTCCATTTCTTGCAATAAAAAGTGCTACTTGAAAAGCAATGTCTTCAGCAGACCTTATGTATGTCTTCCCTCCATATACTTGATAGCTTCAAGAGAAAATTAAGTACAGTTAGTTTATTTTTAGAATGATTAATAGTCATTTTGTTCTCATTCATTCAAACATTGTTAATAACTAATGCAATTAATCTAGTATAAGTTTTCTATTACGATAAAAAGCTTTTGCAAAATCATTGACTTGGATTTATCTTATAGCCAAAAGGATGCTCTAGTACCCTCCTCTAAGTCTGTTTCAGATTGATATCATCACTCCTAAGCAACTATTTAACTTTCATTATCTCCCTAGTACCAAACTTTTGAAGTTAGCCATTAGTTTCTTATGAGATACTATTTTGTAAAGACTAACTAACTATACAGTTGCTAAAACTTTAACATACTTTATTTTAGTATCAAACATGATTTTTTGTTGATTCTTATCAGTGAAATTTGAACTCAAGAATGTTTCCACTAGCTGAATTAATGCTCCTTTTCACTCCTCTAGAGAATTGAATGGAATTTAATTAACTCAAACCCCGTGCCCTTAAAAAATGGAACAATGCAGAAATTTGATCATACTAAGAAGTCCAATTCTCTGTCCACAATGATGGCTTATTTGGTGAGTTGGGTCCTCCAAAAGTTTCTCCACATCTCATCCCGTTGCATGTATTAATCTGCATGTTTAATTTGTTAAATGAACAAGCAAAACATGGTCCGTTATGCAATTAGTTGAATCTTACAATATAACAAAGAGAACAGTTTGAAATTAGCAGGCGAGTTTCCAATAAGTTCAAGTAGTAGTCTTTTTTTTTTATAAACATTCAAGTAGTAGTCTTAGTTGAGAAGCAAAACTAACCACTGGATCAGGAGCATCAGTTTGCTTGCACATGACCCATGGTACTCCTGTTTGGAGATCAACTACCATTTTAGCTGCCCAACGAACATAAGAGGGCCCTTTTTCAAGGAATGCTCGTTCAATGTTTTGATATTCATTCTCAATCTATATACCAGCATTAGCATATTTCAAGTGAGATTATATGAAGTAAAGAATTGATTCAAAATTAACTAGTAAGAGAAGGTACAGAACCTGTGACAGTATGATGGGACCTCCTTGTGAGGCATATAAACCCTCTGACTTCATCAAGTTCACTATTTTCGTGGTAAAATTTTGCATATAGAACTACAAAATGGAGTCACCAGCCAAAAAAAAAAAAACAAAACAAAAAAACAAAATCATTTTAATTGTTGAAGTACCAAATATGAGTAAGGACAAGATTTGACTACAATCTTAATTGTATTCATGCTATGTGCAATGCACTTATACACATGACTCACTTAAAATGATTGTATTACTCTTTTGTGGTTTAGCAAGTCATGTGCAATATAAGGACACATGTCATCTTCTTAATGTTAGTGGCACTTTAATTTATGTATAAAATTTAGTATGACCTCAAAAGGAAGAATGTGGAAAATTTTGCAAATATAAAAGTAGCCTTGTGGTGGGTGAAAATTAAGATCAAATAAGTGAGTTCATTAAGGGTGTATTTGGTTGAAGGTGGAATAGGATGTATGGAAAATAAAAGAGAGAAAACAGGAATGAGTGTAAGAAGGGAAGGAGATAAAATCTTTTGGATGGGGCATAGGCAATTTCCACCCAGGCTCTCAAATAATTTGCCTCTCCGAAATGAAGAGAAAACAGGCGTAAAAATGCGTATTATTGAAGAATGACAAATGTGCCATCAGTTAACTTTCTGTCTTTTTCTTCTTTTTGCTTTTCCGTTTCTTTTTTTTTTTTTTCTTTTTTTTTTGGATAAAGTTCTTCCATTTCTTATGCACAGTAATTTGTTTTTGGTTTTGGGTCTTTTTTTTATTTGGTGCTGATTTCACATTTTGTCCTTTTTTTTATCTGTTTTTTTTTTTTAATCCTTTTGGCATTTGCTTATTTTATAAATAAAATTTTTTTTTGAGCTGTCCATACAAAATTTTTTAATTAAAAAATATGTTACTTTTTGTTTATATATTTAGTAAGGATATAATGGTAAATTTATACCAATTTCATTTTTCAACCTCTCATTTTTCATTTCAACCAAACAAAAAAGGCTTCTATTCCTCCACTTTTCCATCCCTACAGCCAAACACAAACGAGAGAAAATTAAATCTTTTATATCCTTCCACTTTTCTATTCTCTCACAATTTTTTATTTTCCTACCTTTTCATCTCCCCAACCAATCGGACCTAAACGTTGTAGTGACACATGGCTTCTTACTTTGCTTGACCCTTTGTTCCTAACCCTTTTTGTTCTGTTCCTAGACTCGGACCAGGACGGTAGGAGTGTGATACACCTTGGGCCGTAGTTTTGAGGAGAGGGGAGCACAAAATTGGTGGCCCTTCTTGGGCTCGAAGGGTTCACTTCCTTGGCCCAAGATTCTCCTAGCACATTATTTAACTCCGCACAGGCCTATTTATGGAGTTCCTTACAACCTTTCCATTTGAAAGTGAGGAGTAACATCTTATCAATCTATTAGTTCAAATGGTGTCCCAATGTCAAATCTAGGGATGGACACAGGCAGAGTATTAAAGTGGGGGAAATTGTCCCCAAGTGTGTGTGTGTATATATATATAATCAAGAGATTGATTGAATTATTTATTTTATTTTATTTTTTGGTTGAGTTAGGTTGGAAAATTCCATAAAATAGTAATCTGGATCAAGTTTGTAATGTGTATCAAAGTTCAAGTTCAAAAGGTTAAAGATGGAACTCACAAGAAGGTAGTTATTCAGACTTTTGAATGCCATTAGATTGAGAGCATCGATCAAACATGTGATTCTGACAACAATTCGACTATTACTCGATCTATTGAAAGAAGAATTTTGACTGAGCTTTAATTGAAGCTTGATTGATAGAGAATCATGAAAAGAGTCTCTCGCATGTTCATTAAATTTTGTATTGCCTAGGTTTTTGTGCCTACATACAAAGATAGAAAAAGACTTGTTTTAAGCACGACTAAAAAAAGATGTTTTAGAGGGACGACTGATGTGCACCATAACAAAGAAATCCTAAACCTAGAATGGATAAACCCTGTGAATTCAAAATTCCCAATTCACAACAAAGTTGCTATTTTGGTGAACAAGAGTTGAAGTCGCTTGCCCTATAATCCCAGTGTTACTGCTCTAGAGATCAAAGTTTCAAAATGGCTCCTTGGAGATAGTTAAAGGGTCTGATTGTGATCATGAACTAAGTTCATGATAAGAGATTCATATAGAAGAGTTCAAAAGGTCTGAAACTGGCGTAGGGTCACAACAATAAGCTTATCTTCCAGGTATAGTACTCTAAGATCATGTTTATGACCTTGATTGTAACACCCCCCCCCCCCCCCCCCTCTATTATTGTTGGTTCTCCACTGACTTTTTCTTCTTTACCAAATCTGTGTATTCATTTTATCCAATATCCACACAAAAAAAAAATCTGTGTATTCATGTATTGATTACTTTATGTTTCAGATTTGGTTTATATTGTGGCCGACTGGCCGTGGTTGTTTCATTCAAACTATAATAACTGTATTGGGTTAAGTAATTTAATTGTTAATTAATTCGCATAATTGACATAAGTGATCTAAAGTAAAACTTTCAAAAAAAAAAATTCCTACAGTTGCATCCGCAAAAGTTTTTGTAAAATTAAATAATTACAAAACTTTAGAAAGTGGGACTTCTTATGATTTCAAAATTATAATGTTAAACATTAGATTTAAAAAATAAAAAAATCAAAGACAAAGAGAGAGGTATGCATAGTACCTTGAACGGCTCATTGTCTGATCTATAAACAATGCCAGGGACATCATGCAACCAAAACGGAAACCCCCTACAATATAATCCATTTCAAGATGATTAACAATTAACAAATGTTTTGGAAATTAAATTGAGAGTATCATAGAAACTTATTGGGTAAACAAAGGTAATTTAGAATTTAAAAAACAAAAGGGATTGGTGCTGGTACATATTATTAGTAAATTTCAAGTAAATATTTCTTATAAGACAAAGTGGAGGGAGGGTTCAAACTCAATACCACTTGTTCAAATCACATAATAATAATAATAATAATAATAATAATAATAATAATAATAATAAATTTAATAAGAATGTGGAGTAAAATGTTAGTTTTACACCCTCTAATAACAGTGTGTCATGACTCATGTTAGACTATTGCACATAAAAGGTTAAGTACTACCACACACGATCACACCCTCAACGTTATGAGGAACTAAAAGTAATACTGATTAATAATATAAGAAAAGTAAAACCCAGGCATGCAAAGCGTCCCAGAAGTGTTTAAAATGAGATTCTGCCAGTGATGGATAGAAGCCAACGAAGACGCGATGACTCCAGCCTCACTACCGTCAACGCTATGAGCTAATATAGTTTTGTTCTCTTACTTTGAGTTCATATATTCTACACTGTTGACTCCTTTAAATTTAATGGGCACAAATTTCTGGGCCTTGTTAAAGTAAAATTATTTCTATAAAATTGATGGATTTAAAAAAAAAAAAAAAAACGTGTTGAGCCATGGTTACAACAATATATTATCTAGTCGTTTCCTTCACAGAATGTCTTTAGGTTCTTGTGAAATATCTTCAAGGTTGATGCAGAGGCCTTTTGAGTCTTTTACAGTCACTGGTGGCGTTGTTGGATGCTTCTTGGCACGACATCTCCGGTGGTAGCTTCTTGGCTCAACGGCGTGTAAGAAGTTTGGGTTCTAATTTTCTGTGTAAAAGTGTTAAAAGGGAGAATGGTTCATTTGTTCTATGTAGGTCAAATGGGTGAGTTTGGGGTAGAGATGATTGGGTTAGGTACATAAATGATAAAACTCATTTACCCATTTATTGTTCACTTAACTAATTACCTTTAACTCAAAACCAACTCAATTATTATAGGCAAACTCCAACTTACCCAATTACCCAATAATCAAAATTATCAAAATGCCCCTAAAGCTTGAAAATGACCCTAAAATTTGAAAATGACCAAAGTACTCCTAATTAAGTCCTTTAAAATTACCAAAATATCCCCTAAACCTAAAAAAGACCAAATATGCTCAAAAACTACTAAAAATTACCAAAATACTCCTGAAACCTAAAAAATGACCGAAATATACTCAAAACCTAAAAATTGACCAAAATACCCCCAAAACCTGAAAAATGACCGAAATACCCCCGAAACTAAAAAAATGACCAAAATACCCCTTAAACTTAAACAATGACTAACATACTTCTGAAACCTAAAAAATGACCAAAATACTCCCAAAACCTAAAAAATGACAAAAATAACTTCAAAACCTAAAAACTGACCGAAATACCCCCGAAACCTAAAAATTAACCAAAATACCCTTGAAACCTAGAAAATGACCAAAATACCTCCCGAAACCTAAAAAAATGACAAAAATGCCCCTAAACCTATAAGTTGATAAAAATACACCCTAAACATAAAAAAATGACGGAAATACCTCCAAAATTTAAAAAATGACTGAAATATCCCAAAATCTAAAAAATGACCGAAATATCCCCGAAACCTAAAAATTATTGAAATACCCCCAAAACCTAAAAAATTACCGAAATAGCCCAAAAATCTAAAAATTAACAAAATACCCCTAAAGCCTAAAAAATTACCAACATTCCCTAAAATCCTACAAAATGACCGAAATACTCTTAGAACCTTTAATTTGACAAAAATACCCTCGAAACATCCAAAATACCCCAAACCTATTGGTAATTTTAAAGGCTTCGAGTGTATTTTGTTCATCTTATAGGTTTAGTGGTATTTTGGTCATTTTAGAGGTTTCAAGTTATTTTTGGTAATTTTAGGTCATTTTGTAGGTTTTGGGGGTATTTCAGGCATTTTAGGTTTCGAGAGTATTTCAATCATTTTTTAGGTTTTAGGGGTATTTTGCTCATTTTCTAGATTTCAAAGATATTTCGGTCATTTTTAGATTTTGGGGATATTTCGGTCATTTTTTAGATTTCGGGGGTAATTCGGTCATTTTTTAAGTTTCAGAGGTATTTCAGTCATTTTTTAGGTTTAGGGGGGTATTTATGTTAATTTTTAGGTTTAGGGGGTATTTTGGTAATTTTTGAGGTTTCATGGGTATTTTGGTCTTTTTAGTGGTTTTGGAGTATTTTAGAGTTGGAGTTGGGTGATTTATAGAAATGATACTTGGGTCATACTTGGGTTTAATTAGGTACCCAGTTAAAACTCAATTAACATTAATGTTAATTGGGTTTAATTGGGTCAATACCCATTTAACCCAATTAATAGTTGGGTGGATTTAAGTCTTATTTAAAGGGTTGGGTAAATGGGTTTAGGTTGATTTTGCCACCTCTAAGTTCTATGTGGTTGGGCCTAATCTCTTATTTGTTAATATTTGACGTGGAGTATTGACATTGGAGAGTGTAAATGTGGCACTTTACACTACATTTTTATTGAATTTAATCTCTTACAATAAACTACGACTTTTCTAAAAATTAAAGTTAAACTATAAGAATATTAATTTAATTTTTAACTATAACTAGTATGTAACCCGTGCTTACACATGGGAATGATAAATTATGGTGGCGCTATTGATGTTAGTTTGGGTCATTAAACATATTGAACATAGTTCAACTAGGACTTTTGAAGGTACTAAAATAGTTTTTCTTTGCAATTTTCATGATATTAGTTCCGCCAAGTTTCTCATTACATTTCTATTGTTATTACGTATATAATTTTGAAAATCACTATTAGATAGTACTTATATAACATCATTTCACAATTATTGTTTGTGAAACTCTACTAAATACAACACAAAATTAAATAATAAATTGGTCAAATAGTATCAACTAAATCAAACTAGGATAGGTCATAAGATCATTCAGCTCAGTTATAGTTTGTTACGTTCAATATTTTTTTAAACAAAATATCTGAATAGAAACAGTATAAAAAAAATATGCTCATCAGAGCAAAAGTCTAAACAATTTAATTTGTATGGAAAACTAACAAATGCAAAATCCAATTTTGATTCTAATTGAATTTTCTCTAAACTTTGGTTATATGTATATATATATATATATATATATATATATTTAACCTAGTTAGTAATGGACCATACATAGTTATGATATATTACATAAATGACTTATAAATTTGAATTGTTTTTACTTATACAAAAAAAAAAAAGGCTCACCAATATAAAATCATTCAAACTCTCTCTTCATCTAATTTTATATATAGAGTTAAATAAATTATTAAATTTTTTTATGGTATATTTATATTGGACTCCTTGTTTTTTACACTAAATTAACTCATTTAGCACAAAAATTAAAAAAACTTAGATTAGATAGAATACATGGCGCAAAGTTAAACTTTAATTGAAATCAAATTTTTACACTTAACTAGCATGTAACTTATGCAAACGCATTGATGCATTTAAAATTAAAAACAATTTTTATTATAAAAATATAAATAGTTAGTCAAATTATTTAAGAAAAAAAGCATGTCATACATGTATTAATGCATACGTATAGATACATTTAAAACTAAACACAATTTTTATCATAGAAGTATAAATAATTAGTCGAATTATCATCTTTAAAGTAAACGTAATTAGTTACATATTAAAATTTTTACATAAATTTAATACTAATGATTTTTTTTCTTCTAATTTTTCATAAGATAGAACATGCGGTGATTTTTGTTGTGTGGTGATTTTTATTGAGTATATATGATTGGTTTTTTTTTTTTATTATTATAAATTTTATAGTTTATTAATATTAGATTCTTAGTATTTTGCACTCTTTAATTCACTTGGCACAACAATTAAAAAAATTTAAGTGAACACATGACACAAATTAAATGGATAATTATGATGTGGTTCCCACATAAATTTAGACACATTGAGCAAAATTGGATTCTATTTTCAAATTCTAATTGAACTTTCTCTCTGTTTGGATACTGCTTATTGCTGAAAACTGAAAACTTTTTGCTGAAAACATTGTAGCAAAATAATTTTTAAATGTGTGAATAGTGCTGTGAGACCCAGTTTTAAAGCAAAATTTGCGTTTTTCTGTACTTACAAGTCCCGTGAACAGTGCACAGGACCCAGGGAAAAAATGCCAAACGCAGACGTGGATTGTTTTTAGTGCAATCCAAACTCAGCTTAAGCTCTACTTATTAATATATATATATATATATATATATATATATGTGTGTGTGTGTGTGTGTGTGTGTGTGTGTGTGTGTGTGTGTAAACAAATAATTTGACTAATTATTTGTATTATAGAAATATAAATAATTAGTCAAATTATTAAAAAAAAAAAGCATGTAACACATGCATTAATGTGTGCGCATAGATATATTTAAAATTAAACACAAGTTTATCATAAAAATATAAATAATTAGTCAATTTTTTTAAAGTAAACATAATTAGTCACATATTAAAATTCTTACCTAAATTTAATACTACGTATGATCATTCTTTTTCTTCTAATTTTTAATAAGATAGAACATGCGGTGATTTTTATTGAGTTTATGTGAATGGTTTTTTATTTTATTTTAAATTTATAGTTCATTGATATTAAATTTTTAGTATTTTGCTCTTATTAACTCATTTAGCACAAAGATTAAAAAACTTAGGTGGACACATGACACAAACTTAAGTGGATAATTATGGTATTGTCCCCACATAAATTTAGACACATGACACAAAATTGGATTTTAATTGAACTTCTTCTAAGCTTTACATATATATATATATATTAAAAAATATAAATAATTAGTCAAATTATTAAAAATAATAGCATGTAACACATGTTTTAATGCATATGTATAGATACATTTAAAATTAAATTAAACATAATTTTTATCATAAAAATATAAATAATTAGTCAAATTATTATTTTTAAAGTAAACATAATTAGTCGCATATTAAAATTCTTACCTAAATTTAATACTACTTATGATCTTTTTTTTCTTTTTTTTTTCATAATATAGAACATGCAATTACTTTTGTTGTGTGGTGATTTTTATTGAGTATATGTGATCAATTTTTTTAAAAAAATTTTATAGTTGATTCATATTAGATACTTAGGGCCTGTTTGGTAGATTGGTTCAAACTCACTCTACCAAATTTTAAATAACTTTACATACTTTTTCACCTATACGTATTTCAAAAAATTACAGACAGCTCAACTCATTAACTCACTTGGCACAAAAATTAAAAAAAACTTAAGCGGACACATGACACAAACTTAAGTGGATAATTATGATGTGGTCTCTACATAAATTTAAACACATATAGCAAAATTGGATTTTAATTTTAAATTCTAATTGAAATTTCTCTAAGCTTTACCTATTAATATATATATATATATATATATAGAGAGAGAGAGAGAGAGAGAGAGAGAGATTAACTCACTGAGTACAAAAATTTACAAACTTAGATTAGATGGGAATTGAATTTCAATTTAAAATTTAATTGGATTTTCTTTCAGTTATGCCTATAAATATATATATATAGATAGATAGATTATAACATTATAACATCTAATTTCTATAAAAATGACTATTATAACCTAAAACATTTTTACAGTACCGATAAGACCTACTTAATTTGTATTTTCTTATTAAATAATTTTGACCACAATTATCCTTCTCTTTAAATATTTTATAACCCCTAAATCAAATATTAATTATTGAAAAGTAAATATTGGCCTATTGGTGTGCTAGAGTTTTTAATTTTTTTAATCTTTTATTATTATTGTGGGCTACATTTTTGTACTCCCAAGGAAATTGATTGCGTACTCCCTGGGAAACTTGTTGCAATCCCACATCGAAAGATTCTTTCTTCCCTTTCTGTCTTATAAGCTGTGAAACGAAGAAGTAGTGTACCATCAGTTATTAAGGCAGAAAGTGGGGGAAGACTTTTTCGATATGGGATTGCAACAAGTTTCCCAGGGAGTACGCATTCAATTTCCTTGGGAGTACAAAAATGTAGCCCACAATTATCAGTGCATGGAATTATATAATCTGAAAATTATAGGTGTAACACAAAACTTAAAAGGAAAGGAAGAAAATGAACGCCCTTAGGTTGGCTAGTACTTTCTTGTGTTCCCTACAAAAGTATTTATTAAAGAATATCCCTTCTCCAACTTATGATGTATAAAAAATAAAAGAAAAAAATATATTATATAACATAAAAAAATAAGGACAATTGTGGTGTAAAAATATTTATGATGTGGATTTAATTTTTTGGAAAGATATATATATATATATATATTTATTTATTTATATGTATGTGTGTGTGAAAAAAAACAACCGTAAAACCTTTTGTTTAGAAGTATACTTGAATGGTATTAAAATTGGTCTACTCTAATAAGAAGAAAGTTTGGCTACAAATTAACTTGGTTGTAGCTAATGACTACAATTAACCCCAAAACAATTAACATAACTACATATTTTGAAAATTTACCTGTTGGATTACATATTTTTTATATTCTTAACACGCATGTCAAATTTCATGCTAGTCAAATGTTAATTATTATTCGATCCATATACTTATTTTTTATCCATAGTTTTATACTACAAAATTTTGAAATTTAATGTCATAATTATAGATTTTTAATGTTCTAGAAATTTTGCAAGTACGGAAGATATAAGAAAAAATCGTAATCTAATGGTGGATTTATCAAAATTTATATCCAATAAAAATATATTGGGTGAAATTGTAACCATTGATTACAGACTAGTTTGTAGCCAAATTTTGTCCTTCTAATAATAGCAACCGTTAATGATAATAACAATCTAATTGGCAAAGAAAAATAATAATTTTTCATAATCTAACAATCTTTGAAATGCCGGTAGGATAGTTTTCTTGGATTGAAACTTGAAAGAAATAAATGAAAATTAATCTAGGTACGTACCCATAATTCCATTCACTCTCAATGAAAGGTCCAATCCTAAGGCAAGCATATAACCCCTGTGCTTGGATTTCCTTGATGAATTGCACTAGATTATATCTTCCACTGAAATCATACTGCGCAACGCAAAATCCTCACATGAGAGAGAGAGAGAGAGAGAGAGAGAGAGAGAGAGAGAGAGAGAGAGAATGGGGTTTGACTAACCTGACCAAGTTGGGGCTCGTGAAGGTTCCAAAACACATAAGTTTGAATGACGTCCAATCCTCCTTCCTTAGCTTTAGCTATCAAAGATGGCCACATCTACTCCAAATTACAATTTCCCTTCTTAGATACAATCTCGTATGTGTTTGTCATCATAATTTTTTTTTTTCTTTAAAAACATTTGTGTATGTTGTAAATTCATAATTAGTAAGGCTAACTCTACCTCTTTCAGTCAAAAAAAAAAAAAAAAAAAAAAAAAATTAGTAAGGCTAACATTGATGTCACATATATATTTCCTCATGGACTTCATTTATTAGACAAAGTTTTTATTATTATTTTAGGACTAAATTACACTTTGCACCCTTAACGTTTATGGTATTTTGATTGTTTATTTAAAGTTGTAAATTTTGGATTTCATACCCTTAATTAACATCCTTAGAGTTACATATTTTTTGGAATTAAAATTTTCCATCCTGCACTTAAGTTTTTCCATCATACACCATGATCATGAGATATTCATTAAGTGTCAACTAAGGTCAAAAGAGCATTGTTTTTCATTCAAAATCACGTTATTTTGAACCCCATCAATGCCGATGATACATGTTTGTATTTGTTTTGAATTTACCTGTATACTATATGTTTGCGGTTGTTTTGATTTTGTACTCTCAAATTTGGAGATATATATATATATATGTATGTATGTCTTACTCTGGCACTTAAGTGAACAATAGGAGCAAAATCAAACAATATGGGAGTAGATCAAAAGTTTAAAACTGTAAGGAGCAAAATAAAAATAATCCTAAATTTTAGGAGAGTAATTTACAACTTAATCTTATTTTAGAGTTCACATTCGCCAACAGTGGTCATTTTTTAAAAAGAAAAAAGAAAGAAGATTACACTACTCCCCCTCTGCATATGACTCCTGGTTTTTGTTTTTATCGGACATGAGTATATGATGTACTTCAATAAACAAGACAAACATGAGGAAGGAAAATGAAATATCATCGAAATGTTTGACAGTACTCCTGCTACCCGTGATGCAATACCCAATAGGAAGCAGATTAAATGATGTGATTCTGAGCTGGGCTATAAGGTTAAAATCTTTTGTGCTTTACAGAGAAAATCGTTCCCACTTCCCAAGCAGCTATGCTTTAAAAAAAAATAAGGTTAGGAAAGAGGGAACAAGAATAATAACGGCCCAAAATAATCATGTCATATTAAATAGGATTTCATTTAATACACGGTCACACTTCTTTTTTTTTTTTTTTTTTTTTCTTTTTTATCTTTTAAATTCGATAGTTGGAAGTGAGACTGTGAGAGTACACTCAATTAATAATATCAAGAAGTGTTACCCAATTAATTAAGCTTAGAAATATTAAATAGTACCCACTAATTAACCTATAAGACTTTTGGCATTTCAATTATCTTAATGGTTTTAAGATAATTCAAATGTTATTTTATTGATAAATTTTTGTATACAATACATAGAATATAATTAGGATTTATAACATTCATGCAATAATTTAAAATTTAAATATAAATAAAAATTATATATCACCTACCCTAGACATATTTTATAGGGAGGAAGATTCAAAATCTACAAACTCCTTATTAAAAAGACTAGAAAGAGTTTTGGTCAACCATTTTACTCATGCATGAGCACTCGAATGCATGTGTAATTGTGTTGAATGTCATTTATTTATTAGGAAAAATAGCTGTAGGACTGGGCGAGCTAATGGGTTCTGAACAAACAGCTGGAACTTGGACTTCTAGCTAGCTAGCTACGTCCTTATAAAGGCCATTAACAAATGCATAAAGGTCTCGGAAACTCAGACTAAAGACAAAAAGTTAAAAATATATAAGGAAAAGTAAATATAAGTCTAAATTTAGGAAATATTTTTAAACATTTTTAGAAGAAAAAAATATTAATTTTTTCATCAAAATAGTGGGTTAACAAATGTTCTAAAAATACCTGTAAACAGGACTCTCGAAGCAAAACGAAAATGCTATAAGAAGAATAGGCATGATAATTGTGAAGAGTGTCATTTATTTTATTACCTGAGGAGTGCTACGAGGATAGTGAATTGAACCCGAAAAGAGCATTTTTCTCTGCCCATCAATGATGAGAGACCTTCCATCGTAAGTGACTTCTCCTCCTTCAGCATGGCCACCACATTCCATCATTATGACCACCACAAGCCCCCAATATAGTCTCCACCACCAACCCATCTCGAGCCTAACCAGGTTTTGTTTCTAAGCTCTTTCACTTTCACAGTTTCTCTCTCTCTCTCTCTCTCTCTCTCTCTCTCTCTCTAGCTAGGATAGTTTTTTAAGAAGTTGCGACGTTAAGGAAGGAAACATGAGGAAATAAATTATTTATACCAAGTGTAGGTGAGCACTGGGCAGATAGATACATGTGATTGGGATATGGTGTTGGGGTCAAATGTGCTATTCTCTCAGACCTCCGGTGCTACCTAGGAAAATATGGTAATAGCTCCAATAGGACATGCCAAAATAACTTTCCCAATGAAAAAAATGGTAATAGCTCCAATAGGCTAAAATAACTTTTAAAATACAAAGGATACTACAGTAATTTCATTTCTCTAATCATCAGTTTGAGAACAACTTGTTTAGATTTTTATTAGAAATATTTTGTTGAAAATGTGTTAAAGTATAATGTGCTTTGAAAAAGTAAGAAAAAAAAAGAGGTCTTAAAATACTGTATATAAAGCTTAAAGAAAAAAAACCAGCTTATAAACTAATCCCAAACATACTTATGTCTAATTGAGAATTGCTTATTTTGTTTTTATAGTTTATTTGCATAATATAAAAAAACTAAAAAGCTAAAAACTAGCTTATTTTCAAAAGGCTGAAACTTAAATTATTTAAAATAAAGCTGAAACAAAAATTAATGTGATATCCACAAACATGGCATAAAACGCAAAAAAATAAAAAATAAAACCTATAATCAAATGGTAAATTATTTGATGAGTTCTTTCTCTGCCCAGAGAGGCAAATTGGGTTTGCCATGTCTGGGCTTCTAAGCTTCATTAAAGCATGAAAAGGAAGAGGTGGCTGAACAGAACATCAAGCACTGCGCCTGTGGGCTCCCTAACCAATCCACCCCTACTACTGGGGCGCTGGACTGGACCACATTTTTTTGCTTGAATTATTAACTAAAGAACTCACTTTGGGCTGGGCTATGATCTTTAAGTAGTATACACTAGTAATTATTTAACCCTACATTGAAGGAAAACTAATTGTATTAATACGGCATGTTTGGTTCGAAAAATTACACCTATGTGACAACCAATTAAGCTACAGTAACACTTAATTATTTGGTTTTTTTTTTTTTTTTTTTTTGAGAAGATATTTGGTTGTACTTTAAGAAATGGTTTTCTCCTTAAAATTTCGCAATGTTGTTGAGTTTGACCGTTGACCAAAAATTTGATAATTTTCAATCACCTTTTCTATACTAACTAGCCACTTGATTCTCAAAAAAAAAAAAAAAAAAAAAAAAAAAAAAAAAAAAAAAAAAACTAGCCACTTCTTACTCTTTTTTTTTTTTTTTTTTGTGCAAAATTTTTTCGATTTTGGGATCATTTTTATATTTTAAGCTCTTAAATAAGACCAATTGACCATCACTCATTCTTTTTAAGCTCAATCCATGTGAAAGTCTTCTTAAAGGCCACCAACTGGCACATGCATTTTATCACAAAATTATTTCTATTGGTGTCTTTAGGCTTTCCAAATCCTTTTCTCTACCATTGTCTTCTAACCAGGGGTGTGAATATCCAACCCACCAACGCAACAAAACCAACCTAACCTAACTTAATGTTTTGGGTTGGTTTTTGTGCTGATTGGGTTCAAATTTGATTTTGAGTCTCATGTTAGTTTGGGTTTGGGTGGATAGTTTTTTCAACCTATTTGACCCGACCCAACATATATATGAGTTTTTTTTTTTATGAAATTTATTTTAATTTTGTATTTTGATATATTTTGGCATGAAAAATGTAATAATAACTCACCAACTAGACCCAACTCAACCTAACCCTTGTGGGTTGAATTGGTTTGGTTTCTACACGTGACAGATTAGATTAGGTTGGACATTTCTTAATTCGACAAGCTCAGGTTGGGTTGAAAAAATGCTCCAACCTAACTCATGCACAACCCTACGGATGTTCTCTTTCGGTTATTGGACATCTTTTGGCCATTTTTTATTATTGACTAACATTATTGCCAACATTCATCTTGTGTATGTCATTCTTAATTCACTATTCCTCTCTCGATGTCCTCTAGATCTTTAGTGTAGTTGTCGTCTGGGTGATGAAGTCATCCAAATTTTCCCAAAGAAATGCTCTTTTTTTTTTTTTTCTAATAGGTTCATATTTATTTAGAGTGTAGTGATTACTTAATAAGATCTGTGTTACCCCCTAAATTGAGAGTTCTACAATGAAGTCTCAATTTATTTTATTAAAATAAAAAATAGGAAAAACTTCATTAAATACATTTGTATTGAATTAATTTAAAAATACACCATAAATAGGGCAAAATTACATCACTTTGATTCCTAGTTATGATTTTAAACAATCAAAATTACAATAATAAGGAATGATATTCGAATCTAAGATCCAAGCTTGAAGGCTACGTTATGAAATGGGAAGTGTTAAGCACCATTTTGCCCAATCCAAAAATCAATATTTGTGAAATTAATGACTATAGCATGTTATGCACCTATTCAAACATGTTGTCATGCTATGCAATGCAAGAAATCAATTCTTCCCATCATGTGAATTTTAAAAGAATTAAATCTAATCCTAATATGCACAATCATATTGTTAAAGACATGAGCATGTAAATTAACACATATTTTTAAATATCACGGTTTTATCCAAATGATTATATGGAAACCAAATTAGGACTAGAAATATAGATGCATGCACGACTTTTTTCAAGTGATTTGGTGGTTGATTACCTTCAAGAATATAGACTACTTTGTTGCTCTTTTCTCCTTGGATCAACCCACATATCTTTCCATTTTAGTCATTGAGGAAGTTGTGTTTGTGGTGTTGTGTATAATATTGTAGTGTTTGAAAGATGATTGTAGACATGGTATGTGAGAATGCTAAGATTAATTAGGTGAAGCTCATTAAAGTAAAGGATATTGGATCCTCTTTTGGGTGATGGATGCTTGTATTAGGAGAATGGGTGGGAAACTCGAATCCCTCCCATCCTGTTATCTAGGCATTTTTTTTGAACTCATGTTTACCCTTTGGCACATTTAAACTGAAGTTCAAGTTGAAAGAGCACTAAAATTTAAAATCCTAAATTTATTGGGCTAAAGTGCCGGTCAGCACTTGGGATCCAGCACCTACAACAAAGTTGATTTTTTTTTTTTTTAGGGTCAAAACCCTTGAAAAAAGTATTAAAAGCCCTAAAAATATATTATTTTGAGGGTTTAACTGATCCTTGATGACCTTTGAAATAAATTCCCTCGAAAAAGAAATTTTTACAGCCTTTGTGACTCTTGAAACCGAAATTTCAACAGCCTACATGACCCTCGAAACAAATGTTTTTATCTTTATTGAGGATTGACAACTTTTGGAAAATTTAAAAGAGATAAAAGAACAATAACCTTTTTTTGAGGGTCTCCCAACCCTTAATATAAGGTTTTTCTCTTTTTAGAAAAAAAAAATAAATAAAAACTCACAACCATGCACATAAACTTTAAAGAACCACATATTAAAAGATCTATATTATACCAAAACACAAATATAAAAAAAAAAAAAAAAAAAAAATTCAATTAGCTTTCCAAGTTACTAAATTCTTCATTTTTGAAGTTTATGTAGACATTTTCACATTAACATAAAGGAACTTAGTATTTTAACTAGATAAAGGAGAAAAAACAAGGAAGAAGAAGAAGAAGAAGAAGAAGAGAAATGAATTAGTACAAGAACCATGCATGATCAAAATCCTAATCTTAATATTATTCTATTTCAATGCAAAACAACCTAATGTACTAATGTTTAAAGGGTCTAACTCTCACATAAAGGATTCTACCTTCTCCTTGTACTTCTCAAAGACTGGTGCATAATCATCAACTTTTCCTTGTATTAGGTACTGCAAGGAAATAGAAACCAATTAATCATGCACTAGTTAAATAGTTGAGGTGTTTGATTGAAAAATTGTCATACAATGAAGTCCATATTGACATGTGATTTTCAAAATGTAACATATTTCTAAAAAAGCAAATTAAGTAGCATAGTTCATTTCATGAATTATTACCTTGACCACAAGTGTCTAAACCCCAACATACTTAACATCCCAATTGATTAAAGCAGAGCTCAATAACTTAGTCATGTTTATTGTGGTGTTATATAATACAATAGAACATTAAGGACTACTTCAAATATTGACTCTTAGTATCACATAAGGAATTATGCAATTCAAATCTATCCAAACACAAACTTAAGTTCAAAAATACTGATGAACTACTAAAAGTAAAAGCAAATCACCCTTCTATTTGGTTCAAGTTCACAACATTTAAGCTTACTCCCATGAAAAAATAGCAAGATTTGCCAAAACACAACCAAGACATCCAACATAAACAAACTTCAAGCAATTAAACAGAATAATTGCGATAAAGAAAAATAATTCAATTAGAAAATAAATGATGCATATAAATCATTGTACGAATTTAAACTATAGATATGAATAGTTCATTAACACACAAGTAAATAAATGAAAGAGAATTAGAATGCCAACCGGCCTTTCCTCCACTTCAATCGAAGCCTGTCCATTTTCAGGAGGGTTGAATACTTCTCCATCAACAAGCTCTAACAATTCAGTTGCTGTTTCAGAAACATGATTCTCCTCGACAAGAGTAGACTTTGAAACAAATTTATCCCAAAAATTAGTTAATTCAGTTGCTGTTTCAGAAACATGATTCTCCTCGACAGGAGTAGACTTTGAAACAAATTTATCCCAAAAATTAGTTAAAGAAGAACAAAAGGCTTTACTTTGAACTGTAAAATTTGTTTCACATTACAAAGTTCAAGAGTAAGGGGCACTTCAACATCATTCACGAAACTTTGTCTCCCGTCATCAACATATCTAAATGCATCATTTAAAACAAAGTAGCCTTTATCTTGAGGTGGAAGAAACTCTGAGTAAATTTGTGCCTCAAACTGTCCCTTCCAGTCAAATATCCAGTCACAAGAATAAGGACTCCTCCATTGAAAGAATTTTATGCATCCACAATTAAGATTTGTGCACTGAATTCACCATAATGAAGAGAGAGTATCTTCTCGTTGATTGCCTGATCAATGAAAATCAATCAAAATATATAAAGAGATCAATCCAAGTCCTTCAGTTCTGTAAGAGTCCCAAGAAATTTGGAAGCATTCCAGTTAAGCCGTTATCATATGCCCATTTGAACAAAAAAAGATCAATCCATAAATGAATTTAAAAATAACATTATCAAACTATTTCCATGTTTCAAAACCACCGTATACTGATCTATAAAAAAGAGATAAAAGTACAAAATTTGAAGGGCTTGTACTCGTACCCGTGTTAGTGTCTATGCTTCCTAGCTCACTCAACTGCTATCAATGTACCTGAAACAATATAGGTAAATAATGATACTGCACCGCTAACAAGAAGAAGTTACTTCATGTTTGACAAACACACACACACACACACACACACACATATATGGGTTGAGTTCAAGTTATACCTAGTATAACTCTAAGTAATGTTACACCACCCAATAACTTGTTAATAAATTTATATTTTGAAATTTCTACTGTTGGATTGCATGTTCTATATGTTCTAAACATGCGTATCAATTTTCATATCAATCAGATGTTATTTACCTTTTGATCCATAAGCTTATCTTTTATGCATTATTTTAAACTACAAAAACTTGAATTTATACAGATTAGTAGATGCCATGACTATTGATTTTTGATCAACTTGAAATTTTGCAAGTATGGAGAATATACAAAGATAATGTAATCCAACGGTCGATTTGTCAAAATTCACATCAAATTAAAAAATATTGTTAATAAATATTCTGTAGAGTTACACTAGGTGTAACTCTAAGTAATGTTACACTATAGTGTAACATTACTTAGAGTTACATATTCTATAAGTTGGATTACATATTCTATAAGTTTTATATATATATATATATATATATATATAAAACTTACAGCTGTTGTAAGGAGGTCAACATTCCAATCTGCATAGGTAATATTCCATTGAAATTGTTTGAGCTAAAACTTCTATAACATTATAGAAAGTTTTACAATTGATATAAGTTATAATAAATGGATTCAGAAAAGGGTTAACAAAAAGAAATCATAAATAAAGGGAAAAGATTAAACCCACTTTCTTTGAACTAAAGTATTTTATGATAAACATTTGAGCAAGGCAATCATATCATAAGAAGTCAACCAATGTAATATGAATAAATACAATATAAACCAAAAGAAACAAGTCCTTGCAGTTTCCTTGGACACTATATCTATTGAATGAATCTCAACGACAAGAGAGCCTGATTAATCACAAATCTAAAACCAAAATCAATCCTAGCTTGGCCAAGCCAATTTTATTACTTCCTTTCGCATCAGCCTGCTAAATTAATTGAATATAGAATTACAAAAAGACTTGTATGCAAGTTCGGATCGAATCTTCCTACTCTTTGATACTCTCGGTTGGCATACTAATTGTTTTGAGTTTTAGCTCAAATTTCAAATTTTGAGCATTTTTCACTCGATGTCTAATTATTTAAGGATAATTACCTTGGCTTTTAGATTCAAACCTTTCAAAGAACTTGTACAGGAAGTGATTCAAGGTTTTTTAGGTTAGACTGAAGTTTGATCGAGGTTGAATCGCGATGATATCATAGTTGATTTAGTTATTAATTAAAAAATAAATAAATATTGACAAAATAGACTAAAAAGTATGAATAAATTAAAACAAATTAAAAATGAATTTTAGTATTTTTTACAATTTTTAAGGTTAATAGAAAATAATAAATCATAAACAAGATTTTTTTTTTTTTTTTTTTTTTTTTTTTTTGCAGTCCTTCAAATAGAAAGCATTTAAATCTAAAATAAGATACCATTTTTAAATAAATTTGCAAATACCACTTTCACCTTCAAAAGTACAATTCTTATTCACAAATAAATTTAGTAAATAAAATCTAATGATATGTTTAATGATAGAGATGAGAGAAGGGTGATATAATAAAAATGAAAATACTATTAATCATTTGGAAAAAAGTGTGTGTGTGTGTGTGTGTGTAGACACACACACCTCTGAGCATGCGCGTGCTCAAAGGTTCTTCTATTTTTTTGGGTAAAAGTTAATGATGTTCATAAATTATAATTTGAGATTAATATATTTTCCAATCACAAAAAAAAAAAAAAAAAAAAAAAAAAAAAAAAATCTAGCGTGATGAGTGTTAAGCATTTGTGGTGAAATAATTGTATGTAATGTGAGTAGTTGCTTAGAGGCTAGTGTTTTTTTTAATTTAATGTGATGTTGTGAGTAGTTTTTTATTTATTTATTTATAGAATTTTTTATTATTATTATTATTATTATTATTATTATTATTATTATTATTATTATTATTATTGGAACCGCTGGTATTTATTTATTTATTTTTATAAGAGCCATGGGTGTGTAGCCTTTCTTTCTTATTTTTTATTAGAAATGTGGGGTAGTGGGAAGTGTGAGGATAGTGGGAAAATTTTAGTTTTTTTTTTTTTGAGAAAAACACGCACGCACGCGCGCACACACACACACACACACACACACACACACATATAGGGGAAGGGGGATGAGATAAGGGAATACACTCACACGCCAACACCAAAACTGCATGCGGCAGTTAGTTGATTTACCATCTTAACCTTATTTATCTTTTTAAGGAATAAGAATAAATTAATTAAATTAGAGGTATTTTTTATAGTAAAAATAATAATAACTAACTTTCTGAATCCTCTTAATATATACAGACTAGCCTCTAAGCACGCGCCTCTTCTATTTTTTTGGGTTAAAAATTAATAATTTGCATAAATTATAATTTAAGATTAATATATTTTACAATCACAAAGAAATCTAAGGGTGTGATGAGTGTTAAATATTTGTGGTGAAATAATTTTATGTAATATGAGTAGTTGCACAAAGGCTAGTGTTTTTTTAATGAGAAATGATATGTCCACAACATTTTTATAACAAATCCTAAGTGGCATGTTGTTACTGGTTGTTATTATTGGGGCAAAAAAGTAATCTTAATGTTAGATTCAAATTTGAACCAATAACAACTAACCACCTGTGATTTGTTGTGAAAATGTTGTAAAAATATTGTAGACGTAGCATCTCTCTTTTTTAATTTAATGTGATGTGACTAGTTTTTTTTTTTAAAAAAATTATGAAAGTTTTTTTTTTATTGGAACCGTTGCTAGTTTTATTTTGTTTTATAGGAGCCATGGGTCGGTAGCCTTTCTTTCTTATTTTTGATTTGAAATGTGGGATAATGGGGTTGAGAAGTGGGAAGTGGGAAGTGGGAAGGTAGTGGGAAAATTTTAGTTTATTTACCATTTTAACCTTATTTCTCTTTTTAAAGAATAAAAATAGATTAATTAAATTAAGGGTATTTTTTACTATAAAAAAAAGTAATAATTAAATTTCTGAATCCTCCTAATATTTACAAATAAACAGTGCAATAGTAAAATGAGTAGTCTGTTGGTTATCAAAATAAAGAGCTCCCCTTTAGTTGTTCAATGTTTTGACCTCCGGTTCAAAGGGTTTATTGAAACCGGCTTGATAGTCAATTCACTATAACCCGATTAGACCGAGTAGTCTAGTTCGGATCTAAAAACCATAATAATTTCAAATTTCAAACCACTTTTTAAAGTCGAATTTATTTCTACGACATTTAGGAGTTTTAACCAATGCAAAGCGTTAATCAACCTACATCGACATTTCATCAACCTCATTTATGCCATTTTATCTAAAGATAGTTTTCTCTTATAAAAACCCAGTGTGTGGATGCACAAACATAGTTCTCTATCAACTTCACCAATGCCACAATCTTTTAAGTTATGAATGTGGTTCATATTCTTGTTAAATAATATTTCGTGTTGATGGTGTTCTATAAGAGTCATAGATTTTGTGTTGGTCCTCAAAGTTCACCGCTCCTTCACACCTTTATCACCTTCTCCACTTTCAGGTGTCAAAGTGAATAGTGAACTCAACTCTCATTATGAATTCGGGTGTAGAGATCTATAGCCTATTTTATTTGACACATGGCTGAGAAACCAAAATGTCCAACAACTTGAATGTGATCATGTCACACTTTTTAAGAAATAAGTTATGAACACAATTTTGAACCTTTCCTATTATTCAAATGAACTCAATGTGTTGGGATTTACATCATGAGTTCTACTCAAAATGTTCTTAGCAAATTTTCTGTTTTCTCTCTATGAAATTACTGAGGGAAGTGATAGCAAGATATATATATATTCCTATGCATTGGTGATTGACACGGTATTTAAGGAAATCTGAAGAGGGTTGCCACCAGCTTCTTCAAGCAAAACTAAAAGATTTCCAGAAGCTTTAAGGAATGATCTGGGCACATGATACCTAGCAAAACATAAAAAAAGAAAAAGAAAAAGGAAATTACATATGTAGATTTATGTAGGTCTAATGAATGTGCATGTGCGTGCATGTATAGTTCTCTGTTCATCTTGTTTAGTTCTATAAATATGCACTAGCTGAAAAAGAATTATCTTTGCTAAACTTGATTTATAAATTTATACTACGTACATTGAAATTATATATGACCAAAAAAAAAAAATTTAACAATAGGTTTCAATTGTAGACGATGACTAAAATTGTATATGGTATAGGTTTGTAGTAACAATTGGAAGTTGAATCCTACAGCTTGCAATGCATTGCAACAAGTTCAATCACACGCTACCTTGTTTAAGTTTGACTAACAATAAAGTCATAATCCACATCTTTAGATGTAGAATTAAATGGTTGGTTGTCAGTGGCGACTCCAGAAATTTTGTCCAGGGTGTTCCTATTCCACTTTGAAAAAATTTCGGGTTATTTTAGTCAGTTTGGAGACGTTTTGGTATATACCGGCCGAAATTCAAGATTTGGCTAGCATGAAGTTTGTGCTTAAAAAAAACAAATATTCTTAAAACCAAAACAAATTTGCATTCAAACACCAAAAAACCTCAAAAGGAAAAAAAAATAAAAAGAAATGAAATGAACAAAGGTAACTGTACAATAAACTATAAGTTCATTTGAAATATTAATAAAATTATTAATTATTGTTGTTTAGTTGTTTCATAAATTTGTTTGTCTTCTATAAACTATAATTTGTTGTGTTGTTATTTCATTAATTATTAAATTATTAATTGTTGTTTAGCCTAATATAATTTAATTTGTTTGTCTTTTATAATGTAATAGTTAATTAAATTATTAATTATTGATGTTTAGTTGCTTCATTAATTTTTTTACTAACTACTAGCAGTCTAGCACACACCCCACTGTACATTAGATTTTAGTTCAAAATTTGTTTGCCATAAAAGTTTTGAGGGTGTTCCTGATATTGCTTGAGGGTGTTCCTATTTTTTTTTTTTTTAAGGATAAACAAATAAAAAAATTTAAATTCTTATACATAAAAAAAAAAAAAAAAAAAATTCAAGTCAGGGTGTTCCTAAGAACACCCTGAACAATGAGTGGCGTCGCCACTGTTGGTTGTGAAGGACTTGTACTGATACTTTTTTTTTTTTTTTTTTAATTTCATTGTCTTTGGCTGCGATATTGAAACAAATTAAGTAATTGTTTGAGCATGGATGACACCGTGACCTAGGACAAGTGACCACGATGATATTGAAAGAAATATAAGCCAAATGACACCTAGATTTATATGTGAGACAACAATTTACATAAGTTATCATACAAGACAAAAATATAACCATTTTCTTATATTTTTACTCTTTCTAAATTACCTGTGACCATAAGACCATGGCTACGTAGCCTAAACTTTAACTAAGGCATTTGCTATTTTATGGTTTTGAAGTATTGCAATTATTTCTTACCTTATTTTGTTTTATTATTTATAAAATACAAAAACACCCTCATGAAATTTTGGTTCTTCCTTATAACTCTCTATGGTTTTCATTTTCGCCAAATTAACCCCTGATATTAACTTTTGTCAACTTTTTTGGGATAGAAAAATCACGTGACCATATTAAGAGGACTTGATTCGTATCACTGCTCAAGTGATTGTCACATGATTTCATTTTTTTTTTTTTTTATCCATAAAAGCTAATAAAAATTAGTCATAGAGATCAATTTGGCAAATATGAAAATCTCATGGAGTTATAAGGAAGAATTGAAACTTCACGGGTGATTTTTGGATTTAGGTTTTCCCCAAATATGTTTTTAGGGAATTCTCTTCTTATGTGTGTATGTACATAATTTTTATTTTATCTGTTTTATGTTTATTATTTGCAAATATAAAACTAACGTGGATGGCTAATGGCTACATACATTATTTGTGATGGTTTGCCTTCGGAGTCATGGAAAGAAATCCAATAGCGACCAATGCTTTGTCCATTAACCCATGTTTCACCTTTTCCCATTGAACTCAGGTTCAAGGCGACAGGGTCATTTCCCTTGGGTGCATTGAAAAATATCTGCAAAATTATAGATTTGTATGTTTACACACGTAGATTAACTATACAAGCATATTAAATATTATAGAGTGAAAAACAAATGTACTGATTATAATGTAATCTCACAGATTCTTATAATTTATGAGATAAAAAAAGACATAAAATGATTAACATTGAAGTGAGGATGATCAGATTTGATCTACCTACTATTTAACCATATGATTATAAGTATATTAGAAAACTTAAATCAACATTGAGGTGTGTGTAGACTTAAGGTGAATGAAAACTTAAAAAACTTGTTAAAAATATTGTAGGTCAGCTAACACCTTCTGGTGTTTTCAGCAAAAACATTCAGGGTTCAAATCTCTATAATCCTAAATATCAATGTATCAAAAAAATGTTAACTAAAACCTTACTACTAAATAGGCACAATTTTTCCTCAAACTAATTTAGATGAGTGTTTTTTTGTAACCATTCAAATAATAATCATCCATCTATACTTTATTCATATCTATGATATATGTAATTGTCATATGATTTATATAAATTACTCAATGAGTTATACCAGTAAAATACACACAAATGATCATTTGATTGTTAGTAGATGAGATTCGTAAATGGACTTAGAGGAAAGATTATCAATAAATTTTATGTATGAATGAATTTAGACCTTTATAATTGCTAGTTGCTACCCTATTTTTCCTGTGTTCTCTTCTATTAGTAAAACCATTATTAAATACCTTAGCGTTTATATAAATATATATATATATATATATATTTTTTTTTTAAATCTTACATGAGCTTTTGTCATTACATACATAAACTGTACAGTTTACCTTGTACCAAGTAAGTATTTGATTGGTAGAAATTCGATTTTTACTCCAGACTGCATCTCCCAATTTTGTTTCTTTATATATTTTCAATTCCTCTCCAAGTAGTCCAACCTGTAATGATTAATGAATTGAGTTTAAATAATACCAATAAATCATTATCTCATATCCAATCTTAGCACATTATCCCATAGAACAAATATTACGCAGTCATGTTCAATATACTTTTTTTTTTTTTAATTAAACATGGTTCAAAAGTCTAAAAATAGTGGTAGATTAATTCAAGGTAAAAGCACTAACCTTATATCCCCATTCATAGTTTTTAAAATCATACAACACTTTTTTGTTGCATTGAATTTCCACTGTTGTTAAGCCAGTCACTTTTCTTTCAAGATAAGCTCCCGAATCCTTTACACAAAGCACAAACAATTTTTATTTTTTAGAGCTGACATATAAATATAAACTTTAAAGAAATAAAGTTACAAAATCATTACCTGTAGCCCAACCATAACGCTGAGTATAGAAATATTATTCATTCCCTTATTTAACACAATTGGAATATCCATCGAGAAGCCCTGCCTAAATCTTCCATTTGCTGAACCTGAATACCAAACATAATTGGTGAAGGTAATTAACTAGCTTGAAACTCAAAAATTCTTGAATTTTAATCAAAGGCTTCAATTTTTTTTTTTTTTAAACATAGTATACATAAACATATATAATATAATCCAACAATTTTGAAATCTTATATTTCTTGCCTTTCAATCATTAAAAGGAGGATGCTCTGGTTCAACATGTTAGAAGATATATATATATATATATATATATATTAGCTCGTGGAATTTGATTATAATTATTAATTATATCCCTTATTATGTAGGAAACACTTGAAATTCACACAAATAATAATAAGAATAAGAATAATAATAATAATAATAATAATAATAATAATAATAAAAAAAGGTGATGTCATTTTCCAAGATGTTTGATATATATATATATATATATATAGATATTTATTTATTTCTTTGAGGTGAGCAAAGAAGTTTGAATTTAAGTAAACTACCTATGAATTATCAAAAAAAGAAGTAACCTACCTATGTATATGTTGTTCAAAAAAGCACGCGCAACATGTGCAAGAGATTCAACATGAAGTATTGGTTTAGTGCAAGGCAAATTGTGTTGAAACCTATACTTCAACAGGAAAATCAAAATCCATTAATTCTTCATAAATGTCATTAGGTTGATGCAAAGAAGAGAATGCATGAATATGAGAGATGAATTTACCTAAGAGTATACCAAAGATAATCAGATTTGTCTTTGGTTGTACTAGTTTGCTCAAGTAATCTCTTTGATTTTAGTGATGTATCTCCAAAGTTCATTATGACATCGTTGAATTCTTTCCAGCTATTAGCTGAACCAAAAGTTTGTACTGGTGTTATGATTCTGTTATTATACTTTGTGTTCACCTATTCAATATAAGAAAAACATGGAACTTAAGCTCGCCATCAAAATAAATGAAAAAAAAAACTATACTTTATATATGTCAAATGACTGTAAACTCGTAAGACATACACATATTGGTCTTGTCAAAACAAGAATTTGAGGCATATTTGAATATAAATGTATTTTTTCAAAATTTAAAACAAAATTTTGCTAGAAATTTGTTAAAAAATTAAGTGTAGGATTTGTAATTAATTAGTAAAATGTTATGAGCTCAAAACTATAGTTATTGCTCTACCCAATGAATCAACAATTTGGTATTTCTTGTCCTAACAGTTAGAATGTCGGATTTCAAATATTTAGAATTGTCAACTATAGAAAACATTGTTACATTATAACTTACCTGTGCTGTATTAAAAGTAATTTTTTTACAGTGTGGAAGAATACTGATCGACTTTGGAAGCAATTTGAATGAAATATTTCGAAATTGGACAATAGCATTATTATGTGTATCATTGTTTATCAGAAATGCCGCACAGCCTTCTTTCTTTCCCTCGAAAACAATGGCCTATTGATTAAAAGAAAGAAACAAAATAATTGTTAATATAATATTATATTGTAAGTTTCATCTTTAAGTACATTCAATGATATGAGAAAACATAATAAGAATTTTGGCACATTACCTCTTGCTTTTCACCTAAAGAAAAACTTCTTCTAACTCCATGTAGTAAAGTTGTAGAGCATAATTTAATTGCAGCATGCAACTCCTTAAGATGCCCCCACTTAGGTTGCCTTATGAGTCCTAAAATTATTAAAAGTATTAATTATTTTATCCATATAATTAAGAAGCATTGGAACTTATGCTACTTACCATATTCATCAAGAGGAGCTTGATCATAATAAGCTGTTATGATATATGCAGAGCTTGTTCTCCCAAAATTTGTTCCACCATGGTACTACATAAGGAATGTAGTATTAGGGACATTGACATGATTAGGCTGAGATAACTAAAAGGCTTATGTAATATGCACCAGTGAAACTTAAAAGAAAATATAATCAACCAAATTGAAATATAATAGCATTAGTTAATGAGATTCATAACTAAAATACCATACCATGTAATAATTTACATAGCTTCCATTTCTTGCAATAAAAAGTGCTACATGAAATGCAATGTTTTCTACAGACCTTGGGTATGGCTTCGTACCATATACTTGATAGCTTCAAAAGAAAGTTAATTACAGTTAGTTGACTCTTTAAATGACTAAGAATCATTGTTTTTGACAAATTCAGTTATTTATATGGCAGAAGTTTTCTATTACGATATTATAAAAAAGGGAAGGGGCTTGGAAATCATTAACTTAGATTCATCTTGAAAGCATGATGCCATATATATACTCTCTTGTTAGCTAGTACCAACAACCATTTCAACTGTCATTACCACCATAGTTCCAAACTTTCAAAGCTAGCCATTAGTTTCTTATGGGATACTATTCTTTAAAGTGAATGGAATATATGTAACATTTACTTAAACTCCTTGCCCTAAAAATAAAAAATTAAAGGCGTAAATGCACTTTTAGTCCCTATATTTTGACTTTTTTTTCATTTTAGGCCCTACATTTTTATTTTACCACTTTTAGTCCCTAAACCAATTAATGCCTAACGTTTAAGTCCTTGAAGCACTATTCCGTCAACCAACTAACAGAACAGTTAACGTTGGTATTAAAATATTATTAAATTTTTTTTTTGATATTTTTTAAATGTCAAAATTAAAAAATAATAATAATTACTTAATTTTAATTAAAAAAATAAAAAAACAAACAAAAAAAATTATTTTCTTTCAAACAAAAATTTTACTTTCTTTTAATTAAAATGAATTTTTTGTATTCCAATCTTTTTTTTTTAATTTTAGAAAAACATATTAATGTTTTTTTATGTTCTTCCCCCTATATGATTCACATTCTAATCAAATTAAACCTTATTTTCTTATCATTTTCTTTTCCTTTCTTGCACTTTCTTCATAACCAAACACATTAAAACAAAATAAATAAATTAAATGTCTTTCTTGTATTTTTTTTTCTTTTCATTATTTTTTTAGAAGAACATGTTCATGTTCTTTGTGTTCTTCCCTATAATCAATCTCCAGCAAAAAACAAACCCTAAATCCAGATCCTAACCAAACCCCAAATTCATATCACCAATAAAGCAAGCCTTAGCCTTCAAACTCATAAATTTTCTTGGCAAACAAACACAAAAAAAAAAAAAAAAAAAAACCCACTGGGAAAAAAAAAAAAAACCCAAATCACCACCACCAAATCAAAGAACATGAAGATCAAACCCAAGCAAAAGAACATGAAGATCCCACCCACGCCGTCCATCAAGCCGGATTAACCCAGCAAACCCGATCTCCTTCTTCTCAACCCAGCAAACCCCAACCCGATCCCAACCCAACAAACCCGATCCCAACCCAGCAAACCCAACTTGGTCTCAACCCTAGCCACCCCTATCTCTCCCAACCCAGCTGGCTCATAACCACCCACCCCAACCCAACCTCAACCCCAGCCCAATCTCTACCCACCAGCCACCCCGATCTCTAGCCAACCCAGCCGGCTCATAACCACCCACACTCTCCACCCAACCTCAACACCGATCACCACAAACCCACTCTCCACCACGCCGATCCACACTCTCAGACCTCCATCACGCCAATCCCCATAAACCCACGCCCTCCATCTCACCACAGCAAGTCGGCAACACTATATGCACAGAAACCCATACAAAAAAAATGCCAAAGAGACCCATTGATTTGAGAGAGGAGCTTGAGGCATATGGGTTTGGGTTTGAGCAAAATCAAGAGATAAAGAGTGGAGAAAGAAGAAAAAGAAGAAGAAAGCAAGAAGGAAAGGAAAGAATGGAGGCGGAGAAGAAAAAGGAAAAGAAAGAAGAAACAAGCACCAACGGGAGAGGATTATGGTGTTTTTGGGCTTGATTTTTTGTTTTTAATTTTGTTTTTAATTTTATTTTTAATTTTTTATTTAGTTAAAATTAATTTAATAAATTAATTTTTTTAATTTAAATTCTAACGTGACAATTTTTTAATGCAAAAATAAAATTTTTAATTATTATTTTACTGTGCCGTCAGCCACGTCAACATTTTCTGTTGGTTGGGTGACGGTAAGGACTTATACGTTAGGCGTTAATTGGTTTAGGGACTAAAAGTGGTAAAATAAAAATGTAGGGACTAAAATAGAAAAAAGTCAAAATGTAGGGACTAAAAGTGCATTTACGCCAAAATTAAAAAGAAGAAGAACAGTACAATGATTTGATCATACTTAGATATCCAATTTTCTGTCCATAGTGATGGCTTGTTTGGTGAATTGGGTCCTCGAAAAGTTTCTCCACATGTCAACCCATTGCATGTATTAATCTGCATGTTTATTTTTTTAAATGAAAATACAAAACATGGTCCAAAATGCATCAGTGCAATCTTAAAATTTAACAAAGAAATCATTTTAAAATAAGCAGGTTAGATTCCTTTATATGTAAAACTAGTACTGACCACTGGATCAGGAGCATCAGTTTGCTTGCACATCACCCATGGTACACCAGTTTTGAGCCCAACCGCCATTTTAGCTGCCCAACGAACATAAGGGGGTCCTTTTTCGTGGAATGCAGCTTCAATGTTTTGATATTCATTCTCAATCTATACCAACATTAACATATTTCATGTGAGAAATTATATGCAATAAAGAATTTATTACAAATTCACTGGGAAGAGAAGGTATAGTACTTGAGACAGAATGATGGGACCTCCTTGCGAGGCATATAAACCCTCTGACTTCATCAAGTTCACTATTTTTGTGGTAAAATTTTGCATGTAGAACTACAAAATGGAATAACCAACAAAAATAAAATCATTTTAATTGTCAAGTACCAGTATATCAAATCAATGCACTTGGTATACGAACTTTGGCATGAAATCAAATGCAAGAATTTGGAAAATTTTTAGACCTTAAAGTAAGCTTAGAGCCTTGCTATTTGGAAAAAAAAGAAGGTAAAATTTAGATGCAATTTCTTAGGTAGAATATATTAGATTTTCCAATTAAATGTTTGTACTTTTCTTTTTATAAAAATATTGTTTGTATTTTTTTAATCAAGATAATGTGTAAATTTAATTGAAAAACTTAACATACCGCATTTAAGTATTTTTCCTTGAAAGAATTAAGTCATATTGAGTAGGGGAAATTGTCCCACAGAAAGTAGGAAAACAATTCAGTCCTATCACTTATGTATATAATTCAAGAGAATTATTATTATTATTATTATTATTATTATTATTATTATTATTATTATTATTATTATTATTATTATTTTATCGAGCTACTAGATTATCCTACTAATCACCCATTGTGAATATGAGAGAGAGAGAGAGAGAGAGAGAGGTATACCTTAAACGGCTCATTGTTTGATCGATAAACAATGCCAGGGACATCATGTAACCAAAACGGAAACCCCCTACAATCCAAACACTCTTTGAATAAAAGATGAATGCAATAGTCATGACTCTTGAGAGTCAAATATTATTCATTTTAAGATGATAACAACAACAAACAGATTTTTGAAATTTTAAATTGATAGTATCATATGGAAATTTATTGGGCATACAAAGGTCACTTAGAATTTAAAAAAAAGTACATATCATTTGTAAATTCCAACGAGATTTAAGAATGAAAGAAGTCCATAAATGATAAAGAGGAGACATACTTCTGACGCTTTCATATCATAATATACTACCATATGTCCAAAAAGTTAAATTATTAAAAAAAATTACATTTAATCATTTAACTATAATTCTAACAATAAAAATATATATTTTTTCTATAAAAACAGCTATTATAGCCTAATAATATTTTTCAATATCAATTAGACTTCCTTAATATTTTCTTCTTAAATTAATTCAACCACGCATCCAAGAATAAATTTATCTTATTCGTCATTTATCCTCCTCTTTAAATATTTTATAATTCCCAAATTAATATATCAGTTGTTAAACAAAACATTTTTTTAGAAACAAAAAACGAGTAAATGTTAAAAATTAAAAGTAAAAGGTTAAAAATTTTCAATAATTGTTAAAATTTTGTAAAATAAATGTTGACCTATTGGTGCGCTAAAGTTTTTTATTAATGACTTGAATTAAATAATTTTAAATTATAGGTGTAAACAAAAATTTAAAAGAAAAAGATTAGTGATATATTAAAAATAAGGACAATTATGGTGTAAAAATATTTACTATGATGTGGTTTACTTGTTTAGAAATTCATATTTAAAAGTGGAATAAAGTTTAGCTACAAAATTGGTTATAACATTAGATTATAACCTTACTCAATATTTTTTTATTGAAGGTGAATTTTGACAAATCCACCATTGGATTACATCTTCTTATAATATCTTCCATGTTTGTAAATTTTTTAGAAAATTAAAAGTCAATTGTTATGTCATCAATAAATTGTTTAAATTGTAAGTTTCGGTAGTTTTAAATTATGCATAAAATATAAACTTATAGACCATATAGTAAATAATATCCGATTGACAAAAAATTTAACAAGTGTATTAAAAGTGAAAAGAACATACAAATTAATGGTTAGATTTTCAAAATATGTAATAATATTTATTTTATTAAATAAGGTTGTAGTCTCAGGCTACAACCAATTTTGTAACCAAATTTTATCTTTAGAAGTGAACCTTAATGTTCTTGTAATTGGTCTACTTTAGTAATTAGCAATTGTTATGATGATGAACTGATAATAAAATATTAGTTAGCAAAGAAAAATAACAATAGTTTGTTTTATTTTTTTAGATAGTTATATTTTGTTTAAATCTTATATATTGTTGATTATAGATACGTACCCATAATTCCATTCACTCTCAATGAAAGGCCCAATCCTAAGGCAAACATACATCCCTTGTGCCTGGATGTTCTTGATGAATCGCACCAAATCATATCTTCCTTTGAAGTCATACTATGCAACACAAAATGCCAACATAAGAGAGAGAGAGAGATGTAAGAAAATGAGCTTTATGACATTCTATATTTATAATATTAAAACCAAATCATGAAATGAATCAATTTCAAATGTAGAGGATTCTAATATGAGAGAAGAGAAAAGGGTTTAACCTGAGCAGGTTGGGGTTCGTGAAGGTTCCAAAATACATAGGTTTGAATAACGTCCAATCCTCCTTTCTTGGCTTTAGCTATTAAAGATGGCCACATCTGCTCCAAAATTATATAATCTTTCTTCTTAGACAATCCTCTGTTTAGTCATGATAAATTAAAAAACCGTTTGTATATACATATATATAAAAAGGTGTAGGAGTGATCCAAGGGAATGACCAAAGGTAGATTCCCTACCTTGACTTGACCATAGTAGGATTAATATGTCTAAGATTATAGTCACATATGTAGTTTATAATTTTCCCATGGACTTCATAAATTAGCAAAAGAATTTGCTATTATTTTAGAGTTACATTCCCTATAGTTACCCTTTTATTCAAAATTTATAGAACAAAATTACACTACTCCCCCTCTACACATGACCATATAAGTTGTATTTTTCTTTTCTTTTCTTTTCTCTCACCAACATCTGATTATATAAGGAACTTTAATAAACACAACAAACGTGAAACAAGGAAAAAGAATTATAAGCGAAATGTTTGAAAATACTCTTGCTGCCAAGAGCCTTATTAATTAATTAATTGAAACTTTTTAGTATTTTTTAATAAAAACATCCAAGATTCAAATCATCATACCCTAAATATTTATAAATCAAACAATTAGAGAAAGGAAAGTGCTCGTGCAATCTGTGATGCAGTGGGAGACAAATGATCTGCTCGGGCTATATTTTTCTTTCCAGCACTGGGAATCTTTAAAGGTAATTATAAAGATTAAAAGAAAAGAAAAGAAAAAGGCCACAAATAATTTATGTCAGCTTCTTGATGCTGGCCGGCCGCCATACTTAAGCAGAAAATGAAAATTGTGTGATCTCAGTTTCGCAAGAAACGTGTTTAGCTTCACATCACACTAAAGCTGGGTTTGGATACGGATGAAAAGGCAGACATTTGCGTCTGCATTTCCCCCTTTTTTTTTTTTTTTCAAATGAGTTCTATGGCTGGAATGCTTTTCCAGTGGGTCCCGTGCACTGTTTACAAGACCCACAAACCTCTTTTTTCACACAAACTTTTATTAAAAATGAGTCCTACGGCATTTTTTCTTAATTTTAGGATATTTGAATTTTACCCTATAAAGTTTGAGGATGTTTGAATTTTACACTCTGAAATTTCTGAATTTTGGGTATAATATCCAAACACCCCAAACTTTAAGAGATAAAATCTAAATTCTAAAACGTCAAGGTGTAAAGTTCAAATACCTCCAAATTTTAAGGAGTAAAATTCATATTCTGAAATTTTAAGGTGTAAAATTCAAACACCCTCAAACTTTAGGAGTATAATTTGCAATTTGTTTCTTTTTTTTTTTTTTTTTTTTAAGATTTCAAAGTACAAACAGTATTTTTAAGATGATTGAGATATAATTTTTATTGATAAATTTTCATATGCATTACATATATAGACTCTAAATTGTACCTTAATTAAATTTTAAAAATTCTATCACAGTCAAACTTCCATTAATTGAGATATAATGCACAGGTTACACTAATCCAACTAATTATTCAATTCTAAATGTTTGTTTGAGAATAACATATTTAACTTTTTGTTAAAAAATTTGTTATTGAAAGTACTGTAAATAAAAGATAAAAACTAAATAAAATAAATAGAAAACTCTCATGTGACCTACAAATAGTAGGGGAGAAAAAAGCAATAAACTAGCTTATAATCAAACGCACACTAAGTAATACTAAGTATGCGTTTGGATACCGCTTATTTTGCTGAAAACTGAAGACTGAAAACTGAAAAAAAAAATATATATATATATTTTTTTTTTTACTGTTTGCTACAGTAAATGTCACTGTTCATTGGCCTGAAATCACTGTTCATGGCCAATGAACAGTGACATATGCGAGTCTTAAAAAAAAAAACGCAGGAAACGTGGGAACGCGGCAAACGTGCCGCGTTCCCAAACAGAGCTTAAGGATACTATGAATTTTAGAATATAAGTATTAAAAACTAATATGTCACTAATCACAAAACCAAAAACAAAAAAATAAAAATAAAAAAGAAATAAAAACAAGTCTTATATTCATTTGTTACAGTGTTAAGTCCACAAATTATATATATATTACTAGATTTGTAGTAAAATTTATAGAAACTTTAGCATTTTCCATTCAATACTTCTTCCTCTCACATGATGATAACTATATGGACATTTACCACCATACACCCTTAGTGTGATAGTCACTTCACAAGTATAAGTGTTTGTGGAGTGTGGGAGGCAAGGATTAGGATTTAAGTCTTCAGGACGGAGTTTCACACACATATACATTTAGATTAAGTTAGAGTAGAATTTCTATTTTATATAAAATAAAATAAAATAAAATAAAACTATATGGACATTTGTTATTTGACAAATTTTTTAGAAAAATTTGATACTACTTTTAGGGGGAATATAAAAAACTATAGAAAAAAAATCAGTTTTTTTATCCAATAAAAAATTTCTAATATATATATATGCACAGTATACACACACTCAAAGATAGAACTAGGTAATCGGTTGGGTCCCTACTAAACGGCTTCCTAGCTAGTCATTAGCCCGGATTAAATATTTGGCAAATCCTAAGAGAAAACCCACCATTTTCAGCCACATAATTAGCCAAAGTTAGTTAGTTTGTTAGTTTTTTTTTTTTTTTTTTTTTTTTATCACATAATTAGGCTAATTAGGCAAGTTTTAACACAACGAAATGAGCAAGTTTCATTTCTTAGAAAAAAAAAATAGAAAGTTTCCCGCAAAGAAGGAACGTGTAGAGCAAATGCCACAATTTTTTCTTTTGTCAGTCATAGATATATTTTTGATGCATTATCCATCAGAAGAATAGGGAAAATAATTTTGATGAATGTCATTTACCTGAGGAGTGCTACGAGGATAGTGAATTGAACCCGAAAATAGAATTTTTCTCTTCCCATTGATGATGAGAGATCTTCCATCATATGTGACTCCTCCTCCTCCTCCTCCTCCTTTAGCGTGGCCGCCACCTACTTCCATCATTATGACCACCACAAGCCCCCAACACAGTCTCCACCACCACCCCATCTCAACCCCAACCTGCTTTGCTGCTCTCTAAGCTCTCTCTCTCTCTCTCTCTCTCTCTCTCTCTCTCTCTCTCTCTAGGTTGCTATTTAAAGAAATTGGGACGTTAAGGAAAAATGAGAAGCACGATTATTTGTACTAAAAGAGTTGGTTAGCTTATGGATAAATGTGAGTGGGATATTAGGGTCAAATGTGCTATTCAAGTATTCTTTCACCGTTAGTCTATCTGTATCCATTTTTATCGGGGAAAATATGGCAAGGATATAGCTCCAATATATCAGACATAAATGTTTGAAATAGTTTATATTGAATTATTTTGTAATGGCCCAAGCGGCTCAATTGTAGGGTAACCCTAGACTTTATCGTTCCTATATATATAAACCCTATTAATTAGGATCATTGTGACTAACACTTTACTCGATCGTGTCATATAAACCCTAGACTTTATCTTTTTTTCTCTTGCTTCCGCTCTTTCTCAACTGTCTACGATATTGTTTCTTTGATTTTAACAACAACGTTTGGAATGCAAAGGATACCATAGTAATTCCACTTCCGTTTTCCATCTAGAAATGTGTCATGTTTGAACTACGTACCTATTTATTTATTTTTAATATATGAATATCTTTCTCTTCCCAAAGAGCCACATCCCAAATTTGTTTTGCACCTCAAGTTGCTGTGGGGTTTTTAACTATCCAAAAAAATAAATAAATAAACCACACTTGAGATCTAGTTGACACCTTTAACTTGTATATTTATAGAAGGGTGAGATTGGGGTTCAGTGTCCAGTTGCATTGGACCCGTTGAGATTAAAACATGTGTCTACTTTTGAATACATGTCACTATCTTAACGGATCCAGTGCACTACATGCACTGGACCTAAACCCCACCTTTTATAAAAAGGAAGAGATAGAAATTACTTTTAGAAGTAGTTTAATTTTTAGAGATAAAAAAATTATCTACAATAAAATTTAAAAAATAAATTATACATTATACATTTTAAAATAATTATATATTCTTACGCATAATATGAATGTGGTATAAATGATTTAATATTGGCATATTTGGTATGCAAAATTCCAGTCCATAATGGAATTACTAAATTATTTGGTTGTGCTTTAAGGAATAGTGGCTCTCCCTAAAAGTTTTGCATTGAGAGTTGACTATATATTGACTTTTGATCGTGAACAAAAGTTGAAATTTTTAACAATCTTTTCTACATTGATCACTAGCAATATCTCACTCTTTTTTTCCCATATCTTTCGATTTTGGGATCCATTTTTTCAATTTAAGCTTTTCATAATTGCTTTTTTTTTCCACTAATTACTTGAATAACATGAGATAAAAAGCTAAAAGTTAATTTATTTTTAAAAAATTGAAAATTGGATTATTTAGAATAAAACTGAGACAAAATGTAATGTGTGACTCTCCAACGGTAGACAATTTAAATAAAAAACTAGCTTCCAATCAGTCACCAAACACACACCAAAAGAAGTGACAGTAAATATACGTTCCTATACATCGGTGATTGACACGGTGTTTAAGGAAATCAGAAGAGGATTGCCAACAGCTTCTTCAAGCAAAACTAAAAGATTTCCAGAAGGTTTGAGGAACGATCGGGGCACATGATACCTGAAAAAGATTTAAACAAAAGGAAATTAAATATGTAGATTTTTTATTTGATCTAATGAATGTGTGTATGTATGTATAGTTGTCCGTTCACCTTTCTAGTCCTATATGCATTAGCTGAATTTGATTTATAAATGAGTAATGCTTTGTTCATAATATTTTTACAATAATTTCGCAATGAACTCTAGATAGTAAGTTATTTCTATTTCTAATCTAAGCGCATCATTGACGTTACTCTTTTATTTACTAATAACAGTTTCTCATCTAAAATTTATTGTAAAAATGTTGTAAACGTAACATAATTCCTTATAAATTTATGCTATATTGAAATTATGTAAGACCAAAAAAAAAAAAAATCCTTACAAAAACAAATTACAATAGGTTTCAATTTTATAGAAGATGACTAAATTTGTATATGGTATAGGCATTTAGTAAAAATTGGAAGTTGAATTCTACGGCCAGTCATGCACGGCAACAAGTTCAATCATGCGCTACGTGCTTGTTTAACTAACTATAAAGTTAAAAATTCACATGTTTTAGATGTATAATTAAAAGGGTGGTTGTGAAGAACTTAGACTACTTTTTTTTTTTCTTCCTTTTTTTTTTGTCCATTTGTCTTTGGTTGCAATTAATTGATATAGATTAAAAAAATTTGTGAAAGCTTGAATGACTGTGACTTAAGACAAGAGACCACATTTGGTGAGAGTACAATTTACATAAATTACACAATACATGCATGACAAAAATATAAAAATTTTCTTATATTTTTCCTCATTCTAAAATCCTAAACTTTGACTAAGACCTTTGCTATTCTATGATTCTGAAGTATTGCAATTCTATTTTATTTATTTATTACAAAAATATTTTTTGGGAATTCTCTATCTTGTTCTGTGTGTGTTTGTATTATGTAAGTTATTTTTTGTTTATTTTTTCTGTTTGATGTTTATTATTCTGAAATACAAAACTAATGCGGATAGCTATGATGGCTACATACATTATTTGTGATGGATTGCCATTGTCATCATGGTAAGAACTCCAATAGCGACCAATGCTTTGTCCATTAACCCAAGCTTCACCTTTCCCCATAGAACTAAGGTTTAAGGCTATGGGGTCATTTCCCATAGGTGCATCGAAAAGTGTCTGCAAAATTATCAATTTACATTATTACACATCGATTAACTATACAAGCATATTAAATATTATAGAGGAAATAACAAATGTGATGATTATTAATTATGTACTCTCACAGAAAATTAACAATTCTTTTGACTTAAAAGATAAATAGAAAGTGGGTTCCAGTTAGCTCAATTGGTAAAATCTCTAATGATTGTATAAGAGATCTGAGGTCCAATCTCCGCCTACACCAAAAACTGATTGGTGTCTTGGTCTAATGATAAAAAACTATCATCAGAAGCAGACGCCATAGGTTGAAATTCTCTCAAAAAAAAAAAGATAAATAGAAAGACTTAAAATGATTGATAACATAAATACAACAATTCAGTCAAACTAGTTCAAATGAGTTTTTTATGTTTTTTTTTTTTTTTTTTTTTTTTTTTTGAGATAGAAATGAGAGTTTTTATGTAACAATTCAAATGATCATTTATATATATTTTAATCATATGATCTATGTAGTATGTATTCATAAAAATAACAATAATAATAATATCACATGATTTGTGTAATTGTCATATGACTTGTTTAAATCATTTAATAGGTGATACCATTAAAATACACACAAATGGTCACTTGAATGTTAAGACAAGATTCCTAAATGGACTTAGAGGAAACATTATCAATAAAATTTTTGCATGAATGAATTTAAACCTTTATAATTGCTACCTTTCTTTTTCCTTGATGTGTTCTCTTGTATTTGCAAAACCATTTTTGGATACTTCAGCATTTAAAAAAAAAAAAATCTTACATGACCTTTTGTCATTACATACATAAACCGTAGAGTTACTTACCCTGTACCAAGTAAGTCTTTGATTGGGGGAAATTCCATTATTCCACGCTACATTTCCCAAATTTACTTCTTCATATGTTTTCAAGTCCTCTCCAAGTAGTCCAACCTGTAATGATTAAAGAATAGAATCTAAATTGTAAAAATAAATCAATCTCTCTTATATATCCAAACTTAGCACATTATTCTATATATAGGACAAATATTACGCAACTATGTTCAATATAAATATTTTTTGCAATTAAATATGGTTCAAAAGTCTTAAAATTGTGATGGATTAGTCTTTTTATTAATTTAATTAAATAGTGGTGGTAGATTAATTCAAGGTAGAAGCGCTAACCTTATATCCCCATCCATTGTTAGTTAAATCAAACACTTTTTCGGTGCATTGGATTGCCACTGTTGTTAAGCCAGCCACTTTTCTTTCAAGAAAAGCTCCAGAATCCTTTACACAAGCACAAACGATTTTATTTTTGAGTTAACATATAAATATAAATTTGAAACAATAAAGTTACAAAATCATTACCTGTAGCCCAACCATAACGCTGAGTATAGAAATATTATTCATTCCATTATTTAAGTTAATAGGAAAATCCAACTTGAAGCCCTCCCTAAATCTTCCATTTGCAGAACCTGAATACAACCAAACATAATAGGTGAGGGTAATTAACTAGCTTGAAACTCAAAAATTCTTGAATGTTTAATCAAAGGCTTCAATTTATATTTTTTTGAACGCAGTATATATTTACATGTATAATCGAACAGTTTTAAAAGGAAGGAGTTTTGGGTTCAACGCGTTAGAAGAAATTGTTTTTATTTTTATTTTTTGTTAATTTGGTTAATCCCTCATTATGTAGGATACATTTGTGATTCACACCAGAAAAAATATATTATTCTATATCTATATCTATCTAAAATATAAAACCGAAGCATTGTTAACCTTTTATTAACCTCCTTTATGTTATATGATGCATTAGCATACTATGCCACATCAATTGTTTACTTCTCTTAAAACAAAAAATATCGTTTCGCTTGATGATCTTATTATATCTTTTTAATTGATTGTTTCACATTCACTTCTTATAGAAATTAGAAACATTTTTTTTTTTTTTGCAAAGAATTGATTCTTCTTAATGTTTCATGGTTGACTATTCGTCGTAATATATTATTTATTAGCTAAATTTTATTTTGAGTATTTTTATTTTAGAGAAATTTATTTTATGAGTTTGAATGAGATTTTTGCTCCGTAAATTTGATATAAATTTAAAATTTTATATGTAATTGGTTCTGGTGCATCGCATGAGTTTAGTGACTAATATTAATAATAAAGGTAATTAATGTCATTTTTCCAAGAAGATTGAATTTAATAATTAACGTACCTACGAATATGTTGTTAAAAAATGCATGTGCAACATGTGCACTAGATTCAACATGAAGTACTGGATTAGTGCAAGGCGAATTGGGTTGAAAGCTATAGTTCAACAAAAAAATCCATTAATTCTTTATAAATGTCAGTAGGCTGATGCAAAGAAGTGAACGTATGAATATGGTTGAAGCAGGTAAAATTCAATGAGAGATATATTTACCTAAGAGTATACCAAAGATAATCAGATTTGTCTTTGGTTGTGTTTGTTTGCTCAGGCAATCTATTTGATTTTAGTGATGTATCTCTGAAGTTGACGATGACATCGTTGAATTCTTTCCAGCTATTAGCTGAATCAAAAGTTTGTACTGGTGTCATGATCCTGTTATTAAACTTTATGTTGACCTATTCAAGATAAGAGAAAATGGAACTTTAGCAAATGATCAAAGAAAGGACAAAAATATATCTGCACTTTATACATGCCAAATGACCATTGTAAACTCGCAAGATATCGATTAAATTCTAAATAGCATAAATTATAAAACTATTGGTCTTGTCAAAACAATAATTTGAAGCATAATTAAACAGAATTATTTTTCCAAAATTCAAAAAAAAAAAAAGGCTAGGAATTTGTTAAAAAAAATTAAGTGTGTACGATTTGTAATTAATGAATAAAATGTCATGAGCTCAAAACTATAGTAATTGCTCTACCTAATATGTAAAAAATTTAATATTTCTTGTAGGATTACAAATATGTATAATGATCATCTGCAGATTACATTGTTACATATATTATATATAACTTACCGTTGCCGTATTGAAAGCTACTATTTTACAGTCTGGTAGAATACTGATCGACTTTGGAAGCAATTGGAATGTAATATTTCGAAATTGGACAATAGCATTATTATGTGTATCATTGTTTATTAGAAATGCCGCACAGCCTCCAGTATTTTCTTCGAAAACAATGGCCTAATTAGTTAAAAGAAAGAAACAAAAATAATTGTCACTATAATATTATGTTGTAAATTTCATCTTTAAGTACATTTAGTGATATGAGAAAACATAATAATAATCTTTGTACATTACCTCTTGCTGTATACCTAAAGGAAATTTTGTTTGTGTTCCTTGTAGCAAAGTTGTAGAGCACAATTTAATTGCAGCATGCAACTCCTTAAGATGCCCCCACTTTGGTTGCCTTATTAGTCCTAAAATTATTAAAAGTAGTGGATTATTAATTGTTTTGTCCTTCTAATTAAGATTAAGAAGCTTAGGAACTTTTGCTACTCACCATATTCATCAAGAGGAGCTTGATCATAATAAGTTGTTATGACATATGAAGAGCTTGTTCTCCCAAAATTTGTTCCACCATGGTACTAGATAGATATGGAGTGTGGTATTACACATGATATGATTAGGTTTCAGATAATTTGCATAAGTGAAAATTTAAACGAAAATATTTATATTCAAATGAAAATATAATTGCATTAGTTAATGAACATTATGATTAAAATACCATACCATGTAATAATTTACAAAGCTTCCATTTCTTGCAATAAAAAGTGCTACATGAAATGCAATGTCTTCGGCAGACCTTATGATTGGCCCCATACCATATACTTGATAGCTTCAAAAGAAAAATTACAGTTAGTTGGCTCTTAAAATTACTAAGGATCATATTGTTCTCATTCATAACAACATTGATAATAACTAATTCAATTAATTTATTAGAAGTTTTCAATTACAATACAATAAAAAGGGGGAGTGGAAATCATTAACTTAAATTCATCTTACAACCATAAGCATGATCCAGTACTCTATCTCCACGGTACCAAACTTTTTTGAAGCCAGTCATTAATTAGTTTTATTTTTAATGCATTAGTTACAAATTAAGTTTCTTATGGGATACTATTCTTTAAAGACTTACTAACTTGTAAAACCTTCACACCTTAATTGTCGTACGTATCAAACATGACTTATTGATTATTATAAGTGAAAATTGAACCCAAGATCTATGTTTCTACTCGCTGAAATCTTGTTGCATTAATCTATTTATGTGTATGTGTGTGTATTATGAATTTATGTTCCTGTTTCTTTTACACTCCTCTAGGGAATTGAATGGAATGTAACATTTGCTTAAAATTCCTGCCCTGAAAAATAATAATAATAATATTAAAAAAAGAAAAAAGGAAGAAGAAGAATGCAATGATTTGATCGTACTTAGATGTCCAATTTTCTGTCCATAATGATGGCTTGTTTGGTGAATTGGGTCCTGCAAAAGTTTCTCCACATCTATACCCATTGCATGCATTGATCTGCATGTTTAATTTGTCAAATGAAAATACAAACCGAAAAAGAAAAAGGTCCATAATGAATCAGTGCAATCATAGAAATTAGAATATAACAAAGAAAGCATTTTCAATTAAGAATGTTAGATTCCGACGTAAAACTAGTACTAAAACCGGTAGTCTTAGTTGATAAGTACTGACCACTGGATCAGGAGCATCCTGTTGCTTGCACATGACCCATGGCACACCTGTTTGGAGCCCAACCGCCATGTTAGCTGCCCAAAGAACATAAGGGGGTCCTTTTTCGTGGAATGCTGGTTCAACGTTTTGATATTCATTCTCAATCTATACTAGCATTAATTAGCATATTTCATGTGAGAAAATATAAGCAGTAAAGAATTTATTACAAATTCACTAGTAGGATATGATACATTATACCTGTGACAGAATGATGGGACCTCCTTGCGAGGCATATAAACCCTTTGACTTCATCAAGTTCACTATTTTTGTGGTAAAATTTTGCATGTAGAGCTACAAAAGAGAATCACCAGCAAAAATGAAATCATTTTAATTGTCAATTACCTATATATGGAATTAGTGCAGTTTATATACAAACTTTAGCATGACATCAAATGCAAGAATGTGGAAAATTTTTAGACGTCAAAGTAGCCTTAGAGCCTTGCTATTTGAAAAAAGGATAAAACTTAGACGGCAATTTGCAGTAAATTCTAATTAAATTTTAACACAGTTGCATTGAATTTAGTTATTTTTAGAAAAGATAATCTTCTTTTGTATTTTATTAATCAATACAATGTGTTTCAATTTTGAAAAATAGGATATTTTGCATTTTTTTTTTTTTTGAGAACCCAGAAAATTTATTAATGCAAATCAAATTGAAAAACATCCTCCAAATCACGTGGTAGATCTTCTAACCATACATCAAAATCAGCAGATGTAACTGCTCTACGAGCGTGGGCATGAGCAAGTTTATTCCCCTCTCTCTTAACATGACAAAAACTACAATCAATCTGTATGTATATATATTTCTCTTAAAAGAAAAAAAGTAATATCATATCAATCTGTACAAATGGTGTCATATAATCAAAACTAGACATGTGCCTAGGCAGAAGTCATATTGAGTGGAGGAAATTGTCCCCACTGAAATTTGGAAACAAAAATTATTATAAAAAAAAATCAGTCCCATGTATAAAATTCAAGAGATTTGATTTTTTTTTTTTTTTCTTCTATACTTGCGTCCACTAAAAGTATTGTAAAATCAATTACAAAACATAAAGTGGGACTTATGATTTTATCAAGTAGCTACTAGATTAAAAATTTTAATTTCCTACTAATTAATCGCCCCTTGTGGAGAGAGAGAGAGAGAGAGAGAGAGAGAGTTGTACCTTAAATGGCTCATTGTCTGATCGATAAACAATACCAGGGACGTCGTGCAACCAAAATGGAAACCCTCTACAACCCAAACACTCTTAAGTAAGAAATTAATGCAATATTTGTGAGAGTAAATTATAATCCATTTAGAAATAATAATTATAACATAAAATTATGTTTGAGAAATTATATTGAAACTATCATAGAATTTGATTGGGTATACAAAGGAAATTTAGGATTAAAAAAAAAAAGTACATATCATTTGTAAATTTCAAACAGGATGGTCATATAAGAATGAAAGAAGTCTATATACGATGATGTGGAGACATGCTTTAAATGTTTTCATATAATGATAAACTATCATATTTTCCAAAAACTTAAATAGTTAGAAAAATATAAATTTCATCATTTCGCCATAATTTTATTAATATAAAATATGTTCTCTATAAAAACGATTAGTATAGCCTAAATTAAAACATTTTTCAATACCAATAACACCTACTTTATATTTTCTTGTCAAATTAATTTAAGCATATAACCACAACACAAATTTTGTAAAAAAGTTAGAAAACTTTGCATTCTCCATGTGAAAAATAAGGGCAATTATGATGCAAAACTATTTATTATGAGGTCGTTTACTTGTTTGTAAATTAATATTTACAAGTGGACCTTTATATTCTTGTAATTGGTCAACTCTAATAATAGCAACGATTATGATGATAAATTGATAATAAAAATTTACTTGGCAAAGAAAAATAACTTTGTTTTTTGGATAACAATAATTTTTTAACCTAATAATGCTTGTAATGCAAGTAGGGATAGTTCGTGGAGGTCATGGAATGAGAATTAATCTACATACATACCCATAATTCCATTCACTCTCAATGAAAGGTCCAATCCTAAGGGAAACATACAACCCTTGCTTCTGGATTTCCTTGATGAATTGCACTAGATCATAATTTCCACTGAAAACATACTGTGCAACACAAAATCTCCACATGAGAGAGAGAGAGAGAGAGAGAGAGAGAGAGAGAGAGAGAGAGAGAGGAGAGGGTTTAACTAACCTGACCAGGATTGGGTTCGTGAAGGTTCCAAAACACATAGGTTTGAATAACATCCAATCCTCCTTCCTTGGCTTTAGCTATCAAAGATGGCCACATCTGCTCCAAAATGATATAATTTCCCTTCTTAGATATTCCTCGTGTTTAGTCATGATGAATTAAAAAATCATTTGTGGATGAATTTGTTTTCTTTGTTTTTATTTTTATTTTTATAATTCGATAATTACAACATGGGAGAAAAATTTTAACCCTAAATGTTTACATTGAAAATATGAAGAGGTATCAAAAAGTTGAATTTGTTTTCTTCGCAGTCCCTATAGTTATCCTTTTTATAATACTTCTTTCTCTCTCCCAACATATGAGTATATGAAGAACTTCAATAAACCCGACAAACATGCAGCAGGTAAAAACAAATATCAGCTAAATGTTTGAAAATACTGCTGCTATCCGTGATGTAATGGGAGACAAATGATATGCACTAGAAAGTTTGAAGCTTTTTTCGCTTTACACAGAAATTGGTTGCCAAGCAGCATTATTTGTTAAAACTTAAAAAGGAAAAATTTGCTATTATGTACATTTATTATGTTATTAAAGTCTATTAAACATATATTCAAAATAACATTTGTAGTAAAATTTGTAGTAATTTACTATTTTAGCAATACTTTTTTCTCTCACATAATAGTGATTCAACTAGATCCTAATAACTCCTTAAAAAAAAAAAAAAACTAGATCCTAGTAATTAAATTCATATATATATATATATATATATTTATTGGAGAATCAAATTTACGATGGAATTCACTATTTATAAAAGAAGATGTAGTATTATATCATTATATACCAGAACTATATAATAATTAGCCTAGTCATCCTATTCATCTCATATGTATACATATATACTATATATGTATACATCTTCTTCTAATGAATTATCTATCGAAAGAAGATGATAATGATTTTAATGATACCTGAGGAGTGCTACGAGGATAGTGAATTGAACCCGAAAGTAGAATTTGTCTCTGCCCATTAATGATGAGAGATCTTCCATCGTATGTGACTTCTCCTCCATCAGCATGGCCACCTTCCAGCATTATGACCACCAAAAGGCCCCAACACAGCCTCAACCACCACCCCATCTCAAGGCCAAACTGGTTTGGTTTCTAATCTCGTTCACTACCCTCTCTAGGTCTCTCACTACAAATATAAAATTTTGAGTATCTCAAAGAATCTCGATTGTTTGAGAAGCTCTTAGCTAGGTGTTTTAACAAGTTGGGATGATAAAGAAACATGAGAAGACTGATTATTTATACTGAGAGCAAAGTGATCAGCAGATAGATTAGATCAATATAGATGAGTAGGATATTTGGGGTGCGCTACATTAGGAATAATGTGCTAAATTCTTTCCTGTCTATCTCTTAATGGACTTACCCAAGAAAAACATGGCGAGGTAATAACTCAACTCCAATAGGATTTTCCAAAATAACATTTGGAGTTGAACGAATACCATGGTAATTCCACTTTTCCATTTTCTGTTTCGAAATATATTAAGTGAACTGCATATGTTTCTTTTCCCTAATTAGAGGGAGAGCACCATATATTGTGCCTACTCTTCTCTTTTGGGTGCTATACAGGAAGTAGTAAATATTTTTGTTGAATTAACGTACGCTACTAATTGTTTTGTTTTTTTTTTTAATAACTCTATCAAAGATAATTTTTTAACCGATTTTAAGATTGTTACCAAACATAGGAAAATAAATTAACTTTTTATAAAATGCATTTTGAAAATGAATTTTTTTTTCTAGAAAATATTAATATTGAAACAAACAAATTAGAAAGAACTCATTTTGGGGCTGAGATGAGTTCTAATGCTACCTATTAGGGTATATTTAGTATTCAAAAAAACAAGCCCATACTTTTAGTTTAATCTATTTAAGAAACAATAATTTAAGCATATAAATTATAATAACTAGTCGATGTCCCACATGATGCTCATTATGTGTAATAATGTTTAAGAAATTAATTTCAATTATATTACCCTTCATGGTAAAGAAAGGAAATGTAAAATGTTATTGTCAATATGATTAACATAATTACTGTTGAACATATAATTAATAAGTGAAAATAAATACATTTATCCCATTAAACTCTTCTTAATGACATACCTATGGATATAAGTATTATAAATAAAAAATAGTTTCTTATATTAAATTTATAAAATAGCCATATAAATTCTTTTAATATATAAACAATTATTACATACCTATGGATAATTAATATATGCATTTACCCCATTAGCACATTGAGTGAATTAATAATTTGATATAAATGCAATTAAATTTTACTTAGAAAAATTTATAAAAATAACCATATTAAATATTTTTATTATACATATAATTATTGCAGACTTATTAATAATTACTATATGCATTTACTCCATTAGCACATTGAGTGAATTAATAATTTGATATAAATGCAAACTTTACTTAGGAAAATTTATAAAAAATAACCATATAAATTCTTTTTATTATATATATATATATATAATTATTGCACACCTATTGATAATTAATATATGCATTTACCTCATTAGCACATTGAATTAACTAATAATTTAACATAAATGAAAATTTTACTTTGGTGGAAGCCTAAATGAAGAGAATCTTAAAGAATGTGTCACATGGTAAAGCTTAGGCTATTTCATGATAATTAGTATAACAAGATAATTAATACACAATAATAATAAATTCATTTATCCTATTAAAACATGATAATTAACTAGAAAAAATTTGACATAAATGGAAAGTTTAGTGAAATGGAATGTTAGATGAAGAGAATTCTAAAAAGAAATGCAGAACCTCATACTCTTTGAAATAAGTTTAGTACTTTTGTGTGAGTGTGTGTGTATATTGACTAGTTGTAAACCTATGCTTTGCACAAGCTTCTTCTATCTGAAAATTTATAAATACTATAAACATTGACATTTTTAAAAAGTATCAAGAGTAATACAAAAATTCTTTCTAATGATTCCTCAAACAAATGAACAAACTCAGATGTGATTATTACCATATAACCATGAATTAGTAATTAATTATTAATTTAAATTAAAATAAAAAAATTTTATTCATCATGAGATTTATTATTTGATTTATGTTCAATACATATTGTTGATATGACAATATTATGATCTTGCAAAAAAATTAATTAACCACAACAAATATGAACTAAAGTGACTTCATAGGCATCACCTAAAAAAATTAATATGGAGAAAATGAAATGATTTAGTAGGAGATGAATAGTCATTCTCTTTGTAATCCTTAATTTTAAGAAGAGATACTACATGTCATCGTAGTATGCTTTGAGAAATGTATACGTGTCTTTTTTTTGTGCATCCACTTTTGGGATCCAACTTTTAATATATATATATATGAGTTGGGTTCAAATTATACATGGCATAATTTTAAGTAATGTTACACTACTCAATATTTTTTAGTTAGATGCGAATTTTAACAAATTTACCATTAGATTACATTATCTTCATATATTATCCATACTTGCAAAATTTCAAGGTGATAAAAAATTAATAATCATGTTATCAATTAACTGTTTAAATTCAAGTTTTGTACTTTACAATAATGAATAAAAGAAGTTATGGATTAAATGGTAAATAATGTTCAATTGACATGAATGTTAAAAACATATAGAACATGTAATCCAACGGTAAGATTTTCAAAATTTGAATTCTATAACAAGTTATTTGGTGGTGTAACATTATTTAGAATTACATCAGGAATAACTTGAACCCAGCCTTATATATATATATATATATATATATATATAACAAATAAATTTTACACAAATCAATTTCATAACCTCAATTATTTTTTTTAGAAGATCATAACTTCAATTAAAGTACTAATAGCACACAATCTAAAAGTTCTGATAGCAACACATAAAGTTTCATCTAAATTAGAAATACACAATCTATAAGAAAAATAAAAGAAAACAAATTTTTTTCTTTGTTTTGGGTAAAATTTTTGGAGAAATTAAACTTTCAATGATGAATTTATCTATATAACAATGAAAATTCCTTAAAAAGAAAAAATTATATATTTTAAATCATAAAAATGACATTAATTTATATGAATCAAGCAATTTTGGCTTGATTGAGTGTTAAGCAAGTCAACCCAAAACTAGCCACTTATTAATCATGTTAAAATGACTCAACCTATTTTGACATGAACCAATTTAAATTGAACACTAATACCAATACGGGCAAAAAAAAAAAAAAAAAAAAAAAAAAGACAAACAAGTTGTGTTCATAGGTTCGATTAGATGTCGTCACCCATAGGGAGAAAGGAAATAAAAGGAGAAGGAAATGTGACAAAAATGTACTAAATTTAGTATATTTTTCTAAATTAGTATATTTTGGCTCTCTCTGTGTTCCAAACAAACCCTCGAAAGGCCATTAACTTGCTTATGCACCTCATCACAATGTTGTGTCTGTCAATTCCTTTTGGCTCCTGTAACGCTTTCCTATGCTAATAGCTCCTGTAACTGCTCCTCTATTGACACCTAAAAGGCATCTAGGGGCCATTGTAAGCATCCTCTACCACCAGTGTAGCCATCCTTTGACCATGTTAGTTGTCCTCTGACCTCCTTAATTTTGTCGTCAATCGCTATTGCTAGCAGCTATCTTATGCATTCCATTTTATATCAAGCCCAGTCCTATGCACCCCTAATTTATTCAAGCCTAATTGTAAGTCCTTTTATTGTCTTTGCATTCTAAACTCAAGGTATCTTCAAGATTAAAACGATAAAATAAATATTGTAATAGAATAAAATCCTTTTATTGTCTTGCATTCTAAACTCAATGTTATTGTCATTATTTTTCCCTTTTTACATTTAAAAAAGACTAAAATCTTTAATTAGGTTGGTTAATAATAGCAAAAGGCAATATTACAATTTTTTTTTTCTATTTCTTGTTGTCAAAATAAAAGGAATACTAATCTCATAGCTTCTCAAAATGCTCAATAATATAATAGGTCAAAGTTAAAAAACTTGAGCTCCATATTTAAAACGTGGAGTAACATTTGATTACAAATCATTTTTTTAGAGAAATAGTTAACCAATAATAACAGTACTATACTAGTTAAAATTAGTCCAACGTGGGGTGCTTCCCTTGGAAAAGTATATCTCAATATACTTTTCATATATGCTTTAAGCAAATTTCAATTTGGTAGAAAATATTTTACGCAAAGGGGGTAGCCAGGAGTTTTATCCACTTAATATTGTCAAATTCAAGTCTAATCAACTGACTTCTCTCAAAAAAAGCCAAAAAAAGGTCTACCCAACTGATGTACACCCTTGGAAAAGTAAAGCAACAACTTGTTGCTAACTGCTTTATGTAGCCTTCGTAAAGGAATGGATGCCAATTATATCAGGCTGGAACTTTGAATTGTCAAAAAAAAAAAAAAAAAAAAAAAAAAAAAAAAAAAAGAGGTGTTGAAAATTTAAAAAAATTAAAAGTTGTTCAATTGTTTTTTTTTTTTTTTTTTTTTTTGATAATTCGATAGTTGGGTAGGAAAAATTTGAATCCCGAATGTTTTATTTAAAAACACCAAGAGATGTCAATTAATTAAGCTTAAGGCTCTTAACTATTCAAAATCTATGTAGAACTTACAGTAGAATATAATTATTTATGATAATATAAAGTTTAAATTCAATAAGAATTTAGTGTAAAATCATGTCTATACATCCACCAATAATGTCCTACCAGATCTTTTTTTTTTTAATTCGATATTTACAAGAACGGGAAGGAGAAATGAAATACATAACTTTTTTTAAATTTATGCAATAGACACATTCACACAATTCCATTCTACAAGCAAAGTATCAATCGACAAGCATGTAGCCATAATTCATTGTGCATGAAGATGCGGATTGGAGCATGTTATTTATAGCACTGAAATTTGAAAGTAAAATCCTACTCCAAAAATGCATGACAATACCCATTTCGTAATAAATCATGTAGCACGACATCACTTTTATACAAATATTTTATATTCAAGCAGCAAAATGATTGTGAGAACCAGGAAAATAAAAGAGAAAGAAAGAGAATTATACTCTTGAAGTTTGGAAATAAATAGAAATGAGGTTCTCTAAAAGACTAAAGCAAATCTGGCTATTTTGGAGGGTTCTATAGGCTATTCTATGGTTGTTCGGCTCTAAAAATCAAGTAGGAAGACTATTGCGTGAGTAAAATTGGGCATAACTGTCAAGTTCCAACTAACTCTGCGCACGCAGTGCCAGGCACAAGGTTAGTCTGGGCCTGGCCTTGTGCCCCAAATTTAACACTTTTCCATCTCTTTTCTTGCCTAGTTTTCCTAGCTTGAATTTTTCTCAATTAAACGGTTAAATTTCTGGTTAAGTATTTGCCAAACCTGGGTTAACTCTAGTCAAACTTGAGGTTGAAGATAGTATTTAGAAACATGGATTTTGGTATAAAATGATGAAAATTGGCGCTTGAGTGAAATTTTTAGTTTGATTGACCTTCAGCCAACTCTATCAAAGTATGGTCGACAAAGGACATTTTGGTAATTTTGGCTTTAGACTCATAAAAGTAATTACTCCCAAATTCAATTGGGGAAAATTAGTTTTAATTTAACATTCCTATGATCCCATTGTAATATATATTAATTTAATTTAGAATATTTGTGCAACACCCCAGCCTTTACAAAATAAATAAATAAATAAAATGGTTGTTTTGAAAATTATTTAAGTGGGGACATTTTTGTAATGAGACCCAAACCTAACCCTAGGCTTATATGTAACCCACGTTAGCTTCCTCATCTATTTTTCTAAAGTGCCACCTCCCATCACCTTTCCCTCTTTCCTCTGGTGTTCCCATTCCCCATAGCCAAAAATCCCCTCTCTCATTTTCATGTGAAGTTTATTCACTTTTGCCTCTTAAATTTTTATCTTAGCCGACTCATGGAAGGTTCTTTTCCAATCAAAATCCACCACCAAGAGTTCTAGTGGCTATTTTGGCAGACCCATTTGAAAGATCATCCCTCTAAGTTTGGTTAATTCAATAGATGGGGTGAAAATCTAAGTACTCTATCATTTTATTCTATGAAATCCTTTTGGTTTTGTTATTTTATAATGTTTATGGTATATACTTAATGGGTATTTGAGGGTTGGTTTGTTAGATCAACTATGGGTCTTGTTGTTACATATGTTGATGTGACTTGATTTTTGGAAGTGTGTTCTTTACATTTTAAATGACTTTGGCAAATGTGGGTGTGAGTGAAGTGATAGCTACATATTTATGCAAGTGAAGTGTGAGCATGTGTTTTTTGCATACCAAGTGTTTGATAAGTTGTTTATATGAGATATTGGGTTTGATTCTTTGCTTTTAATATGCTTTAAATCTTGTGGTTTTAATGGGAGTGATTCTCAAATAATTTGGGCTAGTCTTAAAACTATAACAATTTTCTAAAGTTGTCAGGGACAGATTTGAGTCAGCTGCAATACATGATTTTTAATAAATTACAGAAAAATCGTTTTGGGCTAAATTTTTTATGGTACATACTTCACATATAAGACCTTATCCCTATTTAATTTCAAGTTAATCAAATAACATTTCGTGGACCAAACAATTTTTACAAAATGGCTGACCTGCTGTGTATTGAATTTGAAAGTGCGATGAAAATGCTGGGATTTTGTGGAATTTACTTCAAATCTTTGTTGGATGGATTGGTTTGTAAATTCATGTGCTTTCTTCGACATGTGTTTTACTTAGTTAAGTCTAATAATGGTTTGGTTTAATCATTTAGTGCTCTAAAGGGAAACTCATGAGATATGTTACCTCTATTATGAGTTGATGTGTTTTATGTTATGTTTATATGTGCACATTGCTTGTAGTGGAGAATTAAAATGCTTTGGTTTTGTGCTGTGGCACTATGAGTTCGTATGCTTGTTTGGTTGCCGTATGGGAATGGGTACTTGTCTTAGGTTGGGCAAGCTAGGCTTTAGTTCATTTGATTTGTTTTAGGGGATCCTATTCGATTTTGGAGAAAAATGTGATGATAAACTTTGCAATAGGTCTTGTTATTAATAGGCTTGTTCCTTATGTTTCTAGGTTTTGAGATTCTTGGTGATGGACCAAGTGACAGGATTGGTAGATTTCCTTTATTTTAACAACTAAGAGGTAAGTGGTATTTACTAATTTTCAGTGTTTTTCCAAAACAGTGTTGATTATTAAACTATTTTATATCAATGAAATATGTTGATATTCTATATATAAATTGATATTTTATAAATGTTTGATGAGCACATTGACTATTTGTTTTATGAAAAACTTATGAGACAACCTAAATTTATTTAAACATGTATGTGAGAATATATCCTTACATTTTTTAGAATTATGAATGGATTATTTTTGTGAGCATATTGAATATGTTTTAAAAACCTATGGCAAGTCGTGATTAAAAGCTCAGTATTGTATTTAGTCCTTAGTAAAGGACCATCATACTGCAGCTAGTCCTTAGCAAGAGACGATCCCAAAAAAAAAGGACAGTGCACATTTGATAACTCCTTAGCAAGGGAGTATACTATCGAGGATCCAAAAAAGAAGCTTCTTAGCAAGGGAATGCACCTTTAGGTTCCAAAGGAGCCATCCTTAAGAAATGAGATAAAAAGGAGGCTCCAGTCCCAAAAAGGGGACAACGCAACCCTGTCAATAGAGCATAAACGTTGACCACGAGAAAAGTCTAGAAAATTGTTTATATGATAGTATTGATATATATATATATATATATATATATAATGATGGCTCACAATATAAAGATATTTTCTTTTATATGAAATATTTGATGATAAAATATTGATGAGTTATAAGTTATGAATTTGTTGTAAGAATTATTTATTTTAAAGGTTTGTTCTCACACCCTAATGTTAGTGAATTCCAATTATTAAGTTATCTCACCCCCCTTTATTTCCCCTTATATATACATTAGAGAGATTATTGGAGTAAAGATTCTTGGAAGACAACAGTTACAAATTATATTGTGAAATTGAGGATTTCATTATTATTTTTATGATATTAAATATTGTACTGGAGAATTATTTTGAGAATTTCTATCTTTGGTGGAATTAGAGCTCTGACAATTGTGATGGGATTTTAGGTTTTTGGTTACATTTATTTAATATTTTTTATAGATTATTTTGATTGAATAGACATTTATTATTTATGAATTTTGGGGCGTTACAATTTGCATGTAAAAGAAGGGCAGATGAATACAATATAAAGAACCCCCCCCCCCCCCCCCCCCAAACTTAGCAAAACACCCCTAACTTAATTTAAATGGTTGGAAACTTGAAAATACCATCGAAGCCTCCAAAATAACCCCCCTTCCCCCCCCCCCCCCCCAAAAAAAAGTATTTAATTTAGCAATTTGGTCATTTTGGAAGTTTTCATTATGGTGGTTCCAGTGGAATTGTGGTATTTTTAGGGATTTTCATGAGTATTTTAGCCATTCTGAATCTTTTAGGTACATTGGACATTTTTTAGGTTTTGGGCATATTTATGTCATTTTGGAGGTTTTGAGATATTTTGGTCATTTTGAAAATTTTTGAGGTATTTGGCACATTTTGATGGTATTTTGGTTATATAAGCGATTTTGGGGGTATTTTGGTCATTTTAGAAGTGTCGTCGTATTTTGGTGGTTTGAGGGCAATTTTGGTAATTTTGGAGGTTTCATGGTCAACATGAAGGTTGCAAGAGTATATATATATATTTTTTTTAATCTTTTTTAGTGGTATTAGGGGCATTCTTATTTATTTTAGTGGTTTCTTGAGTATTTTGATATTTTTGGAAGTCTCGAGGATATTTTGATCATTCTAAGGTTTTTGAGGTATCGTGGCCAATTTAGTAGTTTTGAGAATGTTGTGGTCGTTTAAGAAGTTACAGAAGGAGGGTTTTTTTCTTTTTCTTTTTTTTTTTTGGTCATCCCCGTGGATAAGTAATATTATATAATATTATCACCATCATCTTATAAGGTAATCAAACTATAATCACAATAATTTATGGCAATATGAATATTCTGATATTGTTTGACACGTTACAATAGTCCCTTACGAATACGATAATTTAAATACTTTTAAAATCTCATTTTGACTCCCTATCCAAAGGGTTTTTAGAGAATTATTCAATGTTTTTGAACGGGTTGTTTCTTTACCTAAAATGTACATTCAAGGGCATGGTCTTAGATAGGCCCAGCTTTTACCAAAGTAATGTCTCAGTGTGTATTTTTCTGATAGTTTAAAGTGAATTTCTGACGGACCACAGTTTTTAGTGTGTGGACCTTGACCCAGCCACAGCCCAAACAAGTCTTAAATGCATAGTTAAAATTAAATGCGTGATGCTTGGAGCCGAAGTAATGGTCAATGTTGACAGCTTGCATGAACTATGAAGAAGCTTCGCAGAAAGTGTTTAAAAGGACAGTGACCATGTGTTCATTTCACTTGGACCTTTACTATTAATCTAGTTGACAAGCTAATGATGCTGATATTTTCCAGCAACATTCATCCATAATTTCATTCGTTATCTTATTTATTCACAAAACGGCGGCGATTAATGGGGCTAAAGTTAGAGCACAAAGGAATATAATTATAGAATAGAATAATGGTACAGAACTTTCAAAGGTAAGGCGAACAAGAGAAAAGACTTTTACATCTATAATTGGTTCACCCGGCCAACATTTTATTGTTTAATTTTACCAATACCTTTTTGCCCCCAAATGACTTTATTTTACAGGATAAAAAACACACTATTACACACTTTTTTTTATTTTTCATTTTTATTGAAACTGAGAGTTGAAGAATGACCGGTGACGTCGGATTTTAATAATTATATTTTATTATCAAATTAAAATATTAACTGATTTTTTATGTAGATGAAGATCAAATAAGAGATTTTACTAATTAAATTAATTAAAAATTACTATTTTAAATAGTATTTTCAACTCACTATTTTAATTTTAAAAAACAGTGTGTGTAACAAATATTACCATTTATATTTCTTTATTTAATATAAGATAAAATTGAAATGGGAAAATTCAAATCATAGCTCTTTTTTTATGATTCTTTTTTATTATCAGACTAATGCACTAACTCGTTTTTGATGTAGGTGAGAGATCAAATCCAAAATCTCTTATTTGACTATAAAAAATTTTACCAATTGAGCTAACTAAAAACCACTATTTTAAATAGTGTATTCAACTCGCTATTTCAATTTAAAAAAAAAAAAAAAAAAAACAGTATGTGTGATAAATACTAACATTTATATTTCTTTATTTAATATAAGATAAGATTAAAATTGTGAAATTTAAATCATAGCTCTTTTCTGATAATTCTTTTTTATTATTAGACTAATGCATTAATTAATTTTTTATGTAAGTGGAAGATCGAATCCAAAATCTCTTATTTGACTTTAAAAAATTTTACTAATTGAGCTAATTAAAAACTACTATTTAAAATAGTGTTCAATTTACTATTTTAATTTTAAAAAATAATGTGCGTAACAAATACTACCAATTATATTTATATTTCTTTATTTAATATAAGATAAGATAAGATTGAAATGGTGAAATTTAAGTCATAGCTATTTCAAAAAGGAACACAATCCACGTTGGCCAAATTGTAAAAGTGGATTTGAGAAAATGAAAAATGGTCCCTATAAGATGGGGTCCTGAAAAGGTCTATGTCCAGATGAATCCTTCACAAGGTAAATTAATTGATTGAAATGAATTTTGAGCTAAAAAGCTTTATGAGCACTATTGAGCAGTCTCGCTAGCCAGGTCGGCAATCTCCGAGTAGCTTCCATTATTATTATTATATTCAACATCCTTATCTGCAAGTATCTACGTGTATATGTCATGCACCACGTCACACGCAAAACACTAAAAAGCTTTGGACGAGGTTTCCACTTTGTTTTGTTTTTGTTTTTATCCTTTTAATAAGACTGGAATGTTCTGCCATGGCCCTTTCTTTTCAGACTGGTGGTCAAACTGAGTTTAATTTATTAATCTATACTTAACCAATAAGGCAGTGATGAGGAAATCTATATATAAATTAGTCCACATCTCGTTTTTATAATAATCAATTTAATCATACTTATACTTCTAATGACTTAAGGAATGACGTCGATCAATGTGTTCAAGGCGTGTGGTTTTTTTTTTTTTTTTTTTTTTTTTTTAGAGAGAGTTTTATAACCTTTTCTTTATTATCAAATTAAGATATCAATCAGTTTTTAATATAGATAAGAGATTGAAAACTTTAAATTTTTATTCAATCATTAGAGACTTTACCAATTAAGCTAATTAAAACTCACCAAAACGTGTGGTTGTAACAACTAAAAAAGAATTATTATTGTCCACGTCACAATAACTTCTAGCTTTTACTTTATTTTAATTCATTCCCTAAATATCACTAATTATACATGATGATGAAGGTCATGACGACATCAATAATTTGGGTAAAGTTTATATGGAATACATGCATTGTATGTTTTATCAAATAAAAAAGCCAAAAATCATATAACTTAATTGGTATTTTTTAGCGTTTTTAGCGAAAGAGTTTAAATCAAATCATTCAAAAAAAATATATATATAAAACAACCAAAAAGAAATCATGACAATTTAGGATGGTGGGTGAGCAAAATGAAATTTCGTTCCCAAGATAAAATTCAAATATTATTAATTTATTAATTTAATTAGAAGAATGCTCTAAGAAAGGAATGTTCTGCCATGTCCTGTATTACAAACAAATAGTCAAAATGAGCTTAATCAGGCTAACTAATCAATAGAAAATAGAAGGCATGACTAGAGCACAAAGCAAATTTTTTTTTTTTAATAATTTCTTTTGTAATATTGAACAGTGTTCGTAACAACTAGAAAAGAATTGTTATCTGTGTCGCATTTTAATAGATTGTCTAGCTTTTGTTTTATTGACTCAAACGATCGACTATGATATTAATAAAAACTATTGTTAGTAGTAGGGGTGGCAAATGGGCGGGTTGGGTCGTAACTGAGTTGGGTTATAAATAAGTTGGGTGTGTAATTATCCATTTATCCAGTTATGACCCGTTTATATATAAATTAATTATCCATTACCTTCCCAACCCATTTAATTAGTAACCTACCATTTAACCCAATATAACCCAAATACCTCTAAAAATAGTTGAATACCTATTAACTTCCAAAATACCCCTTAAATACCTAAAATGATCCAAATACCCCCCTACACTTTCAAATTACTAATATATCCTTAGACATCCAAAATTATCAAAATATTCTTAAAATGATAAATTTGAGCTTTTAAAAAAACCATTGGATCGATGAAATTACCCATGCCCAGTAAGACACCTAAAATTATAATTATATATTCAAATATAATTATGTATAGAATATGAAATTGCCCATGCCCAGTGTTATTATTTTAGCTATTTTATCATTGAAATTATAATTATGTATACAAGTTTTCTCATTTGTCAAATTAGTTAGCAAAAAAAAAAAAAAAAAAAAAAAAGGTCAAAAATTAAACTAAATCCTTGAATATGAGCTATATTAGCTAGCCCAATTTGACTATACATCGCCCCTAAATTGAACAGCACTGCCACCTTCTCCAGGTGAATGTTCTACTGCGCTACCTTCTGCTTCGGCTTGAACCCGTCGAACCACGTGAACGTGACAGTGTTGACGTGGTCCTTATCGGGAGAGATCGGGAAGCGAGTCTCGACGAGGCAGAGGGCTATGAAGTAATTCTAGAGGAGGTCGCGACAAGCGGTGGGAGTCAGGTCAGGCGTGCGCTCCAAATCGGCGCGGTACTGCTTTAGGGTTTGGAGATCGTCCTCAAGGTTCTAAGTTTCGCGCTCGGAGTAATTGAAAGCGATGTGTTGCGGAGAGGTCGTTAAAGCTCGACGGAAATGGTTTTCTTCTCGAAGATTGCGAGCATGATGTTGGAAGACTATGAGGATGAAGCCGATGGTGTGGCCAAGGCCATGATATTTTAAGAAGAAGAAGAAGAAGAAGAAGAAGGTGAGTCAATTTGAGACTGTGATTTTGAGTTTTCGTTTTCGTTTTTGTTTTTTTGTTTTCTGTTTGGTGTTTTTGGTGTTTTTCTTATTGGCGAAGCAAGATTCAACTTTTGTTTGGTTAGTGAGAAAATATGAGGGAAAGTGTGTTAAGGAGAGTGAAACTGAGAACTGAATATTTTGGCTAAGAAATCTAGAGATTATATTGTTTATTTCAGTTTTAGATTTTTGAAGGGTTTAGTGGGAATTTATGGGTTTATTTAATTTTAAATTTTATATGGGTTTAGTGGGTGTTTGTAGATTTATCCATTTAAACCCATCTAATTAAATAACCAAATAGGTTTTTACCCATTTAACCCATATATTCAAATGGGTTGAATTAAGACTTATCCAAATAAGGTGGATAATGGGTGAGTTCATGAATATGGATAAAAATTATTACTCCTAATTACTAGGTATGAATGACATATACGCGACGCATGTGGTGCAGATATGTGTTCTATCTTGTAAGTTGTAAACAACTCAAGAGAATTATGACGAAATTTAGAAGAGTTGGTGAGAATTTCAAGTAAAGAGATTTTGTTCCCAAGAAAAAAAAAAATTATTCATTTACAAACTACTCTTTGACTGCTTATCACAAATCATAATGTCAATGTGAACACATCTTACGCGGAATCATTGGGAATGAAAAGTTAGAAAGTCCACCCCCAGCTCTTTAGATGTATATTAATTTTATAATATTATATGCTGAAATTAAAGATAAAATAAAAAAAGTGTTACGTTTATTATATTTTTATAATAAATTTTAAATGAAAATAAGATCAAATATTGGAAAATTTTTCTCCAATGAGACTTGTGAGGCTTAATGACCAATATCATATGTAGAATAGTTTGTCTTTTGACGTGATTTACATATAAAAAAGAAATGGTAACTAATAATTTTTTATTATATTTTAATTCAATAATTATAATGGGAGTGAAAATTTATACCCTGAATGTTTTTGTCGAAAACATCAAACCATGACAACAAGACTATAAGGCTCTTAGCGAAATTGACAAAAGTTCAAATATGTGCAATAATAAAATATGATCCAGTTAATTAGTGCCCTTAGAGCACTTGTTAATGAAAAATTTTATGAAATTTTTACTACCATTTTCATATTTTTTTTTTTTTGAGATATAAATCATACTCTAACTTAACTTAAGCGTATATATGTATAAATCTCCTTACTATAGAAGAATACTTGAACCTCAACCTTTGCCCTTTACCCCTGTAAGAATTTGTTTATATAAAATAATTATCACACCAATGGTGTAAGATGATAATACCACTTTTATAAGAAATATAAAAAATTGTAAAAAAATATTTTTCTAATAAAAAATTTCTAAAAATAATTGTTAAACCAATGAACTTTTCCTATATAACAATTAATACCCAATAGTTACTTATCTCAATGTGAACACAATTCACAGAACAGAATCATTCCAAATGAAGTGGTATAAGAAGTTCACCCCCAGTTCTTTACTATGAATATTAATTCTTTACTAAACATTTTTATTTATTATTACTATATGCTGAAATAAACAATAAGATAAAACAAGTACCAGACGTAAGTGAGGGTTACCTTATTAGGTTGCCTTACCCAATCAATCAAGATAACAATAATTTATAAACCAAGGCCTAGAAATATTCGCATGCAGTTTTAGTGTTGGCTTGTAAATATATTCTCTTATTTCATTCTTCTTCTCTAATATATATATATATATATATATATATATATATCTCTGTGTGTGTGTGTGTGTTTCTCAAAAAAAAAAAAAAAAAGTCTAGAAATATTCAAATTATTTTAATTTTATGTTAACATAGGCCATTAATTATTTTTAAAATTATCATTAAATTAAAGAGAAATAGAAGCAGGGGACATGGAGGGGACATGGAAAAGGCCCGACACTTGAACTTTCAAAGCAAACATGGCCCACACAAACAGACCAATCTCTCATTTCATACTATTTTTTGTGAACACCAATGTTTTTTTTAGGAATTATTAGAATTAGTCTTTCTTAGGCCAATCGAAATTTCAATTTCTTGCCCGAACAAGAAAAATGTGAATAAAAATAATTGGACTTTCAAATTTAGAAAGAATTTGGTTGGTAGATATAGATAGTAACTGATATATGGTGCAGCACAGAGATGACGTTTGTGTGGTGACGTGTGGTTCAAATCCACCGAATAATATTCTCCAATCCTCTACAAACACCCTCTTTTTTTTACACTACTATCGCCAACAGAGTCCACATTTCGTGATAGGAAAATACGAAATAACCCCATCTCCATAGCATGTGATATCCCAAATTGTACCGTAGCAATACTGATGGGAATATCCAAGAAATTCCAAAATATGTGAGATGCAAAAATAGAAAAAAAAAATATATATATATATATATATATATATACATCAAAGAAAAATAATCACACACAAGACAATATTTACGTGATTCGGCAATTTACCTACGTCCATAGAGTTACAGGGATTTCAATATTCTCAAGAAAAAATACAGAGTGCGACAATACAGTTTTCTCTCTCAAAACAATATAAAACCCTCCATTTCATGGACTAAGCCTCCAAAAATCTGCCATTAAAAACCGTAATAATATTATTTTGAATCGGGTTATAATCCGAATCAAACACAACTAAACTTCACAAAGCCAACAACTACTGACACAATTATTGAGTTGTTCGATTATGAGTGTCAGTGAAAAACCAATGGATTCAAGAACTTTAGTTATACTTGTCAGTAATTGAAGACCAACTCAACAATTTTGTAGTAATGTTACCATTGCTATAAAATTGTATGGAATTAATTAGATTAAAATTTTTGAGCATATGTTTTGATGAAATAGGGTTGTCAATGTTTGATACTACTCACGAATATGACATAGGTTTTTTCAAATCAGGGTTGGACCTTAGCAAGTTTGGGTCATAAATAGGTTGATCCGAAAGTGACATAATAAGAAAAGTGTCATAAATAGGTTAAGCCGCATGACCTACAATTGACACGTTTGATATGTCAATTTATTTATGTTAATCTGAAATGAGTCGTTTAACACAACCCATTTAACTTGTATAACAATAAATATTTAATTTATTTTAGATTTGTCAAATATTTTTTATATCAAACCTATATTTTAAACTTAAAAAGAAAAGTAAATAATTATAGAAACTTATAAGTGATATAATTGTTAGTTGAAACTTTACAAATCATAAATCTCAAAACTTCATATAAATACTTTAAAAAGATGTTATATTTGATTTTAATTATGTTATTTTGATTTTGGGTTGAAGTATATGCACTTCTTTTGGAATGTAAAGAACTTATTTCTCAATGGATGGTATTACATTATGGACTTAATATTTATTAAGTACTTTGATTTTATTTTGAACTTTTGGACAATATGTTTTAAGTATTTGATGTTATGAGTTTGTATTAAATTTATAACAATATTAATTGATCGGTTGCTTTTTGGAAGTGGGTTAAATGGTTTGAATTTGTGTCAATCCAACATGTTTAATATTAAATAGGTTGAAATAGGTCGTGTCACATTTGTTTCAACCTACTACAACCCGTTTATTAAGTGTGTCAAGTAGGTCATGTCGTGTCAACCCGCTTCATTAATAGGTCGAGTTAAGGTTGAAGGACCATTGCACGATTATTAAATGGGTCACGTTCGGGTTGAATACCTCTAACTTGACACGTCATGCTAACCCTAAATGACACCCCTAATGCACATTGATATATTTAGTAGATAAATTTTGAGTTTATAAGATTACAAAAAACCCCAATTGTAATTTAATTAGTCCTTTTACGTGTAAGCAGTGATGATGTGGGATAATAAAAAGTGAATTTGATTGGATTGCTATAAATGCATTAATGATAATGTTATGCATATAACATTACTACAAATTGCATGGATTTGATTTGATTAGATTGTTTTTGAGTGTATGTTTATTAGGTAAATCTTGATTTATAAGTGATTATGAAAAATCTCGATTGCAACTAAATCTTGAGTTTATAAGATTACAAATAACCTTAATTGTAATTTAATTAGTCATTTTGCATGTAAGCAGCAATGCCATAGGCACAATCTTTTTTACAACAAATTTCACATATTACTAAGTTGTTTGATTGTTAATGATAATGAAAAGTGAATTTGATTGGATTACTATAAATATAATTATATTGTTGGGTATGTAACATTATTATAATTGTATGGGTTTAATTGGATTTGAATTGTTTGAGTGTGTTTTTACATCAAATGTCTATTAGATAAATCTTGATTTATAAGTGATTATGAGTAGTCTCAATCGCAACATAATAACCCTTAATTTAGTCCCCTTTAGTGTTAAGCACAGAATGATTAGTGTGCATTTCTGGAGCCATCATTAGATTACATGGGATCACAAACTATTGAAACCCTGGAGGGCAAGGGTCCAGTGCTTACCCGACCGTCAAATATCTCCAAAGGCCGTTGAGCTGAGCCGCCGACTTTAACTATAACAAAAGTACAAAATAGGTGACGGAAGCAGTGACAGAAGGGTAAAAGACAAAGGGGGTACACGCACACGTGTCGAGAACGCATTGGACCGTCGACGCGTGTAGTTGTAATTGCTCCCTCTCTCCCTGGCTGCGGTCAGCACGTTTTTCAGTTCTAGATACGACCTTGCAACTCACCCCACGTGCTTATTCCTCTTCATTTCCCTTTTTTTTGTGCTCTTCTATATATAAGTCATTGTGTACCTCGTATATGCTTCGTGTTTCATTCAAGCAGTGTCTGTATTCAACCAAGAAGAACAAGAAGAACAAGAACAAGAACACAGAGAGAGAGAGAGAGAGAGAGGCCTGGTTTGATTCAAGCTTGAAGAGAAGAGAAAAAAGAAAAAGAAAAGTTAATTGGAAATGTCGAGTGAGCTAGAGTTACCACCTGGGTTCAGATTTCACCCAACAGATGAGGAGTTGGTGAATCATTATTTGTGTAGGAAATGTGCTTCTCTGCCTCTTGCTGTTCCTATTATTAGGGAGATTGATCTTTACAAGTATGATCCATGGCAGCTTCCAGGTAACCTTAATTTCCGGATTCTTCTTTCTTTTACCAATCAAATATTAGATTTAGATTTTTTTTTTTTTTTTTGGGTCAAGTTTTGGGACATGGGTCTGCTTAATCTCACTTCAATTTTCTTAAAATTGTTCATTTCTGAAATTGGAAAACAGATAAACTTTTTTCTGATGGGGGGGTTGAATTTTCTAACCAATAACTCAAATTTTGGATTTTATTTTCAGTTTTGGGAAATGGGTTTGCTGAATTTGGAAAAAACTTTACCTGAATTTCTTCATTTTCTTCTTAATTTTCCCGCTTGATATATTGTTAGAAATCAGAAAAAAGCTGCAAAATTTCCACTTTCTAATTCGTTTATGTTGTGGATATTATAATTTATTTTTAAAAAATCTACATCTGGGTCTAGAATCTAGATGGAACTTCCTGAAATATAATTTGGGTGGTTCTGATTTTTTTTGGTTCTTGTTGATTTTTTTGCAGAAATGGCTCTTTATGGCGAAAAGGAGTGGTACTTCTTTTCCCCAAGGGATAGAAAATATCCAAACGGTTCAAGGCCAAACCGGGCGGCTGGAACCGGGTATTGGAAGGCAACCGGAGCTGACAAGCCCATTGGAAAGCCCAAACCATTGGGTATTAAGAAAGCACTTGTTTTCTATGCTGGCAAAGCCCCTAGAGGAATCAAAACCAATTGGATCATGCATGAATATCGTCTTGCAAATGTGGATCGATCTGCAGGCAAAAAGAATAACTTGAGGGTATGTACTTCTTCTTTCCCTTTAATTAATCTGCAATTTTTGAAAATTTTACTGGTTTTTGATACAAGTCAAATTTGTGCATAAAATAAACATTTTTTCATAATGTACTCAAATCTTTGTTCATCATCCATGACATATGCTTTTATCAAAGAAAATGGTTTTTTATTCGTTTTATGCAAAATTATTAGCCTAAATGGGATAGTATATGCACATTATAGACCACAGAATGAGCCTGACTAAACTTTTATTTAATCTGATATTTAATATGGTTGGACTATTTTATTGGGTTAGGTACAATTACGATATATTTAGGTTGCCTTACACCTAATCATATCAATTCAAAGGAGATTAAAATTTATATAATGTTCAATAAATTGAGATCTTAATGGCTGAGTTTGACAAAATTTATTTTGTATTGCAGCTTGATGACTGGGTCTTATGTCGAATCTACAACAAGAAAGGCACACTAGAGAAATATCAACCATTGGACCAAAAAATGGAAAAGTTCGCAGAAATGGAGGAGGAGCAAAAACCAAAAATCATGGTGTCTGGGCAGAACACAACAGTGACACAAGCAATGATCAGCAATGACCAATTACACATGGACACGTCCGATTCGGTGCCGGTATTGCACACGGACACGAGTTGCTCGGAGCAAGTGGTGTCCCCGGAAGTTACATGGGAGAAGGAGGTCCAAAGTGAGCCAAAATGGAATGACAATGACATAGACGATGTGTTTGATTATTTTCAGTACAATTACATGGATGGCTTCGCTGAGGACCCTTTTGCCCCACAAGTTCAGTACCAAATGGACCAGCTGTCACCTTTGCAGGACATGTTCATGTATCTACAAAAGCCACTTTAATCGATTGGTCGAAAAACAAGAAAACAGAGACACTTCAAATGGGAACACCTTTGTGGTCAACAATATTTTAATTCATTGTAGGTCTATTATATGCACCAAAATATTACCAAATACTTCAGCATGTGTGGGCTCAGGCAATCTTTGTCTGTGTTTGTGCACATGTGGGAGACAATTCTTTTTGGGTTCTTATGAGGATTATAATTAGTCCAACATTTAGCAAGCAATTCATCAAAGTGGAGCTTTGGATTAAAGTGAAACAGAGAAAAGAAGGCATGTTATATACTGGTGTTGATAATTGGCATCTCAATTATTTGATCTTCTGGTGGACAATCTGAAGTGGTATTATTAGGAAGGTGAAGCTAATCCAACAACGGCTTGTGTTAGATTTTCCTTGTGTTAATATGTACCCGTGTAGGAAATTCTTGCATTTTTCTTATTGTAGCTGAATTTTTTCATAACCCATATGTAAAATATATTACAATTTATGAAAAAATGTCAAGTATTTTTTTTATTTGGTGGTTGGAATTTTAGGGCTTAAGGTGGCTGAACATGGCGAAAAATCCTCTAGAATCAAGCATTCCGGCGTTAACAATTTGTTTATAATTTTCAAATTTGGAGAAAATGCCTTGTAGAATGTTGACGTAAGTCTTAAGTTTAATCTTTTGGCTAAGTTGAATTTCAATATCTTTATTGGATATTGTTGGGTTGTTGTAACAATTGTGGCGTAGAATGTCAACCACATATTTTCTTAAGAGTAAAAGCCCATGTTTGACATGTGGAACGACAATAACGTATGTTTACCAAAAAAAAAAAGACAATAGCATATGATGAGAATTACAGAAAGTCGGGTTTCAAGTTATAACATTATTATCATCCTTTGTAGAATTGCAATAAAAAAAGGAGCATGATGAACCACGATGCATAATTAGCACAACCCAATTATTGGGGGTCAATGCAGTGGTAATTGATTATGCATAAAATCGTCAATTGAGATCTTGTCTATGCAGATAGACGATGAGGATGGATTCGTCTAAAGATGAACCTTGAAATAGAGAAAAAGAAATACATTGGTGTGGTGTTTGTCAAAAACCCTCTGATGATTAAGTTAGAATAGAATTCAATTGAAGTATATCGTAAAAGAATTTAACTTGGGAATAGTTTTTGGGCTGAGAATTGTGTATCTTTTGGTTATGTTCCTCTCTGGCTTTATAGCCATCTTGTCTTTAATGAACAACAGATCTCTGCATTCATTCTCATTTGTAACGGTTAATACATTACAAACCGATGCTTTAATTTGTGTAACGTCATCTTTCTCGTTGCTCCATCTATTATTCTTAGGCATAAATGCTCGCCATAAATGTGTAATGTATCTTGGGTACATCCATTATGACTGACGAGGCTGTTAAAATTTGGACTCATCAGTTGCCCCTTATTCATGCCTTCATCTATGTGACAAGATAGGAATAAAAAAAAATTTCGTCTCTTCATTTTCTGTGTACTCGCATTTATTGTGAGATGACGTTTCGTCTGTCCCGTTGACACGTGTAAGGTTGAGATTGCCTCGTCGTACCAAGGAGCTGCCTCTCGGGTTTTCCACACATGTTTTTCCATCAAATTTTTTTTCTTTTTGGTTTTCCCTTTTTCCCTCTTTTTGTTTCATTTTCTCTTTGTGTCTGTTTTTTGGAGCTCTCCTCTTCTTTACTACTTCTAGAGATTATGGTAAGTCTTTTCTTCAGAACTTCTTCTTTCTCTTCGCTTTTATGGTGGAATATTCTTTGGTTAGGCTAGAATGCCCTTCTAATTCCTTCTTTTTTGCTCGTTTGTGTGGTTTTCTTGTCTCTGAGGTAAGGGACGTCCCCAAGTTGGTTTTTTTGTGAGGTGAGATTTTCCCTTTAGGAATATTCTAGTTTTTCTTTTTTCACTGATTCATTGGTCGGTGAGTTTTGCCCAAATCTTGTCGAGGATGTTAGGTGAGGGGGGAGTTTGATCTAGTGAGCTTGAAACGGGTTTATCTTTATTTGAACAAGATGATGCTTCTGAGGTCTCTTCTCAGAAAACCCCTTTAAAGACTTAAGGGTGCGCACTCTAAAAAGGAAAGATGAATCGAGAATTAGGAATAGATTCCAATTTTCTCCTTCTATTAAAATTAGGATTCCTGATGCTAGTGACGGAGCCTGATCTTATTTTCTTGATGTAGTTTGCGTCTATGAGGCCGACTTCGTCAGTGGCCTTTGTCTTCCTATTCATCCCTTTATTAGAGAGTTATTCCTTCGTCTAAAACTCGCTCCTGCTTAGCTTGTCCCCAACTCATGGAGAACGGTTGTATGTTGTATGGTGATGTGGATGTTTGCCAATGAAGGGGATATCCTTAGGGTAGAAGAATTCTTACATCTTTATTGTTTAGGACGCTTCAAGCTTCCTAGTTATTGGGAATTTAAACCTTGGGACAAAAAGTCAAGGTTAGTTTTTGATTCCCCTTCTTTCCTTCGCAAGTGGAAAACTAACTTCTTCGTGTCTGGTGATGGTTGGGAAACCACTCTGAGTGAAAATTCAGAAAGATGCTCCCAAATTTCTTTGTATGTGAGGGCATTCTTGTGTCTGCTGTGTCCTTCACTTTCTTTTTTTGAATATATATATATATATATATATATATATATGCAGGGTGTATGCATCTGTGTATGCACGTGCTTGTTATTTCTCAACCTTGTAAAAATTCTTTGTGTGTACAGGGTTTGTTCATCCTCGTCTGAAAAAACGATATCACCATCGACTAAAGAATGTCAGGTGATATATTGAGAGCATCTCTAATTTTGACGAACTCATCTCCGCAATCTCTTTTTCTTCACTTTCTTGGACTTGAACCTTCTAATTACTTCTAAAAGAAGATTAAGACTATAAAAAAGAGTGAGCATATTGATCTTTGCAAATATCATGTTGCCTTGGACGCCCTCCTTTTTTTATCACCCTTTTTTTTAAGAATGACGACTAGATTTAGCAAAGGGAAATTGGCTAAAGTCCAAGAGAAAAAGGCCAAGACGGGGTTGAAGGAGGGTTTCTTATCTAAGAGACGCCGTAAAGATGATGAACCATCTAAGGGGGAAAATCATGTGGTTACTTCCCCTGTTGTTTAGCCTACCTTCCAATGTCCTACTTCACCCACATCGTCATTGGAAATGATTACGCCTACTGATGAGGTGACCTGAAGCAAAGGGTGAGATCAAGCAGTGGTTGGCACTAGATATGGCAATATGAGCAGGTCGGGTCAATCGGGTTGCGGGTCAAACAGGTCACGGGTCAAAAACAGGTCATTTTAAGTGGGTTAAAAACATGTTCGGGTCAATCGGGTTGCGAGTCGGGTCGGGTCGGGTTGACCCTTATTTTTCACATGAATTTTTTTTTTTAATTTTATAAAGAAAACATGTATTTGCCATTTGGAAAGTTATGCAACAAATTACTTGATGTAAAATGCATTATTTTGAATTCACCACTTATATCAAGAATGAACTCAGTTAAACTTATTAATACTTATTCAATAATTTTAAAATTATACAAATCCTAACATTGCTATCTAAAACAAAATAATACAAAGATAAGTAAAACAAATACACAAATTTTATTTCTACACAATATCAACATCTCAAAACATAAAACAAAATTACAAATGACTTATTGGATAAATCATTTGATAAAGAATAAAAACATATAAGAAATTTACAATCTTGAAAATTAATTTTATAATCTATTATCAATTGTGGTTGATACTCTATTTCAATTTGAGATATACATTAAAGTTTAATTGCTTACTTATTTATACATGGTCTTTTTTATGAATATCATATCATTGTTAAGCAACACATACTCTAGGAAATATCATAATTTAATTTGAAAAGTCGTTTATTTTGAACATAAATTGTTAAAAAATAGGTCTAAGCATTCATAATTTATGCTAATTTGATACTTTGACTTCACTATTTTCACACTTGTGAATGTTTCTCACACATATCTTCAATTTTAAATCTATGTTTTTAACTTTACAGATTATCTTGGCATGTACTTTGCTATTTGATATCTAAAAATCTTTACAAAATGCTCAACCATATGTATTTATCTTTCAATTAATTTGCATTCAGTTATGTAAATGTATCAATTATTTCCTTAAAGCTCACAATAAAAAATTAAACCAATATTGTCTTAATTTTACTATTTTTTTTAGCAAAAAATTTTTTTTTTTTAAAAAATGGTTTGGGTTCGAGTCTGGCCACAGGTCAGGTCGAGTTGACCTGCAAAAAACACGGTTCGGGTCACGAGTCAACCCGTTTTTACTTTGGGTCAAAAAAATCGGGTTTAGGTCGAGTATTTTTCGGGTCGGGTCTAGTCGGATCAGAAAATTCTGACCTGTTTTGCTATGTCTAGTTGGCACTTTTTGGGAAGGTGTTGATTGTCTTGTGGCGAAGGCCCATGATGCCATTTCTCTCGAGGACTTGAAACCATGACAAAACTTTCTGCTGAACTAGTGTCTTCTCATGTTCACAAGGTTATGTAGGTATGCTCTTTACTCTTGTGATATGTTTGCATGAAGGTTTTTCTTTTGATTTCTTCTAACCTTTTATGCTCAAGGTGTTGGGTAAAATCTTGCATCTTTTTGGGAAATACTTGGACTATGAGGAAAAGTATGTAGTTGCCCAGTCCAAGTGGACGCATTTTCTATTGAGAATGAAGTGCTAAAAGGCTAAGGTTACATCTCTTTCTAACAAGTTGAATCAGGCTCAAGATCTTGTGAAAGTTCTAGAGCAAGATGTGAAGACTGAGAAGGCTTTCTCTAGGCTAAAAAATAAGAGATCAAAGATGCTGCACTTAGGCTTCAAAAGGCTAACTTTGAGGCGGTTGAAAATTTAAGAAGTTTAACACATATTCTGATAAGTTGTGCGACTATTATGTGGAAGGTTTTGAACTTTTTCGCAAGTACATGGCTAAACATCATCCAGGTTTAGACTTTTCTACTCTTGACATGGAGGCAGTTGAGAAGGAGATTCGGGCAAATCGTCCTATAACTGATGGGGAAGCTAGTAATGTAGATGATAGGATGGAAGATGATACTGTTGTCATTGCTGAGGCTCCAGTGGATTTGTCTCCTTCTAATCCTGCTTGAAACACTTCTTTTATTTCTAACTTCTGAAAAACAATTCCTTGGGCTCATTTTTTTTAGCAAGATTATATTTCCTGCTTTTAGTCTCTATGAAACAATCTCTTGGGCTCACTTGTTTTGAGCATGTTTATTTTCTTTGCTTCGGCAGTATTTTGCTTTATGTTTGAATATTTTTACACTATATTTCTTAATTGCCTCGTCCTTGACATGTTAACTTTCAGCCATTTTGTGGTCATTATGTTATGCTTTTGGATAACTATATAAGTCATGTATCAATGATGGATTAGTTACGTGTTAATAACTTTTTAGGTCATGTATTAATGACAATTTCATTATGTATTAGTAACTTTTTAGGTCATGTATTAATAACGATTTCGTTATGTATTAATAACTTCTTAGGTCATGTATTAATTATGAATTCGTTATGTATTAATAACTTTTTAGGTCATGTATTAATTACGAATTCGTTATGAATTAATAAAATTTTAGGTCATGTATTAATGACGAATTCGTTATGTATTAATAACTGTTTAGGTTATGTATTAATGACAATTAAGTTATGTATTAATAACTTTTTAGGTCATGTATTAATGATGATTTGTTATGTATTAATAACTTTTTAGGTAGGTCATGTATTAATGACGATTAAGTTATGTATTAATAACTTTTTAGGTCATGTATTAATGACAATTTCGTTAAGTATTAATAACTTTTTAGGTCATGTATTAATGACGATTTCGTTATGTATTAATAACTTCTTAGGTCATGTATTAATTACGAATTCATTATGTATTAATAACTTTTTAGGTCATGTATTAATGACAAATTCGTTATGTATTAATAACTTTTTAGGTTATGTATTAATGATGATTCGTCATGTATTAATAACTTTTTAGGTAGGTCATGTATTAATGACGATTAAGTTATGTATTAATAACTTTTTAGGTCATGTATTGATGACAATTAATTTATGTATTAATAACTTTTTAGGTCAATAGTGACCTTTGATAACAGTATATGATTAATTTTGGTCACATGGCTAAAAGAAAAAGTAATGATGATGGTATCTTCTGAATAATACTATTCTTCATGCTTTATTTGTAAATGATAGAAATCCTAGCTAAAATGGAAAATAGCAGAAACGGAAATACACTTAAAGTGAAAATGAAAATTCTTCAAAGTTTCTTACTAGTAGTACTTTTCTACATACTTTATGTCCCATGAACGAGCATAACTTAATAAGGTCCTCTCCATGTTGGCCTCAATTTTCCTTAAATATGGCTTTTTGGGAGAGTTTGAGGGTCCACTTGCTACTAACTCGTCTGCTATCATCCTTATTTCACCTATGGGAACCTTGGTATTGTCTGTCTCTTGCTCTAGATTCTTTTCGTTTCTCCGCTTTCATCTGCATGAATCTGTTTTTCGCATGAATTTTTGCAGCTTTCCTTGACAAAACAAGGTCTCGATTTGTTTTTTTAAGTGTTGGCATTCGTTGGTACGATGTTTGTGATCGTGATGAAATTTGCAATACTTTCTTTTATTTCTACCTTCTACCGGAGTCAATGTGGGTTGAGGTAATTGCAAAGACAATTCATCTTTTATTTGCATTAACACTTGTTCAATAGGCATTATCAAAGGGGTAAAAAATTAAACCTTGACCTTGCAATACTTTCTTTTATTTCTACCTTCTACCGGAGTCAATGTGGGTTGAGGTAATTGCAAAGACAATTCATCTTTTATTTGCATTAACACTTGTTCAATAGGCATTAACAAAGGGGTAAAAATTAAACCTTGACCTTTGGTTTGGGAGGTTTCTCTTTCCATCCAAAGTTTACTTTAAGCTTTGTGTTTCCTTCTTCTTCTTAAGGTGATGATTTGTTCTTTCGTCTCTCTTCCTTTAACTAGTCATTTCTTTCGAAATTACTACGTCTTCTGCGTTCATACACTTCTAGGCTTTGTGAAGCAGTTCTGCTATCAAATTTGGTGGGCTTTTGACAATTGAAAAATAAAGTCACCAGGTAACAAATCTGCCTGGAAGGTCGTTAGGATAACTTGGTCTTTCGTTTTGTCCACTTGTAGCAGCTCCTCATGGAAGCAAGTGCCATATATCCTCAAAGATTCTTCTGTTCTTTGTTGAATGTTAAGAAGATGCCTAGTTGGCTTCTTGTGTCGCTATACTCCGATGAAATGATGAACAAAACTCCCATTGGGTTGTTCAAAGTTTGCAATGGTACCTGGAGGTATTTCACTAAACCAGACTCTCTAGCTGCCCCCTTTAGTGTAGTTGGAAATGCTCTACTCATTACTTCATCCGAAGTCATCTGCAGGTGCATTCAAGTTTTGAAGGACTCGACGTGGTCCAAAGGATCTTTTGAACCATCATATGACTCGAGCTGAGGGAGGTGAAACTTTGGTGTGTTAGGACATATGTGGAACTTATTAGAACATATGTTATTGTAAATTGGCTAATCTTTTGACAAAACGCACTTTACTTGTAATTAGATAGATCTAGGATGGATTTAGTACTTCAAGGAACAAGAGTTCAAGTCTAGTATTGAAGTCACGCAAGTCCGTTCAAGAAACAAGTGAAGAAGTGTTGTTCATTAAAGCTTGACAGATAATATCTATCAAGGTTTAATGCTAATGCTCGACAGCTGCTCGACAGAAACAATATTTATCGAGAATTACGAAATTCAGATTTCCAGATTTGTTTTTTATGCATATCCAAGTGTATCTGTGTAGGTTTTCTCTTCTCACAACCCTAGACATACATAAGGATTATTTTAAGGGCCGTCAAAGGTGATACAAAGGTTGTTACAATTGTTGTTGCAAATAGATTGTGACTGGAGACAAAATTGCCCTAGTTCATCATATTCTTTGTAGAAGTTGTTACATCTTTGCGCCAATGGTTTTGTAACCAAGGAGCTTCTTGATCTTTATCGTTTGGATGAACTGAAGAACTTTGCAGCCAACATCTTCCTCAGGTTGGTGTGTTAGTCACGTACTAGGATTCGTGCATCGATTGGTTAGTCACGTACTAGGAGCCGTGCATTGAAGGAGAGATTGTCACTACATTACAAGTTCAATTGGGTATTGGGGTAAGGGTTCAACTATAGGTTGGTATTAGGTACTGAGATTCCTTTTACTTGTAACTGCTTATTTTGATAATAGTGGCTTCTCGGGAGTGGTGACCTTAAATTCACCCGGTAGGGTTTTGCCTCGGTGGTTTTCCCTATTCGTAAGCAAATCACCCATGTCAAATTTAATTTTCACTGCATTTAGTTATGTGGTGATTTTTTTTGTGCTACTATGATTATTGCATGCAGTTGAATCTAATTAATTTCACTTGGCTAAATTAATTGATTAAGTTATCAAAGTGGTCAATACATTCTTGGCCTATCATGGTGGTATCAGAGCGGGCACACTTTGATTAGAGTTAATCTTTGCTGTGTGATCCATTGACCCTTGTTTGTCATGGATAGAGGACAATCTTTAATTATACCTCTTTATTTGATGGCATAAACTATGCATACTGGAAAGTACGTATGAGAACTTTCTTGCAATTTTTAGATGAGAAGGTGTGGCAAACTATCAAGATTGGTTGGACTAAGCCAAAGGAAGTGCCGGCTGATTGGGATGATGCTAAGATCAAAGTGGCAAATTTCAACAACGGAGCATTGAATGCTTTATTTAGTGTGGTCACAAATGAGGAGTTTAAGAAGATACCCCTTACAAAAACTGCTAAGGAAGCATGGACTATCCTCTAAACAACCTATGAAGGGACTAAGGCTATTAAGGATTCAAATCTTCAAAGTCTTACTACGAGCTTTGAAGAGATTAAGATGGAGGAAGATGAGTCGTTTGATGAGTTTTATGCCAAGCTAAAGGACATAGTTAACTCTACCTTCAATCTTGGGGAAACCATTCTCGAACCTAAGGTTTTGAGAAAGGTGCTAAGATCTCTATCGGAGAGATTCCATGCCAAGATCACTGCCATTAAGGAATTAAAGGACATTGACAAAATTCCTTTGACAGAGCTGGTTGGCAACTTGCAAACCTATGAATTGGGTTTGACTAGGATCGGGAAGTCAAGCAAGAGCAAGAGCATGGCACTGAAGGCGAAAAGCAGTGATACAGATGAGTCCTATGATGATGAAGATTCCAAGATGAAGTCCTACATCACTAGCCAATTCAAAAAATTTATGAAGAATGCCAATGCAAAAGGATTCGACAAGGACCATAAGCAATCCAATTCTTCATAATTCAAGAGTTAAGATAGAGGAAAGAAGGATGTTAAGGATGGCGGTCAGTACACTGTTCTCTCTAGACCCAAGTGCTTCAGATGTTAAGGTTTAGGACATATGAAACAAGAATGTCCAACATATCTCAAGACTATTGGAAAAAGCAAGGTCCTTGCTGCTACCTTGAGTGACACAGAGCCTGCGGATGATTCAGATGACAATGATGACGAGGGAATCTTGAATGCCTTCACTGCTACAGTTGATCCTACTGACGGGGTTTCAGATATAGTAGATGATGAGAGGACTTGGTGTACTCTAAGTTTGAGAAAATGGACGATTAAGATGATATCCATATAGCCTATGAAAAATTGTACAAGGTTTCTAAGAAGCATGAGAAACTATATAGGCTAGCCACCAAGAAGCTGAGTGATGTTGAGCTAGATCGAGAGGAGCTCTTCATAAAGTTTGATGAAGCTAATCAGACCATTGGAGTACTGCGGTTTGAGAACAATTTCTTGGCTGAAAGGACTAAGAAGCTTGAAGCGGAGCTGTTTCAAGTCAGAGCTTAACTAGAGAGGACTTCCAGTGCAAAGCTTGATGAAATGCGTAGCTTTCAGAAATCTGATTATGATAGAACCGGTTTGCGGTATGATTTCTCTTCTCCTAATATTGCTTCTCCTAATATTGCTTCTTCTAGCATTACTGTGTTTGGCTCACCTGCTAATAATGTTAATTCTGAAAACGATGATTGCAAAACTAATATAGCTAGTGAGAACGTAGACAAAAGCAAATCAATTTTAGGTGCACCCCCTAAGCTTGAAAAGAAAAAGACTTGAAACCCTAGGACTAAGAAAGGTAATAACCAAAAGTCTAAACAAAAGAAGCAACATCTCTGTCATCACTGTGGAAATTCAGGGCATACTCGTCCAAATTGTTATAAGTGGTTAACCACTCAACAAAGCAATAGTATGATCTCATCTGGAAACCAGAATCAGTTTCTATCCTCTTTTGCTTCTCTTGTAGATCTTCTTAAGGCCCTTATGTTCCTTTCGAACTTGAATGGTTTCAATTCTTCCCCCTCACCACCAGATCAAAGGTTCCCTTAACGGAAAGGTTCTTCCAAGGTGTAAAAGGAAAAATGCTCAAAATGATTTAATCACTTTTTCTCTCTCTCCCTCTTTTTTTTTATGCATTACTTGTGTGTTTTTCTTTCTTGTTTCTAAGTCAGTCTAGTTTTATGCTTTGCTTTCTTAAACATGTTTTTTGTTTGTTTGTTTTCAGTTTTGCTTTATTTTGTTTTCATAAAAATTTAAAATTTTTTTGAAAAATCAGAAAAATACAAAAAATAGCGTGTTTTTTGTGTACTTTCGTATTTATGTACCTTGGATGGCCATTGAAACAAAGTTTTCTAAACTTTGTATCTTTTGTAACTTAAATGAGCATCTCAATGCACAACTAAGCAAGTGAGTTTTGTGGCTCGTATTTGTGATGAGTAAGATTAAGTAATCTCTTGTAGTTAACACTTATATCACTCTTTTTGATGAGAAGGACTAAAAAATTCTAAGAGAAAGGCATAAATAACCATCTGTTTGCTTTGGCATAGCAAAATTGCGATGTTTAAAACTTAACATAATTGGGTATTTCTTATATTTCGTATATGCTCATGCATGATATGCTAAAATGAAAAAGAATATGCAAAGAAAATAAAAGTAAAAAGAATCACAATGCTTTTAAATATGGTTGCAAGTGTGTTTCTAGGAGATGTGGGAGTTATAAGATGTACCTCGAAGATGATAGTCCCCATCAAGCAATTATGATTGTGTGAGTTAAATTGATTCTCTCATATCTCAAATCATCATAATATGAGACACTTATGCACTCTTGCAATGTTTTCACACACAACATGCAAATTCTTTGCTACTTTTGATACATGTGCAGGTACAATGTGATTTGGTCATCACAAGAGATACATGTGTTAATTTATGCTCGCTAAGCTGTCTTAACTCATTTTAGAAATATGAAATTTGATTAGACTTGTTTAGTGTGTGTGTGTGTGTTTTGGATCTATGAATGCTTTATTTTTCTTGTTGAGAGATGTTTTTTTAAAACTTAAAATGTTGTTTGGATCTTTGGTTGAGTAGCTTGCTTGATTACATTCATTTCTGTGTGTTTTTCCTCTTTTTGAAAAACTGGTTTTTATCAATCTTGACAGCTTCTCGATAGATCCTCAACAGATTGCTATCTATCAGGACCCTTGGACTTTTTTCCTCGACAGATCTTATCGCATCTTCGATCCATCAAGCTATCTGAAATTTGTCTCGATAGCTTCTTGACAGATTCTCGATCCATCAAGAAATTTTATGTTTAACTGATAGCTTTTTAACAGCTGTCCGATCCATTGAAGTGATTTTGCCGTCGACAGATTATCAACAGCACCTCGACAGATTCATATTTGTCGAGATTTAGTGCTCGACAGATTCTCGATCCATCGAGCTGCGATTTGGCTTCAGCGCGAAATTAGATTCATTCTTTCTCATTTCTCCTAGACAGAAAATCTTTCTATCCTCTCCTAAACAGTTTTCTCTCAACCTTTTCACCTTCCCTACTTGGATTTTGGCTTAGATCTTGTGTTTCTTCTCTGGTATGATCTCTTAATCCCTTTTTCTTCATGCATTTCACGCATTTAGACCTAGGTTTTGGGTTTTCTTGAAATTTTTGGAGCTTTTGAAAACTTTTGAGATTCTTGTGAAATTTTTGGGTTAGGTGTTGCTTAATTGATGCTATATGCTCATGCATTGCTTTCCATTTACATTTTCACAATGTTTCATACATTTAGATGTGTGTTTATATGTTGAAAATTGTGTGCTGCTAGGTTTGGATTGGGTTGAACCCATAATGCAATTTCTTTTAGCACGTCACATGTTCATGCATTTTCATGCATACGTACCATTTTTTTTTCTTCCTATCTTTTCTCTGTAGTGATTGTGTTTTCTATTTCTCTTTCCCTCTCTCTCTCTCTCTCTCTCTCTCTCTCTCTCTCTCTCTCTCTCTCTCTCTCTCTCTCTCTCTCTCGGATAACCTGCGCATGGCACCTAAGCGCAAATCCACTCTGTCTCAGAGCCCTCTTCATTTCGGGACATCTTTTACTGATCCTACTCCTCTTCACATCCGATTTCGTGATGAGAAGGCACGTAAGGATTTCTAGGAGAACTTCTCCAACCGTGGTATTCATTCAGAATGCCATGTGGTTCTATCGGACTTTTCCGATATTGATTTACCCACTGTCATTCATAGTCGGGGATGGGAATCTCTATGTGAGATGTTAGGACCATATTTTTATGTAATTGGCATATCCTTTGACAAAACGCACTTTACTTGTATTTGGGTAAATCTAAGTAGGTTCAAGATGATCATTACAAGTGGTTAAATTGAAAACATGAAGATTACTCAAGAACTGCTCAAGAAAATTGCAATCTACAGGTCTCGATACCTCCTCTACAGAAGCTCGATCTGTCAAGATTCATTAAAGCTCGACAGATGTCTTGATCTATCGAGCTTACGTGATTCAGACCATAGCAAGCAACGTTTTTATTCAAAAAGGCTATTTGTTTTTGGGTTTTTATAATCCTTATTGGACTAAGAAAGCCCAAGGTTTGTGTAAACCTATTTGAAATAGGAGAGCCCATTAAGCTCCTATTTAAAGGAGGTGGAAAAAGAAAAACTCTAACCCTAGAAAACTTTATAAGGTTTTCTTTTTGAAACTCTAGCCTCCTCCTACAGAAGAAAGAGTTCTCGCTGCGTTTCTTGTACGCATTTGGGTTCTGTAACTAACCAAAGTCTCATGCACCAACATTGAAGATCTTATTGGTATTTCTCTACGAAGCTGCTGCAAATCAACTACAACAATCAAAGGGTTGCTGTGGAGTTAGTCACGTACTTGGATTCGTGCAAAGGAGTAAGCCGCGTACTGGGATTAGCGCATCAAATTGGTTAGTCATGTATTGGGAGCCGTGCAATAAAAGGAGAGATTGTCACTACAGAACAAGTCCAATTGTATATTGGGGAAATGGTTCAACTGTAGGTTGGTATAAGGTACTGAGATTCCTTTACTTGTAACCGCTTGTTGTGATAATAATGGAATTTCAGAAGTGGTGACCTTAAAATCATCCGGTGGGCTTTTTGCCGTGTAAGTTTTCCCCATTCATAAACAAATCACCGTGTCTTTTATTTTCCGCTGCATATTTAGTTAATTGGTGATTTGTTTGTACTACCACGTGTTTGCATATAATTGAACTTAATTAATTCACTTGACTAATTAATTGATTAATTCATCACAAGGGGTCAATATGTTTTTGGCCTATCAAGTGGTATCAGAGCAGGCATACTCTGATTAGGTTTTAATCTTCGTTGTATGATCCATTGACCCCTGTTGTCATGAAAACTCTTGATTGTTTTGATTTGCATGATCTTATGTTGAATGATGATGATGATATTCAAGATGCCTATTGCAAGCTTTATAATTTTTGTATGAAATCTCTTGAATATTCTACAAAATTAAAAGCTAATTTTAAAAAGGTCAAGCTTGAAATGATAATTTTAAAAATCAAATCTCATCTCAGGTGAACAAAATTAAAAGTTTGGAAGAGCAACTAGTTGAATCTAAAACTGAAATTGAAAAATTAACTAGTGCTAAATTTGTTATTGAGCCTAACTCAAAAAAAAAAAAAAAAAAGATTTTTATATTCCTCCATTTAAAAGGAATAATGAAGAGTTGAAGGCTTATATTGCTCGGATAGACAAAGGTAAACAATTTGATGTTAACACTGAAGTTTCTAAACCTATGTCTATAACTCCTCCTAGGTTGAATAAAAATTCTGAATTTGTCCCCACTTGTCATCATTGTCATATTGTTGGTCATATTAGGCCAAATTGTCCTAAGTTGAGGTCTCTGTCAACCTCTGAGGTTAGACCTCCTTCTAGGAAGCCTAGTAGCTTTAAAACTGCTCATGTTTGTCACCATTGTGGTGTTTCTGGTCACACTCGTCCTAATTGTTTCAAGTTGTTTCCTCATAAGCGAGTGTCAAATAGGTCTTATCCTTTGTCTAAAGATTCTGTACCTATTCTTGGTGAGTTATTAAAAGCTTTGAGCTTTTTAACTCAATTTTAGGGGAATTCTAATACCTCTATGTCCTTTAGTAGTCATACTAGGACACGTGCATTTTTATCTTTACGGACAAAAACTCGTGCTGTGTGAGTGATAAAGGATCCTAAGACTTAATTGTCTTTCTGTTTGTCCTCTGCTTTAATTCTTTCTATTTAAAGTAGGACTCTCTTTGCTTGATTTCTTATCTTCTTTTAGGATCATGCTTTCATGCATCTGCACCTTTCTATCATGCCTTCATGCATATGCATCTTGTTTTATGCTTTGTTTTGTTTTAACATGTTTTTGTTTGTTTATTTTCAGTTTTTGCCTTATTTTTTTTTCATAAAAATAAAAAATTGAACAATCTAAAAAATACAAAAACAGTGTGTGTTTGTGTACATTGGTACTATCATGCCTTCATGCATATGCATCTTGTTTTATGCTTTGTTTTGTTTTAACATGTTTTTGTTTGTTTATTTTCAGTTTTTGCCTTATTTTTTTTTTTCATAAAAATAAAAAATTGAACAATCTAAAAAATACAAAAACAGTGTGTGTTTGTGTACATTGGTACTTATGTACCTTGGATGGCCATTGAAACAAAATTTTCTAAACTTTGTATCTTTTGTAGCTTAGATGAGCATCTCTATGCACAACTAAGCAAGTGAGTTTTGTGGCTCGTGTTTGTGATGAGTAAGGTTAAGTGATCTCTTGTACTTCACACTCATATCACTCTTTTTGACTGGTAGGACTAGAAAATCCTAAGAAAAAGGCATAAATAACCATCTCACCACTGTTACCCGCCAATCATGAAATGACATTTGTATGCTTCGGCATAGCAAAAGTGCAATGTCAAAAGCTTAAAATCATTGGGTATTTCTTTTCTTTCTTATATATGCCCATACATGGTTTACTTAAAAGAAAAATGAGCAAAGAAAATTTAAAAAGCAAAAAGATCAAAAATGCTTTTAAAAATGATTGCAAGCGTGTTTTCTAGGAGATATAGGAGTTATAAGATGTACCTCAAAGGTGATAGTCCCCATCAAACAGTTATGATTGTGTATGAGTTAAAGTGATTTTCTAATATCTCAAATCATCATAACATGCATACACATTTGCAATCTTGCGATGTTTTTCACACACAACAAGCAATATTCTTTGCTACTCTTGATATATGTGTAGGTACAATGTGATTTAGTCATCACAAGTGTTACATGTGTTAATGTATACTCACTAAACTGTCTTAACTTGTTTTTGAAATATAAAATTGGTTTGACTTGTTTAGTGTGTTTGTGTGTGTGTGTGTGTGTGTATTTTTTTTTTGAGATCCATGTGCTCAAAATTCTTGTTGAGAGATGATTTTGAGAGCTTAATATGTTGAATGGATTATTGGTTGAGTTGCATGCTTGATTGCATTCATATCTGTGTTTTTCTCTTCTTTGAAAAACTGTTTTTAAGCAATCTCGACAGCTCCTCGACACCTCTCGATACTTAGCTTATCTATCGAGCTCTTCAATTGCTTGTTATATCAATCTTGACACCTCTCGATAGCTAGGTCGATCGATCGAGATACCTTCTGTCTCCTCGATAGATGCTCGACACCTCCTCAATCGATCGAGATACCCTTGCATGCATTTCATTTTTCCTTGTCTTGCATTTTTTCCCTTTGTGTCCATAGCATCTTGTTTTCTTCTTCTTGTAGGTCTATGGTTCCTTGTTCTCCTCGTTCCCTCTATGTCAGTTTTTTGTCTGTCTCCTATCATGTCTTTTGGCTTTTTATGCCCTTTGACAATCGTGTCAAAAAGGGGGAGAAATTTGAGAATTGAATGTCTTTCCTCATGGGAGTAATAGACTTAGGGGGAGAACTTCATATTAAAAGGAAGAAAGTTTTTGATGTAATTAACTTAGGGGGAGAGTTATTTTGATACACATTGATATTGATATATTTTGTGTTGTGTATCATTTGGTTTTGTAACCAATTACATTCATCATGTGTTGTCTCTAGGTTTGATGATGATGTATGTGTTTCACTCTTTATCTCACATGTGTTGTTTCTTTCCTCTCTTTATACACATGTTTCTTGTTTATTCAACTTGTCATTATTTTCCACATGGTACCTTGATGTGTTTTGTTTAGTGCCTTTCAGGAAAGACAAATTAAAGCCAAGTCAAGATTCCAAACCTTCTTCTTGCATCAACTTCCAAGGTTCAGATCTTTTAGACTAGGCTTATTTATTCTGTAATCTTGAATAGAATGTATTCTAGGATATTCAATGTACTCTTGTGGTTTTGTCACGGATTGCCAAAGGGGGAGATTGTTAGGACCATATTTTTATGTAATTGGCATATCCTTTGACAAAACGTACTTTACTTGTTTTTGGGTAAATCTAAGTAGGTTCAAGATGATCATTACAAGAGGTTAAATTGAAGATATAAAGATTACTCAAGAATTGCCCAAGAAAAATGCAATCTGCAGGTCTCGATACCTCCTCGACAGAAGCTCGATCTGTCAAGATTTATTAAAACTCGACAGATGTCTCGATCTATCGAGCTTACGGGATTCAGGCTATAGCTAGCAACATTTTTATTCAAAAAGGCTATTTGTTTTTGGGTTTTTATAATCCTTATTAGACTAGGAAAGCCCAAGGTTTGTGTAAACCTATTTAGAATAGGAAAGCCCATTAAGCTTCTATTTAAAGGAGGTGGAAAAAGAAAAACTCTAACCCTAGAGAGCTTCATAAGGTTTTCTTTTTGAAACCTTAGCCTCCTCCTATAGAAGAAAGAGTTCTTGTTCCGTTTCTTGTACGCCTTTGGGTTCTGTAACCAAGCAAAGTTTCATGCACCAACATTGAAGATCTTATTGTAAAGAAAAGGGAAGCTGTATGGCTCTGCAAAAGTTTCCCATAGATGGTGCCAAACTGATGATGCAAAAAATCATCAGTTGAGTTCTCGTCTATACAAATGGACGATGGTGATGGATTCGTCCAGAGATGAACTTGTAATAAGATATGAATTAGAGAAAAAGAAATAAATCGGCGTGGTGTTTTCCAAACCCCGCTGATGATTAAGATAGAATGGAATTCAATTGAAGTATATCGCAAAAGAATTCAACTTGGGAGTAGTTTTTGGCATGAGAATTGTGTACCTTTTGGTTTTGTTCCTCTTTGGGTTTATAGCCATCTTGTCTTTAATGAGCGATAGATCTTTCCATTCATTCTCATTTGTAACGGTTAATACGTTACAAACTAATTCTTTGATTTGTGTAACGTCTTCTTTCCCGTTGCTCCATCTGTTACTTTTTGGCATAAATGCGTAATGTATCTTGGGTTCGTTCATTATGACTGACAAAGCCATTAGAATTTGGACTCATCTGTAATGAAATTATGAAAGTTGTAACTAAAAAAAAATCAAAATTTTAATTATCGAAAATCAAAATCGCTATAGAAATAAATGACTATGAACCTTAAATTTTACCAGAAGAGTTTGATGCTCTTTAACCAAACTCTAAGAAGTTGGATCAATCCTCTCTTAACTTGGTTTCTCCTCGTCAAGTAGAACTCAAAAGTGTTGTTAAATACAAAGAAAAACATCTCAAAAAAAGTTTCAAAAATCTTATATTAAAGTTTTCTTGCCTTATTCCCTTCTTGATGAGTTTTGATACCCAAAATTTCCCTTTCTTGTGTACATGGAGATTGATTCCTCTTATGACTTTGCATGTGTACATAGAGATTGAATTGATAGGAAGTGTGGAATCTCAGGATTTATGAAATTGCCAGCGATCATTACAATTCTATGTGATGAGTTACCTATGTCTGATTGAATTTAACTACCAAATCTAGGTCAAATGGGAAGTTACAAATCACCTCATCTTAAGTGTGAAACAAAACCATGTCTAAAACCAGCAATATGAGTTCGGAAGTTTAACAAGTTTAATTACACGTGTGTAGACATCGCATTTTGTATCCCTTATAACTCGGGCTCCCGTTCCCCAATGATGTTGGAATTCTAAAGCCCAACGTTAGTTTAGGGCATGATCAAATTAAAATTGACTTGAGGAAGGTGTTTTGGAAAAATATAACTTTTTTATGAACTAAATAAATCTATTTTTGGAAAATTAAGGCCAAGAAACCTTAGGGTATGCGTACGCATGCACATGTATGTGCATGCATGTCCTCAAGCTGTGTACGTAGGTCTTATGCATGCGCATGCATACATGGGCCTATGCATGCATGCTAGGGTTCTATAAACTATGAAAGACAAGTTTTTTAGCATTAAGTGTGAGGTTTAGAATGAATCCCACATCGTTTGGGAGCTGTTCCAAAACCCCATTTTTCAACTATATAAAGCCATACATCGTAGCTTTTCAAAACACAAGGAAAATCCTAAGGGGAAACACAAGATTTACTAGAAATAGTGAATCAAAGAGGAAGTTTTTCACAAAGCATCCTTAAGTCAATATTTTTCTGATTGAGGCCTTTTTTGGCCTTGATCTTGGCATTCTAAAATTTTTAATCACTTTCTTATTTGTTTGTGATAGATTTTACTGAGGGGAATGGTCAAAATAAGCCAAGGAGCTTTTGTTTTTAAGGTACAAGTTCTAAACTTTCTTTCTTTTCTTAGCCTTTTCTTGTTTTGATTTTTGTTTTGCTTGTGTTTTTCTTCTTTAGTTATGCTATAATATGTATGTTTAGTTAGTTTTTCTTTATCTTTTGATATAAAGCATGTTAGGTTGTTAGTTATTCATTTCTGAGTTGCCGAGTTCTTGTCTTTCTAGGTTAGGGTTTTGAGGCATGTATACATATGCATGCTTCTTGCATTCGTATGCATGCTCGAAGTATGTGTACGCATACAACTAAACTAGGTACATTGGTCCTATGTATGCGCACGCATACTCAAGCCCAGAAACCCTAATCCGAACTTTTCTACTTCTATTTCTTCATCTTACCTAAATAATACATCTCTGCCTTGTCTTGTTTCATGCTTTTAACTCTCTGCCCCCATGTTTTGTTTGATGTTTGCTATTCACATGTTAGATTAGGCTTTTCTTTTCAATGTTTTACTTAATGTGCCATGATCACGCATTCATATGTCCATGCATTAATGCATAGGTGCTATCGTACTAGTAAGGTAAGTAAGGTAAGTCATGCATTCACATGAACATGCATTCGTTAGTGATATGATCTTGATCTTACTTTGATGAAACATGTATGTGCAAGTATGTATGCCATGCCTTGGACTCAATAATATGATGTTTGAATCTATCTTGTGATGTCTCTGCTCATGTGATATATATTTGTTTGTTCACTACCTTGAATGAGATATGTGATGCAATGCCATGATAGATGTATGCTAGGGTTTAGGATGAAAATGTCATGTTGTATGCTTAGATGTATGCCAGTGTGTCTATAAATCTAAAATAACAATATTGAATTTGCCTCGAATGAGATTAAAACGTAAGACACAATGAGTGGAAGCTGACCCACGGGTTGGGCGATCTTGGGTGCCTAACACCTTCCTAAGCCGTACCTAAACTTCGAGCACATACTTTGGTAGTAAGATCAGTCCTTCCACGAAATGACACTATATATATAGTTCCTAGACCTAAACTAGGTGGCTACTTCGCATCTTTTCTCTGCCCCGGTCCACTCGGCCGAGATGTACTCCCCCTCTCCATTGCGCCCACAACTTGGAGAAGTTTAGGCACCCCACGATGCTTGTATGATGTCATTTTTAGCTAACTTTGTGGTAACTACCCATGGAAAATAAATTAGAAAATTCACTTTTGTTTTCTACGGAGTAGGAGTAAGGGTTTATCTTATTTATATTGTCAACATGCATTGTTGGAATGAAATTTCTACTACAAAAATCAATTAGAGTTTTGCATTATTTTTGCAGTGGAAAACACGTAGAGTTGGTGTTTACACGTATGTGTGAGACTCTGAATCTAAACATACACAATTGAGGGTAATCACAGTCTACATATAGAATCCATTGGCATTGTTGTCTTTCTATGAGCACCACACGCTCTTGTCTTTGAAGATTCGCATCGTAATGAAATATATCATATGTTATACATAGGGGCACATTACAACTTATCCTCTTGTAGTTTGGCCGAAATTTAAGTTGCCTACATATGGTTTGAAATTTGACATTTTACTCACTTAAGGTTAGCTAAGTTAGATTTCCTTAACCCACCTTTGTTAAAAACATGGTTAAATATATAATTTTGCTCTACTTTTATGTTTCTTTCCTCCAAAAATACAAAAAACATAAAAATACAAGATCAAAAATAATCCAATGGAACACTTGCATTATGGGATTTCAAACTACAGGTGGACAACTTAAATTTCAGTCAAACCTCAGATGGGTAAAGTGTCAAATTTTAAATCACAGGTCGACAACTTAAAATTTGGCCAAATCATAGGTGGGTTAAGTTGTAATTTGCGCTATACATAGTTTATTCATTTATGTAAATGTTACAAAATATCTTGATACATTTTAGGACCCTTAGCATGACTCCATGGCTTAAATCACTTATGCATGGAAAGAACATGTCTTCCATTTGTATTAATCTAAAGCGGTATTACTGCTTAGGCTAGGGACACCATTTGCCCGAGGCATGTTAAGTTATGTATAACACTTCATTCTAGGAAAGCAATGAAAATTTATTACAAAATAATTAAATTGCATAAGCAAATAAGGCCTTGTTTGGTTGCTGAGTGATAGGTAACTCATCACTTATCACCCTATCACTTATATCTCATAACTTAAAAATCTCCAAAACACTCCCACCTCTATTTGGCAACTAAACCCAGTTCTATTTTTGGCCTAAAAACTAAAAAAAAAACTCACCTTTTTGTGGGACCCACAGGCTGACCACTGTGCAAGGCACACAAAACAATTACCCGAGGATTGAATCCCTCTTATTTGCTTTGCACTTTCCTCTATCAGGTCTCAACCAAATTTCCCTAACACCTCATTTCCTTTTCACACTTCTACTCTCAAGTCACAGCAATGCCAATAACAGATGGAAGAATTATATCAATTTGTCAGCAACTAAGCATAGCTGTAGCTTCAGGTTGGAATGCAATCCCTTTCACTAAGACATACTTGTATAACACAATTATACAAAAAACTCTCCTTATAACCAAAAAAATTAAAATTAAAAAAACCCTCAAACTCAAAACATTCCAAATAACAGGCCAAAAATCAATTTCCATCAACACACATATCCATAGCTAAACGGTGAAATGGGGAAAAAGAACCCCATAATCCCAAAACCCATCTACAAACAAACCCAGTATCCTGCAGCATTAACAACAACATTTAAATTTTTAGAAATATGAAGATATCCCTAGCAGAGGACAAGCTGTAAATACCAAAGCATTTTTCACTGTGAATCCAATACCAAAATACAAATGAAAATGTCTAATCCCTACCCCCTTAATTTTTTTTTTTTTTTTAAATTCGCCCAAAAGCAACCAAAACCTTAAACAACAAACACCCAAACCCAACAACAAGCACCCACATCAAAACCCAATGAAATTAAAAAAATGACATACTTTTTAAACCTAAAAATCCAAAAACCCCATCTGACTGATAACAAGAATCTCCAAGAACAAAAAACTGACCAATAAATATTTAAGAAAAAATAACATGACCCATCAAAGAACTTGATGGAGTGGACTAGCGCGGTGGAGCTGATGGAGCGGCGGAGCTGAAGATGTTCAGAGGCCGGCGTTGGAGCTTCAAGGGTCAGGAAGGATGCTGGAGCTTTGTTTGCCGTTTGGACATGTCATGGGTTTGGCGCAGTGGAGCTTGGTCTGCCGTGAGGACGTGTCGTGGGTTTGGGAGAGGAAAAGAGAGTTTTTTGGTTGAGAGATAGTGCTCTTATGAGAGAGTGAAGAGGGTTGAGACTGATGAGAGAGTAAAGGCAAGCGATTGTTGGGAAAGCATGTGGGAATTCACTTCTGATGGGACAAGACTCTGCTATGGGCCCCATAGCTTCACCAGGTATTTACAACTTTGCCATTGAAACTCAGTTTTGGTGTTTTGAAAACAACATTTTGCCTTCACTCAGTTTTTGGTTTATTAACTCAAAAAACTGAAAAATGAGTTAGGGAAATGAGTTAAAGAAATTGAGCCAAAAAAAGTTGTGATGCATGGGGCCCACCAGTTTTGAGATATGAGTTAAGAAAGCTGAGATATGAGTGATGAGAAATGGGGTATCCAAACACCACCTAAGCTACCTAACTTTAGCATAAGAACAAACTTTAACTATAGTGCTCGTATTTTTGTTTAGTACATTGATACACCTTTGCATAGGCCATGGTGCTCTCGTGCCCTAGTGCATGTAAAAGCAGTGTGTGTTTTACAAGACCCTCCTTGCAGAGTAAAGTGACCCCCCCTAGGTGAGGTCGAGCAAGACTAAAATGGCAGAGGAACTAGAAACATTATGGAAGAAGCTCTCTTTCACATAGGAGGAAGATGAAAGCATTGTATTAGGGAGCAGTAGGACAAAAGCAGCAAAGGATCTCGGCAAAAACTGTCTAGTAATGAGAATACTCTCTTGCAGGAGTACTATGTTGGATTCTTTAAGGAAAAACTTGAGAATGATATGGAAGCTAAACAAAGGAGTACAGATTACGAAAATAGATGACGAAATGTATATGGTTGAATTCAGAGATGGAAAGGATAAGAAGAAGGTTCTAGAGATGAGTCCATGGAGCTACGAAAAGCAGCTAATCCTTCTCCAAGACTTCGAAGGCGAACAGGCACCGAAGGAGATTATCCTAACGAGGTCACCCTTCTGGGTACGGATTCACAACCTACCCTTCAAATGCAGAACAAGGGTAACAAGTCGGGCCATAGGGGCAACGATAGGAAAAGTGCTAGAGGTGGACGTTGCAGAAAGCGGGGTCCATTGGGGGAATTGTCTCAGAGTCAAGCTCACCATTGATGTTACAAAAAGGTTGGTCCAGGGAAAGAGGGTGGCCATTGAGGAAAACAAAAACAGATGGGTTCTCTTCAAATATGAATGGCTCCCAAATTTCTACTATGACTGCGGTCTGTTGAGCCTTGACTTTAAAGACTGCCTGGAAGCCATGGGGCTCGACAAGCTTCTAGAACCAAAGAGCCTCCAGTATGGATCGTGGTTGAGGGGTGATATCATAAAAAGGAATACAAGGGAGGTCTCAAAGACTAGCAACAAGGGAACAACGAAAAACGAAAGGAGCCCTAAAAAGGGAGATGGGAAGAACATGGCAGAGGAAACTCAATCTCTGATAGTCACCGAAGGGGTAGGTGAGGAAATGAAGTCAACCCTACACCACCTAGAAAACAGTATCACAGGGAAGGAGACAAACAAAACAAAAGCGATGGAGAAATGTGTAGAAGTTTCTCATGAAAGGGGGATGGTTAACGACCAAGGCAAATCCTCAGGATATATTCTTCCCATACTAAGTAAGGAAGCTCTGGCAAAGACCGAACCTCGAAAAGAAACAGAAGAGTCGATGCAATGGGAGATAATGACCCATTAGGTGGGGGACCCCCACTTTGTGTTTAAGGTGGAACAAAGCCTAAGTAGAAATAAGCAAGGAGAAAATTCAAAGAAGGAAAATGAGATAACGGGCCCAGTGGCTATGACTTTTGACAATGAAGCAGGTTGGATCGCGGAGAAACTAGGCCTAAAGAGTGGGCATTGGAAAAGATTGGCTAGAGGGGTCCAAGCCAAAAAGCAAGCAGTTGAAGCTGGCCCAACAAATATCAAGAGAGAAAGCTCAACCCACTTATAAGAGCTTGACGCAAATACTATAGAGCTCAGAAACTTAAAATCCAAAATCCAACCCTACAAAATCGAAAAGAAAGAAAGTCAAACGAATGCTGTTGAGGACTCGAATCGTCCTTGGCAGTTCGGATTCTCACCGACGAGGTGAAAAAAAAAAAAAACCAATCCTAGTCTTCCTTACGAAGACAAAAGCTAGTTCGAGTAGAGTGAAGGGTATTCAAAATAAGCTAGAGCTAACACAAGGAATCTCCGTCCTTAGTGCTGACCAGAGCCGTGGCCTGGCAATGATTTGGAAGGAAGGTTCTTATATTAGGTTCAAAATCTGTTCAAACTCACACATAGACGTAGTGGTCTATGGAGATCTTGGGACAATGCCATGGATAGCAACGGGTTTTTATGGGCAACCCGATGCGAATAAGAGGTACATCTTGTGGAAGCTTCTGGAATCGCTGAAGGAGCAATGCGACATGCCGTGGGTGGTGTTTGGAGATTTCAATGAAATCACCCACCCGGATGAGAAGTTGGGTTAGCTGGATAGAGACGCTGATCAAATGTGAGATTTTAGGGATTGCTTAAGTAATTGTGGGCTTACGAATTTGGGCTTTGTGGGGCAGAGGTACACATGGTGCAATGAAAGATTAGGTGCTCAGAGGACTCTAATCAGGTTAGATAGAGCTGTAGCCAATGAAGGATGGAGAGCATTGTTCCCAGAAGCAAAAGTTCACCATGTCTCGATGATAGCCTCAGACCATTGCCTCCTAGCCTTGTCGATGAAAAAGAAGGTGCCCTTGAAACGCATAAAGAGGAGATTTTTCTTTGAAGCAATGTGGACCCGCGACGAGAGCTATAAAGAGATCATAGAAATGGCTTAGGACCCCTTCAGGGAAAGCCTAGATTTCCAAATCTAGGACAGACTTATGAGTTGCCAAGTCCATTTATAGAGATGGAACTGAGAAGCCTTTGGCAATGTGAATAAGGCCCTGAAACAGAAGCAAGACCGCCTACAACAACTAGAGGCTTTGAGCTTACTCCACGAAACTGCTGAAGAGATATAGGGGCTGAGGAAGGAAATAAATGAGGTTTTGATTAAGGAGGAGATGATGTGGAACCAGAGATCTAGAGCAATTTGGATGAAGTGCGGGGATCGAAATTCCAGGTTTTTCATGCAAAGGCAACACAAAGATAAAGGAAAAACAAAATTGAAGGCTTTTAGGGCTCGGATGGAGTATGGCATGAGGACCAGGGGGATATTGAGCAAGTTATTCTGGACTATTTCGCAGAGATTTATAGCATTGAGCAACCTAGTATTGACGAAGCTAGCCTTGAAGTAGATAATCTAAGGATTTCTTTAGAAATGAACAATAAGCTCCCGGGAGAGTTTAAAGTAGAAGAAATCAAAAAAGCCCTTAAGAAAATGCACCCTACGAAAGCCTTAATCCCAAACGGTGATGTGGTTGGCACCAATGTAATCAGTTGTGTGCTGAATACTCTAAACTTTGGAATCATTCCTAACAGCTTGAATGAGACCTATATCTATCTAATCCCAAAAGTCAAATGCCCACAAAAAGTCACTGAATTCAGACCTATAATTTTGTGTAACGTAATATACAAGATTATTTCCAAAGTCCTTGCCAACAGGTTAAAGAAAATCCTGCCTGAGGTGATCAGTGAAGAACAAAGTGCCTTTGTTCCTGGGAGACAGACTACAGACAACGTGCTACTTGCTTTTGAGACTATGCACCGCATAAATCAAAAAAGGACCGAAAAGGAGGGCTTGATGGCAATAAAGCTTGATATGAGCAAAGCCTATGATAGGGTGGAGTGGGCGTATCTTGAGGTAATAATGAGAAAAATGGGCTTCCAGGAAAGGTGGATCTCCCTTTCCATGATGTGTGTTAAAACAGTATCTTATTCTGTTCTCATTAATGGAGAACCAAAGGGTAGCATCACCCCAACTAGGGGGCTGCAGCAAGGTGACCCCATATCTTCGTATCTCTTCCTACTATGCGTTGAGGGCCTTTCAGCGATGCTATGAAAGGAGGTGTGTATGGGGAGGATCAAGGGGTTTCGATGTGTAGAGGGACTCCTCAAATTTCACATCTTCTCTTCATAAACGAAAATATAATTTTCTGCAGAGCCACCATGGATCAAGGCGACCGGGTAATCAAGGTCCTAAAAGACTATGAGGATGTTTTTGGCCAGAAGCTAAATAAAGAAAAAACTACTCATTTCTTTAGTAAAAACACCAAGAGGGAGACTTAGGAAGGCGTGAAGTACCTATTTGGGGCACAAATTATACAACAACACGAAAAATATCTCGAGCTACCCTCTATGGGTTGAAGAGGATGGAAAAAAGCTTTTAGCTGAATTAAAGACCAAGTGGGAAGAAAGATCGCAAGTTGGAAAGGAAAACTACTATCCAACGCAGGTAGAGAAATTCTCATCAAAGCGATTGCCCAAGCAACTTCCAATTATACAATGAGCTGCTTCTTGCTTCCCATCTCGTTCCGTAATGATTTGAACTCCTTGGTGAGAAATTTCTAGTGGGGTGAGAATGAGAAGAAGAGGAAAATGACCTGGGTGTCTTGGGAAAAGTAGTTGTGCACCAAAAAATCCAATGGTAAAATGGGCTTTAAGGACCTTAGAGCTTTTAATATAGCCCTATTGGCAAAACAAGGTTGGTGGATCCTAATGAACCCAAATTCCCTTCTCCATAATGTTTTCAAGGCGAAATACTTTGTGAAGTCCTCCTTTATGGAAGCTCAATTGGGGAAGAATCCGTCATATGCCTGGCGGAGCATTGTTGCTGCACGAAGCACCATTGACAAAGGGCTATGGTAAAATATTGGAAATGGGCGAAAGGTGGATATTTAGAAGGATTGGTGGCTGCCAACCCCCGATTCCTTTAAGGTGGTTAGTCCTAGAAGCCAAGGTTCAGAGCTGGAAAAGGTTGAAAACCTCTTGGATTTGAATAGGGGCAGCTGGGATATTGAAAAGGTGAGAAGCACTTTCCTCTACCATGAAGCTAAGGTGATTCTGGGCATACCAATCATCCCCGGTTTGCCTAAGGACTCCCAATCCTGGGCTTGGACTAAAAATGGCGAATTCTCGGTCAAGAGTGCTTATGGTGTGGCCCTCATATGGAGGGCGTGTAAGGATATTCTCCTTACAAACCACTGCTTGGCAAGAAGGAGAATGGCCTCCTCGGATAGGCGTGTCCTTTATGGAGAGTGTGAAATGACAGGCCATATTTTGTGGAGCTGCAGAATCGCAACAGAAGTTTGGAAGGAATTAGGCATTAAGCTGCCCAATGGGTACTATCCTCAGGTGGAGTTCATTGATATAGTGTGGAAACTCAGGGAAGTACCAAATGAAGTTGATTGGGAGCTCTTTGCCACCACAGCTTGGGCCCTATGGAATAATAGAAATGCTTTCAAACACGAGGGCAAGTGTAAGCAAGCAAAGAGCACTGTGAGGGACTCGTCCAAGTACGTGGAGGAATTTAGACTAAGCTCCATGCCCACCCCCACCATTCCTACGCAACCCCATCCTATCTGAACCCCATGGCACCCCAGACCTAGATGGTACAAGGTCAACGTTGATGGGGCGGTGTTTAAAGACTTTGGTTGTTGTGGAATCGGAGTGGTAATTAGAAATGAAAAAGGCTAGCTCATGGGAGCAATGAGCAAAAATTACCCCTCCCATTGAGGGCCCTAGAAGTGGAAGCAAATGCACCGAAGGAAGGAATTCTTCTGGCAAGAGACTTAGGCCTCAAAGAAGTGATAGTAGAAGGAGATGCAATGATCGTGATGACAGCCCTCTTAAGCCTAAACCCGCCCCCAAGCTCCATCCAGAAGGTCGTGGAAGGCTAAAACGATGTTTGCAGGTGTTCAAGGCGTGGGAAGTAAACCATGTTCGTAGGTGTAACAATGCTACAGCCCATCTGATGGCTTGGCATGCTAACTCTATATCAAACTGTGTGGTCTGGGTGGAAGACAACCCCCCCCCCCTCCCCCAAAATAATAGCTAGTCAAGTTTGTATGGATGTATGCTCTTTGGGCCTTTGCCCTAATTGATGAAATTACTTACGTATTGACCATCCAAAAAAAAAAAACTACTGTGCTTGTGGAGATTTGGGTTATTTTAGTGTTCTTGGAGCATTCTAGTAACTTTGGTGAAATATGGGGTCAATTTGGTGATTTCACGGGGGATTTCAATATAAAACACTGACATAATAATGATGATGATAATAATAATAATAATAATTCACCATTTACAATTAGGACTACCAGGGTATCTAATCTCATTCGCTATAAAAAAAAAATTGATTTTTTATATACTATCATATAAATTTATAAATCTCTTTTAGTAAAATTGATAATAACATTAGCATTTTTTGTTTGGTTATTCATAGGTATAACTTTATCAAGCGGTGTTTAATGAGTTACTTGGGGTGATGATCGACCAAACTAGTGCTTTTTTGTGTTAAGGGCGGTGGCAAGAGATTTTTAATCCCTAGATTTAATATATTGATATTTATAATTATTATTAAAAAAACCATTTATATGGTCTATTGATAGATATGACGATTCTTTTTTTTTTTTTTTTTCCTTCTTTGGCATTATGATTTATCAAATAAAATATAACAACCCAAATACAGAGAGAGAGAGAGAGAGAGAGAGAGAGTTTTCAGCATTCCAAATTTGATGAGCAAGTTCATGAAAATTGGTTTGACAAACAACCTATTTAATGCCCGACATAGCTCAATTGGTTTACAGCTGTATCCGTGTTGCTCTAAAAAAGTATGATAAGGAATGTAACAAATGCATTGTAGGTCCACATATACACCAAAATACTACCAAATATTCTAGTACGTGCGGTCAGGCAATCCTTGTCTGTGTTTGTGCACATGTGGGTGACAATTCTTTTGTGGCTGATAATTAATTACTCCTACAATTTAGCAAGCGATCAATCAACGTGGAACTTTGATCAAAGTGAGACAGAGGAGGAGGTGGTGATAATTGGCATCCCAATTATTTGATCGTGTGAAGTAGTACTATGTAGACGGTGTAGGTAATCCGATGGCTTGTGTTTGATTTTCCAATGAGTGATAATACATGATATATGAGCCATCTTGCCTAATAAACTTCATCTAAGTCTTCTTCTCAAATAAAAAAAAAAAAAAAAAAAAAAAACCTTCATCAAAATCAATGTTTTCATCATGTTCATTATCTTGCAAAATTATTTTTTTATCTACATTTTCTATATTATCATCAACATTTACTATCTCTTTTCTTGTTCTATTATTCTAATAATTTTTTCTTTATATTTATTCTTTGCATTCTAGCTTCTTAGACTAAAAACAATAATAAGAAAAATTAAAAATAATTATATTTTCATCTAATACATTATTTATAGTATAAAAATGAAATTTGCAAATATGAAAGTGAAGTGTCAAGCATGTAGTCCAAATTTTGTAGGAGAAAGAGAAGAGGGGGGGGGGGGGGGGAACTCATGGATATGTTATTTTATTGAACTCAAATAAGTATCATATTAATTGGTGCTCTAAAGACAATTGTTAATAAACCATATTAAGAAAATTTTAACACCACTTTCATAGAAAATATAAAAAGCTATTCAAAAAATTAATTGCTTTATCGTTTTTCCATAAAATGTTTCTAAAAATGATTCATAAACCAATGTCCTTAGGACATTTGTTAACATTTCTCTTAAGAAAAAAAATCTAACAATTAGTTTAAATAAAATAAAACCACAAAATTTAACAAAAAATAACAACTCATTTTAGGCCTACATGTCTCTATATCATATGATTCAACAATACAATTCAAAAGAAATGCACTTATGTATCGTATAATTCATGAGTACTTACGAAACACTTTTACTGTACAGAACTTTTTGTCGTGCATCCTACGTTACTAATAACTATGATTACAATGACCAAAAAGGCAATAAATTGTCAAAGTTGTGTTGAACTGTAAAATAAAAGAATGATTGTTTAGTTGTATAGATTGAATGAGAAGTAGCTGGTAGGAAGCATAGAAGTTATCATGCAACGATTGAAAACTATAAATGGCAATTGTAAAATTTCACATATTTAATTTTTTTTTTTTTTTTTTTTTTGTGGGTGATGTCCATATATTCAAGTTCTCTTTTTATTAAATTATATATAATTTAAGTTTTTTTATTGACCCTAGAAAGAAGTATATAACCTTTTACAGTTTCTACCATATACATATCAAATAGGAATACAAAGCACACTGCTTAGGCATATTTACGAGTGTAATATACAGAGAGGATACAATGACTATTCTTCTATATATCGTAGCTAAGGAGCTCTTTGATGATAACAAAGACGGATTGACATGGATGAGAAGTTGACATTATCTTCAAAAGCTAGTAGTTTTAGACTTTGGAAGCTGATCGCAGTTTGCAGGCATCCATCCAATTAACTGTTTTTCGTTGTTGTAGATCACCACCTTATCTTGCATTGATATGTCTGCAAAAACACAAAACAAAGCGGACCAGAATATTTGGGAAGGGGGGAGAGTATTGTTCAGTATGGTATGCTTGATACTATGTTCATGATTGTGCCCCCATAAATTTATGTACAAACAATTACCTCCAATGATATTCACATCCTGCCCTGCTTCTGTTCCATCTAGAATTCCCAAGCAAACATTTCCGTTGCGCTGGAATAGTAAGTTTGTAAATGTTTTGATACAAAGAGCCTAATCTACTTGCAACTGAATCAGAAATGAAAAGCACATGGGGAGAAAACAAGGATGGGACTTACTGATATTATTAAATAAGCTTCAGGGGGCAGTTCAAACTGAGTTTTACCCTTCCCACCATTGTTGAAGCTCAATGCTAAGGGCTTGAAGTATTTCCTGACATCTTGTAGGCTTTTGAATGGTCTTTGACCTTTCCAACAGAGTGGGAGAGTCTTGTCATCCAATGCTTCTCTTAAGGGCTTTCCAGTTAATTCCTTCTTCACCTACAAATACATATGACATCATATAAGAACTTTTTTTGAATCTGTAGTGTAAATCTATAAATCAAGAAGTTCTAAAAGTTTGTAGTAAGCAAAATAATAACAGTATCAAAATTTTGCAACGATTTGGTGAATGGAAAATGGAAATAAAGAACAAATTTGAATACAAGAGAAACTATGATGGAAGAGGAAATGAAGCGTATATTGTTTTTTAGTAATTCAGGAATTTTGCAAGTAATTTAACAATTCTTAAAACAATTCAGAAATAATTTGAGGAAAATCTGCATTACATATGCCAGAGCCTTATCCATCTTCTTGTACAAATGCTAGCCACATTTTAAAACACTATCAGAATACTTTTTACTCACCAAAGAAATTAAAGCTTGATAAGCAGGAGAATTTAGGTAGGTGTAGGAGCTTCCACTGTCAAAAACTGTGAGTAAGTTTTTAATTCCAGTAGTCTTCCCTCCAAATATGAGTTCCGCAAACCCGGGTGAATAATTTTCACTGACGTTTCACAAAGAGTGTTTGCAATAATGAGAAGAAAATAAGAACTATAATGAGGACTGTTGAAATTGAATGGAGGGGATCCAGAATGAGTAATTACGGATGATCACGAGACATTGATGTCCACAGCACACGCGAAGAATCATAAAGGTCATCCCCAAAGAAGAGATATCCTCCACCTTGGAGACTTAAACAATGACCAATGACATTTTGCACCAAACCCTGCTTACTAAGCTGTGATACAATGCTGGACTTTCCTTTGCCAAGGCCAAGTACTCCGTCAAAGGGATGAGGAAAGGGACCAGGACTTTGATCATATCCACATCTGTAGGCAAGAAGAATTTCAGAGCACATAAATAACAGTGCAACTCATAACTAACCATTTGTACTTACATACATCACAGATCATACACCTGAGAGCATAAAAGGGCACTTTTTATCCAGCACTAGAGACACTTGGTTATAATCAAAAGTCACACGCAAATATGCAATTCTAAATCACAAGTTAGCATCAAATAAGGATTGTGATCTATCACAGATGGTTTGACTTAAAAATGTAGTGGGTATGGTCAGTTAAGTTAGATTAGAAGTAATTCAGTATAGAGTAATGCTTGGTTGCCATGTTAAAAATGACATGCATACTTTGGAATGCACTCTTTTCATCTTAACAGGTTTTCTTGTGCTTTATTTCACCATTTCTGCTTCTTAAATTACAAATATGAACAGCCTGATCCATTGATGGGTTGCATTTCCAGGAAAAGAAATACAAAATTTGCAACTAACTGCTGAATTACATTTCTCTCTCTCTCTCTCTCTCTCTCTCTCAAATATATATATTCCAAACAACTATTTGGTTTTAAAAAAAGGAAGGCAAGTACCTGCCTCAATTTTAGAGTAGGAAAGAGCTTATCTTTTCCCTTTGTTTTGGTGTGGAGTTGAAAAGAGCCACCATTGTGTTACAGAGGTCAAAGGAGAAGTTCTCAGTTAATATTGCTACCATATGGAAATAAAATTCCCAAAGACAACATGTGATTCAAATATTCTTATCATCATTTGGAAGAGATTTGTTCTTAGGCTGCTTTGACATGACAATTTGCAAATTTGTACAAGAAAAATTACGAAACTTTAATATGAAATGCTTACTACAACAATTCTATTCAAAAGCATAATTATATTAGATTGGTTTGAAAACAATTTCCAGAAATTGAGAGTTTGTAAATGTAATTGAGATGAGCAAAGTCACCAACCCAAGGGCAAGACGAGGTTTCAATTGTTCTCCATTTGCAAAGTTGAAGGAAAAAGCATCCTTGACAAGGACACCAAAAGATGAACCGCCATCTGCATACTGAACCTCATATTCACATTGCTCTGGTGTTTCACATTTGCATCCGTGCAAGTGCAAGGATTTACAAAGAGGGTCCTTACAGGGTACCAGGTTTTTGTTGGGCCTGTAAAGTGGATGAGGTGTCTGCAAAGAAAAAAAAAAAAGTTATCACATTGTCATTAATAGTTTGTTACTTGTAACTGTGTTTGTTTGAGAAAGCTTATTTTCATCAGTTTATTGCCTGAGAAGAAAAATATATGTTTAGAAAAAATATAGTTGTATCTAAAAAAAATGTAGAGTTTTAATAAGTTTTACATAACCCAAATAAGCTGAATAATCTGAAAATATGCTGTGGCAAACAGATATACTATATACATAGCATTTAGGACAATATGAGTTTCTGAATAACAATAAAATACAGGGGGTAGTCAGTAGTGGTAGTGGCACAATTTGACAGGAGAAAGACCCAAGATTTAGAATATCATGACAATGCAGCAGGGACACCAAGCAATGCATCAGGAAAATTATTCATAGTGGCTATAATTTGGAGCTACATGAAAGTTATTCCATGATATAACTATATTAGTATAATCTCTCTTGTTTACTTTTCATACTATAACAATAAGAAGAGCTTAAGAAAAAGCAATGTACAAATTGGAAGAAAACAACATAGAGATTTTGTGACAGCAATTTACCTCAGTGCATTGGACACAGGGAGCGTCACACTGGAGCCATGTGAGGTCACTACCAGTGTCAGGGTCAAGAAAGTAAGGCTTTGATGGCTGGCCTATGTTGAGGGTAACATTATAGAACCTGAAAAAATTTTAGTGTTAGATTCAACACATTATATATCCTCTGGGTTTGGACATATCATATTGAAATTGAATAATAACACAAAGTACCCTTTACAATTTTTTTCTTTTTTTATTAATCCAACAACGAACATATCAAACTGGTAATTTAAAATATTAAATTCTTTTATTCTTTTCTTCCTTAGTTTTACTTATATACCTTAAAATGGAAAGTACAGAATATATATATATATATATATATATACACATTTTCGTGATCCATAAAAAGTACAAGTGGGTAAGAAAAATATACTATATACCATACAAGAATACATACCCCATAGGATACACGTTCCCATGAAGAGGAAACAAAATTGAGGACCCAACTCGGTTAAGCATCAGTAATGTCACTTGCGCTAATACTGGCAGCATAGACATCCTCTTATTCTGCCTCTGCTGTTCAAAATATGAAGCTGATGACTGAGAAGTGAGGACAAACACAATAGTCTAATGCGTTTTAACATATCATATAGAAATTGAATGGTAACACAAAGTAACCTTTGCAATCTTATAATTTTAAGAAATCCAACAATGAGAATATCAAACTGGTAAACACAGAGAAAAAAGAAAAGGTGATGGATATTTAAGATTTTTCTTTTATTATTTTCCTACTTAGTTTTAGTTTTCTAATATAAAAAGGAAAGCACGCATTGTGGAAGGTGGATACTGATTTGAGCAAAATTTTTTCTTTCAGTAAACAATAGACAAAAGTAAGAGGCTCCATTAAATTCATTTCACTATCATAAAAGATGACATCAGACTTCCCTAAACAAACACAACCAGATGATAAATCATAAAATTGGTGTTAAGAACAATGATAAAGTAATATTAAATTTTGATTGAAGTGAATTTACATGCACTGCAGTCTTTCTAATGGGATGAAAATATTCGGTAAATCCATAATTGTCTGTGTCTACACAACAGGATGACAGTATTATGTGGTTGCAGACTGCAAGATACATAAGATTTAAAGAAGGAATAAAAAATGTATTGACAATGTCTTCCCCCCCATAATCGAAAAGGAAAGAAAGAACAAAGATTTCAATGTTGTTGCAGCCTCTACTGAATGTTAAACAGAAGAATATTGCAGTGGACAAAAGAGAATGGTTGGGTAAGAAAAGGCAGTGGACAAACTTAAGATTGTCCAACATGAAGCGTTACTGTCCCACCATCCTCTCAAAGCTTCTACTTCAGCAGAAAAACCATTAGCTGCCACATGCCGGTCTTTTCTCTTCTGACACTTCAATCCTTGTTGGTTCAAGTAACTTCCTGGCAACTGACCCAAGGTCAGGCCAGCTGTTTCAGTTCCTGTCACAACGCCTCAGTTACGGTCAGCTCTCAGGCCAAGTGAGTCAACTCTTGAGCAATCTCAGCAACAGACAATCGATCCAATCAAAGAGGGCTTTCAAAATTCTGGCATCTAAGGTTTGTTGCAGTTTGCTATGGCAGTTTTTGTGATGCTGAGTTCAATTTAAAGCATTATTCCTACCAAATTACAAATGAACCTTATGTAAAGGTATATGAGATCTAATTTCATTGGCTGTTTAACATAATTTGGTGATGAACCGTGCCGATGATATATTTTTCTCATCATGCATTTTCACCAAAACAAGAGCCTCTATTCAAACCATTCAAAGTAGGATAAGAATAACACACCAAGCACCCTAGTTTAAATTTCACAAAATTTAAATCTTAGCACATAGATAAAAATAAAAAACAAAAACAAAAACTAATACAACTAATAGGCATGTCATAATTCATAAACAGCGAATAAGAACTCAGCTAAAACAATTCAATTCAATTCAATTTAATTAGTCTTTCAGCAAGAACAACAACAAAATCAAAATATCCAAATAATTTATTGAAACCCATCAAAACAACAACACAGCATCCCTATCTTTATTTCTCTTCCTCCTAACCACTCTTTCATGTATTAGGATTTAGGACTTACAGAATAAGAACAGAACATCAGTCAGGAATTTTATCAAGCAACTTATGTACATTGTAATTTATAAAAAAATTTGACAAAACATCACTTTGGAATTTCATCAAACACATCGTGTACATTTGCAATCTTTAAGAAATCTGCCCCAAAAATACTTCAAAAAAAAAAAAAAAAAACAAGTTCAAAAACTCACTGCGTAAATTGTGAAGAGTCAAAAAGAAAATTGTCGGAGCAGAATACGATCCTGTAGAACAGCTCCAGTTCAAGTACGGCCGCTGTCTCTGAGGCTGGCGTGTGTAATATAAACTGAAGCTTGGCTTGCTATCTGCTCGATATGGGACAATGTTGTTTGGTTTGTCAGTATCGAAAACTGCTTGCTGATTGACAAATATATGCTCCCCGAGTTCCCCGGTAGGCAGCTACAGCCCAAAGGGCTTGGCTTTTCTTTGTTTTGTTTTATTAATTTTTTTTGTTAGAAGGGAAATAACATTAAACATTAATCTAAAGCACACCCGAGGGTGCGTTCGATGAACTTGAAAAACTACCTTAAGCTCGAGTTTTTCAAATTCCATTTACTATATTATTGAATTAGGTGGTTGTTAAACTTAAACTAGGTCTAGGAATTCGATTATTGGTAATTAAAATTTATTAGAAAAAAAAGTAGCCACATTTTACAGGTAGCAAAAGTAGAAAACATAAAATAAGAGGGTGTCATAAAATTTTAGTCATATCTTTGTTAAATAAAATCCTATCACATTACTCAAAATAACAGTAACAAAATCATATTTCAAACACCAAAGCCACATTTTATGCATATTGTATATCTCATTAGTTGCTCTCATTGATTACAATCTAAACTTCATCTTCAGTGAAAGTCCAGAAACAGTATGATATCCTCTGTTCTTCAACTCATGATAAAAAAACATCTGTTTTCGTTATGCTCCTAGCACATAAATGTGCAAAATGGACCTATAAAGGTAATTTTGTTTTAAATTAAAAAAATTGGTTTGGTGAAAACGACCCGCCTAGATTACACCAATTGCAAAATACCCTCTAGGTTTTACAAGTTAAATTGCTTAAGTAGTCCAATTAAACAATTAGATCAGCCTAAGTATTAGTTCATTAGATCAATAGTCCAACCAGCCGAGTTGATCTAGGTTTTATAACTACCTCTCATGAACATGGAGTGTAATAGTCTGACCAAAAGATTAGGACACGACTTTCTTATGTAAAAAATTTAAAATAATTGAAAAAAAAAAGTAGAATTTGAAACGGAATAATAAACTAATGATTATTACACAATGTAATATGATTTCAGTTTAAATTGTGAAATCATATTTTCACCATTTCACAATTTGAACTAATAACATGATATCAATAAAGTGCCTATTGTAATGTGTGATAAACCGTGTGCAACAAGAATTACCATTTGAACAATCAAAATTAACGGTCATAGCTCGCAATTGGCAAGCACTTATGTTGGTGGTAGGGGTGGCAACATTGGACACGACTCGCGAACCTAACACGACACGATACGAAATTAGTAGGTTATGAGTTGAGGCTTAATGGATTCGTGTCATATTTGGGTTGACATGATTGATCCGTTTAATAAATGGGTTGAGTTAGTGTCCATCACATGGAACTCATTTGATCCGTTTAATTAAATGACATTTTATCAATATATCTTTCAAACCCTAGGTATATAAACTTATTAATTGTTGTGGTTTATTTTCTTTGACATATTATGATTGATTATATGTGATATTGAGATATGCTTTAGGGCCAAAATTGGGAATTAAGCCCAATTTGGGAACTATTTAGTTAGTAGGCCTATTTTTCAAACTATATAATTTACTAACATCTCGAGTCTTTAAGACTCGATTTTGGGCCTAGAAATCGAGTCTTTGAGGCTTGGTTTTTAAGTTCAGATCAAGCCTGATGTGGAATTTGTTCCACGTGTTCATCCACGTGGTGGCTAGCTGAGCTAGCTGATCTGTGGGAGCCACCTGGAAACCAAGTGTCTGAGACTCGATTTCTAATAGGGCTTTTTCAAAAAAAAAAAAAAAAAAAAAAAAAAAAAAAAAAAAAAAAAAATTCACGCCTCTCTTCCCCTCTCGCACAAACACTCTTCTCCATTGTCACTCTCCCTCTCATCTCTAACGCCTCTCTTCCCCTCTCGCACAATCACTCTCCCTCTCATCTCTAATGCCTCTCTTCCCCTCTCGCACAAACACTCTTCTCCACTCTCTGTCACTCATCTTCTCTCACGCCTCTTTCCACTCTCTATCGCTCACCCTCTCACTCTCCCTTTCATGCCTCTCTCACACCCTCTCCACCGTCACCATCACTCTCGCACAGACCCTTCTCCACTTTCTATCACTCTCCCTCTCACGCCTCTTGACGCTCGCGCCTCTCTCCCTTACCGTAGCCACTCACTCAATTTTCTCAGGTATGATTTTTTTATTGTGTGATTTTTTCATGTGGGTTTGTAGTTTTTGTTCCAAAATTATGATTGATTTGATTGTTTTGTGTGGTACTCTGTTTGGTTCCCAAGAAAATGCGAGAAAAATTTTGTACTCTGTCTGTGTGGTACTCTGTTTGTGGTACTCTATTTTTGTTCCAAATTCTCTATTTTGTGCTGAGATTGTCGTGTTTGAGAAAATTTAACATGAGGAAACTAAGAGGCCTAACGAATGAGGAAACTTTGCCACTCATTGAATCCAAATCAGATTGAGGTGTCCAAGTCTGTAATAAGTTAATAATAGTAACAAGTAGAAAGAGAAATAAATTTGCCTGTTGATTGGATTAGATTTTACTTTAAAACAGGTTTCAACATGCAAATTGTATCACATATCAGTGTGAGATTTTAGCAGTCTCTACTCATATGGTTGGATTTGTAGACAGTTATGTGTGCGTTTGATTATTTGGGTTGTGTAAGTATTTATGAATGTTGAATGGAAAACAAATTCTATTTGCCTATGCACATTCTATTTGTCAAATAGATAATGTGATAGAAGCAGGTGTCATGAATTTAAGGTAACTCATGTAGTATTGGTATACACTATACTTGATTCATATCACATCTAGCAGGTAGGGTGTAAGTTAGAAGTAGCTTGTTGTGAATTTTAGGGGAGTCAACTCCAAACCATGTGTCTTGTGACTCACTTTGGCAATGAGCAAAGCATAAATTTATGAACACCCCCCCCCCCCCCCACTTCTTCAATCTCCAAGAACCCTCGCAATTCTAAAAGTATGTCACGCCTGAAACCTAAACAAAAAGGGGGAGAGGGTGGGTGACCAGATTATAAAAAAAAAAGGATTAAAATTGAATTCAACAACTCAGCTAGTCACGATAACTTGTGAATTTAATAATTAATTTCTTTCTACTGCCTGAAATTTTTTATGCCACTTAATGAACTTTGTTTTATATTCATTCAAAGAAAGAATTAAATACTAACCTTGCGATGTTTCTATCTGGCTTGCATTACATGTTGTTAGATCCTGCTTGCAACTATTCCAGTGTCCATGAGGGAAAAAAAAATATTGTTTTTGTTTTTGTTTTCAATAATGTCTATTATGTGCTAACTGCTTATCATTCTTGTGCAGTATGGCTGCTGCAAATGCTGGACAAATTGACCATGCACAACCTGGACCCATTGACGGGTCGGTGTTGACACAGCAGCCCAACCATCGATCCGAAGTTATTTGGAATGGGCAGGTAAAACACAACACTACAGATTGAACCAATGTACATGCATTTAATTCATACAATGTACACGCACTTGCTGTCATATATTAATCCATGGTTCTGTTTTGTGCAGGATCCAAGGTCCCTTACTTGCCGTAGCCGTAATAAAGAGTTCTCCAATCGAGAGCCAATGGTGGACGACCGAGTCGTTGACATCATCAAGGCACTTGGTTTGGAGGGATTCCTCAGGATCCTGGGTAGAGAGATTGATCATGGCCTAATAACGGCCTTAGTGGAGCGATGGCAGCCCGAGACTCACACCTTCCACAAGCCACATAGTGAGGTGACCATCACATTGCAAGATGTGGAGGTTCTTCTTGGACTTCCTGTTGATGGCGAGGCTATAACAAGGAGCATGCAGAAAGAATGGGTGAATGTGTGCCGGGACTTACTTGGCTTTCAACCTGTAAATAATAAGAGAAAGCAACTTGATGGCCAAAGGATTCTCATCAAACGGCTTTTGGAGTAAGTTGCTGATACATTGCTGTCTAATGCTGAAGAGGATCAGGTGCATAAGTATGCACAATGCTACATCTTAGTGCTACTGAGAGACACAATCTTTGTGGATAAATCCGGCGATAGGGTGCATCTAATATAAGTGTAGCAGTTGGAAGACCTTCGTAACCCATGAAGGTACAGTTGGGGAAGTGCTTGTCTTGCATGGTTGTACCGAGAGTTATACAGGGTAAGCGATAAGAAAGCTAGTCAGATTGGTAGGTGCTTGCTGTTGGTCCAGTATTAGGCATGAGCATAGGCAAGATTCCTGTATTTGTGCTTGAAAGTTGAACATGGCCCGCCAGTGGGTGCCTATGGTCCTCCAGTGCGTGGTCCACTGTCCTGAAGTAAGTCTCTACCTCATACACACCATGTAACTTGAATTTATTTATTTATTTTAAAGGCTTCTAGGAATTATTTAAGTCAATATTAAACAATTTTAAACAGAGGTTCAATATATATGATTAGGTTAATATACTCTAATTTTGCGTCAAATTTTCTAAATTATATGATTAGGTTAATATATATGATATACACCAGTTTCATGATTAAAATTCCTCAGAATGTGTCCTGAAATTTTCTGCGCATTTTTGGTATAGATCCCCATTGAATAATCACTCCACACCTTACCTTGAGAGCGATCAGAAGTAATTTCTTTGTGTCGATCATGAAAATATGCAACAAGTTTGCACCAAGTGAACTCAACCATAGCAGCAATGGGCAAACCCCGGGCACGTTTAAATACCCCATTATAGCACTCAGAGATATTGGTTGTCATTGCCCCGTAACATCTTCCACCATCATGTGACTGGGTCCACTTCTCCATATCCTCACTCATTAGATATGTGTATGGCATATAGCGTGCAATATGGGGATCATTAGGTTCTACATTTCTCGGTACATTAATCTCGACATTCTTAATGATTTGCATTATGGACTCAAATTTAGCTTCATGAGTCACATATCCAGCTTTCAAGGCCAATGCCTTTAGAGTCAAGTCATCAAAGTGTATGTTGAAGTTGCTAGCAACAGGTTAAAGGCAATATCGGTGAAATACCTATTCTCTTCCATCTTCAAATCTGGGCCATTCTGCAATGGAGCATTTGATACCTTTATGTCGATCAGAAATAATGCAAATGCCCTCGTTAGGTATCACATGCTGTATCGAAATCCTAAGACATTCTAAAAACCACCCCCAACTAGCCCCTAACTCCTTGTCCACAACAGTAAAGACGAGAGGCAAAACCTTTTGGTTAGCATCGGTTGCCATTGCAATCATCAACACCCATCGATATTTACCATACAAATGAGTCCCATCAATACTGATCACTGGCCTGCAATATCTGAATGCAGCAATGCATAGAGCGAATGCCTAAAATACATAGCGCAGTAACGCAGTACCATCTATGCCCCTAGGTATGGTGTAATAATTGTACTGGGTACCCAAATCCTGATCCAAGTATGCCAACAACAACTTTCGCAATCTTTGATAAGACTCCTCCCAATCCCCAAATATCTTAGCAATTGCCTTCTATTTTACGTCTCATACCTTATAGTAAGAAAGCTCATGATTATACTTAGTATGTATGATCTCCCAAAGCTCATGAATACGAGTAGTGTGATTTTGTCGCAATTTTCCCACAATTTCTGATGCAACAAAATTAGAATCCATCATTTTACTGTTTCTTCACTGACCAAAAGGTATACAACTGTGTGGACCCACATAAGATGTGACCATCTACAGACTATTAAGTTTAGCCTTCATGAATGCCCCAACGTACCACTTGCAATTGGTGTTAATGCATGCGGCGCAAATTTAGTTTTGGTCGACCTCCGGATAATCAAAATTTCTATTTTCCTTTGCTGTGTATATTATCAATGCACGCTTCACCGCCTCTTTATTTGCAAAAGTCAACCCTTTACTAAAATGCATCCCATCTTCCCAAGTAGAAACAAATGGTATCTGAAGACATGAAGGATCAACCATATTTTTCCAAGTATTTGCATAGAATGACTCGGCAGGAGGTGTGTAGGCAGTGGTCATATTTGTATCATGTTGGACACCAATATCATTGTCTGCATTACCTTCATCATGGAACTCCATATTTTCCTCTTCAAAATTGGGAACGAGTTCATGGTCATTCACAACCCTGTCAAAGTCGCCTTACTCAATCCTCTCTTCGTACTCATCCATATCATCAATATTTTCACCATTATTCGCAGCATGATCTTCGTTTTTGTCTTCGTCTTCGTCTTCTCCCCTAAATGTGTCTCTTAAGGTTGGAGTGTTTCACTAGTATTGGCAGCATGATCTTGAGATGGGAGTATATAACTTCCCATTGTATAGCCTCCCATTGTAGTGCATCCATCATCTAGGGCTGTATATTGTAAATATGTAATTGTTTGTTGCACCTCCTCAGTACCAACTTCTGCAAGCGACTCCGAACTTGCGTACAACTTAGCAGCATTTACTTAGGGCATTTTATGGATCCTATTAAACATGATCTTTACATGTTTGTCTTCTTTGATCGTCATATACCCATAATTTATCCGTTCATGAAGGACTTCTTGTGGGTAACGATAAATAATCTTTATGTCATAACAAGCAGGGTTCAAATTCAATTCTTCCATTATTTTCCTCTTCAAATCATTCTACCTCTTCAACTTACGACGTATCATCATGTAGTAGCATTCGATACCCGGCCCTCTAAATGGAAATCTGTCAATCTCTTCAGGATTGACAAGGGGTCCACCGTAGCATACGTTTATATCAATATTCTTCAGAGATTGTGAACCTATTACAATCAAGTGTAATATGTTAGTCACATATTTTATTTCTTTCATTTAACATCAATTGCAAAACCTTTTCTATCTACTCAAAGTTCAAAAATTACAACTTCTCACCCCACATTTGCATATACTCACCCCACATTACATACAAACACTCAATCATTATCATTTCATACTCAAACAAAAAAAATCACTTTAGACTTCAAAACTCACCCCCAGTGGGGGATGTAAATGTCGAATTCTAAGATTAAATACATAAAAAATAATTGGGCAAATATGAAACTTGAAGAGATTCTCCATGAAGATACAATTTTGATTCAAATTAAATCATTGCTACATAACCAATTAAGTTAATGAAAACCACATAAAGACACTTTTTTTTAATGTGACATGGATACATTTCTTTCCAAGCATGCATGAATATAGTGTTTCTGAGACAGATTTTTTTTCTGTTTAGGACTTTACGAGTTCCTCGCTCATTGTTCACAACTATCCACTTGGCCTAAAAAAAATATTCAAAAGCAGATCCCAATAAAGGACCCGAAAATGTAAAGCAGAGCTATTTAAGTGGTTGACTATAGCTCATAGGAAATGAATCTAGCTAAGTAGAGTTTTTTGAAACGAATAAAACTCTTCCTCTTATTTTTCATTTCTATTTATTTATCTTATGGTTTATGATTTTATTTTATTTCCTTTAATTTATTTATTTTACCCAATTGATAGGTTTTATTTACTATTTTGAATTCCATAATGACTTCTACTCAAATTGTCTTCGTATTTGACATTTGGAAAAACCAATCTTCAATATTTGTAATACATGTCTATAACAAATTATAAAAACCAAAAAAAATCACCTTAGACTCCAAAACTCACCCCCATTACAAAATTTCAAATCAGCTCTAACGAAAAATATAAATCAAAATATCAAACCAAACAACAATACAATCATTAAAAACCTAACAATACAAATATACCAACAATACATCTTAAATATATCAATCATTATTTCATACTCAAGCAAAAAAAATTAAAGACAAATTGGAGACCAAACAACAAAAGAAATTCATGCTACATACCCATGAAAAAAACCTATACAATCAATAATTATAATTTCACACTCAAGCAAAAAAAAAAAAAAAAAAAAAAAAAAAAAAAAAAACTAAAGACAAATATCAAAACCAAACAACAAAAGTCATGATACCCATGATACAAATATGTCTTAACTATATACACTATACTAGCAAAATCAACAGCCACTAACAACCAATAGCCTTACCTGACATGAGGATGTGCAAATGTCAACTTGTATGAGTTAGAGGGGGAGTGAGAGAAAGGGAAAGACTACTACAATGAGTGTTGGGATTGTATGAGAGAGAGAGGGAGTGAGAGAGGAGGAAGACCTGCATAACCCGAGAGACCCAAAAAAAAAAAAAAAAAAAAAAACCAGATCTATATACAGAAACATCACATGAGCTGCAGGCAGAATTTTTTAGATTGGAAATCGAGTTTCTGAGACTTGGTTTCACTTTTAGCAAACCAAATCTCTAAGGCTCGACTTCCAAGTGGCGTCCACGTGGAGTGTTACACCACAGAAATCGAGCATCTAAGACTCGGTATTAAACTCGATGCTTAAAGGGTCGATTTCCAGGTGGAACAAGCTCCAGGTCAGCTCCCTCAAAACATGAAAACTGAGCCTTAGAGGCTTGGTTTATTACCCTAAAATCAAGCTTCTTAGGCCTAGATGTTAGTAATTTATATTGTTTGAAAACCTGACCTACTAATTATATTGTTTGGAAAACGAAATTAGTTTCCAATTTTCCCCTATGCTTTAGTTTTGAATTATTATTTGTGATGCAATCACTTGTTAGTTCTAAATTTTATATTAAAACATTTATTTATTTGGTTTTAAATAATTCATATCAATTTGTTTAATACTTTTTTATTTATTTATAAAATCTAATAAATAGGTCAACACGACTAACTCGTTTAATAAATGGGTTGTATTAGGGTTGAGGAATCCTGACTCGTTTAATAAACATGTCGGGTTAGGGTTGACTCGTATAGTTTAATACTCATGACTCGACACGACATGAACTTGACATGCGAACACAAATTGCCACCCTTAACTGGTGGGGTAACATAAACACCAAAATCCAGCTGTTGATTGCATCAAGCTTTAGCTAGAGTACCTGCACATCTATCGATTTCCCTGTAAACATGTTGGAGGTGTGATTACTCAAACTTCTGAATTAGCCACCTGCATTCATCCTACTAAGCTGGGCCACTACTAAGAATCAAGCTCAATTTCCAGATGTGCAATTCCCAAGTCAAAAGCTAAGGTCTTAAACAAGCAAGATTGATTTTTTTAACTTAAACAAAAAAATGTTACATACTGACATGTTTGTAGAGACGATCTCAATTAATTGCTTTACTTTGTTGCTGTAGCATATACAAGAGCAAAAACATATAAATAAGAGATGACTTCAAAGCAATACGTTTCTAACACCTACTTAATTCACTGAATTGACAATTAGAACCATTTTTTAATTAATTACACAAAATTCGTTTTCATTTGGTACGTAAGGAAAATGCAAGGAATGGAGAGGACAGGAAGAAAAATGAAGCATAAATTGTGTGCTTTTTTATATATTTTATTTTATTTTAAATGTTTGGTAGGATAGAAATGGGGGAGGTGAAGGATGACGATAATCCAATTGCATCTACCCCTTTTAATCTTTCCTTAAGGAGAAGAGGAAATGGGAGGGAGGATGAGAAGTGATGTGTTTGTACTTACTAATTTACTACAACTCATCCTCTTGATATTTGATATTATCATTTTCATCAAAAATAGTTTATGGTGGAAAAGAAAAAAAATACAAGTACTCTTTTCATATTTTCATCCTTCTTCTCCTCTTTCTTCCATTTTTTCCTCATCACAAATCATGGAAAATCATTAGTTACTCTATCCTCTATCTTTCATCCTCCCAACCTAGCATTAGCTTGACATCAACTTCACCCCTAGTTTCATTCACTAAAACTATATTGTTGGGTTAAAATAGATTGACCCCGGTTTATTATTTCAATTACTCAAGTTGATTAATTAGGTCAATTTACATGTAAATCGTGGAGGCACTGACAAAGTACCAAATACACTAAATGCAGCTGAAATTAAATTGACACGGTGATTTGTTAACAAATGGGAAAAACCTCTCGCAAGGAAAAAACCCTACCGGGTGAATTTAAGGTCACCACTCCCAATAATCCACTAATCAATAATTAAGCAGTTACAAGTATGAGAAATCTTACCACTACCCCAGCCTATTCCAAAATACCTGTAAATTCGTTTAGACCCCTTAAACCCAAACAAATTAACCTAGAGAATTAGCCAAGTGATTAACTTAGGTAATTTAAACAAATCTAGGTTAGCACAAATATATCAAATCATGTAAAAGTGCGGAATAATAAAGAACACATGATATGATGACTCGGAAAAACCAAACTGGTAAAACACCTGGGGAGGATTTAACCTAGCTATCCTCAAGATAAAATGAATTCACTATGAAAGAATCGAAGTTTGCACAATAGAGACTTAGACCACTTACATCCTATTGCTACATGCTTGTAAGAAACTTACTACCACGACCACGTGACAACTCCGAGAGCACGGACTCCTTCTTTCCTTGAATTCTTCAGCAAAGCACAAGCAACACCTACTTGTATATCTTGAAGCTCTTTTGTTGTTCTGCAACTGTATGATTTACCAATCTCTTGACATGAATCTTGAGTTTGGAAACCCTAAGTGTATGTGAAGGTAAACACCTCTAGATCTAGCAAATAGATTCACAAACACAGCATTCAGAACTCTAAAAACGTGACTAGGATTTTCCCTTATATACTTAGGGCAAAACATAAAACCCTATACATTAAATGGGCTAGGGCTGAGTTGGAAAATTTTGCAGAAAAACGTTCTGCACGATTTTCGATCGGTCGAGTCTAATTCTCGATCGATTGAGTCAGGCAGAAGTACACAGTAAATTCTGCAGTTAACTCTCCAACTTTACATAAAAAGCCATACTTTGAGCAAGTCTAACACACAACTTAAAAAATGTTTTGATCATGGTTTGCCAACATTACAAATTGAAGTTCTAATACATAAGTTCCTAAATCTTAGAATCTAACAAACTCCCCCTTTGGCAATCCGTGACAAAACACAGACTTAACAAAAAGCTCAAAGTTTACAAATTGAAACAGCCCATTACAAAATAAAAAACCACTAAACAAATTCAACCTAACTACTATCTAACAGTTGCAAAGAAGACAGCAGCACGACTGAATCAACCTGTATATTCTAGTAACACTTAATATACACATAAACGCATGTGTGGAAAAATACAAGGAATATAGAAAAGAACTTCTTGATTTCACATGACACAAAATAAAGACATATATCATGAATAACATCATAAATATAAATCAATAAGTAAGGAATCAACCTGTATATTCCTGTAACATTTAACAAACATATAAACGCATGTGTGGAAAAATACAAGGAATATAGAAAAGAACTTCTTGATTTCACATGACACAAAATAAAGACATATATCATGAATAACATCATAAATATAAATCAATAAGCAAAGTAGCATAGTGAAACAAGAAATAAATACATAAAAATGTATCTCAAAAAACATCTCCAAACAAGAGCCAAAAATGTAAATACAAAGTGAAGCACCTAGATACAATCTAATAACTCCACAAGCTCCTCAGTATCACAGCAAGATACAAAACTCCCCCTAAAACAAAAATCTCCTCTACAAGATATGAACTCCTCAATAGAATGCACTCCCCCTTTTTGTGACGAATTGCCAAAGGGCACTCACTCATCATCAAAAGGAGGTGGCGAAGGAGAACGACGAAAACTCGCCAAATCCGCTCTCAAAGCACGAAGCTCATCAAGGACATCCACCAGAAGCTAACCATGAGCCGCCTGAATAGTCATGACAGTGTCCAAAGTCCGACGAATATCAGAAACATCCGAAGGAGAAGGTGGAGGAACATCATAAGCAGTAGCAACAGGATCAGCAGACATCTCAGCTGCAGGAGCATCTGTAGAAGAAGAAGGAGGTGAAGTGACACCGGAAGACTCTACCCTAGGACGCTTAGAGCTAGCTCGAAGTTGAGCAGCCCTTTGCCTCAGAAAGGTAGCACCTATAGGAGCAATAATGTGTACGGGCTCAGAAGCAGGATAATCACCTAAACCTAGATGAAGGAGAATCCTATGAATAAAAACAGGAAAGAATAAAGCATGAGCCGTAGAACTACTCCGATGTACCTCGTTCAAAGAACGAAGAAACATGTGTGGAAAACTGATAGGAGCATCAGTAACAAGAGCATACAAAAAGACACACCGCTCAATAGGAATAGTATGAAGATAAGAAATAGACCACAAGAAATGACAGGCAATCCTAAAGAAAAGATAATGAAGCTCAGAGAGCTCAGCAGATGTGATCCGAGGATCATAACCTCACTAGATAGAAGATCCAGTGATGTATGACATCACGTCATCAAGAGGCAGAGACTCATCATAAGGAAAGACGGGATGATCAACAATAGGTACCCCAAGAGCATCAGACACTACCGAAGGGGTAATGCGATACTTCACACCTCGTAACCAAACCTTAACCAAGGTGTTGGTATCATAGACGTGGATAGAGAGGTTCGAGTAGAACTCTCTAATCAAGGTAGCCGGAGGTGGATGATCTATATCCAACAAAGGTAACCAACCCCGACGCTCAAAATTACGTCTCACCTCAGGATTAACCTCATCTAGAATAACCCTACGCTTACCCCAAATTTGATGCCTAAGATTTAGGGTCTCATATATCTATTGGTTCTTCTCACTAGGAAACCGATCACTATCAAAGGAAGGAGAAGGAACAGAAGTCCTATGGGCTCTAGTTTTCCTAGGCATGGTGCTAAGAACAGAAAAGAGAGACACAGAAAGAGGAGAGCAAAAACAAAAACCAAGGGCAGACTGTAAGTTAACACAGCATAAAATATAGAAATACCAATCTATATGATGCATGAACAAAATATGCAAATGATGCATGAACTAATGCAGTGACATAGGTCAATTATGATCCAAATTAACAAAATTGGCTTGAGCAGAAAATTTAAATCAAAAATACCCAATTTGGGAAAAACCCAATTTTTCAAAACACAACAAATTGAGAAATTGATCATCACAACAGTTAAATAACACAATACAATGATCAAATTAATCAATCTAACAAGCCAATTTCATCAATTTCAAGCCCTAAAGTTTCAAGTTTCCCACAAAACACCAATTTAATCAAATTAAACCACTTGTAGTGCTTGTATATGGTGTCCCCACAAAAACCCATGATTAATTTGAAAGAAAAACACCCAAAATCAATGCCAAAAATACCAAAAACTCTAAATGCCGAAAATACCCAAAATGCATGAAAATTATGCATGAAAAATGAAAATAAAATCAAAAGGAGGGGCAAAAGAGTCTTACCGGCCTTGGGAGAGAGATTTGATGCAAAAAGAACGGAGGAAAACGACAAAAACAGCAAATATTGGCTTGACCAGTTGGTAGAGAGTGAAAAAGGAATTTGAATAGTGTTTGAAAAGTGAAGAACACGTAAGGAAAATTCCTTTTTAAAAACACTCAGCTCGATTTTCGATCGATCGAAAAACAGATTCACTATGAAAGAATCGAAGTGTGCACAATAGAGACTTAGACCACTAACATCCTATTGCTACCTGCCTGTAGGAAACTTACTACCACGACCACGTAACAGCTCCGAGACCACGAACTCCTTCTTTCCTTGAATTCTTCAGCAAAGCACAAGCAACACCTGCTTGTATATCTTGAAGCTCTTTTGTTGTTCTACAACTGTATGATTTACCAATCTCTTGACATGAATCTTGAGTTTGAAAACCCTAAGTGTATGTGAAGGTAAACACCTCTAGATCTAACAAATAGATTCACAAACACAGCATTCAGAACTCTAAAAACGTGGCTAGGGTTTTCCCTTATATACTTAGGACAAAACATAAAACCCTATACATTAAATGGGCTAGGGCTGAGTTGGAAAATTCTGCAGAAAAACGTTCTGCACGATTTTCGATCAGTCGAGTCTAATTCTCGATCGATCGAGTCAGGCAGAAGTGCACAGTAAATTCTGCAGTTAACTCGATTCTAACTTTACATAAAAAGCCATACTTTGAGCAAGTCTAACACACAACTTAAAGAATGTTTTGATCATGGTTTGCCAACATTACAAATTGAAGTTCTAATACATAAGTTCCTAAATCTTAGAACCTAACAATACCAACTTACAGTTGAACCTTTTTCTAATACCTAATTGGACTTGATATTGTAGTAGCCTTCTTTCCTTTGTTGCACAAATCTCCAATCTGTGACGAACTCCAGTAACTTAAATGATTGTTGTTGACTGCAAAGTACTTCACTTCATCAACAATGAAAATCAGGAAGCACTTGGTTACAAAACCCTATGGCGTACAAACACAATTGCTTCATACAGAGTATATGAGTTCTAGGTCTCTGTTTTCATACATAATGACTTTTAAAATAAGCTTTATATATGACTAGGGTTGTGAAAAAAGAAACCCTAATCAAACAAGACTTCAAGGGCCGAATTTTAGATTTGGAAATTCTAAAATCGTAAATCTCGATAGATCGAGCTTGTGTTGATCTTCTCCATTAATCCTTGATAGTAGCATCTGTCTTTTCTTCACTTGTTTCTTGGATCAACCTTCATGTCTTTAATAAAACCACTTGATATGTTTGAACAACATATTTCTTAATGCATCAAACTTAACTTAGATTTACCTAATTACAAGAAAGGTGCGTTTTGTCAAAGAATTAGCCAATTACATAGAAAATATGACTCTAACATATATCATTAGCAAAAAGCATACACCAAGGAACTTCCACTTGAATCCAATTAGTGAGCTCATTCATCTCTGTGAAACACCAATTTTTGTTTTTGTCATTTTATAGAAAAATTTGAAAACCAAAGATAAAATGATAAAACATGATGATAGAAACTAAAAGTTAAGAAATGATTGCCACACAAATTTGTATATTATTTCACATTTCTGGTTCTTGAAATAGAAATTTTGCAGGAAATGACTCAGAGCAGTATTACAAGGTGAATTCCTTTTAAGCAATAAGCAATATTTTTAAATGTTCACTGTGTATAACCTTTTACCGTTTATACCCAATACATATCAAATAGTACAACGCACACTTTGCTTAGGCATATTTACGTGTGTACAATATACAAAGAGGATACATACAACAACTATTCAGTCTCTTCTCCTTTAAATCATAGCTTAGGTGCTTTTTAATGATACTAAAGATGGATTGACATGGATGAGAAGTTGACATTATCATCAAATGCTAGTACTTTTAGATTTTGGAAGCTGATCGCAGTTTTTTTCAGGAGCCCATCCAATCCGCTGCTTTTCATTGTCGTAGATCACCACCTTATCTTGCATTGATATGTCTTACAAAAACCAAAAACAAAGGGGACCAAAGGGGGATTTCAGTTTTGGATGTTTGATATTATTATGTTCATGTTTGTGCTCAATATGTACCAATAATTACCTCCAATGATGTTCAAATTCCTCCCTGCTATTCCATTTAGAATTCCCAAGCAAACATTTTCCTTGTGCTGGAATAGTATGTTTGTTAGTGTTTTGAATGGATGTTATTTACTTGCAAACAGAGACAGAAGTGAAAAGAACAAGGGGAGAGAATTAGGGTGGAACTTACTGAGATAATTAAATAAGCTTCAGGGGGCAGTTCAAACTGAGTATCTTTCTCATCATTGGCGAAGCTCAATGCTATGGGCTTGAAGTATTCCCTAACATCGTCTAGGCTTTTGAAAGGTCTTTCACCTTTCCAACAAAGTGGGAGAGTCTCATCATCCAATGCTTCATTTAAGGACTTTCCAGTTAATTCTTCCTTCACCTACAAATACATTTCACAATTTTTTTTTTTTAATCTGTATCGTATATCTATAAATCAAGTAGTTCTGAAAGTTTTGTAGTGAGAAAAACACCAATGTTGGAAAACATTTCTTAGGCTTTGGTGAATGGAAAATAGAAATGAAGAATGAATTTGAGATCAACATAAACTATGATGGAAGAGGAAATGAAGCATCTATTGTCGTTTAGCAATTTTGGAGTTTTGCAAGTAATTTGAAAATTTTTAAAACAATTCAGAAATAATTTGAGAAAACTGATGCCAGAGCCTTATCCATATTATGAGTACAATTTCTGATGCATTTTTAACACTATAGTTTGGAAAACAATATTCAGAATGCTTTTCACTCACCAAAGTAATTAAAGCTTCATAAGCCGGAGGAAATAGGTAGGTGTAGGAGCTCCCACTGTCAAACACTGTGAGTAAGTCTTTAATTCCAGTAGGCTGCCCTCCAAATTTGAGTTCCACCCACCCAGGTGAGTAATATTCACTAACACACATCACAAATAGAGTGTTTGCTATAATAAGAGAAAAATAAGAACTATAACGAGGACTGTTTAAATTGAATAGAAGTGATCCAGAGGGGCTAATTACGGAAGATCACTTGACATTGATATCCACTGCACAAGTGAAGAATCATAATGCTCGTCCCCAAAAAAGAGATATCCTCCGCCTCGGACACTTATACAATGACCAATGATATTTCTCACCAAACCATCCATACTAAGCTGCGATACAATGCTCAACTTTCCCTTGCCAAGGCCAAGTACACCGTCATTGGGATTTGGAAAGGGACCAGGAGTTTGATTATATCCACAGCTGCAGACAAGAAAAAATTCTTAAGTAACAGTTTGCGTAAGCAACTCATGACTAACTATTTATGCTTATATGCATCACAAATCATACACCTGAGTAGCGGGATAAGAGCACGATTCATTCATCCATAGCAACACTTAGTTATAATCAACAGTCACCATGCATATATGCAATACAAAATTACATATCAGTATCAAATAATGATTGTGACCTATCATGGATAGGTCCACTTAAAAATGTAGTGGGTATGGTTAGTTTAGTTAGATGAGAAAATAATGCAGTTTTATGTATGTAATGCTTGGTTACCATGTTAAAACATGACCAGCATACTTCAAAATGCATTCTAACAAGTTTTCTTGAGCTTTTCTCCTGACATAGTTACATTTAAGTTCCAGCTTCATTCAATTTCATCATTTCTGGTTCTTAAATGACAAATATGAACAGCCTGATCCATTGATGGACTGCCTTACCAGGAAAAGAAAATACAAAATTTAAATTTAACTGTTGAATTTCATCTCTCTCTCTCTCTCTCTCATGTTTTTGTGTGGGTGTATATATATATATATATATATATATATATATATATAAGATAAACAATTCCCAGCAACTATATAGTAAAAAATAGGCAGGTACTGGCTGGATTTTTAGAAGTTGAAAAGAGCCTTTCTTTTCCCTCTTTGTTTTGGTGTGGAGTTTAAGAGAACCATCATAGTGTTACAAAGGTCAAAAGAGAAGTTCCCAGCAAATATTGCTACCATATGGAGTAAAAGTCTCAAAGAAAATCTGTGATTCAAATTATTCTAGTCACAATTTGGGAGTAATTTGTTCTTAAGCTGCTTTCACACAACTTGCAGCTTCGTATAAGAACTTTTATAAAAAGACAATATGAAAAGCTTACTACAAAAATTCTATTCAAAAGCTTCTTTCTCTTAGATTGCTCTCAAAAAAAAATTTAACGAAACTGAGAATCGAGAGCATGTAAAAGTAATTGAGATCAAGGAAGCAATCGAAGTGACCAACCCAAGGGCTAGGGAATGTTCCAATTGTTTTCCATCTCTAAAGTTGAAGGAAAAAGCATCCTTGACAAGGACACCCCTGGTTGAACTGCCATCTTCAAACCAAAGCTCATAGTCACATTGCTCTGTTCTAACACATTTGTATTCAGGAGGGTGTAAGGATTTACAAAGAGGATCCTCACAGAGTACCGGGTTGTTGCTAGGCTTGTAATGTGGATGAGGTGCCTGCAAAGAAAACATAGCAACGTATTGTCATTCGGGTAGTGTTTGTTACAAAAACACTGTTATACACCCATTTTTTGAATTGAAATCATGAATTAAAGACACGATCTCAAACTTTAACTCACCATTTCAATTTTTTATTTAAATGTGTATAATAGTGTGCGTAACAGGATTTATAACAGTTTTTTACTTTTTATCCTTGTCCTTAATACTAGTTACTGTCACCAACATGTATGAGTTTTAGAAACCAAAAAGCATTAAGGATAACTTGACTTTCTAATAACAATGAGGATAGCATAAACATAGAGAAGGCAATGATAGTGGCAAAATTTGACAGGAAATTAGGAAAAGACATGAGATTTGGAATAACATGAAATGAGGGATCTCTGGGTTGGTGGAAGCAATGAATCAAGATGATTATTTGGTGAAATTACATTTTTCAATCCTAAACTATATCCATGCTACACTTTGCTCCCTGAACTATCAAAATACACTATCGACCCCCTAAAGTAAAAACTTTGTAACACATAACCAATTGCAATTTGTTTTGTTGTTAAGTCTAACAGAATTTAGTATCATAAGACAAATGTACCCATTTACCTCTGTTTTGGAGAGATTGGTAAATTGGTTTTTTAATGCTTAATTTTGTCATACTTAACACCAAAATAGACATCAGGGGGCATTAAAATGGAGTACTTAATTATAACTTTGGGAGAGGTTAAGTGTATATAGAATATAGTTTAAGGTGAAAATTTTTAATTTTTCCCTAATTATTTAAATTATCATAGATTGAGAGTGTTAAATATATGAAGTTGCAATCCTAGACAATCCCAAGTTTGTTGTCTAGGTTCAAACTATCTAATCCTACTTACAGTATAAGTTAAGCAATCTAAAGTCTTGAAGTATAAGCATATTAACCATAGTTCTACTTGTAGTTCAAGTATTGTTACTCTAGGATTTTAGGATACCATGGATATCCATCAATGAGTTCATTATAACACTGAACTATGAAGATGTGTCATCAAGAACTTTCTCCTATGGATGTAGACATCTAAGATTGAATCACGTTAATTCGTTATTCTCTCTCTTTCTCTTTCTCTCTCTCTCTCTCTATGCCTTCTTTAAATTCTTCTTCATTTTTCCTCAGACACTTTACAATTGTATCAAAGCTATGTCACTGTCACAACTTTTCTAAATTGTATTAGAGTTATGTTTTCAGGGTCATGTTTCATCTTTTTCTAACAGGGAGCTACAATGCATGTTTCCATGATATGAGTCATGTGACTATATTCTCTCTCTTTTTCCTTTTTCTTTTCATAATATAACCATTAGCATTACTGCATAGAGAATAAACTTAATTATGCATGCTTATAAGAAAAAGCAATGTACAAATTAGAAGAAAACAAGATAGAGATCTTGTCATAGCAATTTACCTTGGTGAAACGCTGACAGGGACCTTTAAGGTCACACTGGAGCCATGTGAGGTCACTACCGGTGTCAGGATCAAGAAAGTATGGCTTTGAAGGCTGGCCTATATTGAGGGTAACGTCAAAGAACCTACAAAAATCCAAGTGTTAAATACAAATAAATAATACCAAATAAATAGAATAAAAAAATAAATTTGTTTCTATTCAAATAAATAAATATATAATATATAAAAAAAAATAGAAACAATAAAAAATAGAAATAAAAAGGATAAAAAAAAAAAAAAAAAAGGATTAGGATGACCTAAAAGAGTTCCGCATCATGAACCATGTAGCATGCACAAAACTTAAATGAGTTCGACAAAAGTCACATAGGAGGAAATGAAGAAATAGACCTTATATGGGAGTACATGAGATCTTACCATGTGACGCTCTAATTTTGCATTTAGCCATTTTTTACCTCTTTTCTTTAATTTTTTTTTTATTGTTACCCAAAAGTTGACACTAACTTATTTTTACTGTTATCTCATTAATCTCTCATTAATTGTCCGAGCTTATACAACACATTTATCTCTTCTCATGTCTTTTAAAATATCCACTGCTTTAGTATTAAAAACAAAAGCAAAAAAATACTAATACTAATTAAAAACTAATAATAATAACTAACCAGATAAGGCATTTGGAGAGATAGAGAGACACGAAAATATTGTAGATTGTTAAATAAAACACATTGTTTCACTATCACCAAAATAAAAGATATGAGATTGACAAAGTATTTGTAAGAGAGAGAATGAGGAATCTAAGAGGCCCCCACCTCCATCATACACGTCTCCCACCACCATCAGGTAGCCTAAACCCCTACGGGTAGATTTAAAAAAAAAAAAATTAGGAGCTTAAAAATGATTTAGGTTTGGGGAATTTGGTTGGATAGTTTTTGTTTTGGGTATATAAGTAGAAAGAATATTTTGTGCGCAATGTAAAGCCATATTCTACCATGGTTTCAAAAAATCTATAAAACATATGCATACACGCTTGCCCACACTATGCCTTGATGCCGCACTATCGATGAATAAAAGATGGTGAGAAAGTTGGATATACTTTCATTTAATGGTATACAATCTGTTAACACAATACGAATTAGTTGATTTTTATGGTCCTGTTACTCTTTTGCATTTATTTTTGGTTTCATGATTTTTATAAATTAAAAAAAAAAAAAAAAAACTAATGTTATCTTGAGAATGCTACAAATGTGTAGTGAAGCTACTAAACTAATTTTTAATATCTCAATATATATATATATATATATATATGTTTCTTTAATTTTATTTAGTTTACTTTTTCTTTATAATTTATGTACAACATTTTTCAAAACCATCTTACATAAAATATCACAAAATTATTTGTGCATCGCATGAGCAACTTCTAGTGTGTGTGTGTGTGTGTGTGTGTGTGTGTGTGTGTGTATTAAAAAAAAGGTGCATATGGTAGAATATGAGTTTTTGCTATGTGGCACATTCCTTGCAAACTCTCAAGTGCCACATCGGAGATAATAACAAATTAAATATTGACTTTTTGTTTCATTTTATTCAATTTTTCAAGACTTTTCTAATTAAAAAAAAAAAAAGATTCTTTGTTTCTTTGATTCAATGATTCAAGATTTTTCCTCTCTCATACATACACACAAAACGTTTTGCATTTCAACCAACTATTTTCACCTTTTGCATTTCTATTCCTTATATACACCTACTCATAGCCCTTCATGTCATTTCATGTCAAATATACTCAGACAAAAAATGATATCAATTACCTTCAATCTTTCAACGACACCTACCTAACTCCAATATTGTTTTTCTATTTAATACTCCAATATTGTTATTCATTTATATACACCTACCCATAGCCCTTAATGTCATTTCATATCAAATATACTTAGAAAAAAATGATATTACTTACCTTCAATCTTTCAACGACACCTACCTAGTTCTAACATTGTTATTCCATTTAATACTAATTCGTATGAGTTGGCTACAACCAGGGAAAAGGGCTTGCATTTTATATTGAGTGACAATAGTAATTACGATTTTGATATTAAGGTCGAATGTTGTAGACTTGTAGGTTTTTTAATGGCTGTAATTGACTTTGGGTGTTTGAAATCTTGATGTGGAAAAGCCATAAGTGTATTTTTTTTTTTTTTTTAAGAATTAAGGAGAAAGCGAAAGATAGATTCAAAATCAACTTTTATTCTACAATTTTCTTCCAATTTTTTTTTTATTGCTCATTACTTAAACCGAAAAATTATAATGGATATGTGCATGCAATTTATAATTGTTGCTTCTTATGATAAATTCATTACTAACAAAATTATATAGCAATTATGCGATAATATATGTAAAGCATTGTTCAAAATCATCTTACATAAAACATTACAACATTATTTGTGCATCGCATTGGCTTACTAGTCTATATCTATATATGTCTAAAAGTTGAAACGTAGTATTTATTGTTATTACACTCTAATTGAGCCACGTCAGCGGCCATTTATTTTTTTGCTTTTTTATTTATTTTCCCATTTTTTTCATTCATCTAAAAAAAAAAATTCTTTATTTTCTAATTCAAATTCCTATTGTTACTCTGTTTCAGATTCCCACCATTTGCCACCCTCTTGAATTAATTGCTTCTTCTCACATTCGCAAGTCATGGATACTTAATTTAAGAATTTTCTTTTGTGCTTTTCCTCCTTATTTTTAGCTTCATAATATAAAATGGGAAGCATGCATTATAGAAGGCGAATACTTAATATCTTTTTCTTGCAATAAAAGATATTAATTTTTATGATGTAGGACTTCACCAAGGTAAGCCCTTTAGTCCCACCAGTAAAGTAAACCCTAAATGCACGAGCCACCCGCAAAGGCTTATCTGTGGGTCAAGTCAAGAGAAATTCCTGGCTAGGGGTTGAATCTTGAATGTTTGGATTTACAACTCATCTTGGCACGTCCTTAATTGCTAATATATAATCTAAGACATAATTTTTTTCATAACTATTGATATAATCTATTATAATTTGTGTAGAGATGGATCCAAATGAAAGTTATATTACACAGCAGAACAAATATCTCATTAATTGTATAAAAAAAAAAAAATGTCAAATCCATAACATTATTCCTTTTTTTTTTTTTATACCATTATTCTTAACTCTAATTTTTTTTTTTTAGTGACACGTAAAAAGTGAACTATTAATATTACTTCAAGTCACAATTTTAGTTTTTTTTTTTTTTTTTTTTTTTTTGGGTAAGAATAATTTTATCACGTACTATAAAAGACATACCCATTAGGATACACGTTGCCACGAAGAGGAAGCACAACGGAGTTTCCAACTCGGTTGAGCATTAAAGAAGATGTCGTTGCTTGTGCTGGTACTGGTAGCATAGACTTCCTTCCATTCTGTTTCCCAGAATATGAAGCTGATGACGATGAGGAAACACGTAAAATCAGCATCAACACCACCACACGTAGTAGCCCCAACATTCCCACCTTCATTTTTCTCTCTCGTCTTTCTTTTTCTATTTACCTCAATTTGCAAATGAGTGAAGGCTGAACTATGTGTTTGATGAAATGACTGAGAAAAGGAGAGGAATGGAGGGTTAATCACTTTGAATTTCTTGACGTTTTGTGGGGTTTTTTTTTTTTTTTTTTTTTGGAACAAAACTAAGTCCTGGGTATTGAGGAGGGTCTTTTTTTCATTTTTCTAGATGGGAATTTGGATAGGTGGGTGGTGTGACAAATAGGTCATGTAGTACATCAATAGTAGTACTTGTAAGCCAGGACGAATGGGTATTGCTTGTTCCTTTAATTCTCTAGATCTCTAATTACCATTCTTTCCTTTTCTGTTAGGTTTATTATGGAACCTGTGTTTGGACTAAATGCCAGCAGTTCTTATTCCTTCCCTCCTTTCAGATTGGAATACTGTATTGGTGGACTTCTAAAGAGATTTAACTAGGCCAAAAAAAAAAAGTCTAGTGCTGACATGTTTGTAATGACGACATCAGTTGCTTTGTGCATAAAGAAAACGAGTAATACTATAGTTATAAACTATTTTACAATATTTTTACAAACTATTGATGTGACAAATTCTTAGTAGTTTTCATTTGAGCCACCGCTAGCACCATTTTTTTACTAACCAATAACTATTCAATACCCACTACATCAACAATTTGTAAAATGATTTGTAGTTATAGTAGTACAACTGAGTCAAAACATATAAATAAGAGATGACTTCATTATTTTGGGCCAGCAACCCTTATCACTAAAAAGGAAAATTGTTGTTGTACACCCAGAAATGCACACAACCGTACACACAAGAAGCGAACTCATGTTTTCAAATCAATATTTTAATAATAATTGTGAAATTAAGAAATTGTGTTTTCAAAACACTACTCCACTAAAAATGTAGAAACAAAGCAATAGGTTCCTAACTTTCCACTAGTCACTGAATTCATGAAATTGACAATTACTGTAATTTTAAATTAATAATACAAAATTCATTTTTATTTGGGAAAAATTATTAAGTATTCTCGGAATACTATAAATGTGTAGTTCTCCCTCTCACATTAATGGTGAGGACCCACCATTCATGTGAGAGGATAGAGTATGCATTTATGGTACTCCGAGAGTATACAATAATTTTCATTCATTTGGTAAGTAAGGAAAATAGGAGAAATGGAGAGCAAAGGAAGAAAAATGAAGGATGAACAGGGTCTTTCTTTTTTCTTTTTTATAAAATGTTTGGAAGGATAGGAATCGAGGAGGGGAACGATGTTGATAATCCAATTGCATCCACCCCTTTTAATATTTCCTCAAGGGAAAGGAGGAATGGGAGGGAGGATGAGAAGTGATTTGTTTTCACTTTGTACTAATTTACTACTCATCTTCTTGATATTTAATATTATCATTTTCTTCATAAATGGTTTTATGATGGAAAAAAAAAAAAAAAAAACAAATACTTGTTTCTTCTTTTCATCCTTCTCCTTCTCCCTCTTTCCTCCCCCTTGTTTTTTTCATCACTCTTGCTAAATGCAAAATCATAGAAAATCATTAGTTCCTCTATACTCTATCTTTCATCCGCCCAACCTAGCATTACTTGGCATTAACTCCACCTCTAGTTTCATTCACTAAAACTATGTCATTTGCAAAAGGCATACACCAAGGAACTTCTTCTTGAACCAATTTAGGGAACTCATCCATCTCCATGTATCACCAATTGAGGATAGAGGAAAAAAGTTAAGAAATGATTGCAACACCAATATGTATAATTTCACATTAATTTCTGGTTCCTGAAACTATAAATTTTGCAGGAAAGGACTCAGATCAGTATTACAAGGTCAATTCCATTTAAGCCATCAGCAATATTTGTAAATGTTAATTATGTACAACCTTTTACCGCTTCTACCCAGTACATATCAAATGGGAGTACAAAGGACACTTTGCTTAGGAATATTTACATGTGTAATATACAAATTAAGAGGATAAAACAACTATTCTCCTTTATATCATAGCTAAGGAGCTCGATCTTTGACGATAACGACTGATTGACATGGATGAGAAGTTGATAGTATCACCAAATGCTAGTAGTTTTAGACTTTGGAAGCCGATCGCAATTTGCAGGCGCCCATCCAATCAACTGCTTTTCATTGTTGTAGATCACCAACTTATCTTGCATTGATATGTCTGCAAAAAAAAAAAATAATAAATAAATAAATAAAACAAAATAAAGGGGGTTTGGTTCAGTTTTGGATGTTCGAAATTATGTTGAATGTTATGATCCATAAATTTTTGTACCAACAATTACCTCCAATGATGTTCCAAGGCCCTGTTTCTTTTACATCTAAAATTCCCAAGCAAACATTTCCCATGCGCTGGAATAGTAAGTTTGTTAATGTTAAAAAAAAAAAAAAAAAAAAGAGAGTACATTATTTACTTGCAACTAAGACAGAAATAAAAAGAATAAGTGAGGAGAATTAGGGTGGGACTTACGGAGATAATTAAATAAGCTTCAGGGGGCAGTTCAAACTGAGTTTTAGCTTTCCCACCATTGGCGAAGCTCAATGCTATGGGCTTGAAGTATTTCCTAACATCGTTTAGGCTTTTGAATGGTCTTCGACCTTTCCAACAGAGTGGGAGAGTTTTGTCATCCAATGCTTCTCTTAAGGACCTTCCAGTTAACTCTTTCTTCACCTACAAATACATATGACAATTATTTTTTGGAATCTGTTACATAAATCAAGTAGTTTTGAAAGTTTTGTAGTAAGAAAAACACCAACATTAGCAAAAATTTCTAAGGATATGGTGAATGGAAAATAGAAATGAGGAATGAATTTGGGAAAGGGAAAAACTATAACGGAAGGGGAAAGGAAGCATCTATTATCATTTAGTTATTCGAAAACTCTTAATACAATTCAGAAATAATTTGAGAAAACTGGGTTATAAATGCCAGAGCCTTAATCCTTACTATTAGTACATATGCTGGTGCCTTTGTAACACTACAGTTGGAAAACACTATCAGAATGCTTTTCACTCACCAAAGAAACTAAAGCTTGATAAGCCGGAGAATTTAGGTAGGTGTAGGAGCTCCCACTGTCAAACACTGTGAGTAAGTTTTTAATTTCAGTAGTCTTCCCTCCAAATATGAGGTCCGCAAACCCAGGTGAGTAATGTTCACTGACACATTCACAAATAGTGTTTACTATAGTGAGAGGAAAAAAAATAAGAACTATAAAGAGGACTGTTGAAATTGAAGAGAAGGGATCCAGAATGTCTAATTACGGATGATCGCGTGACATTGATGTCCACAGCACACGTGAAGAATCATAAAGGTCATCCCCAAAGAAGAGATATCCTCCACCTCGGACACTCATACAGTGACCAACGACATTTTGCACCAAACCCTGATTACTAAGCTGTGATACAATGCTGGACTTTCCCTTGCCAAGGCCAAGTACTCCATCAAAGGGATGAGGAAAGGGGCCAGGAATTTGATCATATCCACAGCTGTAGACAAGAAAAAATTCAGAGCACATAAGTAATAGTGTACATAAGCAACTCATAACTAAACATTTATGCTTATATACATCACATATCATACATCTGAGTAGCGGGACAATAGAACGTTTCATTCAGCCATAGTAACACTTGGTTATTATAAAAAATCACCATGCAAATATGCAATATGTCAACACCAAATATGGATTGTGACCTATCATAGATAGGTCCACTTAAAAATGTAGTGGGAATGGTCAGTTTACTTAGATGAGACAAGTAATGCAGTATTATATAATGCTTGGTTACCATGTTAAAACTTAAAACATGACCAGCATACTTCAAAATGCATTCTGTTCATCTTAATAAGTTTTCTTGTGCTTTCCTCGTGACATGAATTACATTTAACTTCTAGCTTTGTTACAGCTTCACCATTTCTGATTCTTAAATGACAAATATGTACAGCCTGATCCATTGATGGATTGCATTACCATGGAAAGAAATACAAAATTTGCAATTAACTACTGAATTTTACATTTTTATCTCTCTCCTTCTCTCTCTCTCTCTCTCATATATATATATATATATATATATATATATTTAAGATGAGAATTCCAAGCACCTATATAGTCAAAAATTGGCAGGTTCCTGCCTGATTTTTAGGAGTTGAAAGGAGCTGATCATAGTGTTACAAAGGTCAAAATAGAAGTTCGCAGCTAATATTGCTACCATATGGAAGTAAAAGTCTAAAGACAATTTGTGATTCAAATTACATAGTTACCATTTGGAAATCATTTGTTCACAAGCTGCTTTCACACGACAACTTGTAATTTTGTATTAATATGAAAAGCTTACTAGTTACTACAGCAATTCTATTTAAAAGCATCTCTCCTGGATTTCTTTCAAAACAATTTCAAGAAATTGAAAATTGAAAATTAAGAGTATGTAAAAGTAATTGAGATCAAGGAAGCAATCAAAGTTACTAACCCAAGGGCTAGAGGAGGTTTCAATTGTTCTCCATTTGTAAAGTTGAAGGAAAAAGCATCCTTGACAAGGACACCCATGGATGAACCGCCATCTGCATACTGAAGGTCATAGTCACATTGCTCTGGCGTTTCACATTTGTGTTCGGGTGGGTGCAAGGATTTACAAAGAGGGTCCTTACAGGGTACCAGGCTGTTGCTGGGTTTGTAAAGTGGATGAGGTGTCTGCAATGAAAACAAGTTATCACATTGTCATTAATACTGGTTACTTTTACCAACTTTAATAGTTTTAACTATACAGTTTATAGGATAACATGACTTTCTGAAAAAAAAAAAAATATGAGGATAGCATAAAAATAGAGAAGGCAATGATAGTGGAAAATTTTGACAGGAAATTAGGAAAAATCCCAAAATTTATAATAACATAAAATTGTAGGAGGGATATTTGGGTTGGTGAAAGCAATGCATCAAGATAATTGTTTGAAGTTCCCTAGATTGGGAGTGTTATATATTTGAAAGCATAATCCAGTCGAGGCCCAAGTCTGTTGTCTAAACTATCTAATCCTACTTGGAGTATGAACAAGCAATTTAAGTCCTGAAGGATAAGCAAAGTAACCATAATCCTACTTGCAATTCAAGAATTGTTACTCTAGATATTAGCCTACTATAGAAACCCATGAATGGGTTCATTGTAACACGAAGCTTAATAATAAATATGTAGTTATCAAGAACTTTCCTCTGTGGATGTAGGCCTCTAAAGCCGAACCATGTTTATTCTTTGTTTTGCCTTTCTTTTTCTTTCATTTTTTCTCTCTATGCCTTTTCAGTTTCTTCTCCATATTTTCTCATACACTTTATATTGGTTTCAAAGCTATGTCATGTCTTTTCTAACATTGTATTAGAGTTATGTTTTATCTTTTTTTAATTTGGCATCAGAGCTATGTTTCATCTTTTCTAACAGGGAGCTACAATGCAAGTTATTCCATGAATATTTGACTATATTCTCTCTTTTTCGTTTTTCTTTTCATAATATAACCAAAAGCATTACTACATAGAGAATAAACTTAATTATGCGTGCTTAAGAAAAAGAAGAAGAAGAAGGGGGAAAAGCAATGTACAAATTAGAAGAAAATATGATACAGATTTTGTCATAGCAATGTACCTCCGTGCAATGGACACAGGGAGCATCACACTGGAGCCATGTGAGGTCACTACCGGTGTCAGGATCAAGAAAGTATGGCTTTGAAGGCTGGCCTATGTTAAGGGTAACGTTATAGAACCTGCAAGAATCCAATTGTTAAATTCAACAAATATATGTCTTAAGGGTTTAATTTAGACATATCATATTGAAATTGAGACGCTAACACAAATTGGTATCCTCTGCAATTTTATCCTTCTAGAAACTAAACAATGAGAATATCAAATTGGTAAGCACCAAAAAGAAAAAGAAGCTAACCATGGACATTTTAAGGTTTTTCTATTGTTCTTTTCCTCCTCATTTTTAGTTTCATAATATAAAATGAAAAGCATGCATGCATTGTAGAAGGTGAATACTGTATACCCTTTTTTTAGCAATAAAAGATACAATTTACTTTTATAATCTTGGGCATTTAACATATTTAAATTTTCTCACAATTATTGAAATGATCTATTGTGATTAGTGCAAATGTGAATTGTATTTAGTAGACAAAAGTTATATTACTTAAATTACAACAAATCATATCACAAATTGTGAAAAACGACGTATAAATAACTTTACTTTCACTAGAAAGTCTAAAGACACATGACCTTTGTGCTACAAGAAGTTGTCTATTATTGTGAAAGTGATTCTCCATAATTGACCATATATTGTGATAAATGTCATGATCTTAAAAGAACTATTACACACACTCTTATTACTTCCTTCTTCCTTCTTCTTCTTCTTTTTTGTGACACATAAAAACTGTAAGTGGGTAAGAATGATATAATACAATACATACCCAATAGGATACACGTTCCCATCAAGAGGAAACACAATGGAGGACCCAACTCGGTTGAGCATCAGTGACGATGTCGTTGCTTGTACTGGTACTGGTACTGGTAGTATAGAGCTCCTTCTATTCTTTTGCCCAAAATATGAAGATGATGATGATGAGGAGGAGGAGGAGGAGGACACACGTAAAACCAGCACCAACACCACCACACGTAGTAGTCCCAACATTCCCACCTTCATTTTTCTCTCCTATATATCTTTTTCTCTTTCCCTCAATTTGCAAAGGAGTGAATGAACAAGTGAATTCTGAACTGTGTTTGATATTGAGAGAGAAGGAGATCAAGTTTTGTATACTTTCTTGACGTTTTGTGGTTTTTGTTTTGCATGAAACAAAGTCCTGGGTTTTGAGATGGAATCGGGTGAAGTGGGGTGGTGTGACAAATAGGTCATATAGTACACATAAATAATTCAATAGCATTACTTGTGAGCCAAGGAGGAATGGGTGTTGCTTGTTCCTTTAATTCTCTCTAATTACCATTCTTTACTTTCCTGTTAGGTTTATTATGGAACCTGGTGTTTGGACTTAAACCTAGATTTCTTCTAATGCCAGGGGTTCTTTTATTCCTTCCCTCCTTTGAGATTGGAATTTGGAATTGGAACATTGTATTGGGAAATCTAATAATTAACAAATAGATTTGTCCATTGTAAAAATATATAATTAAAAAAATAAAAATAAAAGCACTTCCAGTTGAAAAAATGGGGCATATGGGGGGAGCTTCCTGGAAACTTCTTTGTGCATAAAACATTATCTCTTTTCAGAATTTTCTGCGTTACTTTTAGTGTATCGATCATATCCCATCAAGGAAGCTTCCATGATTCCCCATAATAGGATTAATTTCTCAACCTTTAATCATTTACAAATATGCATTTAATCACTTACATAGTATTAGAAACTCTTACCATGTATCTATATAACGATGAAACAAACTATTAAAAACCAATATTTCTTCAACAAAGAAATTGAGAGAATCCTTTTCTTTTCTTTTTTTTTTAACCAGTATATGCAATATCAATCTCATGTAAATGTAAGGTATACGTCTATATGACTATATGTTCAGATATATGAAGTAGAATGTTACAAACACAATTTTTTTTTTTTTTTTTATAACAAATTTCACAAATTTCTGAGTTAGTCAACTATTAGTGATGGGCACAACTGTCGTTCATGGACTTACTAGGACCGATTATAGTATAGGTAAACAATGCAGTCGCCTAAGTCCAAATATTTCCCCTAAAAAAATTATGCCCAAATATTAGCCAATAAATAAAGTAATAATTTTCTATCAAATAAAAAATAGGAAAAAAAAATATTACGTTCACAACATTTTTACAATAAATCTTAAATGACAAGTTGTTACTACAAGTTGTTACTAGCTGTTATTGGTAGGCAAAAAAGTAATTTTAGTGGTGGTTTTAAATTAGAACAAATAAAAACTTAACACCCAGAATTTATTGTGAAAATATTGTGGATGTAGTACTTCTCAATAACAAAAAATAAAATAAAAATAACAAAAAAACAATGCTACTACATACACAAAAAATTTCACAACTTTTTTTTACAATAGTGGAGTTGGCAAGTGTTTATTAGTTCTCATCTAGATCTACCGCTAACATCACTTTTTAACTTACCACTATCAATTTGTCACGTCAACTGGTATAAAAAGTTTTGTTAAATGAGTCTATACTTTCTAAAAAATGTATTCTACATGATTCTACATGTTTAGTAGAACAAGAATATAAAATTTTAATTAGTAATTTTGCATCTATAAAAAATAGAGTTTAAGTAATATTTAAATATTTTTTTAAATATTAAATTTAAATATATAAAATGCTTCAATTTAGTTTTTGTCTTAAGCCTCCAAATGCACCAAGCTACTCCTAAGACCTACACAAATTTTCTTCGTTACTAACAATCAGCCAACTTAAAAATTGTAAAATTGTTGTGAAAAAGTTGTGTTTGTAGTATTACCAATTTAAAAGGAGTATTGCATACATCCATTCCAATAAGATACTTCCTATTTTTGATTCGGGCTCCTAACAACCTATGTAATTAATAAGTCCCACTCACTTATCTCCTTCATTCACTTAAAAAATGCTATGGTGGTTTTTGTGGTGGTGTTGGTATAGATAAAAAGAATTACATACATCCGTTGCAATAATAAGTCCCATTCACTTATCTCCTTCGTTCACTTAAAAAAATGCTATGTGGTTTTTTGTGGTGGCCGGTAACGGTGGGAAGGGACTGCAACAGTGTTAATACTGCTTGATTATTATTTTTGTTTGGGTAAAATATTATTTTAGTCCTTAAATTTTATCAAAAGTTTTTTTTTTTTTTTCATTCTTTTAACTTTAAAAAGTTCCTTTTGAATTCTTAAACTTTGTAAAGGGTTTTTTTAATAGTTTATATACAAAAATAAGGATGAAGAAATAACATTTTTCAATTGTTTAGAAACAAAAAACAAACTTATGAAAAAACAAATTTTTAGTAAAAATTTTTAATTGTGTCATTCATGTTGCTACAGAAGACTATATTTGTTAGCTGCGTGGGATTGGGAAATATCAATGAAGAGGTCGGAAGTTCAAGGTTTAATTGGGGAAAGTAGCGCCTAGGAAGGTGATTGAATCAAATATGTGAAATATTTTTATGGACACCCGTGGATTAACGTAAAATATAATCTAAAAAAAATTCCAAATGGATTTAAATACAGTAAGTAATATAAATAACAGAAAATATACCAAATAGAAATAATCTTCTAGTTTTTTATCATGATATGGTTCTCACTTTGAACAATAATAGTATTTCTCCACTCTTCTTATGCTCACATGTAAAAATCCAACATGTCATGAAAACTCAACCCCTTGACCCCTTTCATGAAGGGGTTGAAAATATTTCTCAATAGCAAGTTATTAGTAAGTTTGGCGTATTGTTAATGTAACACCTCAAAGAAAAGCGTTAGTCACATCTGCATTATACCTTAAAAATACTAGTCACAATTGAGACTCCTTATAGTTGTTAATAAAGCCCAGTTCAACCTAATATATGCAAAATGTAGGACTCATCATACACCCACACATATTACACAATCAATTAAATTGGAGCATCACAGTTAAGGTGTTATATTATGTCTTCATTAATGTGTAAAAATATAATCCAAGCTACCACAAGCTTTCAAGAGCTTAAGAACAGCAATAGCTCTGAGCAAAAATTTAATCCGGGATGGTAACTTCATTTTGGCTTGATCCTTGAGCGATTAAGTAAAACCGCAATAACAAAATGACAGTGAGTTTACCAAGTCTCTTTTAGTGATCATTGCTTTGGTTCAGCCATCGAAGACTTCATAACACAATCATATAGACTGCTCGATATCCTCAAAATTAATATATAAGAAACAAAGCATGGAAAGATATTTTTTCTATACATTTTTACCAAAACAAAAAACAAAAAAACTTTCTAGTATGATTCTACATAGACAAAAAACCAATCAAGAAATACCCTTATTATAAAAACTACCACATTATGATGCCTAATGCTACTAGATACAAAACATCTTGTTACCATCCATACTGTCTTTGGGTTCTTTCAGCCCACTTTTGGAGGCCTTCCCCGGCCGCTATGCTTTGGTTGTGGCTCTACCATTGCACTGACTACATCCAACTTCCTCTTAGGAGGCCTCCCCTGTTTTTTATGTTGTGGTTGTTCCTGCTGCTGTGAAGGAAACAATAAGTCCATGGCCGTAGTAGATAAAGCTGGTTTTGGATTAGGACGCCTCCCTCGGCCCCGTTTTTTAGGTGGGTGCTCCTGATGCTGCTGCAATTCATTATGATCTTGATGATCCAAGGGAATTGACACTTGCACCAATGCATCTTCCTTTGCCTTGAGTGTAAGACGCTTCGCTTGGCCTTGACACCCTGCTTGCTGGTGCTTATATTGATTCTGATCATCTATGGGCAACAATACCATTGTACTTTGATCTGCATCACCCTTTGATTTAGGAGGCCTTCCCCGGCCTTTATGCCTTTTCAGCTGCTGCTGAGCCCCCATAGCCACGTCCAAATCTGGCTTTAACTTTGGAGGCCTCCCTCGACCTTTACGCTTGAGTGGCTTCTGCTGCTCATGCTGATGTTTTGAGAGGGATTTTTTCTTGGTATCATTTACAGCCAGTTTAAGTTGGGAAGCATCTTGGTCTCGAGGACGTAGTTGCCTACTCTGGCCATTCTGATGAGCTGTGGGAAACAATACACTGATAGTTTGATCTTCATTTTTCATTTTCTCGTGAGGCCTCCCCAACCCTTGGTGCTCTGGTGTCTGCTGCTTATAATGATGCTTATCATCTGAGGGATATTTCCCCATAGCTGTGTCCACATCTGGATTTGACTTCAGAGGCCTCCCTTGACCTTTATGCTGTAGTTGTTGTAACTCATGCTGATGCTGTGAGGATGATAATTTATTTTGGAAAACACCTTGGCCTCGAGGATCTAGTTGCCTCTTCTCAATCTGCTAAATAATCCATGAAATTGAAATCATATGGCACATTCAATCAGATTGGTAAGGCTTCCATGGAATTGAAATCATATGGCACGTTCAATTGATGGTTACATATATTATTTAATATTTGTTGACAATTCCATGGCCAGAGTATTACCATATTCATATTTCACATTACTAATTATAAATAGGCTAAAAAAATAAAAATAAAAATAGTAGTTGACATCATTGCTACCTGGCTTTTAAGTGCTGTTGACTGGCCACTATTAGACAGCTGCTGGCCCCGAGGCCGTAGTTGCCTTCGCTGTAGTTGCCCCAATGTCTGTGCCAGTGTTTGACCTGATTGGTCAAGTTTTGCAGGTGCAAGCTCTATAGGTCTTTCTTGTATCCAATTTCCAGGTTGTTGTTCCTGCATATGCTACCAATTACTTAAATTGATATTCTATTTGACATATAATGATTGTTAATTTAAGAAAACTCAACAGTTATCATTTAATCATCCATTCTATTCCAAAATCTTTTACGATATACTCCCTCCGCCCCAATTTGTTTGTCTTCTATTCCATATTGGAATGTCCCCAAATGCTGTCCTGTTTCTAAAATTAAAATCTTTTAATTTACTAATGTTCTATTATGCCCTTACTTTATTTCCAAAACCATTTCAGATTTAGTATTCCAATTTTTTGATAAATTTATTTAAGGGTAATTTTGAAAACTTATAATTTTTTATACTGCAAACAAGATAATATATTATGTTCCCTTAAAAAGTTGGGTTTTTGAAACAGCACAAACAAATTGAGACGGATAGATTAAATATTAACCATGACCGCAATAGCTCAACAAAACAGAAGATGTCACCATCAATACCTGGCACTCAGTTGCTTTCATCTTGCCATATATTATTTAATATTTATTGACAATTCCATGGCCAGAGTATTACTGTATTCATATTACAAATTATAAATAGGTTAAAAAGAAAAAAAAACAGTAGTTGACATCATTGCTACCTGGCTTTTAAGTGCTGTTGACTGGGCACTATTAGACAGCTGCTGGCCCCGAGGCCGTAGTTGCCTTCGCTGTAGTTGCCCCAATGTCTGTGCCAGTGTTTGACCTGACTGGTCAAGTTTTGAAGGTTCAAGCTCTATAGGTCTTTCTTGTATCTGATTTCCAGGTTTCTGGTCCTGCATATGCTAACAATTACTTGAATTGATATTCTATTTGACATATAGTGATTGTTAATTTAATAAAATTCAATATTTATCATTTAATCATCCATTCTATTCCAAATCTTTTACGATATAAATATTAACCATGACCTCAATAGCTCAACAAAACAGAAGATGTCACCATCAATACCTGGCACTCGGGTGCTTTCATCTTGCCACTATCAGATACAGAAGGCCTTTGACCCCGAGGTCGCAGTTGTCTCCGCTGTTGGCCCAGTGTTGGCAGCTGTTGACATGATTCCTAAAGTGTGTTAGTTCAAGGTCTATAGGCCCTTCTTAGTTATAATATATACATAACTTCTCTCAAATATGATAAACATAAGTAAACACAAAAAAGTAGATAACCTATACAAGGCTCCCCTCTTTCAGAAATGCTTTCAAGCATTACCCATCATGTCTCTTCTTCTTCTCCTACTTTCATAATTAATCTCAATTCCTCTCTAATGAAGCCTACCAACTTAAATTAAATCATCACTAATTAATAATGTAACTTAGGTATGTGCAACCCTTTCTAACAAGTTCACTTCCTATTGCTCTCTCTCCCCTGCCTTTAATTATTCATTAATTCCAGGCAAAGGAAAAAAATTATCTTTTTAAATCACCAAGCAAAATTTACAAAAATAAAGTTTTTACATTGCTTTCACTTTCTTTTAAAGTAACAATCAATTCCCAGATAATGAAAACTCACTTATAAATTCCTTTCTATTCTATTAAAAAAAATATCAAAATCAACAATTTATATTATTACTTTTATAAATAAATAAATAAGTTCATCTGGAAAAGCTTATGGTTATGCCTAATATTCAGTATCTTTGAAGTTTGTATTCTATGTTTATTTCTACGTTCAAACTTCAAACATATTCTATATAATGGTAAATCAGGAAAAGTTGTCACATTGATACCTGACATTCAGATTTCTTTGCATTGACACAATCAGATTCCAATGCCTTTGAGGCCTGAGACCGTGTTTTCCTCCGTTGTTGCCTCTGACTTGGCTGTTGCCTTTCACATGATTGCTTAAGTACTGTAAGTTGAAGCTCCGCAGGCCTTTCTTGAATTGAATTTTGCAGTTGTGATACCTGGTCAAGGCATATTAAATTCACTGTCATGCTTACAATTTTCAGCTTTCTTTGATGATTTCTATAATGTGGTGTTTGCTACCTTTGTATTCATAATAAATAGTTAATTGCAAAGAGATGAGAAATTGTTATTGTTAATACCTGGCATTCATATTCCTCTCCAAGGTCCAATTGCTTCTCCATCTCAAGCTGCCTTGAGTCCATGTTGAGAGATTTTGATATGGATACCTCTTGCCTATCACTTTCTGCTTTCATTGTTGTTAAATCAAGTTCTAATCCTCTGTCTGGATTCCCAAGGTCCGGCTGTTGCTCATTTTCAAGCTGTTCTGAATTTGTGAGGACTTCAGTGGAAGTTCTAGTTGGCTTTGACCAGGCTGTTGGCACCTCTAGCTGACCGCAAAGCTTTAGTTGCTTTTTATGTCTCAGAAATAACTCCAGCGACACATCTTCATCAAATCCTGGAGGCCTTTTTGGATCAGAAAATTCAATTTGCCACTGCTCAGGATCCTTTAGAATTTCATTCTCTTGTTCTTCCATCACATGTTTTAGAGTGTCATCCTTGGACACCGCCATCTCACTTTCTGAGTAAATAATATCCATCAGCTTTTCCTGGATTTTCTTTGTCCTCTTCAGTAATTCTATGCACTTAACCTGTCATTCATCAAGTATTAATAAAGAAAAAAGGTTTAATAAAATGATTCTTTTATAATATGAAAAGAGATTGTCACGTCACCTTTGATAGAAGTTTAGAACCATCATTGTCCAATCTCTGGCTTGTAAGAGAACCCTCAGTCATCACAATAGCTTTATGTTTCTCTGGTTCCTTGGATGACTGCATGTCACTGTTTATTAACCAAGAAAAGCAAGAGTGCATGAGATCAACAATAACAAGGAAAGGGCACAATAAAGACACAAAATAACTGAAAAGGGGAAAACCTAGGGGCAATCATGTTGCTCCTCATTTCAGTTCGTGGCTCATTTTGTTCCTCAATCACTTCACTCTTTTGCTCTTGTGGTTCAATCAGCGTTTCAATTAATATAATTTCTTCTTCTTGCAATTGAATTTGTTTTCCAACATCTTCGATTACATGATCGCATGGCAAGTTTTGCACTTCAATCAGTTCACTTTGCTGTTCTTTTCCTTGAGACTGATCTTGAATTACATCACCCACTCGTTCTTGAATTTGTTCTCCAGTCACCTTATTTTTCTCTACTATTCCAATCTGCTCCTCGACAATCACTTCAATTTCATGCCTTTGTGTTTGACCTTGTTGTGACCTCACTTCATCTTGCTGTTTATTTTTCTGCCCTTGAGATGGATATTTTTCCACAATCATATCACCTTTCTGTTCTTGATTTTGTTCTTCAATTGATTCAACTTTGTTTTGCTTTGCTTCATTGTGGTTTTCTACAACTTCAAGCTGTTGCACTTGTTTTATTTGTTCATCAAATCCATCATGTTGTTCATCTGCTTGCTTCTCTTCAATAACCTGAAATTGTTGCTCGTCTAATTCATCTTGATCCTCAATTTCTTCAATTTGATGCCTTTGTGCTCTATCCTGATTTTCAGTCATTACAATTTGTCGTCCATCGTGATGAATCTGTTCCTCAATTTCCTCAATTGATCGTTGTTCATCTTTTTCATCTTCAGATTTTTTATCACGTACCCCTTGTGCTAGATTTTGTTTATCATTCACTTGAAGTCGTCGTTTTTCTGGACTTTGTTGTTGATCAGTAACATTAATTTTCTGTTTTTCTTGCCTTTGTTTGCCAATTTGTTCAATCTGTAATTCCTGTGATCGATTTTGGTCCTCGATGTCTTCAATTTGATTCCTCTGTCCTCCACTGAGTTTACCATTCACTTCAATCTCCAGATTTTGGGATTGCTCATCTTCTTTAAGCATCTGCTTCTTCTCAAATAGATATCCTTCTTCAACATTACACTCTCTATCTCCTTCACTGCCATGGTAATACCTCTTCTTCCGTTTCTTCTTCAGACCACTTTTAGGAAGAGAATTACTTTTTTCACCAGGAAGCCTATAACAATTTTCAGAAACTTTAATGATCTCTCCACTCTCACTAAGCTTGCTCAGATGATGACTTAAAAAACTTGCATGAGCCCATGGCAAATCCTCAACCCCTTCCAAAATACACTTAGATATTGCTTCCATGGTTGAGCCCTTTCCATCATTCAATTCTTCAATCGCTCTGCGTATCATCTAGACAAACTCACATGTTAAGTTAGGAGATCTAAAAATCATCAGAAAACTGGTGGAGAAGCACTGTCAAAGAAAAAGAGAATAATACCAGGGCATAAGTGGGGTGATCAGGGGTGTGCAAATCAGGGAGTTTCTTGCAAATGCATTCTTCAATTTGGTTCCTGAGATCAGGTCTGAGGGTGTTGGAGGGGTATGAGCTCTCAAATTTTGTCATCACGGCATCAGTAAGCTTGTTTAATTTGAGTCTCTGTTCACATTGTTCAAAAGTGTTGTCAGCAAGGGTTGGGAAAACATATGTAAATCTAGTCCATAAGTAGACCAGTTTAACAGTCATTGATTCAGCCATCTGGATCAATGGATGAGTCATGACATCACCTAATCTGCTTTCATAAACGTAAAGCCACAGGTTTGAACACACACGATGTGCGTGTTAACTGACAATAGCATAATTATAGGAAAAAATTTAGTAAGCAAGATTATAATTACCGATAGATGCAAAATGAAGAAGCAATTTAGGGACAAAGTTATACATTACCTGTTCCAACTCTTTCCAGTTCTAGCCAGCCTCTTTCATATAGGGTTAAAGGTTATTATCATAATGAATATACCCTAACCATCCAACCTCATTAAAAGGTCATGAAATAAGTAACATGCTAGTCACATACTCACATGACCTTTTAAAATACTCAAGACAATATAACAAATTAAATATAGCATATAGAAATAAAAGAAAATGGCCTAATGGGCCTTCTTTTCCTTTACCATTAAGCTTAAATTCTCCAACATCAATAGTCAAGTATCCAAATTGCTGATTTCAGGAAAAATTAGTGGGAACAAAACTTTTACTAATGATAAGTGCAACAAATCAATAAGAAAAATAATAATGATTAATACATGAGACTTCGAATCCAAATAATAATGCCAAAAGCTGTGAGTGTGTGTGCATATATATATATATATATATATATATATATATATATAAAATACAAGTTTTTGCACCCAAGAAGGGCAATGGAAGGTTCAAAGTAGCAACCTATACATTACAACGCATGATCCGTAGCTGATTTTGCTATCCCTTGGGATTTATAATGCCAGAAGCTGTGTACAGTGCATAAGATGCCCACACCCACACATACAAAGAAATGACCCAACCTAGAGAAACCTTATCATAACATTGCTGCTGGTAATGGTGTCACTACTCGTTCTGCTAATACACATAAGAATCCAAAAATATGCCATGAGTCCCCATTTAGGTCCACCTAGAAACTAGCCTGCATAGATCAAAACCCTACTAATTGAGAATGATAATTATCTAAAGTCCAGCCACCTTCCCCTCACCCCCATCTCCCTCCATTCCAAAACATATACCCAAATCTAAAAGCAGCTTGTTCAGAGAGATTGTATAACCAAACCCACCTTCTCTAACACAACCATCCCCCAGAAAATAGATCAAGTAAACCCAGGAATAACCCTGCACACTAATAGAATCTTCTTTGAGTACATTGAGACGCAAAATTTCCCAACTGCCGCACAAAATATATACCAGAATTGCCAATTCTTTTCAAATCAAAAGATTTTTAATCTTATGTAAAATCCAAATCCTAATGGCATTAAAACAAATTTTTTTTTTTTAATTCATTAAAAAAAAATCCAAATTTTATCAAAGTTTGGAGAACACTGAGCAGTTAAGCAAAACTTAGCAGTTGTAACAACTGTAATTCAGTCATAAATCTGAACATATGGCAAAAACTTAAGTACACAACCCAATTTAGTTATGTGTGTGGCTGTGTGCATCTACAATAGGCGCTTTAAATTTTAGTCAGAATAAAGAAAAAAAACAAGACTAAAAAGGATAGGAAGAAACATACAGATTCAAGTTCCAAACCTCTTGCTTTTTCTTCAATTCCTTTTGAGTTCTGCATTGACAGGTAAAGAAAAGCTAACTCAATATGATAATTCATAAACCCAACCAAAACTTAACCAAAACAGTCACACTGTTTAAGCAAGATTTGGACTCAACTTTATTAGGAATTGAATACCTTTTCTAATCGGATAACACAAATAATAATACTAATAACAACTGGATCAGAATTAGAAAGGAAGCTTTAATTCAAAATGAAAATTAAAAAATCCCACCAAAACCCAAAAAAAAAAAAAGGGAATAAGGCCCAAAAACAGCCTGCAACTGCTTGAGCAACATATGGACTTGAAGTTTCTGAATTGTAACATTCTAATCCCAATTTTAATGGGAATTGAATAAAAATTATAACATTTCTAATTAGATAAAACAAATAATAATAATAATAATAATAATAATAATAACAACAGGGTCACAATTAGAAAGAAAGCTTTATTTAACTCAATATGATAATTAAAAAAAAAAATCAGACCCAAATACAGTCTGTTACTGCTTAAACAATATATGGTCTTGAAGTTTCAGAATTGTAACATTCTAATCCCAAACTCAATGGGAATTGAATGAAAATGATAACTTTTCTAATTGGGTAACATAAATAACAACTGGGTCACAATAAGAAAGTAAGCTTTAACTCAATATGATAATTAAAAAACTCCACCAAAACCCAAAAAATAGAAGAAGAAAAAAATAATCTGTAACTGCTTCAGCAATATATGGACTCGAAGTTGCAGAATTGTAACATTCTAATCCCAAATTCAATGGGAATTGAATAAAAATGATTACTTTTTTTTTTTTATAATCGGGTAACAAAAATAACAACTGGGTCAGAATAAGAAAGAGAGCTTACCATCGTTATCAATGGTAATGCTGGATGCTTTGGTGCTAAGATCAGAGACGAGACGTGTTGGGCCATTAGAGAAGAGTGTGCTACAACTACAAAAACATTTGTTTTTTGTTTTTTTTTTTTTTTTTTTTTGGGTTGTTGGAAAAAGGGGTATGTAGGACCGTAAGTACGAGAAGCCAATTTTTAATAAAGGTTTGGTTTGGTGTGGTTGTGATGAGTTGTTTAGTTTAGTTAGGGTTTGTCGTTTGGCAAAACGACAAGTTTGTGTTTTGGACGTATAAGTAAAAGGTAAACGCAGCGGATCTACGTTGTTTTCAGATTCGAAAAGTGAAACTATTGAATTTTATAGGTCACACTCACACTCACTGCCAGTCATCAAGGACCACGTGTTTTGCATTACAGTTTTTCCACAAATTCTTTTTTTTTTTTTAACTGAATTTTTCAACGTAACATGTCGTGAGAAAGTTATTGTATACTCCAATTAGCTTCTATACCAGAGAAAGTGAATATACTCCCAAAATATGTAATAACAATACCAAATTGTGAGTAGTGAAAAAAATCGTTGATTCATAAGTTCATGTATGATAATGGTAAGAAAAAAATCGATGATTCATAAGTAATAAAAGTTATACTCCTAAAATAACTTACCTCTCTTTCTGTAAGAAAAAATTAGTATATTTTCAGAATACACATTAACAAGCTCAGATTATAAACAGTAAGAAAAATCGATGATTCATATGAACAGTTTGTCACTATAATAATTGTAAAAAATGAAGTAATAATTATAAAAATTGTGCTCCTAAAATAACTCCTCCTTTTTATGATGGGTTGATGACTTGGTGGTTGGTGCACAGTCAAAGGTTAAAATAGAATTTTATAAGAGCACTCACATCGGTCAAAGTATAATAGTGTAGGAGTATTCGCATCAATCTGAGCAAAAAATTCTATCTATTTTAGCTTAAAAGCTTACTTTTTTCTATTTTATATTCTCACTTTTCAAAACACCCTACATCATATTATATATTTTACACTATATTTTATTAAAATATCAAATTCTCTTGACATTTTTTAATTATTTCTCTTTCTCTACATACAACCACCGCCATCCACCATCTTCCTTCATCATTGGGATATGTAAAGAAATAATAAAAAATTAAATATAAAATAAATAGTGTCAATGTAAATTTATATTGTTAATGTAGCAAGCTTGTAAATTTACATAATTATACACTAACTGATGTGGATCATTTTAAGGCAAAACTGTGTAAATGTTACACATTTTTCTATTTATACACCCATTGAAATGAGTGCTCTAAGGGGTAAATTTCGTACATCTAACTCCAAAATTTACCCACATTAGTCCATGTACACTTGTGTAAATTTGAATTGTTGCTACAGTAATCATGTAAATATACACAGTTACTATTCACATGCATATTTATTTTTTGGAGAAATTACAACTTACTCACCTGTAGTTTGACTGAAATTTAAGTACCTTATTAGTGGTTTGAAATTAAACACTTTATCTACCTGATGTTAGCCAAGTTAGAGTTTCGTAACCTATCTCTGTTAAAAATAGTACTAAATATGTAATTTTTCTCCATTTTTATATCTCTATCCTCAAAAAAAAAAAAACATAAAAATACAAGATCAAAAGAATCTAGCGAAAAACTTGCATCATGGGATTTCAAACCATAGATAGGCAACTTAAATTTTGGTCAAACTGGTAAAGTGTCAAATTTCAAACCACAAATAGACAACTTAAGTTTTAGTCAAACCACAAGTAGGTAAGCTATAATTTGCCCTTATTTTTTAATATGTTTTTACTTACACACACGAGTAATAAAAAATTGATAAAAAAATAATATTTTAATGAAATATAGTATAAAATAGATAATCTGATGTATGTGGTTTTGAAAAGTGATTATGTAAAATAGACAAAGTAAATTCTTATGTTAAAATAGATAGAAAATTTTATACAAGCTAATGTAAATGCTCTAACATGAATAGCTTTTTACATAGACCGAAGTTAGCAGTTTAAAAATCACATTTTTATTATTTTTTGCTATTTGTAAGTGTAGATAAGATTGTGGAACTTTTTCAACAAGACTCGTTCAATATAGTTGGGGGGCTTGTGGCGATAATCTTGGGGCATTTGTATTTAAATATCAATTAAATTAATTAATTTAATACAAATGGAACAAGGGTTAATTTTTTGCATCAAAAATATAATTTTATGAATCAACACTAACTAACTTAAAGTTAATTTCACACAGAGCATCAAATCTCATGGTTAAATAATAAATTTTAATAATAATTAGATAAATTATTATTATTCTATTAGAATCGAGGTTTACTTTATTTTAAATAAGGCAATGCATTGTAATAAAATTTTTACTTTTTTTTTTTTTTTTGAGAAGGAAATAAAATTTTTACGTTTTTTTTTTTTTTTTTTGAAAGGAACGACATTCATTCAATTATAATAAAATCAAATCCTGGTACAAGGCTTCCATAGCCGGTGGGGGAGAGTCTTCCAACCCAAAAAAATCATAATCTAAGTTTTTAGCATGTTGAGCTAAAGCATGTGCTACTTTATTGCTTCCCCTCCTAATCTTACTAGTTCTAGGCCACTATAAACCAGACATCAAATGGCGAATATCATCCACCACGTTGCCAAGAAAGGAATAGTTAGCCACATCTGAAGAAATTGCATGCATAACATTGAAATTATCTCCCTCTATCACTAGTCTAGTAAAACCAGCATCCACAGCAAATTCAATTGATCGCCGACACGCAAGGAGTTCAGCTTCTTCACTTGTATCCACCTTTGGCCCAATAGCAGACATGCCAGCCATGACCTCACCCTTATCATTCCTGATTATAACACCTATACCGGATTTCTCCAGCCCTGAAAAAATTGCTGCATCAAAATTTAACTTGTATTCCATAGCCGGAGGTGGTTGCCACGAATCACCAATTAATTGCTCCTGCGGACTACTATCTAGAGACCCTTGTGAATGTTTAAATTCCTCTAGAAACTCCTCTGCCCTCTTATTAAGGCTGGTCAGATGCTTTAGCTGACCTCCATACAAGATGCAATTGCGCTGATTCCAAATCTGCCAACACTGAACCCAAAACAACTCCACCTCTTCAGTTGAAAGCCGACCCACCAAATACTCCATAAGCTGCATAAAATCATTGAATTCGGAGATACCCTTTTTTAGTTTTGAGATGCTACCTGCACATACATCCTACACCGCTGCACAGCCCCATAGAGCATGGAATACTAACTCCGCCTCCCTAGTGCAAATATGGCATTTATCATCAGTGATAATTTTCCTCTTCACCAGATTACACTTTGTTGGTAAAATATCATTACATGCCCGCCACCCAAAAATTTTAATTTTGTTTAGAATACAGAGCTTCCACAGGACCGGCTAGATAAGCTTTCCAACACAACCCCCAGAAGATTCAGCCTGAAACCCATCACCTCTCATACTTCGTGCAACCTTGTAGGCAGACTTAACCGAGAACATCCCATTTTTATTATGCATCCAAATGAGTGAATCCGGCACAGCCCTTCTACTAAGTGGAATCTTTGTAATTGCAGCAGCATCATCTCTATGAAACAGATTCATGATCAACTCACCTCTCCAGGTATGCAACTCCGGATCAATTAATTCTGAAACAGCCATCTTATCAACCAGCTCATGAATAGGATGAAGAACTTTGTTGGTAGGATAATTAGGAATCCATTTATCGCCCATCACACATATTGAAGATCCATTACCAACCCTCCAGCAATATCCCGATTTGAGAATAGGAAGTGCAGCCACCAAACTTCTCCACACATAAGAACATCCAGGAGACTCTTTTGCCTCAAGAAAAGAAGACCGAGGAAAATACCTTGCTTTGAAGCACTTTGCTAGTAGGGAATCATGGTCTTGGATCATTCTCCAGCCCTGTTTAGCCAACATAGCTAGATTAAAATCCCTCAAATCCCGAAAACCCATACCTCCCTCTCGCTTTGAAGTTGAAAGCTTATTCCAATTCCTCCAATGAATTTTTCGTTCATTACCAACTTGACCCCACCAAAATTTGACACATAAATTATCCAATTCATCACATAATTTCATAGGGAGTTGGAAAACACTCATGGTGTATGTTGGTATGGATTGAGCAACAGCTTTGATGAGAATTTCTTTTCCAGCTCTAGATAACATCATTCCCTTCCAGCCTTGCAACTTCTTCCACACTCTGTCTTTTAAATAGGAGAAGGTATGGTACTTGGCCTTACCAATCAAGGTTGGCAGGCCTAGGTAAGAGTCAAACTTCAATACTTCCTTAACACCTAAAATTTGTAACATTTGCTGCCTCTGAACTCCTGCAGTGTTTGTGCTAAAGTACACAGACGACTTTTCCAAATTTATTCTTTGACCTGAAGCATTTGCATAGGTTTGGAGAATCCCCATGATGGCCTCTCCTGCATTCTATGTAGCCTGGCAAAATAACAAAGAATCATCTGCAAACAATAAATTAGTGACTCTGGGTGCACTTCGACAAATAGAAACTCCACATATCCTCCCTTCCAATTCTGCTTTAGCCAACAAAGCCGTGAATCCTTCTGCACATAACAGAAAAAGATATGGAGACAGTGGATCTCCCTGTCGAATTCCACGAGAAGGATGTACCATGCAATAGGGTCTACCCTTCACCAGAATAGAAAAAGATGGAGTGGTAACACAACTCATCACCCTCTCTATCCACACTGCTGGGAAACCCATTTTTTCCATGATCTTCTGAAGAAACTGTCATTCCACATGATCATAGGCCTTGCTGATATCTAGCTTCAATGCCAAAGACCCTTTCTTGCCCTTCTGCATGGCATGCATTGTATGTAATGTCTCATATGCCACCAACATATTATCTGTAATCAATCTTCCCGGTACAAAAGCACTCTGTGTAGGCGAGATAATATGTGGAAGAACCTGTTTCAACCTGTTGGCCAATACTTTGGAAATAATCTTGTAAATTACATTACATAAACTTATTGGCCTAAAATCAGACATCTTTTCAGGATTTTTCACTTTAGGAATAAGAACAATATTTGTGTGATTGATTTTAGGTAACATATTACCATTATTTAAAAAAATCTAACACAGCAAAAACCACATCATCACCCACTATGTGCCAGAATTTTTGATAGAAAAGGGCGTTCATACCATCGGGTCCAGGTGCCTTGGTAGGCCCCATTTGGAATAAGGCCACTTTGACTTCTTCAGCTGTGAAGTCACTAGATAAGACCATCAGCATATCTTCAGTCACCCTACTTGGAACAACATCCAAGCACTCCTCCATTTGATCACCAGCTCCTGCATGAAAAAGAGTGAAAATAATCTGAAGCTACCTCCACTACATCTTCTATTTCCTCAACCCACTGCCCTTGAGCATTTTTAATACCCCTGATATGGTTCTTCCTTCTTCTTTGAGTAGCTTTGGAGTGAAAAAATTTTGAATTTTTATCACCATGTTTCAACCATGAAATTCTAGACCGCTGGGCCCAATAAATTTCTTGTTTTTGAAGACGCTCATCCATCTTTTTGCTCAACTCCAAATACTCGGCCTTACTAGTATCGGATACTTCTTCTTCGTTCAACCAATCCAACCTTTTTTGAATTTCTTTAATTTCTTCAGCATCCGGATTAGTCCTGGCCGATCCCCACCTTAACAATTCAGCTCCACATGTTTGAATTTTCTACTTTATAAATTCAAGACCGTGTGTAGCACTAAGACCTCTACCCCAAGCCTCCTTGACCGTGTCCTTACAATCCTCCAGCAATAGCCAGGACTCCTCAAACTTAAAGCTTCTCTCCCTCCTTTGCCTTTGGTGATCAAAAGATTGTACCTGCAACAACAATGGTAAATGATCCGATGCATGGGCAGATAAGTGTACAATTCTACTCAATGGAAAGTTTCCTATCCAAGCTTCATTAGCCACACCTCTATCCAACCTAATTTTTGTATTTGCTTCCCCCGGTCTCTTATTATTCCAAGTAAATGGATACCCCTTAAAACCAAGATCTTTAAGATGGCAAGACTCCAAAGCTTCCCTAAAAGCATCAACCTGTGAAATTTGTGGTGGCCTTCTGCTTTTCTTCTCTAAAGCATGCAAAAAAGCATTAAAATCCCCAATAACCATCCACGGTCCCTCCACAAAAGTCTTTAAATATTCTAATAGTCTCCACGATTTCTCTTTCTGCTGAGCCTCTGGCCACCCATAAAAACAAGTCAGAAACCACCTAAACCCATCATCCTCTATTACCATAGCTAAAACATGGTTTACCGTATAATTAATAATCTCCAAAGTAATCATGTTCTTCCACAAAAAAGCTAACCCTCCACTAGCATTAGGATGCTTAACAATAATTTTATTTTGAAACGGTAAATCACTGTAAAGTTTCTCAAAACTATCCTTGTCCAGTCTAGTCTCCATTAGGAAACAGACTGTGGGAGCTTGTTCCCTCACAATCTTGCGAAGGCTTCTACCTGTCCAAGGGTTCCCAAGCCCTTGACAGTTCTAGCTTATCAATCTCATTGCTTCCGGCAAGGGTGGCTATCCACCCCCGCCGATATCTCAGTATCACTACCTTCCACACTACTCCTATCTCCCACTCTTCCTTTCTTTGATTGATAATCTTCATCTTGGGCACTACTGTTTGTACGTGTGTCTCTCTTCCCAAGTGATGGTAATGTAAGTGCCCTTGTTAGACCACCAAGCCCAAAATCCATCCTATTTATACGGGTCCATGTTGGTTTGGGCTTAGAAAAGACTGGGCCATTTGTATCATTATCCAAAGCCAGCCCATGAACCTGATATTTCGCCTGCTCAGAGACAACTAAATCCTCCTCCAAACCCGTGTGTGAGTTAGCATTAATATGCAGAGGTGGCAAGACACACGGACTGATCAACTTATGCCCAGAGTCCACAGCCTTCACGTTTGCATGGTCAACTCCTTCAGCCTCCGTGATATCCGCCACAGTCCCTAGATTCACGAAAAATTCTTTCTCGATTTGGTTAGACTTTCCAGGAATAGAATCCTGTGCCGTCACCGTCTCCCTCATGCCTTGACCTTTCAGATTGGGAGACTCCATGTGATCACGCCCTGCACCTTCTGCTGCACTGAAAGTAGTACCAGTTGACTGCCTGGCCGAACCCCTTGCACGTCCCCCTGTTGCTCTGAGAAAATCTCCATACTGGTACTCCCTAACTCCACCGTTCTTCTCTGCTGCATAATGGGCAGCACAGTTCTTGAGATCATGCCCCAAAATCCCACAAAAATGGCAAAAGATGGGTAATCGCTCGTATTTATAATCCACCCAAAAACGTTCACCATCCGTCCCAGCAATGAACCCTCCTCTCCGAAGAGGCTTCGAGATTGGTAAGGCCACCCTAACACACATGAAAAAATTGACAGCATCCCTTTTCTTTTTCCATTCAACCTCTTCCACTTCACCCAAACGACCTCCAATTTGTTTAGCAACCTGGGGAGAAATCATATCCAATGGTGCTCCCCAGATTTGAACCCAAAGCGAAGCATTCTCCATCCTTATGTTCCCCACAGTCATTCCTTTTTTCCATCGTTGTAGCATAAGAAGTTGATTGTCAAAAGACCAAGGTCCGCCCTTTAGTATCCTATCCATCTCAAATTCTGAACGAAACTTAAACTGGAATAAATTCAGACCTACTTCTAAAATTTGCATCGCATCATCGACTCCCCAAGCCCTCCTTATCGTGTTCTTGGCAGCCATCTTGTTAAAGGGCTTGCACGTCAAGAATTTTCCGATCAAACTCAGAGTGCAACTCTCAAGTACTTCTAATCTACCTTCATCAGATATGGCTATGATCTCCTCCTCTTCAGATGTTAGCTTCAATTTATCCATACTATCAGCCATCTCATCAGCCATGGTAATCAAAAAAACAAAAAATAAAAACAATACCCTTCACACAAAGCCAAGGGAGAAAGAAAACTCGTGAGAGCACAAGAGAGAGGGCTCCACACTAGGGAGAGAGAAAACTAAGAATTTTTTTTTTACTTTAATGCTCAGAAAGAAATAGAAATTTTTTAGCGTATAGTCTGGATACTGCGGTTGAATGAACGTGGGTTAGGTACTGCGTGATTAATGGGTTGGCATTGACTTTTATTTTTTTAAATCGAGAGGTGCTACATTGACATTTCTCTTTTAGATTTCTTCTTCATACGGGGATGTGATATGGATTTCTAGAGTGGAATTTTCGATGGGTTGCGGGTTTGGTATGAGCTGGGTTGGGGCGTTTGCTATTGCTCTGGCGTAGCAAGATAGAGAGACCCATGAAAGGTAGCTAAAATAGTATATTTGTTAAAACTGAAAATTTTTTGCTGAAAATACTAGAGAAAAAGCTAAAAGGTAGTTGAAATAGTATAGTAGAACCCATCAATAGTATCAAAAAGTATAATGAGACCCATGAATAATATCAAAAATAAGCTAAATAGTAATTAAAAAAAGATAAATAGTAAAAACAAGTTGGCTTTTTAGAGCATCCACATCAGTGGATGCAAATTTTCCTTCTATTTTACACCAAAAAACCTACTTTTTCTATTTTACACACTCATTTTTACAAAACACCCACATTAGTTTGTCTATTCTATACATTCTTTTATTTAAATAATATTTTTCACACATTTTTTTATTATTCACAACTACCAGGCCTCACCAACTTTAATACACACGATATATCTGATCTTTATCTCTTTCTTTTTCTTTCTCACTTTCTTCTTTTTCTCTTTTCCTTCTCCCAGCATCTTTCTTTCTCTTTGTCTTTCTTCTTCTCCATTTTTCTTAGCGTCTTTGTCTTTCCTCTTCTCCATTTTTTCTTCTTCTTTTCCATTTTTTCTTCTTCTTTCTTTTTCTTTTCCTTCTCCTTCTCCATCTTTCTTCGTCTCTATCCACGAGCTCCGATCAAGCAAGACCCACGAGCTCCGATCGTTCCATTCGAGTTCGAGCACCGATCGTTTCGATTCAAGCTCCAATCGTTCCGATTCAAGCTTCGATCTGTCTCTTTGTTGGTTTGTCCGTGTGGGTTTGTTTATGTGTGGGTGTGTTTGTGTATCTCTTGTTTTTATTCTTCTTTCTTTTTCTTTCTTTTTCCTTGTCTCTGCCGTTTCCTCTTTCTTTTCTTCCTTTTTCTCTCACAGTCAAAACCTAGAAGCACCATCAACGCCACAACCATCAAACCCACATCACCAATCAAACCCAAATCACCGATCAACCAGGACGAGGCACCCTCTGTGATGATTTGTCTATGTGTTTGTGTGTGGGTGTGTTTGTGTTTGTGTGTATCTGAGGAAGAAGATGATAAGGATTGAGGAGAGAAGTCAACTTGTTTTGCACAAAGAGGAGAGAGAAAATAAGGCGCAAAACGTGAATAAAATATGTTATATACAAGCTACAGTAGCCGTGCATATATGCACGGTTACTGTAGCAAATGTGTAAATTTGCACAACTTTAGAAGGACTGATGTGGAAGTTTTTTAGGGTAAAATGAATAAAAATGGTTGCTTTTTGTATTTTGCAAAGGTTTACATGGGCTGGTGTGGATGCTCTTAGAGTCTATTTGGGATCTGTTTATTTTACTAAAACTGAAATCTTTTTGCTGAAAGTACTGTAAATAAAGATAAAAATTAACTGAAATAGTACAATGAGACTCATGAATAGTACCAAAAAGTGAAGTGAGACCCATGAATAGTAGTAAAAATAAGCTGAATAGTAAAATAAACTAACTTTTTAATTTGGAGTCAAATGCAACCAAAGTGAAACTATGTCTGTGATGAGATTTTGAGTGAGAGACTCATAATCATAAGTGACTTGTTCTGATTTGGACGCAGGTGTGATGATGTTGGTCAGAGAAGGGGGAAAATTTGCATTTGTCTATTTAAAATTTTTTATATTCATTAGCCAATTTCATTGCAAACATAATCATAGGTAATTGATCCTCTCTTTTGTTTTTTCTTAGAAAAAATAAGAAAAATCAAAATGATGGTAATGCAAAACATCTAAAATTGATGAGATAAAATATAAAATTCAAGTTTTACTTTTTTTGAACTATGTATAATGTATCCAAACAACTCATTTTTAAATTATGTAACAAAATGCCTCTGTTTTGGAACTCGATATTAGTAACGTCTAGTTCTATGCCGGTTTTGCCACTTAAATATTTTTGAAAATTTTGTATAAAACTCAACATTAGGCACTTAAAATACGCATAGAAATTGACATTGTTAATATCGAGTTCCAAAAGAGTAGTATTTTGCTAGATAATTTGAAAAGATGATTGTTAAGCTACATAGTTTAAGGTCATTTAGCAATTTTCCCCCATTTTTTGAGGGAAAGAATAAACTACTGTGAATCCCACCACCACTTCAGTCCAAACTGCCATAGTCTAGGCGTCCACCAAGCGTTGAGGATGATGATATTGTGTTAGAGAATGAGGCAAGGAAGATAACAAAGTGAGAGAAAACTTAATATGACATGGACTTTTTTTACCACTTGGATTGTTTGTCTTTTTCTTTTCTTTTTTTTTGAGAAATACCCCAGGGGGGAAATTTATTCGATCAAAAGCAAATCATTGTTGTAAGCATCATAGATATCTAGAGGAATAGACTCCATCTAGACAAGAGTAGAATCAAACGATCTAGCTCTTCTAGCAAAACTATGAGCAACATTGTTTCCAAGTCTCTTAACATAACAAAAATTAATCTTAAAAATATACGATGAAATAAACTTGATGTCGTGGAGAAGGTGGTCGAATTCTGCAAACTGCATTGTCCCCATTTGAAAGGCATCAATGGCGATCTTTGAATCCCCTTCAACTATCACTTTCCCAAAACCTAACTCTTGAGCAAACCAAAGAGCATGCCGTGCTAAAAGCACTTCCACCATCTCTACCAAGGTAGGCAGTGGAATTTTTTGTGATAAAGCAGCCATCATAACTCACATGTTCATTCTCATTACAAATTATAACACCCAAATCAGCAGTGTTGTCCCCCATCAAAAATAGCTCCATCAAAGTTAATTTTGAGCCAACTGGAGGGAGGAGGATGCCATCGAACTAAGCAAGCCGTAGCTGGGTTTTTTGCATGGACTGGGCAAAGTTGCTGGAATTCCTGTAGATTTTCTTAAGCCAAAGAATTGATATTGGCCAATGGAAAGGATGACTCACCAATTCGAGCTTTGTTCCTCCTAAGCCAAATAAGAGAAACTTGTTGGAAAAATACATGTTTGTATCGCATACAAAATCTACGCAGCGGTAAATAAACGGATCTATTTCATTCGCAATTGATAACATGTACTATGTAAGTTTCAGAATTTAAGAACAAGAAAGCGTACCTTGATGCGATGAAATTCAAAACAAAAAACTAGGAGTACTTAGAAACACTTTTAATTTTCACTCTAATTCTACTTAATGTCCAAAAAGTGTGATCTCTCAATCAGTTTCCAATGAGAGAATAAGAGTGTGCTCAACACACACATACAAACCATTTCATGTTCTTATGTGATCTTAATCAAAACCTTATGAAAAGTCTTCTGAAAATCTATATGTTTCTCTCCTTATATATAACTAATTATTTAATTGGGTTAGCCTTTTGGGTCATTCCAATTGGGATTTAGTATGTGGCTTGGAGTGGGACCAAAAGAGAGCAAATAAGACTCTAGCTCCAATGGAACTTGGGCTTTTTGTCAACTCTTGACAAGTCAAAAGTTACCATTAATTATATTCAATACTATTATATGAATATAATTACACTCTAGGCCTTATTAATAAATTATATCCCAAAACTTTATTATACATGCAACCCCTTCATTAAAATATTCGTAGTAATATAAAGTCATGAACGTTGACTGCCACTTTGAATATTACTACATCTTAATCCTTGAGTACCTGGTTTAATCTTTTATGTTATTCATCATATATTTATGAAATCCAATTCCATAAATATATACTTTAGTAATACCTTACTAAAGTGGTTGGGCCTAACACTCTGAATAACTAAACCCATTAAACTTATCTCAAATGAATATTTTATATCTCCATTAAGAAATTATGAATTCCATCTTGAGAATATATGTTCCATCAACACTAAATGCGGCTGTCCAACATACTGAAATTTTGATCGTAATTTATGGACCTCACTCCTGATATATCAAAGCAGCCTACACCTCAAGATCAGTTCCATTTTTCTCTCAGGATTTAAAGTTGATGTAAATAGAAGTCATGAGATTTATTATTTATTTGACAGTCGATAAGAAAATAATAAGTCTCACAACGGTCCAGTTCAATATGTCTTAACTCTTAAAAGATATCAACATATCAACTAGAAGTCTCCACTTCCATGATCAAGACAAATTACCTTAGTTGATATGTTGTAGTCTTTGCAGATGAAATTCTCAATTTCATCACCGACTACAAACTAAAATTCTGAGTTTACAAAGAACTTTTGATTTATTTCTTCTGTGACTTTTCACATAAATCACATACTATACTTTTCATGAACTAAGATAATGTCTCATTAGTTCATTTATAGATAGTCTCATATAATTAAACAATTTAATTATTTATGACATGTTAGTAAATTGGATTTTAGGGCATAAACCCCAACAAAACTATCATTGCGAAGAGGTTTACCTTAGATTTGTCGAGGAGAACAAGCTAAATAAGTTGTTCTTAAACGGATACTAAGGGTGAATATAAGGAAATGGCACGAGAAGTTAAAGAAGGTAGACATGGCAGATAACAGTGGCTTGGGGTTGTTATTTACATATCGAGTCAATATTGACATAAAAATAGTTATTGCGTAAAGAAAAAGTATCTTATAAGATAGTCTTACAAGACTGCCCCCTCCTTGCCGAAAGGATAGACTACTACTATCGAACAATGCCTCCATTTTGGGTTTACTTCTTATATGAATAACTACCAAACTTCTATTTCACCTACAGTCACCTAGATCATGGAGATAAAGATTGTGTCATGCACTTAGTAAAAAATTAAAAATTAAAAAGAAGAAAGAAGACTAAGAAAAGAAGGTTAGCAATATGGTCCTTGGCTAGGGGCTCCACTAAGAAAAAGAGAAGTCCAAAAACCTTAAGCAGTGAAACTGTGAAAGCAAGGATCTTTAAATCGTCAAGTTCCAACGGCTAAAATGACAATGTAGCGGAGGCTACTACAAAACAAACCATTGACATAGAAACTAGACTTGGAAGAATACTCATGCTGGTGTAGATTACACAAAAATTTTATTCAAAATGTTTTTGTAACAATAACTAATTGCAAAAAAAAAAAAATTATAATTTCATTACTCTCATATAGATAGATTTAGTTATGACTGATGTGAATTTTTATTATTTTTAATTAATAGTGAATCATGGACCACATTAATTGAACCAGTTTGAAAATTCATTTTTAATTATAAATTTAAATATTTGGAGTTAATTAAATATTTGGAATTATATAATAAACCAAAGTATTTTTCACTAAAATATTTTCTTATTTAAATAGATTTTAGTAACAACATATGTGAATGTCTATTACTTTTGATTAATATCGACTTGTGGTGGTGGGCATGAATTGAAACAATTTAATAAGTTTATGATATTAATTGAAACTTTTTAAATTTTCGGATTTAATTTCACATTACCTGAAACTATATAAGACTTAAGTATTTACTAAATGGTAGCTACTTGAAAAAAACAAAAGATAGAAAAACAAATAAAAAAAACAAAAGATAGTGACTTGGCACAATCAATAATAATTGTATATGTTTCTCAAAAAATAAAAATTGTATATAGAATTTTGGTGAAAACACTATTTTGGTCCCTACATTTTGGAGTCACGGTCAATTTGGTCCCTACATTTTGATAACAGTCAATTTGGTTCCTATTTTTTTCAACTTGTAGTCAATTTGGATCCTACTGTTGTTGATACTCATTTTGGAAAAGCCCAACAGCAGAAAGAAGCCTAGCAATATGGGCAGGAAAGAGTTAGTAGGATTGAGAGAAAACCCATTAAGCGGCTAGAATAATAGGTCATAGGCCCATTAAGTAAACAAGTGGGCCTTGAGAAAAGCAAATGGGCTCAAGGGAGTCTAGAGAAAGAAGTAATAAATTCATGGGCATTATGTGATGTAGAAGAGTAAGAATGGACCACAGTAGGCCCGAAGTAATGAATTAAGAAAGTAAGGGGTTAATGGAAAGCTCATGAACCCCAAGGATGAAAGATATGGTAATTGGGTCAAAGAAGTCCAAAAGAGTTAGAAAAAGCCCATGGGAAAGCAGAATTAGAAAATGGGCCGAGGATGTCCAAGGAAAGAAAATGGGTCAAGGATGCCCGAGGAAAAGAAATGGGTCAAAGGAGCCCACAAGCAATGCAATGGGTCAAGAAAACCCGAAGTAGCATAATTATAAACCCAATGACCAAACTGGGACATTGTAACCAATTGAAAGAAGAATATACAGTAGGCTCGAAAAAGGCCCAACAAGCATGAATCAAATGGCGCTGCAGCAGGACTAACAGAATGGCATAGCAGGAACACTAGCAGGCCAACAGAAGGAGCAAACAGTGGGCTAAAAGGGAGCAAAGCCCACATTCAAGCAAGGCCCAACCCTTGGAGGAAGTAAGCCATAAAGAATGGAGGATCAGAAAACAGTTCACGTCATAAGAGGTCAAGAATGAGTGGCAGAACGCACAGACGAACCTCCAGTCCATGGCAAACGCATGAGCAACAAACAAGCTTTGGACATACACGAAAGTGGAGCACGCACAAGACCCAGGCACCACCAACCTGTACTCAGCCAATACAGGAGTGGTGGGTCATGGGTCAGAAGTAAGAGAGGGTATGGTCTAGCGATGGAGAGAAGGGAAAGCCTATTCTAAGGTTCCTACTTAAACTTTTTTGGGTGAAATATCTTGCTAGGATGACATACCGCCTAAAAGAGGGAATGATGAGTTGGAACCACTAGGTGTATACCATGAGGGATAGCAAGAGAAAATATCCACACTGTGGTGGATAAGAATGCCATGGTGAATAAGCAAACAAAAATTTTTTTTTTGTCTAGTAATGGGGAGTGGCACAGCTAGCATAGGTAAGTTGTGGTGGCTAGACAGTTGACAAACCAGTGGATGGTCGGGAAAGACGCCTAAATCCAAACAAAAGTAGTTAAAGGGTAAAATGGTAAAACCTAGTCACGATAGGCAGTATATAAAAGGCCCTCGCCATGCACAATATCATCATTGCAACAGTAGTAACCACTATGAGATAATCACAGCATCACTATCACCATAACACTACACTAGTAAGCACTAAGAAAGAAAAGAAAAAAAGGATCAGGAAGAAAAATAGAGAGTGTAGAATGGCAGGCATGCACCAGTAGGCTAATCCCTTCTCTCCCTCTAAAAGCCTACTCTCTGTTGAGGATAAAGGATTCGATTGAGCACAAGCCATTTAGGCCCGTTCCCTCAAAATGGATAATTTCTATGGTAGGATCTTTCTGAGAGGTTATTCACATTGAGGGAGTGGATCCCTCCTTGGTCTTAGTTCCGTAACACAACTGAACATGGTAGACTAACATTTTCCTTCTTTGATTTCATTACTTATCTCATCTTTGCAATTTCACTTATAATGTGTTCCTTGTTGCTACATCATTCTTTTCCTTATTTTAATTGAAGATCTCGTATTTGTCTTGCTAGGTAGTAAGCTTATCTCTTTTATTGTTATTTTATTATATTTATCTACCGTAACTCTTTTGCAATTTTTTTTCGCTTTGTCTAACGGCAAGCGTGTTGCCTTTATCATTGTTCAATTGTATCTGCCTGTCATAACTCTTTTGTAACAGCTACACCTACCATGGGCATGTGATCAAAGTTTCAGCAAAAATGGGTATAGTTTATGCACAAGCCAAACCAAGGTGAGTTGTAACTGAATCGGTCCTAACTCTCCTACCCAGAACACTTGAGTCTCAGCGTGGTAGAAGGCAACAGGAGGCAGCCTAACTCGAAAGTGCAAAAAGACCCACCACAACTGTTAACTCACAAACGAAAAATGCCAACGTGGCAAATCATGTGCACTATTAGCACACTTCAATCCTACATGGCTAATAAAATAATATTAAATAATTTTAATTAACATAAAAGAATTGCCACATCAACATTAAAAAAAATTAGAAAAAAAAAAACAAATGCAAAATTAATTCCTCATTCAAAACAAAAACAAAAACAATTACTCTCTAATTCTTTTTCTTTCTTCCATTTTCTGGGTAACCAAACACAATACACCTTTCTTGTAAACCACAAACAACTTAGAAAAACAAAACCACGTCCAAATCTGTGTATTTAAAGTTGAAACTCAAAACGAAACATCACCAACATGAAACTAATCTCTTTTGCCTTCATCAACCCTAACAGTATACTGTACTAGCAGTGGTAATGGACTTCAACCCTAAGAGCAGCATATCTCTGTCGACTTGATGTGACTCCTCAATGGCAACGACTTTTGCAGTTCTTGTTGGGTGTTCGGGTCATGCAATGGCTGATAGGTGGCAAATGTGGCTGCATTACGACAGAGGTTTAGGTCTCTACAGTGGTTAGGTTGCAGCGGCAACAAGGTAGAGAGGGACAGGTTGTTAAAGCTTACCCAACATTTGGTTTCTGGGAAATTGTGAGAAAATGAAAATAAAAAATTCAGCCCTAACTAACCCAAATCGCTTGTCAAAGTGAGAATTTTTGTTGAACTTTGTACTCATGATTATATAGCACAGAGAGTGAGTTATTATTATTATTTTTTTTTTGGCTATTTCTGATCTAAACATTTACTTGAGTTATGATCAATATGATTTAAGTTTTGGGACATGCTTTTGGGTTCTTTTCTTTTAGTTTGGTTTTCTGTATTTCCAAGAGGGAGAGAAGACTTTGGATTTGAATAAAAATCAAACCCGACCATTTCAATTGAAAATTAAACCCACCACAGAATAGTTTTATTGAGATTTTTTTTCAATGTTTGTATTGTGTTTGGTTGGCAGGAAAAGAAATGAAGTGTGATTTTTTTTTATTCATTTCATTTATTATTTTTTTCGTGAAAAATCGTAATTTAATATAAATGTTGATGCGGCAATTTTTTCATGTTGATTGAAAATTTTTAATATTATTTTATAAGCCATGTAGGCATGAAGTGTGCCAACAGTATATACTGTTTGCCATGTAAGCATTTTTCGTTAGTATTTAACGGTAGGGACTAAATTGATTGTAAGTTAAAAATAACAGGGACCAAATTTACTGCTACTAAAATGTAATGACCAAATTGACCATAACCCTAAAATGTAGGGATCAAAATGGAATTTTCGCCTAGAATTTTTGTTTCTTTTTAATAGATATGGTAGAAATAATACCAATGGCATGATTCAATGATAATCACTTTACTTTTTTGACCAAAACACAAATTAGTTTTTGGTGTAAGTATGATTCGAACCTAGACCACTTACGACAAGAGATTTTATCTATTAACTTGCTAGAACCCACTTATATATAACTAGCCTCATCACACGCGTTTTCACATGCAATGAGGCTTTTTATTTTTTTGGCCTAGTGTTATAATTTTCCTATAAAAAAAAATTGGATAAGTTTGTTTTTGAAGACATGGATTAGTAAGAAAGTGTCATATTTTGTAGGCATTTTAAATAGAGTTGGAAATATATTTTTACTATGTTGTCCTCAATTTTTATCCCTATTAAACGTAAGGTTTAAGGGTAATTTTAAACCACATAAAACTCCAGTCCAAAGAGGGGAATCCTCTTGTAGATAAGTTGAACATTAAAAAATTAAATAAGTAAAAGAAAAAAATAAAATAAAATAAAACGCACACTTACATGACAAACTAAAAAGATAGTTTTGAGTTTTAATTAGAACTTTTACAGTTGTAAATTTAATTTTAAACCATACCTAAGCAAAAAGAGAAATATATATTGGAATTGGCTTAGGTCTAGTACACAGAGCATTGAACTCAATTCTTATCCATGCTATAACATCTTGACCCAACTTTATAATTAAACTATGTGTTTGAGTGGTTAATTATTATTTTAAGCTACTTCATTTCTATAATTAATAGAAGAGTATTTAATAAACTATTATTTTATAATGCCATTGAATAAAAATTGTAAAAATTATAAATAATTGAATGGCTAATTATATTATGAATATATATACTAAGTACGTAGAAAACTATATTAAGTGGTTTAAGTTATTAGATACATAGTTGATGTTTTAATTAGGTATGATGCATGAGATGTTCTAACATGGTTAAAGTTGTAAGTAGGTAGTCAAAGGAAGGATATAGTTGTAATTCCACTTACACAAACAACCAAGTGAAATTCAACACATGTAAAGCCAAAGTGTCATGCATGTTGACACATGTTATCCTCTTAAACTCCTAAGACCAACACCTAGCTGGCCATGCAACAAACAAGCTTCACCTCATTCTTCTTTCTACTCTCTCAAAGCAACTAGAATAATCAAGAAACTCTCTCCCTCTCATACCCTCGGGTCCAACATCAAAAGAAAGAAAAACTCTCAACTCTCTTCTCCCTCTCACACCTATGGGTCCAGCAACAACAAGGAAGTTTCTTTCAATTCTTCTCAAGTTCTTGTTCCTAACTTAAAGCCAGAGTGATTCTAGCTCTATCACTCCAAGAACCCCTGTTTAGGGTAAGGGAAAAATCTAACTCTTTTAATCTATTGTCCATTTAAACTTAAGTGATGGTTATATGAATTTGTATATGGGTGTGTTGGATTCTAGAGACTGTTGATTGCCCGAATATGAATTGAGTCATTGTTTATGCTTGCATGTGCTCCTAGATGATAGACTAAGATAAAATATGTTATGGTAAGTGTTAAAATGAGTAAAATAGCTAGATAAACTTATGTAATTGCTAATTGAGGTGCTAAACGTGTAGTTGATTCAGTAATTGAAGCTTGTTAAGAGTTAGTTAATAGGCACTTCATGAACTTGTTAAGAGTTGCACTTATTGGTTAACCTATTTGGTCATTATGAATCTTGTTTTTTTTCTAGGATAGCTATGGGCTTGGGCCATGCTTAAAAGAATAAAATAAAACATAATACATGAATTGAGCCTGTAAAAAAAATGTGTCGCGAAAATGGGTATCAACATTAGCCCTCCGAGCACGCATGGCGCTTGCGGCGCGCGTGTGAGTAGTTGTTATTTCTCATTGCTTTGTAGATTTGTGAGTTTGAGAATTAGTCCATCCAAACGCTTCATTTTTTGTTGAGAAGGTACACATCGATAAAGCTCGTTTGTAGAAATGTCATGCGTCATAGCGCCCACGAGTCCAAGAAAGTCAAGTTGTAACCAAGTGATAGGTCCAACATGAAATGGTCCTTGCCTTCCATGCCCCACCGTATATAAATTTCATTGTGTATCAACATTATTGTACGACTTGCTTACTTGAGCTCGTACCTGGTAGTGAGAATTTTGGTGTAGAGTGCCTCTAGGCTAATTATAAAACAAAGCTGAGTACTTGGCCTTGGCCTGATATGTGTATCAAGCCTGTTAATACTTTTCATAGGGAGCAAAATTGGCTACTGAAAAATAAAGCCTTCCCTTAATTCAACAAGGTGGGCCCAGGTCATTTAACTTGCTCTATTAAGTCACCTGATGATGTCACGAATCAAACCAGTGGGCTGCAGGGCTTGCGCGCGTTCCGGACGGTCCTGCAGAAGGAAGAAGAACCTCAAAGGGAAGCACCGGTGTGGTACCGACCGACAACCCTCCGATGGTTGAGTTAGTATATTACACAACTCTAGAGTGCCAGAGTCGGGTCTTAGTATGCGTACCTCGATTTTTGGAGGGCGTGGCAGTATTTATAGTAGTAGTAGTGGCCTTTGGATGAGGCGTACTGGAGAAGATATCGCTGTGCCGAAATTGCCCCTGAGTAGCGTAGGGCGTAAGATTCTTCTTGGGTGGCCAAGTGTGTTGGGCACGATTCCCTTCTTTGGGGGAGGGAATCGTGCTGTGTAAGATATCTGACCAAGTAGTAGCGTACGCGGCAAGATTCACTTTTCCAAGGAAGCGTACGTGGCAAGGCGGGCTCCGGCGCTTGGTGACAACATTGGGTGACCCTTTCACCGTCAACTACTGGAGGTCAGGTCATCAACACCCTGAGCCCGTCATGTACACCCGTCGTCGCAGGCCGAACCGTCATGTAGAAGATTTACCCCTATCAGTTGCCCCCTCAGCCCATCAGTCCGTGAGCACTCAGGCGACGGACTAATGGGGTGACGGTTACAAATCGTGCCAAGGGTCGGGTAGACAAACTGTCATCAGTAATCAATGCCTGGTAATAAATGCAGGACACGTGTCGTCAACCAGTGGACCGTATGCTCGGACCGAGGCGTCCCTTCGTCTCTCGTAATTTCCCTCATATAAAAGGCTTCCTTCTTTTCCTCATTTTTCACTTTTTACTGAAAACAAGCCATCAGAGCGCATCCGTTCACCCAGCAGAAAAGCATTCGATCCGTCAGTCCTCGTTTGTCCGTCACATTACAGCAACCGTCGACTTCACCAGCGCAAGTAACCGGTAAGCAATTATTGCTTTGTTCATTTCTTTTTACCGTCAGTGTCTTTAGGGCAGTTGGACTTAGGGTTTTCCGTCACCTGTAGGTGACATGTCTAGCGCGTCGAGTAACCAGTCGTTTGTCCGTGACGGAGCGGGCTACGATGAAGTCAACCCGTCGGGTCCAAAGGATCCTGCAGCCACAACATCCTCGAGTGAAGAGAGTTCGTCTACCACCTCTTCTCCGTCGAGTAGTGATAGGGCAGAGAGCAACCTTAGTGACGGTATAGAGGGGGACGAGCCTCAAGTCCAATCCGTCGTAGGTAGTGACGGGATGAGGAAGTATATCACGCTTTCCCTATGGACGGTTAATGACTTTTTCTCCACAATCAAAGAGTCACACTTTAAAACACTTAGAGGCAAATATCAAATCCCTACCAATATACCTCTCCGTCTACCCCGCCCAGGAGAGAAGTGCTATTACCGTGGTGTCAAGGGCGTCGGGGTCTACGAGCAAATGCTTAAGGCAGGACTGAGGTTTCCCTTAACCCGACTACACCGTCACCTACTTCACTACTTGGGGCTGTCCGTCAACCAGGTTTCCCCAAACGCCTGGAGGATTTTTATTGGGGTAGAGGTCCTGTACGGATCATATTCAAAGGGGAAGAAGAGGTTAACGGTGGAGGAGTTTTTCCACTGCTACCGTCCGGTAGAGATTTTGAAATTAAGGGGAATGTACAGCTTCGTGGCAAGGAGCCCGTTGCTGAGGCTGGTGAGTGATACTCCAGATTCCAATAGGGACTGGAAGTCTAGGTATTTTTTCATAGACGGGGACGAATGGATGGGGAGTCCCGGCGAGACCGAATTTATGCCCGTCGACACCACTTGGGGTGTTTTACCCCCGTCTGGTATGCCTCCGTTCAGATTCTTTTCTATGTTACAAACTTCATTGGTTTCTGACCGTCCTCTCTTGCAGTCCAGGACCGTCCACAAGTTTCCATCGAGGACTGGAGCTTCTTAGAGAAGATTTTCCAGAAGAGTGAGCTGACGGAGAGGTCTTGGGCCAGACTAGTGACGTTGAAGACCATTTGCTGGCATTGTGACGGGCCTGAACCGTCCGAGGAAGCCTTGAAGTACGAAACACAAGTCAGGAAACGTATGTCCGTTCACCTGAGTTTTATACTTAGCCATTTTTCTCTTGCCTTTTTAACAACTTATGTGCCGTCTTGTTTTGCAGAGATGGACGAAGCGAGGAGGAGGGCCCTAATTAAGCAGCAAGCAGCTGCAAGGAAAAGGGAAAACCAAGCTGCAGGGACGGGCGTACCCAGGGTGCCTGTCACAAAAAGGAAGTCCGACCAGGAGGGGGACCGTCTCCCCAAGAAGCCCAAAAACATCCCCGAGACCGTCATTGGGCTAGAGGCAGACGAAGAGAAGGCCCCTGTCAGACACGGAAAGGGGAAAGGTCTCATGACGAGTGGCCCTCCACCCGCCGTCGAGAAGCCACCCGTCCTCCTGCGTGAGGATTCGAAGTATGCAATCGAAAAGCTGTCCTCCATACTGACGATGGAGGACTATGAGGACATAGGGAATCATTCCACAGAGGCCATGGGGGAAACGGGCCTTTTCAACTTGGCCCAGGTAAGCAATTTTCCGTCACCGTCAGTCTTTCTGAATATATACATTCATCATCGCCGTCACGTTGACTTGGTGTCTTTGATTTCCATGCCGTCGTCATGATGAAGGGCCTGATGGACCGTTGTGTCCGGGAGGAGACGGCCATGACCCGTCTACAGGCGAAGACAACGGAGCTGGAGGACGAGCTGTCGCAATACAAGGCTTGGAAGGTGAAGATGGAGAAGAAGTTCTCCGTCCTCAAGGAGGATAGGTTAGAGTATAAGAAGCAGACGGAGAATCTGCAGACGGTCCTCGCGGACAAGGAGCGGGAGATCCAATCTATGAAGGATCAGCTCCGTCAAGCCAGAGAAGACGCGATCGGGGAATACCGAGACTCTGAAGCGTATCTGACGGAGCTTGGTGGCGTAATGGCGGACGGTTTTGATGAGGCCGTCCGTCAGGTGAAGGCCCTTTATCCGGAGGCGGATCTCCAGTAGGTGTCCCTTGACGGAGGCCAAGCACAAACGTCCGTCATCCAAGCCGCTTCCGAGACCGCAGGTCGCCCCCTCGATGAGGGCCAGGATGATAAAGGCGACGGGGCCCTTGATGACGATGCTGAGACAGCCGTTCAGCCCAAAATCCAAGCCGAAGAGGATGTGAACGTAGTTGATTCCCCCCGTCCATTAGACTTGTAATTTTTGTGGAGAATTTCTGTAATTTTTGTAGAACGGTCAATTTTTGAATCGTCGAGAACAATATTGTTTTTAGAAACATTTGTGTCAATTCATATGCTGTTTTAAATTTTGCTTGTGTGTGTTGCTTGCTTGCATGGTTCATTTCAAATGCTGTTTGTGCTTCGTGAAACTGTTGACATAATAAGCCGTCAATATGATGAGCCGTCAATATAACAGGCCGTCACAATTAATAATGTAGATAGTTTTGAGCCGTCACCCTTGACAAGATTTTTGCTTCCAACCTGTTATAGTAACGTAGTTAGCTTTGGGCCGTCAATATTTATGCCGTCGTCCTTATACTTAGGCTCTGGCATTTAATCCTTTTAGGGTGATGTAGTTGGCTTTGAGCTGTCGCCATTTATGCCGTCATCCTTAGACTTAGGCTTTGGCTTTTAACCTTATAAGACGATGTAGTTGGCTTTGAGCCGTCGCCATTTATGTCGTCATCCTTAGACTTAGGTTTTGGCTTTTAACCTTATAAGACGATGTAGTTGGCTTTGAGCCGTCGCCATTTTTGCCGTCATCCTTAGACTTAGGCTTTTGGGGGTTCCTACTTAGGAAAATCTGGTGGCTTTTAAGCCGTCAGCTTGGGTGCGTGACGCTTTTATGCCGTCGTCGAATTTGGGCCGTCGTCTTCAAGACTTAGGCGTTGGGTGTTTCCATTTAGGAAAACCTTGTGGCTTTTAAGCCGTTAGCATGGGCGCATGACGCTTTTATGCCGTCGTCGAATTTGGGCCGTCGTCTTCAAGACTTAGGCGTTGGGTGTTTCCATTTAGGAAAACCTTGTGGCTTTTAAGCCGTCAGCATGGGCGCATGACGCTTTTATGCTGTCGTCGAATTTGGGCCGTCGTCTTTAAGACTTAGGCATTGGGTGTTTCCATTTAGGAAAACCTTGTGGCTTTTAAGCCGTCAGCATGGGCGCATGACGCTTTTATGCCTGTAGAGTGGAGCCGTCGGCCTTTGACACCGTCAGCCTTTTATGCTTGAACTGATTTAACGCTAAGGCTTTTGCTAGTTTCTGACGTTCAGCACTAAATAATAAGCAGAAGAGACTTTGAATAAACCTCTGTATGACTTGCATAATTTTTGTGAGGAAGAAAACATGTCCCAGGAATATACATTGGAATGGATCAATTACAGACTAGATACAAGTAGGGGGCTGCCGTTCTTTCTTACTGGTAGTACTTACGTAGGTGCTCAGCGTTCCACGGGTGGTGCAGCTTCTGCCCATCTAGTGTTTCCAAGTGGTAGGTGCCCTTTCTTTGCCACGCTGTGATTCGGTAGGGCCCTTCCCAATTGGGGCCGAGCTTTCCTTGGGTTGGGTCTCTGGCAGCGCCCATGATCTTTCTTAGGACGAGGTCACCGACCTGGAATTCCCTGTGCCTGACTCGGGCGTTGTAGTGTTTAGCCATGCGATCCTGATACCGGGCTAGCCTTTGCTCTGCTGCTGTCCTGGCTTCGTCGATCAAGTCAAGCTGTAGGCGTAAGGCCTCGTTGTTCCAGCCTTCATCATGGGTGTTCACCCTGTAGGTTGTGAGTCCCACTTCGGCTGGAATGACTGCCTCGCTTCCGTAGGCTAGCCTGAACGGTGTTTCTCTTGTGGGGGTCCTCACTGTCGTCCTGTATGCCCACAATACACTTGGCAGCTCCTCGGGCCATATCCCCTTTGCCCCCTCGAGCCGAGTCTTGATAATTTTGAGCAAGGATCGGTTCGTTACCTCGACTTGACCGTTGGCTTGGGGGTGGGCTGAGGAAGAGTAGTGATTCTTTATTCCCAGCTGCGCACAGAATTCCCGGAAGGGACCATTGTCAAACTGTTTGCCGTTGTCGGAGACTAATACCCTGGGTATCCCGAACCTGCATATGATAGACTTCCAGACGAAGCTTCGTATGTTCTTCTCCGTGATGGTTGCCAATGCCTCAACTTCCACCCACTTTGTGAAGTAGTCTATGCCTACCACAAGGAACTTGAGCTGTCGTACCGCTGTTGGGAATGGGCCCATGATATCCAGTCCCCATTGAGCGAATGGCCATGGGGCCGTCATTAGGGTCAGCTCTTCGGGGGGTTGCCTGACGATGTTGCTGAACCTCTGGCACTTGTCGCAAGCTTTGACATAAGCCTGCGTGTCTCTTCTCATGGTCGGCCAGTAGTATCCTGCGCGGATCAGCTTATGCGCCAATGACCGCGACCTTGAATGGTTTCCACATACCCCTTCGTGCACTTCCCTTATGACATAATCAGCTTCGTCGGAACCCAGGCACCTTAGGTACGGGCGAGAGAAGCCCCTTTTGTATAGGACTCCTTCTATCAGGACAAACCTTGATGCTTGGACCTTTAATCGTCTGGCGGCTTCTCTTCCGCCGGGCAAGACGCCATCTTTCAGGTATGATACCAACGGCGTGGTCCAGTTGCTTTCCGAGCCGACCTCCTGCATTTCAATAGAGTCTACCAGTGGAGAAACCTGCACAAAGTGTAGCACACCGTCAGTGCTGCTTTCCTGCTCCGACGAAGCAGCTTTGGCGAGGCGGTCGGCCTGCTCATTTTCCTCCCTGGGGACTTGGACTATGCTTGCTCCAAGCTTATCTACCCTTCTTTTTGCCTGATGGAGGTACCTCTTCATTCTGTCGCCTCTGCACTCGTAGTTCCCGTTGACTTGGTTGACGACTACCTGGGAGTCGCAGGAGACGACCACTCGGGCTGCGCCTGCTGCTTTGGCAAGATCCAGTCCGGCTATCAAGGCTTCGTATTCTGCCTCATTGTTGGTGATGGGAAAGTCTAGCCGGATCATACAATCAATTTGGTCTCCTTCGGGGGAACGGAGCACGACCCCAATGCCACCGGCTCGTCTCGTTGACGACCCATCTGTATGTATATTCCATGCTGGACTTGCATCTGCCCCCTCGTCCTCTATGTTGGTGAACTCGGCTATGAAATCAGCTACTGCCTGCCCCTTGAGGGCGGTCCGTGGGCTGTAGCGAATGTCAAACTCAGTCAACTCTATCGCCCATAGATCTAGACGACCTGCGGCTTCTGGGTTGTGCATTGCTCGCCGCAGAGGCTTGTCGGTTAGGACAACGATTGTGTGAGCTTGGAAGTAAGGCTTGAGCTTTCGGGCTGCGGTGACTAGGGCGAAGGCGAGTTTCTCCATGGGCGGGTACCTTCCTTCCGCCCCTTGGAACGCCCGGCTGGCGTAGTATACGGGTTTCTGCACCCCGTCCTCTTCTCTGATCAAGGCCGCGCTGACGGCAGCTGGGGATACGGCCAGGTAGAGGAAGAGTTCTTCCCCGGGCTGTGAAGGACTCAGCAATGGTGGGGAAGAGAGATAGGCTTTTAACTCTTCGAATGCCCTTTGACACTCGTCCGTCCACTCGAACGTCTTCTTCAATGTGCGGAAGAAGGGAAGGCATTTGTCCGTGGCCCTCGACACAAATCTGTTCAGTGCGGCAACCTTCCCATTCAGACTCTGAACTTCTTTTACATTCTTCGGAGGGGCCATCTCCATTATTGCCCTGATCTTATCCAGGTTGGCCTCGATGCCTCTCTGAGAGACCATGAAGCCGAGGAATTTTCCAGCGGTTACCCCGAAGGCGCATTTCGAGGGGTTGAGCTTCATGTTGTATGAACGGAGGGTTCCGAACGTTTCCTCGAGATCACTCAGATGATCCTTCTCTTGCTGCCTTTTCACCAGCATATCGTCGACGTACACTTGGACATTCCTCCCTATTTGGTTGGCGAACATTTTGTTCATTAGCCTCTGATACGTGGCACCTGCATTCTTCAGTCCGAATGGCATCACCTTGTAGCAGAAGAGTCCTTGGCTGGTGACGAATGAGGTTTTCTCCTGATCTGCCTCATCCATCCGGATCTGGTTATATCCTGAGAAGGCATCCATGAAACTCAGCAGCTGGTGCCGGGCCGTAGAGTCTACTAGAGCGTCGACTCGAGGGAGGGGGTAGCTGTCCTTCGGGCACGCCTTATTCAGGTCGGTGAAGTCCACACACATCCGCCACTTCCCGCTGGCCTTCTTGACCATTACAACATTAGCCAACCAGTCGGGGTAGTAGACTTCCCGGATGAACCCTGCCTCTCGTAACTTGCCAACCTCCTCTGCCACTGCACGATCTCTTTCTGGAGCAAATACTCGCTTCTTTTGTCTGACAGGCCGGAAGGAGGTTGCTACGTTCAGCCTATGTACCATGACCGATGGATCGATCCCGGGCATGTCCTCATGGCTCCAGGCGAATACATCTTGATTTTCCTTGAGAAAGGTCATGAGTGCCTGGCGGGTCGCCGGACTGTTGAGGGCACCGATTCTGGTGGTTCTCTCAGGCTTGGACTCGTCGAGAATTATCTCTTCGAGTTCCTCCACAGGCTCTGCCCCCGTCCTCTGCTCTATGTTCATCGTCTGTAGCTGGTCATTCATCTCTACCATTGCAACATAGCATTCTCGTGCGGCCACTTGGTCTCCCCATAGTTCTCCTACCCTGTACTCTGTAGGGAACTTGACCTTTAAGGCATAGGTCGAGGTGGCGGCCTTCCAGGCGTTGAGGGTTGGTCGCCCTATGATTGCGTTGTATGCTGAGGAGCAGTCGACGACTAGGAAGGTGACGTCCCTAGTGAGCTGCCGAGGGTATTCCCCGACAGTGACGGGCAGTGTGATCGAGCCGAGGGGATATACTCTGGTCCCCCCGAAACCTGTGAGTGGGGCCTTGGTAGGGATCAAGCGTTCTTTGTCAATCCGCATCTGCTGGAACGCGGGATAGTAGAGAATATCCGCGGAGCTCCCGTTATCAATCAGGACCCGATAGGTGTTGTAGTCCCCTATCCGGATGTTGACGACAAGGGCGTCGTCGTGCGGATGGTGGAGGTGCTGGGCATCCTCTTCCGTGAACTCCATAGTGAGGCTGCTGGTTCTCGGCTTCTTCTGGACGGAATTTGCAGCCTGGACATTCTGGACCGCCCTGAGGTGGGATTTCAAAGCCTTCTTTGTAAAACCAGCAACCGATGTGCCACCCACAATCACCCTTATATCCCCTATAGGTGGTCTGGGACGCTCATTGTCCCGGTGGGGGGTCTGTTCCCGCCGAGACGTTTCGGCCTTTTCTCTGTTGACGAACCTCTGCAGCTTCCCTTGCCTAATCAGGGCTTCGATCTGTTGCTTTAAATCGTAGCAGTCGGCGGTATCGTGCCCATGGTCTCGGTGGAAGCGGCAATACTTGTCTTTTGGTCGTTTGTCTGGGTTTGATTTCATTTTTCCCGGAAACGTCAAGGATCCGTCATCCTTGATCTGCATCAGGACCTGATCAACCAGAGCCGTCAATGGGGTGTAGCTTGTGAATTTTCCGGCATTGGGCTTTGGGCGTCGACTGTCTCGGCCTTCCCCCGCTCGAGGCGCCTTCCGCCCCTTATCTTGTCGGGTGTCTTCCTGCCTTTCCCTCTTCCTGGGGGGCTTCTCTTCCTTTGCCAGTAACGCATCTTCCGCGTTCATGTACTTTGTCGCCTTGTAAAACACATCTGACATTGTCTTCGGGTCATTCTTGTACAAAGAGAACAGGAATTTACCCTTCCGCAGCCCGTTTGTGAACGCAGCCACTTGTATCCGGTCGTCCGCTTCGTCAATTGTCAGCACTTCTCTGTTAAAGCGGGCTATATAGGATCTCAGCGTCTCATCCTCCCGCTGCTTAATGTTCATCAGGCATGCGGTGGACCTCTTGTGCCGGTGCCCTCCGATGAATTGGGAGGCGAACAGAGCGCTCAGCTCCCTGAAGGTGCCGACAGAACCGGGCGCCAGCCTGCCGAACCAGGTCCTTGCAGAGCCTTTCAACGTTGCGGGGAAGGCCTTGCACATGATTTCGTCTGGCGCGCCGTGCAGGTGCATCAACCTCTTGAAAATTTCCAAGTGGTCCAGCGGATCCTTGGACCCGTCGTAGCTTTCCACCTGGGGCATGCGGAACTTCGGTGGCGTAGGGAACATGATGACGGGTGTTGTAAATGGGGAGTCCGTGCGGTGGACGAGGTCGTCGAGGTCGCTGGACACTCGCCCTTTGAGGGCGTTCATCATGAAGTCCATGCGTTCCTTCATCATTCGCATTTCTACGGCCATACCAGACTGGGCGTGGCCATCTCCCGACGGATGGTTTGGCTGTTGTCCTTCAGGCCGACTCAATGCATGGCTTCCCTCAGGACCCTCACGGTTCCTCTCCTTGGCACTGCTCTCCTCCTGATTCTCTCCCTGATTGTCACCCGTCGCATTCTTTCGCAACAGCTGCTCTTCCAAGTCATTGTTGCGCTTTGTAAGACGTTCCACCGCGGCCGCCAGAGTCTGGACTTGCCTTTCAAGGGCCGTGGTGCGTTGTTCGTTGCCTTGGTCGTTCATGGTGGTCGTCCTTGAACGCGTGAGTACCATGCAACCCTTAGTCCAGGAAGCACGTAACAGAAACTCGTGTACTTTGCCACAGACGGCGCCAACTGATGATGTCACGAATCAAACCAGTGGGCTGCAGGGCTTGCGCGCGTTCCGGACGGTCCTGCAGAAGGAAGAAGAACCTCAAAGGGAAGTACCGGTGTGGTACCGGCCGACGACCCTCCGATGGTTGAGTTAGTATATTACACAACTCTAGAGTGCCAGAGTCGGGTCTTAGTATGCGTACCTCGATTTTTGGAGGGCGTGGCGGTATTTATAGTAGTAGTAGTGGCCTTTGGATGAGGCGTACTAGAGAAGATATCGCTGTGCCGAAATTGCCCCTGAGTAGCTTAGGGCGTAAGATTCTTCTTGGGTGGCCAAGTGTGTTGGGCACGATTCCCTTCTTTGGGGGAGGGAATCGTGCTGTGTAAGATATCTGACCAAGTAGTAGCGTACGCGGCAAGATTCACTTTTCCAAGGAAGCGTACGTGGCAAGGCGGGCTCCGGCGCTTGGTGACAACATTGGGTGACCCTCTCACCGTCGACTACTGGAGGTCAGGTCATCAACACCCTGAGCCCGTCATGTACACCCGTCGTCGCAAGCCGAACCGTCATGTAGAAGATTTACCCCTATCATCACCAAATGCCAACATAACCATCTGAATTAGTCAGATGCGTCCCTAGCATCTTCTTATTGTTTCTATAGTTTTTCTATGCACCACCAGGTAACTTTAGCATTCCTTCAATTGGATGGTGTGTGGCTTTAAGCCTTGGTTTTTGGCTTGTATTAAAAAAACCTTACTTTTCATTTCCTTGGTTTGCTCCAGTTGACTCCATGTTTCATTTTCCATTTCACGCCACATGCTTTGGAGCATTCTTTATCATGCCTTTTCAACTTCCAGTACTTGATTTAATTTCCATGCCACTTTTGTTTCTTGCGTCAAAAAGCAATTAGATCCACCAAGGCTCCCTTTTTTTTTTTTTTTTTTTGAACCTTTCAAGCTTCATCAATTCTTGCAACACCCACTTTTAATCCTCTACTACTATCACCGAATGAAGGTAGTGTGAAGGAGGAGATCGTGGATGACGTCAATGGAAGTTTGCGATAGATCGTCGCCCATGGCCATATGACTCACTGGTACTAATGTTAGCGAAGCGGTGCGGTCAGTGAAGAGAAAAGAACCTGCCATTAAGGAGCAAAGTTTTGTTGTAGGAGAAAAATGCTGAATAAGCTAACTAGATGTTGATTCCGTTCTTTGCGCAAGCTCGATAAAATCAAAGGCGACCCACCCAAGTGAGCTAATTTTGTTTTTTTGCCGATCTCTTGGCTATATTTGGCAATGTGTTGAAATACATTGTTCAATTAAATTTGTAGAGTAGCTTTTCCTTGGACAAATGATAGTCTCATTGCATCAATTCATGAGGTTGAGCCATTGTTCTCATTGAATCGAAGCTCATGTCGAAGCCGATCCCCATTGATTTTGATAGTCATGGAAATCAGTTTGCAATGTGGCTATGCTTGACTTCATGTTGGAAGTAAATTGTCCCCATTGTTTGTTGTAAATTTGAATGAGCGAATTGGGTCCATATGAGGAGATGATGATGAAATGACATATTGAGGATGATTCAATTTTTTAATAGCTTTATTGTTGGCCAATTTGGTGAGATTGTGTTTGCCAAGATTAATTTCAATGAAGTCGTAGCCATGAGCGATACTACTGGCAGTCTTGGGACAGCTTATTTGAGATAGAATGGAGCAAAGATATCACTTTGCGATGTAGTATAAGGATGTGACATAGCTACTACATTGGTTGGCAGCCCCCTGTATTGTATTCTTGCGACGAATGCAAGTGAGAGTGATAGTCACTGAGTGGTAGTCGCTTCTCGATTCAGCAATCTCGAAATTGAAAGTGTAGGAATGAAACTTGAATTTTTAGTGCAGGGGCGCATAATGGTTGAATAAGCCTTTAGCCTCCAGCAATGCCATTGAGAGTAAGCCATGTGTTGCATAGCTTGATTGTTAGCATGAATTGGTGGAGCCGAAGTTGGTGATTCCAATGTTGCAGCCACTATTCTTTCAATGTAATTGTCGACAACGTCGACACTTTGCACAGACAACAGCTCTGTTTGTTTGAAAATGAAGCCTAAATTTCTCTAGCAAGTTAAAATTTGTATTGGCAAGTCAAAACTCGCTGCCAACCCTTTTTCATTCCAATAGGGATGGTTGAGTGCGCTGCATTGCCATCTTGCATAGAATAAGTGTACTTTGAGAAATACACCATTATTGAGCGGGAACTTTGGAATTCACTTGGTAAATCACACATCTTCTTCATTTTTTTTATTGCATATAATAGTATATTGAGTGAGTTGTACAATGGATTCTTGTAGAAGGACTTCGGCTTAGACAATTGTGATGTCGTCATTGGGGCTTTCATTCTCGGGGCCACTCCCATTACCAATGCATCATTTTTGGAGGTTGAAGCCGCTACGAACAGCAACATGGAGCTGCAATAGATGGTACCATGCCTGCCGCTAGTAACTTTGAATTCTTTTATTCCGTCTCTCTCTTGCGGCTTTAAAGTTAAGAAGAGAGTGATTGCAAGCCAATGCCTCGAAGATGTCGATGTTGGAAGGGGACTATGACATCAGTTCAAATTTTCCTTTATCTCCTTTCTTGCCTTTTTTTTCTTTATCTAATTGTCTTGTATTGAGCTCCAAGCTTTGAAGGTTTGAACTAGTTATAATGTGTAATAGGGCCTGCTGTCTTGGAGACACTTTCTCTTGTATTTCGCCTTTGTGGACAGCCCACTTATGTATAGAGCAGCTCCTATTTAGTTGTATTGGTGCCACTTTGAGCTTGTACTATCATGGTTAGTTGACATAATTTGCATTTATATACAAAACAAACATATATGATATTTGGATGTATATTTTGTATTTTGGAATGAAAAATTGATTTGTACCTCAAGGATGTATATGGTTTGTTATTTATACCTTGAGAATGACTTTGTACCTTTTGTTGATAAGCTATGAGCACGTTTTGTTGTGAAAACAGCCCATGTATGGCTCTGAGCATTGGAGTATGTTGAGGAGAGCTTGCTTGGAAATGTCATGTGCAGCTTGTGATTGAGTAGCATAATTTTGATAGATTATATGCACTAGTTTCTTGAGAGTGACTTGTGCTTGAGTTGGGTAGCTTGTGAATATGGCTTTGCCTTTGCTTGGGCAAGTTAGTAGACATGTTGCTTGGTTCTCATACCTTTGCAGACAGGTTTTGGCTAAGCGCACGTCTCGCTGTCTGTGCACCATTTTTTAGCGCTCTATTGACGGGCAAATTTGGTTTCACAGATAGCACCTTATATATATTGAAGCTTGGCTTGCCGCTTGGTAGTCGACTTATTCTCAACATATATTAGGTTGCTATTTCGTTTGTTTCAAGAAGCCCCCACACATGGGTTGCGTTTGCGCATGCTGCAGCTCATGGTGCACTTGTTTGTCACTGTTGCATAGAGGCTGATTGCGTTCTCACAAGCAGCGGCTTGAATAAAGCTTGTATTGCTATCAATTTTTTAAGATATCACATCCTTGGATATTATGCCTTATAGAATGCACAATTTTGCCATTCTCTTGAGGAGTTTTATCCTTGCACATAGCGAATTACCATTTGGCAATGGGGTAATAGTTCATTGACTTCCTTGCCGCTTTACAAGGTTTATGCATCGGTTTTCTCATCCTTTTGAGGGCTGGCTATGTCCCCGCATGTAGTGGATCACCGTGCTTGAATTTTAAGATATTATGTTGGCTTCCCTACCACTTTGTAAGGCTTGCCGTTAAGAAATTTTTTCTTTCCCTACTTTGTCGAGGGCATTGCATCCTTGCAAGTAGGGGTCTTGCCACATATGTATGATATGACATCTTGCTTGCTTCCTAATCATTTGGTAGGGATTTCCTTTGAGGACACATTGGCTTCCCTACCTTGTTAAGGGCTAGTCGTAGACCTCACAAGTAGGGGTATTGCCATAATAAAACGTCTCATTAGCTTCCTAGCCATTTGATAGGGCTTATCATTGAGAGAGTATGTGTTTGGCTTTCCCTGCCTTATTGAGAGTTTTTTTTTTTTTTTACCCTCGCATGTAGAGGCTTTGCCGCAAGAGTAATTTGTTGGTTTTCTTGCTGTTTTGCAAGGTTTCTCATTAGAAGAAAGCGTTCGCTTTCCCCACCTTATTAAAGGCTTTGCACCTTTACATGTAGAGGTCTCGCCATGCTTGGGTAATATGATAGTTCATTGGTTTTCTAATGTTTCATAGGGCTTGCCTCCTAAAATTAGTATGAGTGAGACATATTGTTGTCGCTTATGATCTTGTGCGAGATGTCGACACGACAAATGATATGCTCTTTGATGGAGTTGGTTATGGCCACTCCCATTACTTTTCTTTGAGTGGATTCCACCCACTTATTGAATTACTTAGTGTGACAAAGACTCAAATGTACCTATTCAAGGGTGGATGGATAGGTCCAATGAGATCAAGCCCCTAGGTATAAAAGGCTATGAGGCGGTCATGTCTCGAATGCATATAAGGCATGTGCGTACAAGCTTGGAGAGCATTTGGAAGTGCGGCGACTTTTAGTGAATTTAGTAATGTCAAACCAATGGTATGCCATCGCCAAGAGTTATTTGGTGGCATTTCTTCCTCCTTTAGTATTCTCAATACTACTCGAAGATAAATTCTGAAAATTGGGGTCCTTCCATTTGCTATAGAGAGGGCAGAACATGATTTTTCTTTGCTGAGGATATGTTGTGCCGCAAACAATGACTCCATACTTTGCTAACTTGGCTTCTAATTTTGGGACGATGATAAGCCAAGCATTAAAGATGTCGATATAGGGTTGCTTCATTCCCAACACAACAAATTTTTTTTTTTTTTCACGCTTTGGTTAGCCTCTTTGTCGAAGAAACATGGTTCTGCAAACAGTGGCTCCATACTTTGCTTTGTTGACTTCTAACTTTGAGATAATGATGGGCTAAGCATTAGAGACGTTGGTGTAGGGTTGTAGCATCTTTAGCACAACAATTTCTATCGTTAGCCTCTATGTAACTTATTCCAAGTTTCCACATTGTACTAAGATTCTACTCGAAAATTTTTGGAATGGATTTTCAGCAACCAACTTGCAATTTTTTGAGCTGTTTAACATCAATGTTTAGAGCGAGCTCTAGCAAAGCATTTTTTTAAAAGTGCGCACAAACTCTCCTTATTAGTTGGCTTGGCCACGAATTTCAATTGCAAGAAGTAAGTGATAAGCACAATTTTCTGATGATGGCAACATTTGAACTTTCCCTCTTCATGTATAATCTCAAATTCGAGAAGGATTAAGGTGGTGCCATGGCTAAGAATGCATGCGCTTGTCACGACTTGAGATATATGAACATGCTATGCCTAGGCGTGTACAGATCGACCATGATTTTAGATGTGTGAGCTTTTCATGGCTTAGAATGCATGTGCTTGTCATGACTTGGGATATATGAACATGCTATGGCTGGCCGTGCGCGGATCGACCATGATTTTGGATGTGTGAGCTTTTCATGGCTTAGAATGCATGAGCGTGTCACAGCTTCGTTGAGAGGGAATTGAGTCCAACTTTCCTTCTTTGTCGGATGCTCCGAGAAGGTTTCCGTTTCACCCTAAATGCAAATGTGATTTACATTAGTAAGTGATAGTCATGGCCAAGCGAAGTAGCATAAATGACTTACAGAAAATATTTGGATTAAAAAATTTGAAAGATTAAAATGGTTTAAACGATATGTATAAAAAAATGAATTAGCAAAGATAGTGCTTGAGAGTCTTAGCTTAAGCGTGCTTTAACGATAGTATATCACTCGTATGACTTCAAAACTTAGCTTATGAAATGTCGCTTCTTAAAGACTTGATGTATGGTATGCCGTAACCTTAAGGCTTGGTGCATGGAACGTCTATGGCCTTTAGCTATTTGGTGAAGACTTCATTTAGCGGTGACGCCAAAAATATTTAGCTGCAAAGGGTCGCACACAACAGCCATTATTGTTGTTCCAAAATGAGTTTATCACCCGCGGCAGCCCTCATATGCTCAACACTGACTCAGCAACAATACAACCTGATGCATGGTATATCGCTACCTCAAGGCTTGGTGTATGGAATATCTAGCACCTTGCGGTAGGCCATTTAGCTATGGCCTTTAGCTATTTGGTGAAGACTTCATTTAGCGGCGACGCCAAAAATATTCAACTACGAAGGGTCGCACACAGCAGCAATTATTGTTGTGCCAAAATGAGTTAATCACCAGCGGCTCCCATATGCTCAGCGCGTGAGGGGTTCTTGGGTTGAAATGGAAGTTTAGACTTCACTTTGTTGATTATTGGATGGAGCCTTACTTCCCTTCACGGTCGAACTTCACCATTTTTTCATTTTCAAGCTTTTGAGCTACTTGACATCAATATCTAGGGCGAGGACTAGCAAAACATTTTTCAAAGGTGTGTGCTGAGCCTCCTACCATTAGGCTTACTTAGGAATTCTCCTTGCAAGAGTTGCGTGACATGAAAAATTTTCTTGATGATGGCAACATTGGCGCTTCCCTCTTCAAGCATAATCTTGAATTCAAGAGTGATTAAAGCGTTGGCTTGGCTTCGAATGTATACGCTTGTCACGACTTGAGATATATGAACATGCCATGACTTAGCATACGCCGATCGACCATGAATTTGGATGTGTGAGCTTGTCATGGCTTAGAATGCGTGAACGTGTCACGGCTTCGATGAGAGGAAATCAAGTCTAGCTTTCCTTCTTTGTTGGATTCTCCGAGAAGGTTTTCGCTTTGTCCCCTAGTGTAGTTATGATTTTTATTAGTAAATGATAGTCATGACTAAGCATTAGCGCAAAAAACTTGTAGAAAATATTTTGATAAAAAAACTTGAAGGATTGAAATGGTTCAAGCGATATATATAAAAAATGAATTAGTAAAGAGAAAGCTTGAGAGCCTTAGCTTAAGCATCCTTTGCCAATAGCATATCGCTCGTATGACTTCAAGACTTGGTTTATGAAATGTCGCAACTTGAAGACTTGGTGTATCGAATATCTAGCGACTTGCGGTGGGCTTAGCTATGACCTTTAGAAATTTGATGAAGACTTTGTTTAGCAGTAACGCAAAAAAATATTCAGCTTCGAAGGGTTGCATACAGCGTCAACTATACTTGTCTCAAAATGAGTCAATCACCCGCAACAGCCCCCATATGCTCGGCGCTAACTCAGCAACAATAGAACTCAACAATCAAGGATACATGTGTTGAGAAGATGTTGAGGATGAGCTTTTAGCCGTTGTCGTTGGGGTTCTTAGTTTGAAATTGATGTTTAGAGCTTTGCATTATTGATTATTGGTCGGAGTCGTCATTCCTTTCGCAGTTGGACTTGTGGCTCACCATTTTTGTATTTTCAAGCTACAACATAATTTTTTACAAATATCATTTAAAGCAAGAAATATAGGATGATTCATCCATAGGAATGATAGCTAAAAAATAATATAGATGAGTGGAAGAAAATTTTTCTTAAATAAGAATGTTGATTCTCCTTCCATCCTTCACTTCTTAGGTGGCTTCAGGAGGTTGAAGCGATTTTTTCACATGATTCGGAGCATCTCCAGCGGCTCAAAGAGCTAAGGATAGAATTTTTTTTCAACTCCACTTCACCATGCTCTTCTTGCACAGCAAATCATCATACGGTTTCTCTTGGGACGACAAGTTGGTGTGAGAAACATCATCCTTTTGCTGGTTTCGCTTCTTCAAACACATGACTTCTCTTGTTTCAGCTACTTGACTCCCCAGTGGAGTCGCCAAAATGTTGGGGATGTTTTTGCGACAAGGGTCGAAAATGTGAAAACGGCCCAAATCTCCCCTTGGATTCTTTAGAAATGTTTATTTATGGAGAATCAAGCCCAAAATTCACAATGTATAGAAGAAAAAAAAAAGGCTAATGGTGCTTTGACAAGAGAGAATCAAAATGTTAATAATAAAAGTGCAGAAAAAAGTATAAAAACATAATATGTCTGAAACTTCGACCCAAAGTCACCGGGAAGAGGAAATTGAGGGAGGTCGTGAGGAAGAGAGGGAAGGCTCCCCTGTACCCATATTTCCACTCCCAAGCTTTGGAATTGTAAGCATGTTTCATAGCTTAGTGGGTTTTTGCTCTCAAGTTTCAGCTCTATGGGGAAAACGTGGTTCAACAGGTCTGAAATTTCGACCCACAATAACTGAGAAGAAGGAATTGAGGAAGGTTGTAAGGAAGAAAGGGAAGGTTCCTCTGTACCCATATTTCCACCCTAAGGTTCAGGATTGTGAGATTGTTGACTGGTTGAATGAGCTTTTGCTCTCAAGTTTCAGGTCTCTAGTTAGAACGTGGCTGGTTCCTTTTGAATTTTGATTGGGGCCTTTTGTATTGAACTTGGGGTGCTCTAAGTGACTGGTTTTTGGTCAATAGAAGAGGCTTTGAACCCCAAGGTCTCCATCAAAGAGGTTATGGTCAGATTTGCTTTAATTGGATAAGAGAGTTGGCTTGCTTTTTACATAATTTGGGAAATGGAGTGACCTAAATTCATGGGCTGATGTTTCCTAGACATGGCAAGCCCTTGGAGTTTGCATTTGGTTGTTGTAGCAGACAAGGCCAGCCACTTAGGGTCAACCATGTGTTTTAGGCAAAAATAAGGTAGAGTAGAAAAGTTGGCCCACAGTCATCCAGAGCATAAAAGCTCTTTTGAGGTGGAAAATTTGGGTACAAGACCTCCTCCATGAGCCTGAGGTGCTACCAAGGTCCCTTGCCCACTTGGTAGCATGCATGGGTTGGGCTCATGCAAAAGGTCCGAAAAGAACCGACCCATACCCTTCAAATCACACTCCCTCAATTTCCCCAATAAGTCTCATGGGCTTAGGTCATGCTTAAAAGAATAAAATAAAACATAATACATGAATTGGGCCTGTAAAAAAAAAATGTGTCGCGAAAATGGGTATCAACAAAGAGTAAGGAACTTTCAAACAGTTTAATGTCCTTTGTGTCTAGTGAGCCAATTGGATATTTATGAAAATCTTGATATCACTATCGTATGGTTTTGATATCACACAAGTGGTTTTCTATCTAACCATTTTTCTTTCTTTTAAATTATTTTTAAGGCTAAAATGCAAACTATATACTCCTAAAGTTAAGTTTTTAGAGTCTTTGAATTTTACATCCTTAAGTTTCAAATTTTGGATTTTACATTTTAAAGTTATATTTTGTTTGCATAAAAAAAAAAACACCATCCTTATTTTTTTGTTAAATGCAAATAAGATTGCCATGCATGATTAATTCTTCCAATAAAATGATGCCACACGGCATATTCATGAAAATGATATGGCATACTTTAATTGGACGAATTAAATACGCGTAACGAATTTATGTAGCACTTAATAGAAAATATAGACAAATATACTGTTGATACAAACAAAATAAAATATAAATTTAAGGGTAAAATCCAAATTTTGGAACTCCTAAGTGTAAAATCTAAAGACCTTCAAGCTTAGTTTTTTTTTTTTTTTTTTAAATTATCTGTGAAGTAAAAACTAAAAAGGAAAGCAATTAATATTGTTTTAAGAATGATTTTGATCAAAATAATTAAATATCTCAAAGCAACACTAAAATAGGAAAAATAACACTAATATTGGACACAATAATATACTGGTGATCGTGATTTCCTCCGAATACACCGCAAAGATTCTAAAAGAAAATTGCGCGCAATCTTTGCTGCTAATATATCATGGTTCTTGCCAAGAACGCTTCAAAGTCCAAACCCTCCTCTCTTTTCCTCAACTACTCTCTGTCTCTGTCTCTGTCTCTGTTCAAAGAACTTTTCTGTTAGTGGGTTGCTTTGTCTCTAAAGTCTCTCAACACAGAGTAGCAAAGCAAAACAAGTAGGAGAGTGTGGAAAGGAGATGCATGTGAATAAGAATAGAGTGATGATGACAGAGGAGCAAATGGAAGTACTGAGGCAACAGATAGCTGCCTATGCAATCATCTCTGACCAACTTGTTCAGATGCATAAGGCCTTCTCTGCCCAACACACCCACTCTGGTCTCTCTCTCTCTCTCTGTCTTTTTCTCAATTTGGGTGTTATTTGCTTTGGTCACTGAGTCACTGTAGTTTGGGTTTGAGGGTATCTTAAGATTTGCAGTTCTTACTTTGATAGGTGCATTCATGATTCAAGTTTTACTTATCATGGTTCACAAATATTTCTGAAGTAAGCATTTTTAGGAGTGTAGAAAATATATTTTCTCCCAATCGTTCAAAGACAAATTACAAAAATATATTTTTTTAATTCTCTTAACTGATAATTAGTTTCCATGTATTCCTCATACTTTTTGCTTGTCTCTAACCTGGGAAGTATATGAGAAGTCATGTGCATTGCTGTTGTAATATAATTTTACCTTAAGAATTATAGAATAGTGAAAATGACCTTGCTTGACAAATTCAAACTGTGCCTAATAAGGCGCCTCGCATCACTCGAGCGATCGCCTACTAGCCACCTACAAGGGGTATACACCTTAAGGTCGCCTTTTACCTTTGACTACACTGATCTGTCTTGAACTTAATAGAGACTATAACTCACTCAAATATTTACAATATTGATCTGGCAAGTTCCCTCAGCCCCCTCAGCCTACTACATTGTAATCAATTACTGGTGAAACCCATGGATCCTATTACCAACGCTGATTTGGTATATACCCCCAAATTCAATTGAAAAATTACCATATTGGCTTCTCCTCATAAACAGAACCCAGTTTCATTCCATTTTCTCTTCCTCTACTTTTCTGAGGGAGAAAATAATATGCCTGGGGTTTCTGAAGTTTGAATTTTGAAATCTTTTTTGGTTGCTTTTGTTATTTTCTTTCTTTACTCCTTTCCTTATTTATCATCTTCCAGTTAAGTTTAAAATAAAAAGAGTTGCAAAGAGATTCCTTGTTGCACCATTTTTTGATATAATCAAATGCTGTGTCAGCATTCCTTTTTGAGAGATTCTTTGTTGCACCATGTCTTGATCTAACCAAATGCTGTGTCGACATTCCTTTTTGAAAGCATTTTCTGGAATTTCAAAGACTGACTTGAGATGAGAATTGGCGGACTGATTCTTAAGTCATCGCTTCATGAAGCATGTGCATATTTACAAAATTGCTTTTCTCTCATCTTTACATTTCAGTTTGTTATTGCTATCCATATACTAGTTGTCTCTTATTAGGAAATTTACCAGGAAGTTTATGTTTGAAAGCTAGTTGTATTTAGTAGGAGATACATGCTGCTTCTTTAAAACTATAAGTCATTGTGGTTCAGGAATGAGACAGGGAAGTCTATACTATGATCCATGGATAGCATCTTCTGGTCAAAAGATGAATATCAGGCAACGGTGGAGCCCCACAACAGAGCAGCTTCAAATCCTTGAGCGATTTTTCGAAGAAGACAATGGGACTCCAAACAACCAGAGGATCATAGAGATAACCACTGAACTAGCACAACATGGAAAAATTTCTGAATCAAATGTTTACAACTGGTTCCAAAACAGGAGAGCTCGTTTAAGAAGAAAACAATCAGTTCCAGTACCACAAAAACCAGAATCAGAAACAGGTAAAGAAGTTAAATCTCTAAAAGAGAAGAAAATGAGACCAGAAAGCACTCTATCCTATGAGAACTCAGCACAAAGGTCCAAAACTATACACTTGCAGCAGGGTCCCGAGATAGGCACTGAAATGCTACAATTAAATTCCCGGTCTAATGAAGGGGAACCCACATTTCCACCAGATTCTGATTTAAGTTTTTCTGGCAGTTTGGGTCATATGAGTTTTGTGCCAACTCCTGGTATGTATCTACTTCTTGTACTTCTATTTGCTGCACAAACTTCCACTCATTTCTTGTTTTCTCGATCCTAGATAGTTATGACAGTTGCAAACTGGCTTGCACAGACACACATGCCCACACACAAAACACACTCAGAAATATGAATTCAGATGCACATGAGAACTTTGAACACTTCTTTCTATTTGTGAGTGCAGGTACTAATCGGCTTGGTGAAATGGAAGTGCCAGGTAATTATAACCCTTATTGTTATGGAGAAGGATATGACATGGCTGGATGATGCCTATACCGCTATGCTGGTTTGTTGACTGTGCTTGAATTAAAGCTTATTGAACTTAATGATGATGGAGAACATTAATAAATAGAAGTTCTTTATTTAGGATACATTTACATACCTGCATGGGAGTCTGAGTTTGGTGAGAACTTTACAGGACTAAAAATTCTTTTAATGGTAGATTGCAGTAGAAGATTCTATACTGTCTCGCTCTCTCTTTGGTGTGTGCTCATCTTTCTATTCACATGCTTTAGTTTGCCAAGTGCAATTGCATTTTGATAGCCTATGATTGTGTTCGCCCTGTGCTACATTCTTAAGAATGACAAATTATGATTGTAAATTACAATAGGCAATAGCCCACTTACTATATTTGTGATACCAGGTCTACCAATGACAAAAACTACATATTTTAAAACCCTACCTCAAGAAACCTCACAAATAAAATATAAAATTGTTTCTATACATGTTAGCATTTTCCACATGTACTTTTGGAAAACTTCATGTTACTTTCATCTTTTGACAAAATTGTGTGATTGGCATAAATTGACATTCCATCTAACTAAAATTGTGTCCTAAAAAAAAACTTATGAGAACTTAGATTCATTAATGCTATTGCAGCACTCATTACCATTAAGTAGAATATCTCTGGACATCAGTTATTGGAAATAAATCTTGATAAGAAATAAAACAGAAGAAAACGGATGTTCAATGTGACTCATCTCTACCTTTTCACCATCCAATCAAAGCAAGTATAAGGGAAACTATGTCGCCATTGATCACGGCCTTCAATAGTCTTTGCTTTTGAGTCGTGTATGGTGGATACCTTATAGATGCATCGGCATCAAAACTTCTGTACAGCACTGCCTTCTTATGGCTAAAAGCATCAAATGAGAATTTCCCATGATATGAACCCATTCCACTCTCTCCAACTCCACCAAAAGGTAACCCATCTGTCGCTACCTGCATTGTGAAGTTTGTAAGATATAAAAAAAATAGAAAAAGAATTAGTTATAACATAGATAATGAGAGAAAGCATGTCCAATGGCACTAACTTATGCAAATACTAGTTAAAAAAAAAAAAAAAAATTAAAACTTATGCTAATACTAACAAAATCTACAATTCTTTGTAGATAAACCTAGAAGTACAAGAAAATCATGTAAATGCAGTTTGTGGTCTCCTTTCATTTCCATATTGTATGTTGCTAAGTAAAAATTGGGGTTTAGTGGGTGTTGACACTGACCTCGTTTGCACTATTTTTTATTTGGTTTAAATCTGTAGACCTCATCCATATCTATCAAGTAGTTTAAGTTTGTAAGGGAAGTGAATTTACATGTCTCCCCTTGACCTGGGAGGACATAGACAAAGTGTTATTTGATTCTCGATGTAGAACCAAAACATATTAATACATATTGAATTTTAACATTCAGCTTTTATCATTTGATTGAGATCCTCGAAGGCTCAAACTCACTATTCTGCTCTCTAACTCTGATGCATTTAATTAGTGTAGATCTCATTTCTGCAGAATGCAACTATGCTAATGGCGCTCTTGCTCAATTACTAATTTAGCTATAGCCAATTGTCAAACATCTCTATTGCTAGGTATTAAAATATTCCATAATGGCAATCATTCAGATCAAAATAAATTAGTGCTGATTTCATCCTCATTTTGGCGTGCATCTATGTCGGACTCAAACATGACTTGATTTATGTAATAGAATAACATTGGTGGAAATTGGGCACTGTCTATCTTTTCTGTATGAATTTAAGGAAGAGAGTAGTCACATGTAGGATGGTATCATTGATAAGCATTCCTCCTGAAGATACGTTTTGCACAAAATTCTTCTTTAGCTGCTCATCATTAGTGAAGAGATATGCGGCTAGGGGCTTAGGTTTTGATTGTATAATCTTAAAGCTGTCTTCCACTTTCTCAACCTGTGAAAAACCAAAAGCAAAATTAAAACATATCTACATATTTTGTGTTTCACTTAAGGCAATGTTGACATGACTTCTGTTAGAATCCAATGTTGTACACAACATAAGCAATGGTTAGTAAAAAAATTTCCAGAAGAGGAATTGAGGGAAGGACTTTTCTTTGGCATGAAGAAGAGCGATGGTTTCACCACTTTTAATTGTAGAGGCAGAGAGAGCATTTTGGTATCCACAATTCAAGTGACTACCTTTTTGTGCTCACAAGTTCGTTGGCGAGAGGAAGTAAGTCTACTTCATCAGAATAGAGGGTTTTCTCCCTGACCATATCCCTTTGAAAGAGGCCTCAGAGTAAAGTGTAACTCTGTGGTTATAGTACTTACTGTGAGAATGGGCATTAAAGGCCCAAATATCTCCTCCTGCATTATCTGTGCATCCTCTGGAACATCCAACAAGATGGTTGGAGCTATCTTTCTGCCATATATAAAATGACAGCTGATGTAAAGAGAGTTCATCTAACTTATATATTATTGTTAACAGGCTAAATCCAACAAAGTCCATCGTACTCACAATTGATTCACATCCCTTTGGCCTCCAAGAACAATTTTGTCAGATACCAAATCATCATCCATGAGCATTGCCAAACGAGCAAAGTGGGATGAGCTTACAATGCGGGACATGTCTTTCGATTCCATTGGATCTTTCCCAAAAAATTGCTCCAATTCATATTTTAAGGCATCTATCTGCAGAGCAAGCATGCATAAAGAAATATATCTTTGAAACGTACTATTTCTGTTTCCACATAGACAACCTTACCAACTTTGGAGCAAAGTCTTTTGTTGTGATTATATAATCAACACCGATACAAGCTTGCCCATTATTGCATGCCCACTTTCCGTAAATTATCCTCCTAACAGCAACCTTAAATCTTCAAAAGATTAATCCATGAAAACAAATATAGAAAGCATAATTCAAGCTCTAGGAGAAATATATACTTGTAAGTTGATGTTTGAATCAACAACAGCTGGGCACTTTCCTCCAAGTTCTAGAATTACTGGCGTAAGATGCTTTGCGGCAGCGGCCATCACTATGCGCCCTACTCTTGCACTACCTGCAAACTCAACAGTTACTTCATAAAGCATTAAATATGAGCAAGTTAGACATGAAGAAACAATGACAATTTAAGATGAATGTGTCACTACTTTAATTATCCAAACTGCTATTAAACAAGGTACTGTAAAAAGCGCCTCAAACATGAAGAGTTGTCAAACTGTGCCAGTGAATAATTATGGTAGAGGACTTTGACTACAACTATTGTTCATACATGTAACTACAAGTGTTCCAATCTTTGAATGTCTGACGAAATTACAAAAACTAGTCAAACTGTGCCTGTGAATAATTATGGTAGGGGACTTGACTACAACTATTGTTTATACATGCAACTACAAGTGTTCCAATCTTTGAATGTCTGACGAAACTATAAAAACTAATTAAAGGCTAATTAACCTGTGTAGAGTATCTTATCCCACTTCTGCTCAAGTAGTGCAGTGGTTTCATCGACGGATCCTTCAACAACTCTTATTGCAGATTTGTCTAGATATTCCTCAACTAAATTGGATAGCAACAATGATGTAGCTGGAGCAATTTCTGATGGCTTTAGGACTACAGCATTACCAGCTGAAATAGCTCCAATGACTGGATCAAGTGATAGCACTAGAAAATAGAGACAATTTACGTTATTAACTGAAAGAAGCCTAATTTATAAAAGGATAGTTTAATAGATGGAACTACTAATGTCTATGGTGAGAACTCATATGATGCCATTAAAGCCCTCAAAACAGGGGGGAAAAGAGAGGAAAAGTTGAACAAAACGTGAAACTAGAGCAAACCTATAATAAGATATAATCCAAGCACCTCAAAAAAAAAAAAAGGTTATATATATAATATATAATCCAAGAAAGGTTTGAGCAGTTTAATGCAGGGAAAATACACAAATATAACGAGTCAAATCAATTTGAGAAGGAAATGAGATCCAACAATCATTATGTCACATAACAATGGGAAAGTAATCAAACTTGGAGAGATTATATGCACACTAATGCAGCATTAAGCATATAATAGAAAGACAAAAAAATAGTGAAATTGGGGCTTTGAGAATATAGTACTTAGAGTGAAAGTGAATGTACAGGAAACAAAAAAGTGAAAGCAACTTTAAATTTTAGGTGGAAAAGAATGTGGTATAATTTTGTTTTCATTTTTTTTTTTGAAAATTATATGTTATTATGAAATGAGTGTTATTATGAAATGAGAAGCGTGTGGCTAAACCAAGAAAAGGATACAAGAATATAGTGACAAAAAGAACAAAGAACACAGATGTTATAGCTCCAATACAAAGTGATTATATATAGTTACTAAAAGCACATGGATCAACAATGGTGATGTGTAGGGCCGAGAATTCAGAATTATGCAAATTAGGTTGTATGTAACCAGTTGTAGAAACTAAATTGCGTGAAAGCAGATTCTCTTATACTCACAGAAAGGAAAGTTCCATGTTGAGATGACCAGCACAACTCCCAAGGGTTCTGACACAATTTCTGCAGATGACGGATATGTTGTAAGTGAAGTTTTGACCTGAAAATTGTTGATAATTTGTATTAAGTTATACTTCTTGAAAAAATTCAAGGAGACAGCCACCACCTATTATTGTTTTTCTCAACCATAAAAGTGTTTATTTTTAATCACCTTTTCAGGAATCATCCAATGACTCAGCTCTTTTAGCGCCAATTTACATGAGGATTTTACCTGAGAAATCTGCATTAAACAGAAAGCTTACTAATTAATAGACTACATTGAGTAAATAGGTGAGCAAAAACAAAAAACAAAAATTTGCATATATATGCTTCATCCAATTAGCTCTAGTTATAAAGCAAATCAAAGTTACACTACTCATAAAATGAGAAAAAAGAAAAAAGACAGTTGAATGTAAAGAAACAGGACACAATTTAAAACTCAATATTGTAAGGACACCAAGTCAACCAACGAGAAAGTATTACACAGTGTCCTCTTAATTTGACACTAATCAAGTCATCCTGCCTAAACAGATTTGATGCAAAATTTTCATGAAGGCAACAATTAGACCTCATATGTTCTTAAGAGATGAAGTTGGTACAAAACAGAGTTGTGTTTCTTAACTTAATTAAACAATTAACTAGAAGTAGTTTATCATAAAGACAAACCAATTAAGATTATAATAAGTTAAATCTATGCATCATAAGCCTACATATTTTGTTACAGAAAGGAAACAACTAGACAGTGAAATATTATAAAGTAAATTAGTTTAATGCCTTTCAATTGACTTTATTTATTTATTGGTATTTAAGTGAATTCTAATGGAAACTTAACTAATGTAAGTACATTATCAAGAAAACAATCATTGATACCAATGTAATAGATTGAGCTCATTTAGAAAAACCATTTCATTAACCTTGCTACTAAAACCGGCCACAACCTAATATAGAACACCAATCTCAGCTGTATCACATATTTAACTACATCTGTGCACTCCAACCTTGTTGTTTTCAGGTTCATATCACTCTTCTACCTTTAATCTTTTAAAACTTGTGGTTTCCCCCTTCCTACTGCTTTGCCACTACTTTTTTTGTCATCTGATCATTAAGTCAGCAACTGTTAGCTCTATTAAGTTTAAACCTGCCTCTTCAATAGTGTTATTTGGATGCAGGCCTTAAAAATCATCCCTTCCCCCAACCTTTCCCTAAATATCCTTCATTATCCTTGGCTTGTTGTAATTTAAACTCAACTTTCCCTCATTAATTACTTCTGAACTATCATGTTCACTTGAGCAGCATTTATTTTTTCTTTTTAAAACATTTTGGTTCCTAATGTGAGCTGTTCATATAAAGTGACTAAATTTTAAGCCATTAACCTACTGTAACTGTCCTTTTCTCTAGGTTTGGTATCAGCTGGTGTGCAACATTTAGGATTCTAAGCACTGGCAGAAGGGGAGTTTCCTAAATGCAAATTGTTCCATCATAAAAGATTCCTTTGATGCAAATAACCAAAGAAAGATGCAAAGAACTGACATGTTTTTGTTTGTTTTTTTCCCCTTGTTTCCTATCTAGATTTGTTAAAATCATGTATTCTTCTGCTTTTATCCAGTTTTGAGCGCAACCAGGCAAAGTGTGATAGATAATTTTTTTTTAAATATTAATCATTAATAGAAATGGGAAAAAAAAAAGTTGTTCCTTTGTCAAATTAGATTCCAGAGTCTTATAACTTAAATCAAATAAGAGTATCACATGATACATATAGCTGCTCAAAAAAGATTAAAACAAATAATAATAATAAAAACTATAGATTAACCACATCCACAAGGCCCACAATTAATCTACTTGTTAATTGTTATAAGGCAAAGAAAAAGATTGAGTACCTCGGCAACAAAGGCTTCAAGTCCAGGCTTCGAGAGATCCTTATAAAGAGCTTCAGTAATGTCATTCTCCTTTTCTTCAAGCATCTTCTCAATACTCTTCAATTGTGACATTCTCCATTCATAGTTTGTTGTCCTGCCAGAATTAAAGCTCTTTCTGAGGTCCCTTGCAAGCAAAGCTGCTTTGTCTACATCAAACTTTGGCTTCTCTTCCACCTCTGCTGTCAATGATAGAGTTGCAGAACAACTCTTAAAGCTAAAACACACACACACACACACACACAAAGGAAATGAGTAATGAGAGAGAAAATGATGATACCATGAAAGTGTAAAGATAGAAAGAAAGATTACCTATAGGAAGTTCTGATAAGGTAGACAAAGGAAAGTTGTCTTTGTTTGGTCTTTCTTGTAAAAGGGTAAGAGAATGCTCTGCTAGCGCCAGCACCAACGGAACTGTATCATAAAAAAGAATAGTAGTATTGAGTCAAAGAGAATCACATGCATTCTTCTTGCATTATCTGTTGTCTTCTATATATGAAGCGCATCACAAGCACAAGGATTGGGGGTCTTTTTGCATGTTCATGGAAATTAAACTGCTCTATTTGTATGTCGCATAGCATCTTATGAATACATATTTTGTTAACCAAAGTAAATTAACTAGTTCTCTATATATCTTAGAGCAACTGAGTTTTGCAACGGAATAAAAAATGAAATTCTATTTACAATATGGAGTAAATGATTCTATACCTTGGAATAGTAATGCTGTTCAACCAAAAGGAGTATCCATATTTGCACAATGTATAAGGGATTATATAAAGCAAATTACTGGAAGTCTCAGACAAAAATAAAATGCACAAGCAAAAGATAATGGAGAACGTGGATCAGTAAGGGCAAATGTGAAAAGCAACGGTTCTAGTAGACTTGATATTATATGTAGTGGTCGATAAATTGTAAATACTATAATAGACCTTTATACTCCTTTATCACAAAGCTAATGCCTATGATCAAATTCTAGAAATGGACCATTCTGTTAGACTAAATACAGAGTAACCACAGAGAATATGAATTCAACAAACTAGAGGCTAGCATGAGCTGCTGCAATCACCTTTGGACTCAGAAAGAATGCTCGAATATTCAATGGCGCCATGAGGACTGAAGATGGCATGTTTCAGGCAATAAGTGGAAAGTAAGAACAAAGATTGATTGTAGTGTTGTACATGTTTCAAGTGTACTCTTCATAATAAAAAAAATAAAATAAAATAAAAAGAAAAAGAAAAAGAAAAGGTTTTTGTGTAGCTTGTGGGGGATCCCTGTTACAACAATGGGCGTTTCTGTTGAAAATATCTAGAGATGCCAGTGTTATTGACAATGTATTGTAATAGTTTTTGAGCTTAATAATATCTTACCTGATTCATTAAAAATGAACTAGACAGGCAATTGGGGACAATCTACTTTCCTACAATTTTTGGTTTATTTATTTGTTGCAAGGACTTAAGAGAAAAAATCTACAATAGTTTCAGGCATATTTTTTATTTATTTATTGGTAAATTACATTTTAAACCTTATAATTTAGGGGTTCTTTTAAAGATAATATTATTTTTTTGGTTAATTTTTTACTCAATATGCTCACTTTCATTATTCATTTAAATTGGCATTCTATTTCTTAGTAAACTAGTGGACATCCACATATGTCATTAAGAGTCAATTAACACTTTGATCTCAGGCTTCCACTTCTTTGTAAAATCTTAGAAGAGTCCGTTGAAAAGCATGGGAGAGAAGAAATATATCCCTATTGTATAGCATGATAACAAAAAACCAATTACATCAAGATATAAAAATATATTTTTTTTAAAATCCGGATTTCCTCCAAAGACACAAACTCACTGTATAGTGTATACTTATATATCTACACTACAGTTATTACTAAAAGGCAAAAGCCAAAAAGAAAAGTTTTGCAAAAAAAAAAAAAAAAAAAAAGAAGAAGAAGAAGAAGAAGAAAAAGAACTAATAAGGAAAAGAAACTTTTTTTTTTTTTTTTGGAAGTGCTGAAAAGACCCACAAAAGTTATTCTTGATATCTTTTGGTGATATTTGTTTAGTATATTTGTATCATGTGGTCAAATTCAGTATAGCTTTTTATACTTCTTTGGATGTATTCTTGAGCCCTGAATACAGTACATATGTGTTACATTCTCAATATCTTTGATGATTGGAGAAAGTTTGAATTATACTTCTTCATTACTTCCTGATTTAAGCGACATTCTTATCAACTGATACAATAGCTATTGCACCTGTTAATTTAGAGAATGGAAGCAGAAGGAAGTGGATTTGTGATTTAAATAATGTTGCCCCACATAAAGTTTACAAAATTTTGATGGGTATATAGTAACACAAGCACTTGTATATGACTGATAAAGTAATTTATAGACAAATGACACTAGAACATGCACAATGTGGATCACTTGACATGTGTGCGTGTGATCAAGATCGAACGATGATTTTTTTTTTTATTGAAATAAACTTGATTATTGTGCATGTGATCAAGATCAAATGATTTTTTTTTTTATTGAAATAAAATGAGATTTTCTATCTTTCAGTCAAAAAAAAAAAAAGAACTAATAAGGAAAAGAAACCCCCCTTTTTTTTTTTTTTTTGAAGTGCTGAAAAGACCCACAAAAGTTATTCTTGATATCTTTTGGTGATATTTTTTTAGTATATTTGTATCCTGTGGTCAAATTCAGTATAGCTTCTTAAACTTCTTTGGATGTATTCTTGAGCCCTAAATACAGTACATATGTGTTACATTCTCAATATCTTTGATGATTGGCGAAAGTTTGAATTATACTTCTTCATTACTTCCTGATTTAAGCAACATTCCTATCAACTGATACAATAGCTATTGCACCTGTTAATTTAGAGAATGGAAGCAGAAGGAGGTGGATTTGTGATTTAAATAATGTCGCCCCACATAAAGTTTACAAAATTTTGATGGGTATATAGTAACACAAGCACTTGTATATGACTGATAAAGTGAATTTATAGACAAATGACACTCGAACATGCATAATGTGGATCACTTGACATGTGTGCGTGAGATCAAGATCGGACGATGATTTTTTTTTTATTGAAATAAACTTGATTATTGTGCATGTGATCAAGATCAAATGATTTTTTTTATTGAAATAAAATGAGATTTTCTATCTTTCAGTCAAAAAAAAAGAAAAAAAAAAAAAAGAAAGAGATGACCGTGATTATAACCAATGGATTTTTTTTTTTTTTTTTTTTTTTTTTTTTTTTTTGGTTCCAACATAAATTTGACAATTTAATTGAAGAGATACTCAGCTAGTGACTTTGCTGTATCCTGGAGGTGAATTACCCAAACTCTATGTACTAGTGATACTATCAAAATTAATATATGCAAGTACTTTTAAATTATTCATAAAGTTAAATAAGTTTTGACTGAATAAAGATTATTATATTATGACTAGTACGTTAATAGTCATTATTACTATAGTTGTACTATAATTGTCCAAGGAGGTGGAGGTGCTAAGAAAATGGTCTTGAAAGAACTAAGTTTCATTTGGAAATATTCTCAGGGTGATTTTTACTAAAATCCTCAAAACCAATGGAACTTTTTTTTATGCATTCTAATTTTCCTCTTGACATAAAGGTTATAGAAAGGAAAGATATACAAAATGAGATTATCTGGCAAAATTGAATGATTAATTGGCATCCTTGCACATGTTCAATTGCTATATCCTATCCTATCAAAAAACAATTGTTATATCCTACAATTATGCAGCTTCTAAATCATCTGAAGTTTATGTGCTAATAAGAAAATGGAAAAGAAGACAAAAGCAGTGCATAAATAATTAAGAATTAAGACAAAAAGAAAAAACATGTACTCGTTCAGAATCTTCATAGTTTTTTTGCAATACTAGTTTCAAAGCAACACCATCAAGATATCCATAAAAATGTGGTTGAAGAAATGTGATAGACAAGAAGAAAGAAGAAAAATCAATAAGTACCTGAAGTGCCGCAAATGCTCCATAGAGATGTTCATCTTAACGGAAAGAAAGAAACAGAGAAAGAGAAACAGTGGCTCCAATAATTGGTCACTAACACCGTACTTATATTATTTTATATACGCCTTTTGTGTTGGGGAAAATTGGTTGCATGAAAAATATGTTTTCTGTTTTCGTACAAACGTGATAAAAGAATCCACACTCGCTATGATTCTCAGCCATTAAAACAGGAAGATAACGTTGAACATTGGTTTGATGTGTCCATCTCATATTCATAAAGGTACAGTTCTTCCATAACTTTATGCATGTAGGGGTCCTCTTTTGAAAGGGTTGTTTCAGAAGGACACGTGTCATATGGTTGAAAAGTATCCACCCATTTCAATACCCTGCATTATCACCTACTGCATATTCCAATGAATATTTCGCCACACGACACGTTCACACTTGTTTTATAGTGCACTAATTGCAGACTCAGTGTGTTGCCCATGATAAAATTTTAAAGTGAACTTATTATTTTTTTTTAAATTTAGATTAATAAATAGTAATATATTTCATAATTATATTTTCATTTATTATAGGGATAATCATACATGTAAAAAATATATAATTTATCTAGTACTAAAATCAAAACAATACAATTTTCTCAAGAATTCAAAAGGTAAGTTAGTGAAAATATTAATTTTTAATAAAAATTATAATATTTTATGTATCATTTAAGAGTATATGTAATTTGGAAATTATTCTTTTAGTTTTAAACAAACTTTTTTAAACCTAATTTTTTTTTCTACCATACAATCAAAAACATTGAGAAAAGTATTAAAAAATTAATAAAACTCAACAAAAACCTACAATTCAAAATAGAAAAAGAAAAGGAAAAATAAAACTAACATCAAAGTCAAAATCCTTCTCCCAGATATGTAAAACATATCAAATGTAATGTGGGAAGCCAAATATCCAAAGCATTATCATTCAAAAAATTTAGTAAGGTTTTGAAAAAACGCAATAGAAATATGCCGCTATTTCCAAGCAAAAGTACTGGTTATAACTTTATATATAATGATTGCAATTATTTATCCTATTTCCTAAAAAAAGTACAATTCCAAAGGGGAAAAAATAGATTTTTTTTTTTTTTTGGTGAAAAAAGAAGAAGTATTGTGTTAATGATGTCACATAATCTAATTAAACATCTAATCCAACAAAAATGAATAGGTAATTAAGTAAATAATTTTAAACACAAAATTGACTTTATTTTTTAAAAATCTCAAAGAATACACTAAGAGGATAAGGAAGATGAATATAAAATATTTGTAAACGCTTTAAATAATTACTCAAGCATCTAAGAACATCATATAACAAAGATATAATAATTTGTTGCTAATTTGTTAAACAAAATATTTACAAACTGTGAAAGGATTTTGCACAAATTCCATTGTTTTCAACTGAACTAATTGTTCTTCATTATATTGTCTAAATTATCCTATGGTTTTACAAATAAACTAAAACCTAACAATAATACAAAATATGACATTATAAAAGGATTTTTCCCCAAATCATATCAACAACAAACACCATTCATTAAAAGTATTTAGTGTTGTAAATAATTTGATAAAAAATTACTTGCATTAAGGAACACATGAATCAGTCAATAATAGGACAAGGAGGATACAAACCTCTAGTAAGACCTATGGGGCAGTTATCAGGTTGTATATTTTCTACAATCAATGATTAAGCAAGACTTGTGAATACATTTTATAAAACAATTTTTAATTTTTTTTATTCTTCATTGATTTCATTTTTTAGTTATAAACAACCAAAGGTAGATTTCTAAAAAGCACAAATATTCATCAATCTAAGGTAGAAATGCAAGAAAAATAAATAAAAAAGAATCCAAAAAACAATGAAAAAATAAATTGAGAGAGAGTTAGAAAAATAACATTTATTTGTCTAGGAAAAATATGCATAGAATGTGAGAGAGTGGAAAGGCAAAGTAATATGTAAAGTTAAAACCATCCAAGATGAATATGTATAGACAATACTTTTGTTTTTATTTTTATCATTGATTTATTAGTTAGTTATAAGTTATAATATCAAAATTAAAGTAGATAAATATGTAAAATTAAAACCGTCTAAGATGAATTTGTAAAGCTAATATATTTAAATATTTAATATCATAAAATTAACGGTAAAAAATAAATATGAAAAAGACTAATGATGTGACTAATGATATAGCAAATGAGGTGGCTGAATAGAAGCGTAGCAACAACAACAACAAATGTTACTCTTTAGCTTTTTTTTAAATATAGATATAAATGTGACATACTTTACTACCGTATCATATCTTGGTATTGATTTAAGTATCTAATTAAAAATATTATAGCTTAATAGTATTTAAACTTGTTCTCTATATTAGGAAAACGAATCTTTTTTTGTTTTTTTTTGAGAAAAAGGAAAACGAATCTTGAATCTCTCTCTTTTTGTAAATGTCAAATCATTATAAAGAAAAAAAAATCTAAATAAGGGTTAGAAGTAATGGGGTACATTGTAAAGCATAACAACGAATAAATCATATACTTTCGGCAAACTTTATACAAAGTTATTACAAATCAAGGTTATCCCCCACTGTCCAACCATCTTTCTACTCGCTCTACTCGATCGCTTTAATTGTCTAAGATCTCTAAAGATTGAGCACACTACTAAATTTGATACATGCTATCCCCACATATTCTAAATCTTCACACCCATAAAAATCACTTTAGAGAGAGGGAGAAAGGTTTGCTAGATGACAGAGAAAATACAAGAAAATACAAAAAATACAAGAACTACTACTTGTAAATGAAGTACAAAAAATACAAGAAGTACCCTATGCCTAGGGAAAAAAAAATGTTGTCTTATATTGGATTGTTATTGAAGATTAATGTGTTGAGTATGTTGTTTTCTTATTCATAAAAGCCCCTCCTTTTATAGGCAAAAGAAGTGCTTATTTTCAGCATTAGCTAGCTCCATAAAGCAACAGCGTAGTGAGCTTCAAGTCATCTATATATACAATAATAGACAAGTGTCTTCAAGTTTTCTAGGAATGTTCACGTATCTTCAAGTAATTGACAAATGTCATTCATTGCCACATGTAACATAAGAAGATAGGTGTTTTCTCTTACCAATTAAACACTCCTTAAGATAAGGAGTTCAGTTAGTCACTATTGATATCGTATTTTATCTGACCTCAATTAGCACGCCAAAAGGCTAGTTTAAGCCCTAAAAAATAAAAATTGTGCTTTTAAACATATGAAAATGAGTAATAACATGAGAAAACCCTTTTTATCCTAATCAAATGTTAATCTTATCATTTTAAATTACCCAAGAGTTCAAAATCCCAAACTTGCTATTTTTGGATAAGTTCGAACAATATTGACTAAACCCTAAAAAGGATTTGTCAAAAAGTTGACTTTTTGATCGAGATAAATTTTTGTCCATCTTAAATATCATAAAATTCCATTCAAACCAATAGTTCACGTGCCAAAACCAGAGTTAAAACTTAAAAGGGATGAATTATCAAGAAAACAACAAAACCCTGATTAAAAGTATTATTTTTCAGGTTAAAACGCCTTTTTTAGGGTATTTTTATGCAATAAAATGTACCAATCCAGCCACAACTTGTGAGAAATATTTGAAACAAATTGAAGCATGATGTGCTAGCTACCTTGCATAAAAAAGACTCGACAATATCCTTTCAAGATTAGGAGGAATGAATTTCCCAAGGAAAGTGTTACAGAAATTTCTATACAACGTCATCTCCCTTCCAAGCACGAAATCTCAACAACTTTAACTCCAAATTGCATGAGGTTAGAGCCTATGAAAACTATATATCCATAACTTTCTAGGTACACCAAGCTTGAAGAAATTCGATCCCCTGAAAACCTCCAAACAACAGCCTGAAAACAAGGTCAAAATAGAGGAAAAACCCGAAAATCAAAATACAGGAAAAAGATTGGATAAAGATCGAACCGGGTGAGGTGGTAGAATCCCATGGGTTAGCCACCCCCCCCCCCCCCAATTGCTATAGCCTCTTGTGGTTTCTCTCTCCTCCCCAATTTGTGTATATATACCTCTAGCTAGGGATAGCAATTGGGTGAGGTGGGGCCGAAGAATGGGGTTTTCACCCCGCCTTATATGGTTTTGTCTTGCCCCATCACACACTACTCCATATGATGAAGAAAATTTCTTTGCCCCATTCCTGCTCCGTAAAACTCTACTTCGTGTTAAGTTACCTCACATGTATTAAAAATTTTTTTTAATAAACCTGTTTCATTAATATAAATATACTTGAAATTACAATTAAATTTATCACATCAAATCAAACTAATTATTAACAATAACTGGATAATATTTATTCAAGTTAATTTAGTAACTTTGCAATAAACAAACTATATATCTCCAACAAAGATAATATTGAACAATGGAAAAGAAAAAAAAAATCACATGAATAAATTTAAGTAAACTGAATTGTGCTTCCTACTTAAATTTCCACTCACACTTTATGTTAAGAGTGTCTTATTTAATTATAAGATGAAAATAATTAAAACCTAGAAATTCTTATTAACTTACAGCCAAAAACAAAACCAAAAATTCATCAAGTAACTTTAAAAAATGTATACCAAACCCAAGTTATATATATATAGAATCAAGAACCTAACATTCAATTAAAAGGCCAGCCAACCTATTGTTTTTAAGCCTCCTAGTATCATAACATGACAAAAATAAACAATATGATTAATATCACATAATTTAATATATATAATTTATCTAAAATCATAATCGTTTGATGAGGCAGCTTGCGCTTGTCAAAGGTTAGTGAGGCAACAAAAGTCTAAAACTGGTACCTTATGTCTAACCGTGCTTCTTCAATTTGATTTGTAAGTATAGAGAGAAGAGAGAGAAGCAAAAAATCACGTTGGGTAGAATAAAATAAGTTAGCATTAATTTGTTTGTTTAAATAGTAAGAATTTAGAGTATGAAAAAATTACAAGTATAATCCTTATCAACATGGGGCGGGGAGAGAATGGGGTAGGGCTAAAAAGCCTATGCCCATCCCCACCCCATCCCGTGATATGAGACTAAAATCTTACTCTATCCCCACCCCACCACCTTTATGGGGTGGGGAAAATCTACGCAGGAAGAAGTAGGGAGGGGAGGTTAAGGCAAGGTGGGACAAAACTGCCATCCCTACCCCCAACTCTTAGAAATTCATGAAGAAAATCTCAAAAAATTCCCTACCTCTCCCATATTCTTTAGTTTTTTCTGTAGATATTTCTCTCTCTCTCTTCCTCCCAAAAATAACTCTCTAAATCAAAAACTCCAACCCCTCTCTTCTTCATTTTCTCCATTCAAAACTCATAGGTAAGTTACGAAAAACCTTCATAGAGCAAGGGTAGTATAGCTTCAACCATAGCTTCACTACCCTTTCTCTTTTATATTGTAAATATCTTCACCATCTATAAAAAGCTTTACTTTTCATGCACTTTTAGTTTCTGTGCATTTTTTAATTTTTTGTTATTTACATTACTTTATGTCATTTATCTTCCCTTGCACCTTTACTTTTATGTCATTTACGTTATCTCTTTTTCCCCCTTTTTTTAAGCTTGTGTTCTTCCATTATACTTGATATGGATATAAGCTATGTGGATTTACACATAGACATGCTAAAACCCATTGATATAAAGCAAGAAACCAATCTAACACCTTTGTAAATCTTCACATTCCAAACTAGATGGTGAATGTGTTAAGGTTCTGTTAGTGAATTGGGGATAAAAGTGTGTTGATCACTTCAAGGGGACCTGACCTCCATGGAAGATTAGAGAGAGAGAGAGAGAGAGAGAGAGAGAGAGAGAGAGAATGAGCAATGTATTATTCATCAATCCATGAATGAATCTGTTATAGTGGTTCCTTCCTTTACCCGTGTAATCCTAACTAACTCCCAGTACATTGATACAACTAACTCACATTCTTAACCACCCATCACTCTATTAACTAGTGTGGTAATCTTTAACCCCATGGTAACTAACTAATAACTACCTATCTATTACATCCAATAAAGCTCACATGTGCCATTACACTGCAACTGGAATATAGATTCCCAACATTACCCCTCTCATTCAAAGCACCTTGCCCACAAGGTGAGGAAAAGAGAGTTGTAGCTGATGTAGAGATTCCCAGGTTGCATCATCAGGAGAGGCACCTAACCACTGCACCAATACTTCAGTGATGACCTTAGACCTCAAAGACTTAGTCCTTTTCTGCAGAATAGCAATAAGTTCAGTAAACACTTTACCAGAATCATCAACAGGAGCCAAAGTAGGTAGAGGTGTGACATGCTGGCCCAACTTCAATTTCAGACATGACACATGGAATATAGGGTGGAGTTTTGACTCTGATGGCAAATCTAGCTTGTAAGACACACTACCAATCTTCTACAATACCTGAAATGGCCCAAAATATCTTGAGGACCTACCCTTGGAAGCAAATGAATGCTGCCAATAGGGCTGCAATCTCAGAAAAACCCAATCCCCCACTGCAAAAGACCTATCTTGCCTGTGCCTATCAGCTTGGGTTTTCATTCTAGCTTGAGCAGTAGCCAAATGAACCTTTAAGGTGTCCAGAACAGCTTGCCTTTAACTCAATAATGAATCCAAAGCATCCATCCTAGTTGTACCAAGCACATAACCTTGGAGCTTAGGGGGAGGGAAACTATACAAAGCTTCAAAAGGAGTTAACTTCAAACTAGTATGAAAGGAGGAATTGAACCAAAATTCAGCTAATGGTAGCCAAGAAGCCCACTAATAAGGTCTATCACTAGTGAAGCCCTTAAATATTGCTCTAAACTCTTATTCACAATCTTAGTTTGCCTATCTGTTTGAGGATGGTAGGCAGTGGACATAGCCAAAACAGTGCCTTGCAATCTAAACAACTTAGACTAAAATAGGGAAGTGAAGGTGGCATCCCTAGCACTCACAATAGAAGAGGGCATGCCATGTAGTTTAAAAATATGATGCATGTAAAGAGAGGCAATCTTGGCTACATTATAGGAATGGGAAATAGGAACAAAATGCACATACTTGGTTAATTTGTCTACCACCACCAAAATAACCTTAAACCTCACAGACTTAGGAAGACCCTTCACAAAGTCTAAGCACACATCAGTCCAAGGTGTAGTAGGGTAGGCAGTGGTTGAAGGATTCCAACAGGGGAAGATGTATATCAGACTTAATCCTCTGGCAAGTATCACAATCCCTGATGAACTTCTTAAGGTCAGACTTTATCCCATGCCGATAAAAGTCACTCTTGACCCTCTGATAAGACTTCAGGAACCCAACGTGGCCAGCCAAGGGGCTGCTATGAACATGATGCAAAAATTGAAGCTTAAGAGGACAAGATGGACCAATGTAGAACCTGCCCTTGTAGAATAATAAACCATTTTGAAAAGTGAAGCCCTTAGAAGGAGTACCAGCTTGGACAACAAAAATGAGTTGTTCGACAGACTCATCTAATGAATAACTATCCTTCAATACATCTAACCAAGTAGGATCAGTAACTATTAAAGGCATCAAGCAACTTGCTCTACAATCAGAACTAGAAGTAAGCAAGTCAGAATCAATCCCAAACTTTCGAGACAAAGCATCAGCTACCCTATTATCACTACCCCTTTTATATTCCACCACAAAGGCATAGCCCAAAAGTTTAGCAAGCCACTTCTGTTAAGATGGGGTAGCAATTTCTATTCAAGTAAAAACTTAAGGCTCTGGTGATCAGTTTTAACCACAAAAGGTCTTCCCAACAGATAAGATCTCCATTTTTTGACTGTAGAAGCTAAAGCCATCAGTTCAGTTTCATAAGTGGATAAATGGAGGTATTTGGCGTTCAAAGCTTGACTATGAAAGGCTATAGGTCTCTAATCCTGCATCAGGACAGCCTTTAAACCCCTCCTTGAAGCATCACACTCAATTACAAATGGCCTAGAAAAATCAAGAAGAGCCAACACAGGAGATTGAGTTATAGCCTCCTTCAACCTTGTAAAGCTTCCAAAGCCTTATCACTCCAATGGAAAGAATCCTTCTTAAGGAGATGAATTAAGGGTTGTGCAATGGTCCTATAACTCTTAATAAATTTCCTATAATATCCAGTCAGCCCTAGAAAACTCATCGCCTTGACAGAATCAAGTATTGGCCATTACACCATAGTTGAAATTTTCTTGGGGTCTACCTTGACACCTTTACCATAAATTATATGACCCAAGTACTCCACCTCAGTGCACCCAAACACACACTTAGACTGCTTAGCAAATAACTGGTTTGACAATAACACCTCCAAAACAGTCCTAAGATGGGATAAATGAGTATCTATGGACTGACTATAAACCAAGACGTCATCAAAGAACACTAGGAAAATTTTCCTCAGACAGGGTCTAAAGATAGAATTCATTAGGGACTGAAAAGTGGATGGTGCATTAATCAACCCAAAGGGCATGACCAAAAACTCATAATGCCCTTCATGAGTTCTAAAAGCAGTTTTATGAACATCCTTACTCCTCATCCTAATTTGATGATAACCTAACCTAAGGTTCAACTTAGAAAATGTTAGGACATATGTGATTCATGTTAGGAACATATGTCAATATTTATGTAATTGACTAATCCTTTGACAAAAAGCATTTTACTTGTAACTGGGTAGATCTAAGATGTGTTTAATACTTCAAGAAACCCGTTTCAAGATCAAGTGTTGAAGCCTTTCAAGTCTGTCCAAGAAACAAGCTAAATAGTGTAAATTCATTAAAGCTCGACAGCTGCATCTATCAAACTTAAGAAAGCTGTTCCAGCCTGTGTGCTCGACACTTGCTCGACAGCTTCTATCTGTCGAGGTTTAAGAAAAATAGATTTTCTGTTTCTATTTTCTTGGGATTCGTGAATATGTCTTTGGGCCTTCTTTTCTCCTAACCCTAGACATATAAAAGGATTGTTTTAAGGGCCTTTAAAGTGTTTGCAAGTTGCACAAGCATTGAGCAAAATCTATTCAAGCAAATTGTGACCGAAAACAAAGTTTTGTTCTAGTTCATCTTTTGTGAAGAAGTTGCTATGTATGTGCACCATAGGGTTTTGTGACCAAGCATCTTCTGGATCTTCATCGTGTGATGAATTGAAGAGCTTTGCAGCCAACAAACTTCTCTAGTTGGTGATTGAAGTCGCGTATTGGTATCCACGTAATTGGTTAGTCACGTACTTGGGAGCCGTGCATCAAAAGGAGAAATTGTTATTATAGAACAAGTCCAATTGTGTATTAGGGTAAGGGTTTAACTGTAGGTTGGTATAAGGTACTGGGATTCCTTTACTTTTAACCGCTTGTTGTGATAATAGTGGAATTTCGGGAGTGGTGACCTTAAAATCACCCGGTGGGGTTTTTGCCGTGTAGGTTTTCCCCATTCGTAAACAAATCACCGTGTCAATTTATTTTCCGCTGCATACTTTAGTTAATTGGTGATTTGTTTGTGCTACCACGCTCATTGTATGTAATTAACTTAATTAATTCACTTGACTAAATTAATTGATTAATTTATCACAAGGGATCAATACGTTTTTAGCCTATCAGAAAACACTAAAGCACCTGCCAATTCATCTAATAGCTCATCCACAATTGGAATAGGAAATTTGTCTTTAATAGTGGCCTTATTAAGAGCCTTATAATCTATACACAAACGCCAGTTGCCATCAGCTTTCCTCACAAGTAAAACAAGTGAAGAAAATGGACTCTGGCTAGGCTGTATTGACCTTACTTCCAACAATTCATTTTCTATCTTTTCAATTTCAAATTTTTGGAAATAAGGGTACCTATATGGTCTCTCACAGATAGGTAGGGTGCCCTCCTTGAGATTGATGCTGTGCTCATGGCCTCTGATGGGAGGCAGACCAGTAGGAACAACAAAGACTTTGGAGAACTCACCCAACAAGTCAGCCAACTCTAGTGGAAGGTATGGTTGGACAGTGACAACAAGATCTGTAGTAGTGATTTGTAGCACTAGGCCCTTTCTAGTTGACCCACTAAAAAGCTTATTAGCATCAGAAATGGTTGAAGAAGCAGCAAGCTGCAACCCTTGGAGACCCTCTTTCCCATATATAGGAACATCATAGTTAACAAGTGAAAGTTTCAGCTGATTACCCCTAAAGTACTCAACCATTGAGTACCCAAAACCACCTCACAACCTCCCAAATGCAAGATATTAAAGTCCAAAACAAACCTATGCCCTTGTAAAGTGATAGTGACCCCATGACAACTCCCTAAAGTCTTAAGACTTGTTCCATTAGCTACTCTAATCTCCAATATCTAAGAGGTATCCAGGTGCAAATGTAACACTGGTAACACAGTAGCATCCAAAAAATTATGGGTGCTCCCAGAGTGAATGAGAGACAGCACATCATGATTCTGGATCCTACCTTTTATCCTCATGGTATTAGAAGTAGGATTCCCTACTAATGTATACAATGTGATCTCACAGGGTCCACTCCATATCTTAAACTGACATCCTTATTATCTAGCAAGACTACATCCTCATTAATCTCCACCAGTTGTACCCTTGAAGGTTTAGGCTCCAACTCCATTATCTCTTCCAACAAAAACAATTTAGCTCCTTTACACTTATGCCCCATCTGCCACTTCTCATCACAATTGTAACAAAGCCCCAGTTTCCCTCTCTCCACCATTTGTGCTCTAGTCAGCCTTTGTAAAGGAACCTTAGTTCTTGACTCCATTCTAGCTTCCAACTTAGGTGTTCCCAAGACTAAAACTTTACCAGTATCCATTGAATTCCTAATTCCCTTCCTACTATTAGTTAGGTATTCTTCTTGAATTTTTGCCAATCCAAAGGCTTCATTAAGAGTTTTAGGGACCAACATCTTAACTAGTAGTCTAATCTCATCCTGCAATACACTTAGAAAACAACTTAATTTGTGTGACTTAGATAAATCAAAGATCCTATTAGACAAGATTTCAAAGTTACCTTTGTAAGCAATCACAGTGGATGTTTGTTTGAGTCTAGTGAGTGCCTCCATATGATCATCATAAGCTGTGACACCAAAACGAGTCTGCAAGGCTTTGATGAAGACCTCCCAGCTAGAAGATCCACTTGCTTGCTTTGCATCCTGAAACCAAATAAGGGCTTCTTCCTCAAGATGATACGAAGCCATCATTACCTTCTGATGCTCAAGGGTGTTGTGATATGAAAAGAATTGGTTAGCTTTACAAACCTAACAAGTTAGGTCTTCTCCATGAAACCTTGGAAAATCCAATTTCAAATTCTTATGGGAATTGAGAGGTGAGGACTCTAAATTTCCCCCATTATTGTTGATGAGAAGAGCTCAAGAATTTGAATTTGGAATTTGGCGCTTATCCTTTACTTCAGCAATCCTTTGCATGAACCTAGTAATGGTCTGCAATTGCTTCTGGATTTCTTGTAATACTTGTTTGTGATTCTCAGAAACCTTAGCTAAAGCTGCAATTTTTCTTGAATTCTGTTTCTCGGAGTTTTGTGAATTGGAATTTTGGGAAGTGGAATGAGTTTCCGTCATGGTAGTATGGAAGGATCAAATGCTTTGATACCAAATGTTAAGGTTTTGTTAGTGAATTGGGGATAAAAGTGTGTTGGTCACTTCAAGGGGACCTGACCTCCAAGGAAGATGAGAGAGAGAGAGAGAGAGAGAGAGAGAGAGAGAGAGAGAGAGAATGAGCAATATATTTTTCATCAGTCCATGAATGAATCTGTTATAGTGGTTCCTTCCTTATACCCGTGTAATTCTAACTAACTCCCAGTACATTGATACAACTAACTCACACTCTTAACCACCCATCATCACTCTATTAACTAGTGCGGTAATCTTTAATCCCATGGTAACTAACTAATAACTACCTATCTATTACAACCAATAAAGCTCACATGTGCCATTACACTGCAATTGGAATATAGATTCCTAACAGAATGGAGGACTAGCCTTGTGCACGACCATCCTAGTAGGAATATGAAGATTTAACAAAGGAGGGTCTTCCTAGTTTAAATCCTAAACCTCAAATCTGTACGATAAATGAAGGAATAGCCTCGTGCATCACCATATTTGATTTTAGGGTTTATTCAAGGAAGATTTTTTCTATATTATGTCTTTTAGGGAAGGTAGGAAAAAAAAAAGGAGAAAATGGGAGATAAAATATTTTGGTGAGTGTTTGGTTGGAGAGAGGGAAGGAAAAAAAATTTGGTGGGGCTTGGGTGTTTTCTACCCGTGCCCACCAAAATGGGGAGAAAATTGGATGGAAAATGCTCATAATTTGAGCAGACAAAAATTCCCATGTGCAAAGTGCACACGAGTTTCGTTCTTTGCCAATTTGCATCTTTCTTTTTTTTCCTTTGATTTTTGTATCTCTGTCATACTATTTGTCTTAGTTTTTTTTAATTCTTTTTTTTTTTCATCTTCTTTGGTTTTTGTCTTTTCTTATACTTCTCATTTGGTTTTTTTTTTTTCATTTTTTTGTCTCTCTGTAATACTATTTGTGTCAGTTTTTTTTTCTATATTCTTTTTTTTCATCTTCTTTGGTTTTTGTCTTTTCTTATACTTCTAATTCGTTTTTTTTTTCCATCTTCCTTTGGCTTGTGCTCTTCAAAAAAAAAAAAAAAAAGTGTCCATACACAAGTTTTTAATAAATAAATGTGTTAGTTTTTTTTTTAATTTAATAAGGATATAATTGTAAATTTATACCAACTTCATTTCCCACCAAACAAATGAGTGTTTTATCTCTCCACTTTTTAATCATCCCAACCAAACACAAATGAGAGAAAATTAAATCTCGTTTATCATCACACTTTAATTTCTATCCATTCCTCATTTTCTATCCTCCCACTTTTTCACCACTCCAACCAAACGGATCCTCAAAGTTCAAGGATGGTTCATGGTGCTAGCTAAAGAGCTAACATCCTTGAACCTTTGCATCCATGAGAAGGTGACAAGGAAAAATAAAAAGAGCTTTAATGTAAAGTGCATAATTTAAAGGCAATGAAATATAAAGAGCATAATTTAAAGGAATTTATATACATCATTAAAGGAAAATAAGGCCATTATCTGAATTTAAAGGAACAAAGGATTCCCTTCCCCACCCCCCCCCCCCCCAAAAAAAAAAAAAAACAAATGAACAAATGATTTACTTTCCACAAATTGAAGACAAAAAAAAAAAAAAAAAAAAATTGATTGTTTAGAGTAAATTAAGGAATTGAAGCAACCAATTATATTGATATGAAATTTAAAATCAAAATATCCATGTAACAAATAAATAGTTGACATTTTTTAAATTTTATAATTCCCATTATAAATATAAGTTCTCTTTTCTTGTAATGTGTTATCAATCAACTGAATATATCCCATAAAAAAAATTAATCTAAATGTAAAATGTAACCATTTAACCTTTGGTGGTATGGCCGTAAGTATTAGTATCCAAACCAAATTAATTGCTTGGGTTCTTTCATTCTTATGTTTTCTTTTTGTTCCATACTATTTCAAATTTTGACAAATTCAGTAGACAACAACAAAATAAAAACAAAACAAAAAACCATAATATGGAATGCGAAAATTTTTAGAAAAGTTTTATTAGGAAAAAAAATAAAAAACAAAATAAAAAACTGATCATGGAGAAATTTTTGTATCCATTGGTATGAGCCAGTGAGTTCTACAAGACCAGTTCCCGTCAAAGTCCTTTCAGTTCTAGTTCCCACCATTGGAGTCCTAAAACAACGCAGTAGATATCTATGTGCTCTTGAGGAATCTCTTTGATTACTACTTCTTCCCATATTTCCTGCTGTTCTTACAAGAACACCATGTCAGCTATTAGAGAGCTTGCTCTGTCCTCTCTTTTTCAGGTGTTATTTCAAAGCTTAACTTCACCTGACTTAGCGAAGATTTTTCACCAAGGGAAAATTGAGCTATGTCAGGATGGGAACGTTGCTGACAATCCATGCAGTTCTGGATGATGCAGAAGAGAAGAGAGGCAGATGACAAACAAGCTCGTGAAGGTGTGGTTGGATGAGCTTAGAGACTTGGCTTATGATGTGGAGGATAATCTGGATAGTTTGGTACTGAAATTATTATGAAAATGTTATGGATTTGAATTTGGGTACTTGAATATGGACTTGGATTTGGATTTAAAATGTCTTGTTTCCAAATCAATAAATTTTTTTGTTTGAATTTATTTTTTACCTAGAATTTTTTTTTTTTTTTTGAGGGTCTACCTAGAAAGATTTGAAACTATAAAATTTAAATCAATTGAAGAATGGCAATAGGATTCTAAAATTTCATGGACTCATATGTTGTTTTTTCATGGAAGATAGTTTCATCCTATTGTGCCCGTTTTTTACGATTGCTCTATATCTTCAAACCAAGACATCAATTGGTTTTTGGTGTATATAGAGATCAAACCTCATATATCTTTTTCGACCGCAAGAGACTTTACTTGTTAAATTAACTAGAACCCACTCTATAGACTCATATTTTTTATCAAAAGATTTCAAGGTTTTAAATTCTTGGTGGATTTAGCTAAATCCAAATCTTTAATCTTTTTAAACTATTCAAACAAAGTATTTAGATTTTAATTACCTAAATTCATATCCCACCCAAATTCTAGTATCTATTACTATTAATAACATGATTCTCTGCTCGGGTTTCAACATTTTGCATATTAAAATACCCTCACATAAATTCTTCAACTCTCTAAAATGCCTTTATCTTTTAGTTAAATAATTTTAAATTAAAAAGCATAAACTGGTTAAAAGAGTAATTTACTGTTTATAAATTTTAGGCGTTTTCCTTTATCTTCTCCATTCAATCTAAAATTTAGGGCAATATCTCTATTTCATTTTTAAACATTACTCTACGCCATCTTACCTCTTTCTTTTAAAAAAATACAAACAATTATTTATATATCACTTTTAAATATTATAACACTAAACCAAAAAAAAAAAAAAAACAAATAAATAAAAAAAGTATTATTGCATACACAAAGCATGTGGGATGAGTCTAGTGTGTGTGTGTGGTGGGTAAAAATATAATTCTGTTGACTTTCTTACAATAAATTTGTTATTTGAAGGAGCATCTGCTAAAACTAAGTACATCATAAGTCATCCGGAAGGTGCCCTTGGTAGAAGGTACTTGAAAGGGTTAGAATGTGTACCTAATAGGATCAAAGAGTATGTACTTAGGAGTGACAAAGGGAGTTCTCGACCTAATGCACCTCGGCCAAGTCAGAGAGAGTTTCTGGGAGTGTCTGAGAGAGTGTTCCGAAAAGTCTCCTTGGCTAAAGGGAGTCCTCAGCCTAATGCACCTCAGCCAAGTTAGAGGGCGCATTTAGGAGTGTCTAAGAGAGTGCTCCAGAAAGTCTCCTTGGCCAAGTCAAAGGGGTACCTGGGAGTGTCTGAAAGAGTCCTTCGGAAATTCTCCTCGCCCAAAGGGAGATAATCTCTTAAAGGATCAAAGCTCTAAGAGACTAAAAAAGAATGAGAAGGTGATAGAGGGAGCGTATTCTTTTCCAAATGGTCTCTCCCCCTTTTATAGAGAACCCTGCGTTTGTAGATGTTCAAGGAAATGTGTATGCTTAATGTATAGAACATGTGTCACCATGCATGGTTTTTCAGTACTAAATGTGCCAAATTTTAATTCGTCGCATTCACTTTGTTTAAAAATTAGACCCCCAACAATAGCCCTCCAGTTTCTATTTGCCTAATTTAAGGAGAGGAAGTGGACAATGGATGCACTCTTGGGACCTTGGCTAACTAATGGTTTGGCCATACTTGGGTAGATCAGCCTTTAGAGAATAATGACAGTGTTGGGCTCAACCGTACCTAAACTGGCCAGGATTTTGACCTAATGGTGGCTTTAGGCTTAAGCCATATTTAGGCTAGCTAGGATTGGGCTTGGCCATACTTGGGCTGGCCAGGGTTTTGATATAATGGCGGCACTGGGCTTGGCCAAGGTTTTGATATAATGGCTGTGTTGGGTTGGGCCATACCTAGACTAGCCAGGATTTAGAGATGATGGCAACACTAGGCTCGACCATACTTGAGCTAGCTAGGGTTTTGAGATAATGGCGGCGTTGGGCTCGGCCAAACTTGGGTTAGCCAGAATTTAGAGATGATGGCGGCGCTAGGCTCGGCCGTACTTGGGCTAGCTAGGGTTTTGAGATAATGGCGGCGTTGGGCTCGGCCAAACTTGGGTTAGCCAGAATTTAGAGATGATGGCAGCGCTAGGCTCGGCCGTACTTGGGCTAGCTAGGGTTTTGATATAATAGGGGCATTGGGCTTGGCCATACTTGGGCTAGCCAAGATTTTGATATAATGGTGGCGCTAGACTCAACCATACCTGGGTTGGCCAGGATTTTGGTTATCTAGATGCCTTCTGAGAGAAACTTACAAGAGTCTTCTATGATAGACCACCCTAACACATCCCCTATTTGATGTGTGGCTAATAGTTGCTTTTATGCAAGGACTAGACTTTAATCTCAAGTTGTACCATAACTTCAGTCTGGCTTCCCACAGATGGCGCCAATTGTAGTGGGTAAAAATATGATTCCGTTAACTTTCCTACAATAAATTTGTTATTTGAAGGAGGCTCTGCTGAAACTAAGTATATCATGAGTCATCAGGAAGGTGTCCTCAATAGAAGGTGTCTGAAAGGGTTAGAGTGTGTTCCTAATAGGCTTAAAGAGTATGTACTTGGAAGTGTCAAATGGAGTCCTCAACCTAATGCATCTCGGCTAAGTTAGAGAGAGTTCATAGAAGTGTCTGAGAGAGTGCTCCGAAAAGTCTCCTCGACTAAAGGGAGTCCTTGGCCTAATACATCTCGGCCAAGTTAAAGGGAGCACCTAGGAATGTCTGAGAGAGTGCTCTAGAAAGTCTGTTCAACCAAAAGGAGTCATCGGCCTAATGCACCTTGGCCAAGTTAGAGGGAGCACCTAGGAGCGTTTGAGAGAATGCTACAGAAAGTTTCCTTGGCCAAAGGGATTCCTCGGTCTAATGCACCTCAGCCAAGTAAAAGGTACCTAGGAGTGTTTGAGAGAATGCTCCAGAAAGTCTCCTCGGACAAAGGGAGATAATCCCTTAAAGGGTTAGAGCTCTAAGAGAATTAGAGAGAGAGAGAGAGAGAGAGAGAGAGAGAGAGAGAGAGAGAGAGAGTTCTCTTTTCCAAATGATATCTCTCCCTTTTATAGAGAACCCTGTGGTTGTTGATGTTCAAGGAAATGTGTAGGCTTAATGTACAAAATATGTGTCACCATGCATGACTCTTTGGTATTACATGTGCCTAATTTTAATTAGTTGCATTCACTTTGTTTAAAAATAACACCCCACCAAAAATATATATATAAGCTGTCAAAATAGTTAATCTTTTTTTTTCCATAATAAATTTCTTAAAATAGTTTACTAATGTATGCCCTTAGGGCACATGCTAGTAAAACTCTTTCATTAATGATGATACCAAAAATCATTAGTGAGTTGCGTAGTCTTCATGTGCTCTAGACAAAACATGCAAAATAGAAACAAAGAAGACCCTACAGAGAGCATCGGTGTGGTACCGACCAAATACCTTCCGAAGGTTAAGTTAAAAAGAATTTCTACAACTCTAAAGTGTTAGAGCTGGGAAAAATTACACGTTGCTTGGTTTGTAAGGGATTTCGGGTTTTTTATAGTGATATAGAGCTGACCTCTATTTCTAAATGGAGAAGGTATTTCCTTGTAGAGAAAATCCTCTTTAATGCCCATATATCGTGGGATTATTTCCTTGTAGGGATTCTGGGCGTGAGATGCAAGACATTTGCATATTATGTTTCTTGGAGACCACTTAGGTCACGTGGGTGCCATGTGGCTTCACTATCTGTCTCCCTTGCGTCCAAGGACGAACCCAGGATTTTAAGTTGGGGGGGGCCGGAGATAAGCAAAAAAAAAAAATTTCAAATACGCATCCATATAGTATTTATAAACTATCAACCAAGAAAAATACCCAAAAAATCATTGTTTCTTAATATATTAAGATACAATCATCTACTAACAAAAATAAAAGACATAAAACACTATTGTTTCTTTATACAATCATCTATGAAAAAGGAACTCGACGCTCTTTCAAATTTTCAAAATCATCCACGATTGAATCCAAACTAAATGTCGAAGCTATATCCTTTTCAATGTATAACATCAAAGAGTCCGTCAAAAAATCATTTTCCAATTTGTTTCGAAGGTCAGTTTTGACAACTTTCATAGCTGAAAATGCTCGCTCTGTAGTAGCAGTAGAAACTGGAAGAGTAAGCACAAGTCTCACCATTCTATAAACAAGTTTGTAGTGTTCTGAATTTCCAGTTCTCACTAACCATTGAGACAACTCAGATAAACTTTTCAATTTTTTGAACTCTAGATCCTGGACTACATTATGCTCAAAATGATAAAGCTCCTTCTCCAACACTTGTTTGTCATAATCTGTGAAATCTTGTGGATAGAAATTCTTTACCAACAAACAAAGATCACTACTTCTGAAAGATTTTAATGCCTCTCGAGGTTCTAAAGCTGAGCTAAGCCTAAGTAACTCCATTGCATATTCATTAAACCGATAATTCAATTCCTGTAGTTGAGAATCTATTGTAGCATAAAAAATATTTACTCGATAATGATGCTCAATTGTAACGTTATCTTGCTAATTATGAGCTCGACCTCGCCTCAGAACATAACGAGCATTCATATCCAGGACATTAATGCAATGCTTCTCACAAAATGATATCACATTGGTGAGTAAGTCATCCCATCCATCATCTCTAAATTTTTGGATAAGTGCTTTAGTAGATGAAACTAAATGCATGGCATTTAAAATGTCTTGAGATTGGCTTTGCAAAGCTTGACAAAGTTTATTAGTGATCTCTATAGTTTCCTTCTCAAGATGCAAGATGAAGACAAATTCAAATGAAGTTAAACCCTCATAAGCTGACTCTGCTTCTGCCCGATGTTCTCCATCAATTGCATAATCAATTATATTATGTAAAACTTCAACAGTTGAAGTAAACATCTTTAATAAGCTAGAAACTGATCTGAAATGTGAACTCCAACGTGTTTCTACAGGTCGTTGTAAAGTGCCAATTTGATTAAGTCCACTTCCAGTCTCAAGCTCTTCAAGATCAATCAAACGTGCTATTTCATTAGCATTGGCAACTTTCAATTGCTCATTACGCTTACATGAAGCATTAACAATTTTGATCAGAAAAAGCAATGTAAGAAAAAAATGACTAATGGGGACAACTTGTTTTGATGCTTTTACTAATGCCAATTGTAAGCGATGTGCAAAACAATGGATATAGTAAGCATATGGGCAATCATTTAAAATCAAAGCTTGTAATCCATTCCACATACCTCGCATGTTGCTTGCTCCATCATATCATTGGCCTCGAATATTTTGTATATCTAAGTAATGCTGAGATAACAAAGAATATATATCCCCTTCTTTAGAGTCAAAGCCGCAGTGTCAACAACATGAATAAGCCCAAAAAAGCATTCTTTCACAAAGCCTTCTGCATCAACATATCTAAAAACCACAGCCATTTGCTCTTTCATGGACTCATCACGAGCTTCATCAACCATTATGCAAAACTTTGCATCACCAATTTCTTCCCAAATGGCCTTCTTCACTTTGGCGAAGAAAACATGTAGAATTTCCTTTTGAATCCTAGGTGATGTGTAGGTTGCATTTTTGGGAGCTTTTTCTATTATTTCAGCAACCTTCTCATTCCAAAAAGTCACAATACTCAATGATTCAAAAAAGTTCCCACGATTTAATGAACTACAACTTTCATCTCGACCTCTAAAAGCTATAGCTTGAAAGGCAAGATATCAGACAATATAAATTGAGGCCTTCAGTTGCAACCGATTATTTGCAATTTGTTCAGTAGTGAAATGATCAACTACCCTTTGTAAATGCTGCCCTTGGTTCATCAAATCCTTACACATTTGCTCGGCAACTCTATGAGCTGAGTTAGGATCTTTTCTAATATGACCTTGAAAATAACAATCTTTGCCCCCAACCTTTTTCCAATTCCTAAATCCACCAACAGTGAATGTATTTTGTCCCACAACCCTTTTTGAATTATGAAAGACAAAGCAAGGTAGACAATAAGCTGCATCTGTCGTAGGAGAATATTCAAGCCATGTTGAATTATATTCAAACCAAGAAGCTTGAAAGCTACGATTGTGCTTTCCACTTTTTTTGAATGTCTTTAGAGGAGGTTGGTGTGGACCCTTTATAATGTAAGCCCATCGAATTTCATCACGTTGATTAACATGATATTTGCATATTTGTTTGCGAGTTCTGGGATCATAATCCAAAGAATCAAGGTCAATTCTTTGAAATTGTGTTTGAGAGATTGGAACATCAACATTTTCCGGAATTGGGAGAATTGGAACATCCTCCACATTTTCTGGAATTGGAATAGCAACATTAGTTGTTGGCAATTCCACGTTGACATCAGAAGAATTTGAAGTTGCACCTTTTCTTTTGAAAAAATCAAGCATTGTAGTTGATTTTTTCATGATCTAAAAATAAAATAATAATCATATAAGAATTACCATTATTTCCTTAAATTTGTATGACAATTGTCTATATTATATGATTTGTTTTTTTCTTTTTGTCTTTGGTCTGCTTTTATTTATGTCTTTATGTTTGGTCTGCCTTTATTTATGTTATGTCTTTGTGTTGTGTTGTCTCTATCTACTATCTTTATATCTTTATGTTGTGTTGTCTCCATCTTTCTGTCACTAACCCACTAAGCCAACGAATCCCACTAGTACCGACAAATCTATTTGCTTTCACAACTAAGAAAAACTTTTCTAAACTTCACTTATTTTTTTTTTTCTGTCACTTGTTGTCCCGTTGTCCAACTCCACCTCCACTTGTCCTTGTCCCTATTATGCCCAACTACCAGTCAACAAAGAAAAAAGTTTTTTCTTTGTTGACTCAAAAAACTAATCTCTACTGTCTCTGTATCTCTCTTATTTATATAACAAAGAGAGTTACAAACACACAGACAAACACAGAGTCACAGAGTCACAAAGCCAAACAAAAACAAAAACAAAAAAAAACCCCACCGGCAGCAGCCGGTTCAATTCACAGTAAAAACACAAACATGAAACACCCCACAAGTCCACAATCACAAGGCACAAGCACAGTTTTTATGAATCTCAGATTCTCAGATCACAAACACAAACATTTTATTAGGTTTTGAAATTTGAAGCAAGAGATAGAGTAAATTAGTAAAATACTAAAATGTAAATACATTACCTGTGGCTGTGAAGGCTGGTCCTAGCTAGAGCAGATCGAGCAACGGAGCAAGTGCGTGGAGCGGTCTTGCTGGCGTGGCTCGCGTGGGTCTTCTCGCGTGCTTCACGGCATCACCGTCACGGCGTGGGACCGTGGGTCTTCTCGCGTGGGTCTCGCCGGCTCAGACGTGGGTCTCTCACTCTCTCTGTCTGTGAGTACTCCCTTCTCAGTTCTCTTTGTGACTCTCTCGGTCTCTCCCTGTGTGTGTGTGTCACACTGTCGCGCCTCTTAGTGCTCTCACTGAAGTTTCACTTTCCTTTCTTTTGGTTTTTTTCTTCTTTTTTTTTTCTTTTTTTTTCTTTTTTTTTTTTTGCTTCTTGCCTTTGGTTTCTCCGTTTGGGCTGAGGGCTTCTTCTTTTCTTTTCTTTTCTTTTTTTTTTTTTAAACTTAAACGGGTCATGGGCTGGTCGGCTGGCCGGTGATGGGCTGAGTTCTGGGAGGGGGCTGGAGAAAGATTCTAGCAGGGGTCGGAGCAAAATTCCAGGGGGGCCAGAGCAAAATTTCAAGGGGGACCCAAGCCCTTTTAAAAAAAAAAAAAAATTAGTTGCTAAAAAAAAAATTTATTTTGGGCCTGGGGGGGGGCCCGGGCCCCCTTAGGCCCTCACCTGGGTCCGTCCATGCTTGCGTCCATCCGTCTCATTGGAATCCGTTCTCTACAAAGAATCCGCCCGTCTTACTTATGTCCGTCTACTTCGAAGGGTCAGTTTGTTTTTCTACCTTCCTGTCTGACATACGATCCCTTCTACCAGTTCTTTGATTGTTAGGCCATCTAGACCGTCTCCTTTGGCAACATCGTCGCTTATGACTAACTCTGTAGATAAAATTCGTCTGCCTTAGAACTTATCCCTATCAGTTGCCCCCTCACTCTATGGGTCCGTCGCCTGGTATCCCAGACGGATATGTGGATTGACGGTCTCACCTAGTTTCTAGGGAGTCATGTTTTGATTGACAAGCCAGTTGAGAATCATAAATGCTGGGGGGATATGTGGCACAATTTTAGTGGCTGGTTACTCGGGCCGAAGTGTCTCTTCATCTTCCATGCCATTTCCTCTATATATATGTTGCTTTTCCTCTTCATTTCTACTTTTCGCAACCATTTTCCAGTTTTAGAGAGCGACCGTCACCTTCAGGAATTTGTTACTCTATCACCTTAGCATGTCTGTTCACCACGCTGTTTTTGTCCCCTTTCTTCATCGTACACCTGTAAGTGCTCTCCATCCTATACACATATTTTTCTTTTCTTTGTTTTTTTTTTTAAGTACTATATGGCCATCACATATGCAAACCTGTAGAGTTTTAGGAGATTATCCGTCACGTGTAGGTGTAATAGATGTCTAGTGAAGTGTCGAGTGAGCAATTGTGTGTCTACAAAGGATCGGGTTACAATGAGGTATACCCGTTAGGTCAAGACGACCTCAGTGCCTCTTATACTGAAAGGGTTTCATCTGCCAACTCACCTTCCGAGGAGGAGGATGAGGATTCGAACGTGGACCGGTCAGAGAGTGATACAAGTGGAGACTCAAACAACAAGGAGAACGTTGAGAACGTTGAATCTCCTATTAGATCTGTCATTGGCCCTGATAGCCTTAGGAAGTTCGTTCTTCCCCTTATGTGGACGGTCAACAATTTTAATTCAACCATTAAAAGAAAACACTTCAACACCTTACGGGAGAGATATCAAATTCTCGTCAACATCCTTATCCGTCTACCTTTTAAGTTTGAGAAGTGTTATTACTGTGGTGTTGATGACGTCAGGGTGTATGAGAAAATATTCAAGGCGGGATTCAAACTGCCTTTGAGTACTCTCCACCATCACTTACTCTAGTACTTAGGATTAACCGTCACCCAGATTGCTCGGAATGCTTGAAGAATCTTCCTTGGTGTGGAGGTGTTGTACCAGGTTCTAAGCAAAGGGAGATGTCAGCTAATTATGGAGGAGTTCTTCCTGGGGGATTTATAGCTTCTTGCTGAGGAAACCGGCACTCAAGCTAGTGTACGAGACCCCTGATTCCAACCGGAACTGAAAGAACCGGTATTTCTTAATCCAGGGAGACAACTAGATGTGCTACCCCGATGAATGAGAGAACATGCCCCTTGTTGATAGAAATTAAGGCGTAATGCCTCCATCTGGTAGGCGTCTGTTTGCTTAAATTTGCTCGTTTATTTATTTTGTTCGTTTTACTTGTTAGTCTAACCATCACTTATTGCAGCTCAGGACTGTTCAGAGGTTAACCTTAAGCTGTGGAGTTTTTTGGAGAAGATCTTCAAAATTTTGTTAAAAGAGAGGACGTGGAAGAAGCTTGTCGCTTTAGACACCCTGCATTAGTATTGCGAGGGTCCCCAACCTACAGCCACTGCCTGTCGTTACGACAAACAAGCACACCGATGTGAGTCCATTGACTACTCCCTTCTTTCTAATTTTTTTTAACTTTTTACTAATTTTTGTCCAACTCTTTCTTTCTGTCCCCTTTGGTACAGAAATGGAAGACGATAAGAGGAGGGCTTACTTACGCCAACAAGTCCCTGCGCAGGCGAAGAAAAGGTAGGAGGAGGGCGTGCCCCCTAAAGGAACGGGTCCACTGAAGCCGTTCATCAAAGGGAAAACGACAGACAAAGTTAACCGTCCTGCCAAGAAGCCAAAGGTGGTGACTGGTCCAACCGTTGGGGAGACGCCTCCGTTTGCCAAGCTGCCTCCTTCGAACCGTCACGGGGCAAGGAAGGGTTTAATGACTGTTAAAGGTCCCGTATCTGAGAAGTTCCCCACCCTCCTCCGCAAGGATTCATGATATGCCATTGGGCAGCTCCTGTCCATCATCAAGGACGATGATTATGAAGATTTGGGCAACCATGCAACTGAGGCCATGGGGAAGACGGGCCTCTTCAATTAAGCTCAGGTGTGTATCTGTCCTTCTTACTTTCCCGTTGCTCTGTTACCCTTATTTCTAACCTTGTTTTGATTTTTGCAAGGGGTACCAATGATGAAGGACCTGATGGACCGCTGCATAGCCCAAGAGAAGCTGGTTGACCGTCTGAAAAAGAAGGCTGAGGTTGCGAAGATGGGGCTGCATGAGCTTGAGGCCTGGAGGGAGGTGCAGATCAAAAAGTTTTACCTGACGAAGAAAGCCCTAGAGGAGTTGGAGGGACAAGCCGAGGTGCTGAAAAATGTGCTTAAAGACAAGGAGGGAGAGATCTCCTTATTAAGTAAGCAAGTCTTTCGGGCTAAGGAGGATGGGAAAACAGAGTTTCGTAACTCCGACGCCTTCCTTTACGAGCTCGATGGTTGCTCAAGGCTTCCTTTCCCGATCTGGACCTGTCTCAAATCTCCATTGACACCCAAACCTTAGCCAGATCCGTCGAGCCTGAAGGTACCGACAAGCTATTCGAGGCTGACCCTACTCTCGACGCTCAAGGTGATGAAGACACTGCTCTGGAAGATGAACAGGTAAATCCGTCGACGATTAGAACCATCCTCTTAAGGAAGCCAAGACGGTAGATCATAAGAAGGTCGTGGACGAGGAGGTCCCCGTTGACTAGCCTTAGATTTTAAAGCTTATTATTGTCTTGCTTTTCTTTTCACTCTTTTTTTGTTATTTTTATTGTAGAAATCCTTAGGAGAAATTTTTACTTGCTTGTTTGAACATGCTTCTGCCATTATATTTCAATGGATTTTTTTTTGTCTATATTAAGGTTAGGTGGGGTCAAACACACCTGCCCATTCCCTTTTAGGATTCGTCATGCGTAGTGCAATTTTTACTTGAAAATTCTATGGACTTAGGGATGTTAGGTTCGGACCCTTTGTACCTTTTATTCGTTTGTCTATAAATTTAGCAATCTTTGGATGTTGGTTCATGTCTATCCATTGAGGGGACTTATAACGTGATTTGGGGTCCATTCACCGTACGGACTTAGTAAATTTTTGAATATCAGTCGTACTCGTTTATTATGCGGGCTGAAAAGTTTGAAGGCATCCCTTGGGATGTATCCGTCTACTTAAGAACTAACAAATTTCAAGGCATCCCTTGAGATGCAATTGTCGGCTTAAGAATTTAAATAAATCTCAAGGCATCCCTTGGGATGCGTTCGTCCACTTAAGGACTTAAATAAATTTCAAGGCATCCCTTAGGCTGCATCCATCCACTTAAGGACTTTAGTCGTAGACATAATTTTGTAGAAAGGTATATACCGTATGGTATATCTGAATAACTCCTCTTATTAAAAAAACTGTTCTTGAAAAAATGACAAGCTGCCCTTTTGGCTTAAAAGGTACTATAAATAATAAAAACTAACTAAAAAGAAATAAACTGGAAATGAAGAGTGGTGTTCTGCATGCCACCATCTACTGGTAGTATCTTTTTAGGTTCTCGGTGTTCCATGGATGGTGCAACTTCTGTCCGTCTAGTGTCTCCATGTGGTAGGTGTCTTTCCTCTACCATGAAGTGATTCTGTAGGGTTCTTCTCAATTAGGTCCTAGCTTTTCCTGTGAGGTATCTCTTGTAGCACCTGTTACCTTCCTCAAGACAAGGTTTCCAACTTGGAAATCTCTGTGTCTGACTCTAGAGTTGTAGTGCTTGGCCATGAAGTCCTAGTATCGTGCTAACCTTTGTTCAGCTGTTGCTCTGACCTCGTTCACTAGGTCAAGCTATAGGTGCATGGCTTCGTTGTTCCTACTTTCATTATGGTTCCCCACCCAATAGCTTGTGAGTCTGACCTCAGTAGGGATAATGACTTTGCTCTAATATACTAGTCGAAATGGTGTTTCTCTTGTAGGTGTTCTGGTCGTCGTCCTGTACGCCCATAATACACTTGGCAACTTGTCTAGCCATATACCCCCTCAAGCCGAGTCTTGATGATTTTGAGTAAGGATTGGTTCGTGACCTCAACTTGTCCGTTGGCCTAAGGGTGGGCAGGCAAGGAGTAGTGGTTCTTGATCCCCAACTGTGAGCAAAAATCCTTGAATGACTCGTTGTCGAACTGTTTTCCGTTGTCTGAGACCAAGACTCTAGGATCCCATACCTATAGACAATGTCTCTCTAGACGAAGCTTCGTATGTTTTTCTCCGTGATAGTGGCCAGCGCTTCAACTTCTACCCATTTGGTAAAGTAATTTATACCAACTATTAGGAACTTCAGCTGTCTTGCCAACATCAGGAATAGGCCTATAATGTCGAACCCCCATTGGGCAAAAGGCCACGGGGCTATCATTGGGGTGAGCTTTTCTGTGGGCTATCTAATAATATTGTTGAACCTCTGACATTTGTTGTAAGCTTTGACATAGACTTGGGCATCTTTCTGCATGGTAAGCCAATAGTATCCTGCTCGAATCAGCTTGTGCACTAGTGATCGTGACCTTGAATAATTCCCGTAGATCCCTTCGTGAACTTCCCTCATGACATAATCCGCTTCCTCAGGGCTTAGGCATCTTAGGTATGGTCGGGAGAAGCCTCTTTTGTACATGACATCCTTTATCAGAATGAATCGTGCCGCTTGAACCTTCAGCTTCCTTGCAGCCTCCTTATCGTCAGGTTGTGTGCCATCTTTCAAGTAGGAAACTATCGGTGTGGTCCATTTGCTTTCGAGGCCTATTTCTTGCATACCAACGCCATTTATCAAAGGTGAAAGCTGAACAAAAGAAAGTACCTTACTAGAGATGAGCATGTGTTCTGCTGATTAGGCCTTGGCAAGGAGGTCGGCTTTTGTTCTCTTCCCTTAGGATTTGAACAAACTTGGCTTGAATGTCGCCCACCCATTTCCTTACTTACTCTAGGTACTTCTTCATTCGTTCACCTTTGCATTCATAGTCATCGTTCACCTGATTTGTGACCACCTAAAAATCGCAATAAACAACCACACTTGTGGCCCCTGCTGCTTTGACGAGATCCAATCCTACCACTAGAGTTTCGTACTCCGCCTCATTGTTAGTCGTAGGGAAGTCGAGACAAACCATGCACTTGATCTCATCCCCTTCTGGAGAGTGGAGTACTATACCTGCTCCACCAGCCTGCCTGTTAGATGATCTGTCTGTGTGGATACTCCATTGAGGGTGCTCTTCTGCCCTCTGGCCTCCCATATTGGTGAACTCCGCGATGAAGTCAGCGACTACCTGTCCCTTCATGGCAGTGTGTAGGCGATATTGTACGTCAAATTCGCTTAACTCAATTGCCATAACGCCATTTGTCCAGTGGCTTTAGGATTACTCATTGCTCTTTGTAAAAGCTGGTCTGTCAGGACAACCACTGTGTGGGCCTGGAAATATGGTTTGAGCTTGCAAGCTGCAGTTACTAAGGCGAAGGCTAGCTTCTCCATCAAGGGGTACTTCTCCTCTGCGCCTCAAAGCGCTCGGCTAGTGTAGTATACGGGCTCCTGCACAATGTCTTCTTCTCTAACTAAGGCTGCGCTGATGGCAGCTGAGGAGAGGGACAGGTAGAGAAATAGCTCTTCCTCAAGTTTGTAAGGACTTAAAAACGGTGGAGAAGAAAGATATGCCTTTAAGTCCTCGAATGCTTGTTGACACTCGGCGATCCACTCAAAGGACTTTTTCAATGTGCAAAAGAAAGGCAAGCATTTGTCCGTTGCCCTTAACACGAACCTATTCAGCGCCGCTACCTTGCCATTGAGGCTTTTCACTTCTTTTATGTTCCTTGGTGGTGTTATCTCCATTATGGCTTGGATCCTGTTTGGGTTGACTTCAATGCCCATCTTAGACACCATGAATCCTATGAATTTTTCAACTGTTACCTCAAATGTGCATTTACTTGGATTGAGCTTCATGTTATAAGAGTGGAGGGTATTGAAGGTTTCCTTGAGGTCGTCCAAATGGTCATCTTCCCATCGACTTTTCACTAGCATGTCCTCCATGTGGACTTAGACATTCCTCCCAATTTGATATGCAAACATTTTGTTCACTAGCCTCTGATACATTGCGCTTGCGTTCTTAAGATCAAATGGCATCACTTTGTAGCAAAAGAGGCCTTGGATGGTGACGAACGACGTCTTCTTCTGATCAGCCTAGTCCAGCTTGATCTGGTTGTAACTAAAAAATGCGTCCATAAGCTCAACAACTAGTGTCTCGCTGTCGAGTCTACCAAGACGTTGATCCATGGGAGTGGGTAGCTATCTTTGGGGCATGCCTTATTTAAATACTTGAAGTTTACACACATTCTCCATTTTTCGTTGGCTTTCTTGACCATCACTACATTGGTCAGCTAGTCGGGATAGTATACTTCTCTTATGAATTCTGCCTCTTGCAACTTACGAACTTCTTCCACTATAACTTTGTCTCGCTCTTGGGCAAACATTATCTTCTTCTTCCGAATAAGGGGGAACAAGGGTGAGACGTTCAACCTGTGAACCATGATTGAAGGGTCGATCCTGGGCATGTCTTCGTGGCTCCAAGCAAAGACATCCTGGTTCTCCCTTAGGAATGTCGTGAGTGCTTAACAAACTAATGGACTAGCGAGGGTGCCAATCCTGGTCATTCGCTTAGGTTTGGAGTTATCAAGAAGTATCTCTTCCAACCCTTCAACGGGCTCCATAATCGTCCATTGCTCCTCTATGCTCATGGTTAGTAAGTGGTCGTCCATCTCTAACATTGCTATGTAGCACTCGCGTGATGCCATTTAGTCTCCATGTACCTCTCCTACTTTGTATTTGGTGGGAAACTTGATCATCAGGTGATAAGTCGAAGTCACGGCCTTCCACGAATTGAGGGTAGGCTAGCCCACTATGACATTGTAAGCAGCCAAACAGTCAACGACAAGGAATGTAACATCCTTAGTAATTTGCTGAGGGTAATCTCCGTCCGTCATAAGTAATGTAACTGCACCGAGGGGGTATACTTTTTTTCCTCCAAACCTAACGAATGGTGCATTGGTCGGTACGAGCCGTTCTCTCTCAATTCTCATCTGTTGGAGTAATAAAGGATATCAACAGAGTTTCCATTATCAACTAGAACTCGGTGAGTATTGTAGTCCCCCACCCGTATGCTAACAATGAGTGCATCGTCGTGGGGGTGGTGGAGACATCGAGCATCTTCCTTTGAGAACCTAATTATGGGGTTGTCAACCCATGCCATCTTTGGAACGAAACTCGTCAGCTGGACGTTCTGAACCATCCTAAGGTAAGTCTTACGTGCCTTCTTGGACGAACCAGATGCTGTGGTGCCCCCTACAATCATCCTTATGTCCCCCAAAGGTGGCCTGGGGCGCTCGCCATTTTTTCTGGCAGCATGTTCCAGCGGTGGGTTTGCCCTTTCTTTGCTGACGAATCGTTGTAGTTTCCCCTATCTGATAAGGGCTTCGATTTATTACTTCAAGTCATAGCATTCAGATGTGTCGTGACCGTGATCCCAATGAAAATGACAATACTTGTCTTTGGACCTCTTGCTAGGATCTCCCTTCAACTTGCTAGGCCACGTTAAGGTCGTATCGTCCTTAATCTACATCAATACCTGATCAATTGGGGCAATTAGCGAGGTGAAGTTGGTGAACCTTCTAGTGAGGGGTTTGGAGCGCCTATCCTTCCGTTGGTCTCCAGTTCTAGTTGTCTTTTGTCCCCTGTCTTATCGTGCATCTTCTTGCCTTTCCCTCTTCTTGGGTTTCTCCTCTCGGGCCAGTAGCGCATCCTTTGCGTTCATGTACTTAATGGCTCAACAAAGCACATTTGACATGGTCTTTGGGTTGTTCTTGTATAAGGAGAACAAAAATTTCCCCTTTCACAGACCATTAGTGAATGCAGCAACAAGTATCTTGTTATCAGCTTCATCTATCAAAAGAACTTCTTTGTTGAAACTTGTTATATGAAACCTCAGCATCTCGTCTTTTCGTTGCTTGATGATCATCAAGTACACAGTGGATTTCTTGTACCTGTGCCCCCCTATGAAGTGCGATGCAAACTGCGCACTTAGCTCTTTGAAGGTACCGATGGAGTTGGGTGTCAATCTGCTGAACCATATCCTGGTAGGACCTTTCAATGTAGTTGGGAAAGCTCAACATATGATCTCGTCTGGAACACCTTGTAAGTACATAAGAGTTTTGAACGATTCTAAGTGATCCAAGGGATCCTTTGACCCGTCATAGGCTTCTATCAGCGGCATACGAACATTGCTAGAAGGGGGAACAAAGTGACAAGTGCTGTAAATGGGTCCGTCCGATGGAGCATCTTGTCAAGGTCTTTTAACACCCGCCCCTTGAGGGTGTTCATCATGAAGTCCATCCTTTCTTTCATTAGCTGCATCTCTGCAACCATATGTGATGGTGTCATATCTGGGACGGATAGACGGCTGGTGTCTTGTTGCTCTTGTCTGCTCAAGGCATTGCTGCCTTCTGGTCCTTTTCGGCCCCTCCTTTCGATGCTGGTGCCCTCTTGCTCCTCTCCGTGATTGTTTGGCTCAGCATCCCTTTGGCACAGCTGTTCCTTCAGGTCGTGGTTTTGCTTAGTAAGGCATTCCACAGCTGTGGCTAGAGTCTGTACCTGTCTTTTAAGGGTAGTAATCCGTGGTTCATCTTCGTGATTGTTGTTGGTTGCCATCGAGCGAATAAGTACCATACAACTCTTTGTCTAGGAAGTGGTAATATGGCTACTATTGTTTTCTTCCCCACAGACGGTGCCAACGAATGATACCAAAAATCATCAGTGAGTTACGTAGTCCTCACGTGCTCTAGACAAAACTTGTGAAACAGAAACAAAGAAGACCCTACAGAGAGCATAGGTGTGGTACCAGCCAAATACCCTCGGAAGGTTAAGTTAAACTCTAGAGTGCCAAAGCTGAGAAAAATTACACGTACCTTGGTTTGTAAGGGATTTGGGGTTTTTATAGTGGTATAGAGCTGACCTTCGTTTCTTGATGGAGAAGGTATTTCTTTGTAGAGAAGATCCTCTTTAATGACCATACATCGTGGGATTATTTCCTTGTAAGGATTCTAGGAGTGCGATACAAGACATTTTCATATTAGGTTTCTTAGAGACCATTTAGGCCACATGGGTGCCACATGGCTCCACTATCCGTCTCTCTTATGTCCGTCCATCTCATTAGAATCCGTTCTCTACAAAGAATTCATCCGTCTTACTTAAGTTCGTCTCCTTCGAAGGGTCCGTCCGTTTTTCTACCTTTTTGTCTGACATACAATCCCCTCTACCAGTTCTTTGATTGTTAGGCCATCTAGACCATCTCCTTTGGCAACACCGTCGCTTATGACTAACTCTGTTGATTGGATCCGTCTACCTTGGGATTTATTCCTATCAATTAATATGTCTTGAAGTTTGAGCTAATGCTAACGAGATCCAGCACAATTCAAAACAAACCAAACTATGTTATTTTAATCTAATTATTATAATTTTTTATTTTTTAATAATAAGGTGACCACTTGCACTGCGCTCGTCAATGACGGCAACTGGTCTTGCTGGAAAGTTCCTACTCATTAAGGATTTAAGTGCTTCACGTACTCCACTTCCTCGATCAATTTGTTTTCTTTTTCTCTAGTAAAAAAGACATTCTAAAATTTTCGTATCACATTTTATTTTATTTTTACTGCATCCTTTGTCCTTTTAAGGTCAAATTGTAAAGGAAGTCCTAGGTTTAGCGTTTAGGTCCATTACAAGCAGTCCAGAGCTTCTAATTTTGTATTAATTGAAAGTCACATTAAAAAGAATACACGCCACCTGAAAAATGTTTGTTTAACCGCTATGTTATAAATATATATATATATATATATATATATCTAAAGTGAAAGCTTAAAATTAAGAAGATTCATAAAGTTAATTATGATTTCATAAAATATAAAAAATATCATTAATGTAATTAGATAAATTTTATTTTTAAAAAATAAAAAAATATGGTTAAAATTATAATTTAACAAGATTCAAAAACAAAAACAAAAAAATCTATCAGAATTTTTTTTTTCCTAAAAATTAGCACACTCTATCTAAACACATCTCACATAAGTTTGATACATTTTTTTTTTCTAAAAACTAACACACACTAAATCCAGTATTTAATCCATTTCAAATGCTAAATTTTATTATATTATACTCAAAATTAAAAATAGAGCCTCATCACACGTGCAGAGCGCATGTGATGAGGCTAGTATTTATTATTGTTACACTTCTGTTGAATCATATCATCCACTTATTTCTAACCAAATTTTTATCAAAAATACAATCTTAATTATGTATTTAAATGACCTTGTCAACTATTTGATTCATATCAAATATAATTTTGTGATGAATTTTTATTTTCATAGTAATTTCTTTTAAGAAAATGATAAACAATATATTTAAAACTTAAAAGAGTTTAGTTGTATTAGGAAAAAAAAAAAAATAGAATACATATCAATCAAATACACGAACGAAGCCACCCTTGTAAAATGGGAGGCAACAGCCTCCCACCCCCCAAATGTTTTTTTTATTTAAATTATTAGTGTATATATATATATATATATATATATGTATTAATTTTAACAATTTTGTTTTATAAAATTACTTTTTGTCCCCTTTAACAATATCTTTAAATTCTTTTGAGAGTAATGTTACAATCAAAAAACTTTTTTATAATATTTTTACAAACTGTTAAGGTAACAAATTTTTATTGGTTTGCATTTGTGTGTACCACTTACATAACTTTTTTTTACATAACAATAACCACTAACTACATCGTCATTTATAAAAATGTTTGTAACTCTAACATTTTCTTCCTTTTCAAGGTTATAAATCCAAAATTAAAAAAAAAAAAAAATATATATATATATATATATATATAAGTCCAAAAAAATTAGCCCATCAACAAAAATTACAAATAGCTAAAATACAAATAAAAAAATTAAGCTTAATCAACCAATTTTACTCAAAACAAACAACCTGACATTTTGAAAAAATTTAAACAAAATAATTTTATTCTTGGTACTTACCTAGCAGTATGCATCAAAGACACTAAAAAAAAAAAAAAAAAAAAAAAAGCAGCTAACAGTAGAGCCTTAAGTCCGAAGTGATAGCAAAGCCGCCCTTTAATGTTTTTTTTTTTTTTTTTGGCAAAATAACATCATTTTACAAACAATTTCGCAAGTTAGCAAGTTAGTAACGTATTTAAACTATTTAAGGAAATTGACATCTCGATATTCTTAAACTTAAGGCTTGGGAATTTGTCATCGCGTAGAAATCGAGTTTGTAAGACTCAAGTTCCTACTCTGAAAAAGTACAAACCCCGCTCTCTACTTCCTTCTTCTCCAACCCAAAAATCACAATCTCAGAACTGACACCGGAGCGGCTCTTAAAATTAAAAATAAATAAAGGGAGAATCAGAGAAAGAGAGAGAAAACAGAGATAGGCCTGCACCAAGAAGAACAACCACGTTCCCAATCAGGAAAGCCACCACCGATTTGCCACTGAGATGAGGACAAGTGGGTGGATTTTGTTTTTGTAGGTGATTTCGCGAGGTGGGTTTGGTTTTGCCATGGGTATGGGCCTCCTCTTCTTCTCCGTGGGTATGTATAGTGTTTGTTGGGTTTTGGTTTGCAATTCTGATCGGGATGAGGTGGCGGCGCGATTGTTGGTTTTGGGATTGTGAGTTTCAATCTGTATGAGGTGGTGGCGTGTTTGTTGGGTTTGGGTTTGAGTTTGTAGGGTTCCGATTGGCTTTAATTGGTATGAGGTGCTGGGTTTGGGTTTGTAAGGAAGGTTTTGATCGGAACGGATTGGACCTGGTTTTTGCTGGAGTTACTCAGATCGAATCAGAACTGTGAGGAAGCTTTTGTTGGAGTTGATTGGATCGGATTGGACTCGTGAGGAGGAAGATTTTGCTGGAGTTGGTTGAAGGTAAGAACTAAAGTTTAGGGGACGAAAGGAATTCTACGAGGAACTAGTTTTCTATATATTTTACTAACAAAATTGCTTGAAAAATTATGTTATTTTGCACACAAAAAAATCCCCCCTAATTCCAAATCCTAACTCCATCCCTGATCAAATATATCTAAAATAATAAAATGACATATATAAGGATATTGATAGATGGAAAGTATTTTTTTTTTTTAGGAAGAAAAAAATTATATATTATGAGTTTGTTTGGAATTTGTTTATTTTGCTGAAATTAAAAACTTTTTGTTAAAAATACTGTAAATAAATTGTAAAAGTTAACTGAAATAGTATAATAAGGCCCCAAATAATACCAAAAATTTAAAAATAAGCTAAATTTTTAATTTTTGCCAAATAGAACCACATGTGACACCCTTTCCATTTAGCTTAAAATGTCTAAAAAAAAAATTTTGAAACTAGCATCTCGAGTTTTTAAAACTCGAGATTCAATTATAACACGAGTTTTTAAAACTCGATTTGTAGAGTTTCTCAATACCCTTATGTGGACAAATTTTCCACGTGGTCCAAAGTTAGCCACGTAGAAATCGAGTTTATAAAACTCGAGTTCTTCAGACTATACAATCTCAGCCACTTTCAAACTCCTTACTCAAACACTCTCACTCGCATTCACTCTCAGACACTCTCAAACGGTCTTCACTCTCACTCTCTCATTCACTCTTAAACACTCTCTCAAAATTCAAACACTCTTACTGAAACACCCAAATCTGTGACACTCTTAGTCTCCCATTCACTCTCAAACGCTCTTGAGTCTCAGTCTCGCAACCACAAACACCCAAATCCCTCACCCTGAACCTCTCGGCGTGCAACAAAATCACCCTCAAATGCTCTCCTCTTTCCTCACAATCAGCTTCAAACAATCCCCTCACCCATACCTTAAAAATCCCTTTTGTCCCTACCAATGGAAGCTCAGATTTTTGAATCCATTTTGAAGGTATATTTTTCTTATAAAAATTTGAGCTTTTTAAATAATTATTCCATCTGGGTTTAGTCCAAGTGTTTGTGTTTGATAATTTCCCTTGTTAGTGCTTTAGTTTTTCTTGTTAGTGTAAAATTTGAGCTTTTGTTTACTTGGCATGTTCTATTTTTGTCTCTGTTTTTTGTTGATTTAAGATCCGCTTATTCCTATTTTGGAAAAAAAAAAACCTTCTCTTGCCTGATTCAATGATTCTTTTGCTGTCACGATGATTTAAAGATCAGTGGGATGTAATGTTGATAAAAGCTTCAGGTTAGTTAGTAAAGATCAATCAATGCCAAGAAGATATAATAGGGAAAATTTAAAAAGTCCTAAACCCCAAAGTATATGTACTTCCGTTAGGCAAGTCCAAGTACAAACTCACTTTCCAGCCATTTGGTACGTGGGTTTTGGTTTCTGGGATTTGATCATATTGTGGGACTTTGATGGCTCATTGTGATTGTGGGTATTTGAATAATGTTTTAAGTAATTAAAATTCATTGTTTCTTTATCTTAATTAAGCTTTTGACCGGAAATTTATGGTATGAGAGTAGGGTCCTCTTATTAGTGGGTGTAGCAGTACATTGAATCAAGTCTTTGCTGGTTTGGGTTTTGTTCATGTACTGAATTTTGATGTTTGCTGACTTGGGCTTTGATCATGTATTGAATTTTGATGGTTTTTGACGATTTTGTGATGTTTATTTAATTATTATGTTTTAGTCTTTTATCAATGCAGTTTTCTCAAGTAGTTCATAGATGGTTCTTTGTAAATTTGAGGAATGGTTTGTGTTTTGGAATCAAATATATATTTCTGATGGTTCTTTGTTATTGTGGGACTATATATGTTTCTGTTATAGTTGTTTCTAATGGGTGTTTAGTACTCTTTTGTCTGTTTGATTAATTTGTGGGAGTCATAGAAACTTAAGTTATTCATTTCTAGTGGTAATTGAGTATATTGTAATTTCTATTTAATTAATGGCTACTTCTTTGGGTGTTTTAACACTGGACGAGACGTTTGTTCTGGCTTGTACATTCATATCTTATTGCAGAAAGACGTTTGTTCTGGACCCAATTGCTCAATTTAACTTTCATTTTCAACTCTTGAATTGTTCGATTCAATTCACCTACCAGTTTTGGTTTTTTAAAACACTGGGTCAACGAATCATGAACAATCAATGCATTATATGTAAACAAGGTTTGCGTGTACTTTAAGTTGTGATGATTTTCTTTGAATTGATCTTTGCATTAGTACACATCAATACCACTTCTAACATCGGCAACTTCAGATGAGCAACTTACAGCTCTTGGTGAACTATTGTATCAGGATATATACAAATTTCTAGTTTTGATAAATTGTTAAGCTTGGTTTTTGAAATCTACTTCTGCATATAAATATATATATATATATATATATATATATATATATATATAAAGGCAGGCCTCATAGACGGAAATAATGCAATGTAGACTAGTGACATCCAGGGAATCAAATTAATGTCGCATTTATACCCATAAAACTCAACCCCTTCTATTCCTTGTATGAACGAGTGTTTTATTAATGGATCTGAGGAATTTTACGTGAAATAAACAAAAAAGTAACTCATTAATGCTTAGGTAAATTTGAATCCTAGAATTGATTGTTTGGAGAGTAGCGAGTACGCTTTCAATAATTCACAAACAAAAATACCTAGTATAGGTAAACTGTTCTTTCAGACTTCAGAGGTCCAACTTTGTAATCCTTAAAAAAATTAAACTTTATATACATAAAAATAATCACGTAATTTCTATCATACATAATTGGTTGGCTACTAGAAGTGATGGCAATTTAAATTATTGAAATAAGCCAATGAGCTCTAGCTCAATTGGCACCCCCTTACAAGTGCTAGGTGGAGGGTCGGGTCATGGGGTTAATACCCATTGAGTGACTGCGTAGCTTACCAATCAAAATAATAATAATAATGCTGGTAATATGTCCAAGGACTGATGATTTGAGCATGTGGTAGTCTCGGTTATGCAGCTGAAATCGCCATTTATAAAAACATGGTTTGAATGATGCAATATTTTGGCTCCATTGTAGATTTCATTAATTCACTTTCTTTTGGATTACAACTCTCACTCTTTGTAATTACTTGGGAGTACATTATGTGTGCACAGCTCCTCTTCAATATTACTTGTTAAAAAATGGTACAACAACAAATTATTTAAGTTGTAGCCTTCATATGTAGAATCTATGTTCTGGTCTGATATATGACAATCAACACAAGGTTTGGGGGAGCAGCATATGTTCACTGATTCCATAGGCCTTGTTGTAAATTGAGTTTGCCTTGGGTTGAGTTTAAACTTGAAAGTCAAGCCAACCCATTCGACCATCATGGTGACTCCCAACCTTCAAAAATTAAGAAAATCAATAGTTCTGTGAGAAGAGAAATAAATGTTATTCTGGCCTGAGAGAGAGAGAGAGAGAGAGAGAGAGAGAAATATTAGGACTTCATAAATCTTTTGGCCTGAGTAGGGTTGGAGGGTTGATTAGCCTAACCTTGCTAACCCAATGAAACCTGAACTATGTTATATCAGGTGAGTTGTAGGATGTTGGAAGGTCCCATCCTGTCTCTGTTCTGTTCAGGACCAGATCCATATTTGGTGATTTATTTATCATTGTGCTTCTAACACCAGCATGTTGTTTTATCGTATCTTTAAAGGAGGTATTATGAGTTTGATAATTGTGTCTTCAGCTTCTATTGTATACATGTTTTGAATATCTTAGAAAACCTACTGCTAATAAACTCTAGCTCAATTGGCACCTCCTCGCCTTATAAGTGCTAGGTGGAAGATTAGGTTATGGGTTCAAGATCTATCTGACGCGTGTGTAACTAACCAATAAAAAATTAGAACTTACAAAAAAATGATAATAATAATAATCTTAGTGTTCAGCGGTGCTTCAATTTAGGCCAAGTAGTGCACCTAGGTTGGGAATTATTTGTCTTATTTGGGCTAACCTGGAAATATTACAGCATCATTTAGAGCATCAGAGGTGGTTCAGCTGTTATATTTGAAATCTTTTATGCAGTGAACTATTTTTTATATCTTCATTCATGTGAAATCATTGTGTGTTGTGGTAATGCCTAATTTGTGATAACTCACACAAAATAATGTATGTTTGCGACTATGTATGATCTCATAGTAGTACTTTTTGCAGTATGGAGCCTCAGATGGATGAGGAGCTAGCGATCGTCCGCCCTGGTCCAGAAAATAATTCATTGTTGACGCAACAACAAAATCATCGATCAGAGGCCATTTGGAATGGCGAGGTGAAACATCTAGATCTAGTTCTAAAAACGCTTTAAGTTCTTTCAAAGTTGTATATCTAGTTCTAACAACCGGTATATTTTTTATCGATTTTACAGGACCCGGGCCCACTTACGTGCCGTGGTCGCTCTAAGGAGATGGCAAACATAACGATGCAAGATAATCGGGTGATTGACATCATCAAGTTGGTGGGGCTAGAAGGATTGTTTAGGGCCCCTTCCAAAGCGATAGATCATTGCCTAATATCGGCCCTAGTTGAGCGATGGCGGCCGGAGACTCATACGTTCCATCTTCCACATGGTGAGATGTCGATCACCCTAGAAGATGTGGAGGTCATTTTGGGACTTCCTATAGACGGTGAGGTCTTGATTGGGCCGACTGTTGTGGAGGATGGGGATTGGAAGCAACTATGCGTGGAGTTGCTTGGTTTTGAAGTTTCGGCGAATGACAACACAACTTTGGTGGGGCAAAGAATTCTCATTAGCCGCCTTGTTCAGCGCATTGCAGAGCCACTGTCTGAACATGCAATGGAGATTCAGATACATCAGTATGCCCGGTGTTATATTTTAGCGCTACTAGGGGATAAGATTTTCATGGACAAGTCGGGAGATAGGGTGCATCTGATGTTCTTGGAGTTCCTGCGGAACCTTTGTCGTCCACGACAGTATAGTTGGGGTAGTGGTTGCCTGGCATGGTTGTACAGAGAGTTGTGCCGGGCAAGTCAGAAAGAGGCATCACAGATTGGTGGGGCGTTGCAATTGGTCCAGTATTGGGCATGGGCAAGATTGCCATACTTGTGCCCGAGGATAGAGCCCCCACTTGGATCTGATTATGGTCCATGGCCAAAAGCTCCACTTGCATTTAAGTAAGTATTTTCATGATATTCAGTGTGTTATGCAATGTACTTAGTTTGGAACTAAGTGGTATTATCTTATGTTATGTTATTCGCTCATAACTGTAGGTGGGTGCGGGTGCCAAGCCCGAAGAATAGGTCATCCGGCATGGCGTTGATTTACTATCGCGAGCAATTAATTAGAATGCAGCCGGGCCAGGTAATAATATACAAAAATTCGGTTTGGTTATGTTAAATAAAGATTGTCATTCTTTTGTTTTATCATATTCATTTAATTGACTTCATTGATGTTTCATTTCTTTGTTTTTTTCTTGCCTAAAGATTGGATCCGTATGTATAATTTTCCTTAAAAATATGTTAAAATCATTGTTTTAACGTATCTTCTATTTTAATTTTAGTTTTTCCCTTCATCTATGTACTCTCCCTTATGATAATTGGTTTTTGTTTGTATTGTAGATTATGTGGCAGCCATATGAGGCTGACTTAAGCCGCCTTCCTGCCTTTTGCGTTGTAGGGAGGGATACGTGGACGGCAAGGGTGCCACTCGTGTGTTTTTGCATAGTAGAAACACACCACCCTGACCGTGTCCTTCGGCAATTTGGGTTGGCACAGGAGCGGCCCGACCATGTTGTGTATGATCGTAGACTGCATAGACTGGACTTGCGTGGGAAGGTGGAAAAAAATTGGAGGGAGGAACATGGACCATATATCCTGACATGGGGTATGAGACAACAACGACTTTGCCATGCACCTCCTCAGATTGATGAGATGACCCGTGATCATGCCTATTACCGCTGGTATCGTTCGGTCACTCGAAAGTATGTTGACCGTAACAGTGCTAAATTAGATATAATGGTAACGTGTTCTAATTAGTTTATTTTTTCAGCAAATCTAGTTTGATCTCTTTCTTACATCCAATTAAAAAGAGTTTCTGTTACATATAGTATTGTAATAAAACTTTTAGTTTGCTAGTTGAGTATTTTAGTAGATTAATAAGTACTATATTATCCATTATACAATTCATACATAAATGTCTCAAATTTGATTGTACTGGTTCTTTTTCCGTTTTAGATTGAAAGCCATTTAGCGCTGTTGGAGATGCTTCCTGTAGGCAGCCGAGAACACAACCATGTCCGACGTGTCCTAAATAATGTGGTTGGGCTTGGTGGTGGTCCTGTAGCAAATGGGCAGGCAAATAATGGGCATGAGACTGAACCAGTAGCTATTGCAACCCGAAGCGCAAGCGCAGCTCCCCTAAGTACACCGACCCGTGGGAGGCGTGCTACTGCAAGCCCAAGCACAAGTGCAGCTAGAGGCCGTGGTCGGCCTGCTACAGCACGCCCAAGCACAAGTGCAGCTAGGGGCCGTGGTCGGCGTACAACAACCCCTCGGGTTGTAACTAGTCCTAAGATACCTGCACCCATCCCGCACGCATCTCCTCAGTCCGAGGTCCCTCCACCCATCCCAGATACATCTCCTCAGTCCGAGGTCCCTTCACCCACTCCACCTTCGCAGCCCAGTTTTGATCTTGGTATTCATTTTCATTTGACCCCTCCTACGCACCCCGCGACATCCTCATACCCACCCACCAGCTCCAGTGCACCCACTTTGCCCATAGACCCACCCCGTACTGAACCGAAGACAATGATCCCCACTCCTGGCCTTTACACAGAGCATCAGTACTCTCCTACCTCATCCTCATCCGACCCTCTAGGACCTCCGGTTAAGATTGACACTCTACAGCCAAATCCTGATGTACCGGAGGAGCATCCCCCTCCTCAGCCCTCACGCCCACAAGGTAGACCGCAACGTGCTAGAAGAGCACTCACTTGTGGGACAGGTGGACACAAAATAGGACACAAACGCAGCCAACTGGTATGATAACATTAAGTAGTTCACTTTATCCTGTTCATTACACCGAATATTGATTGTATGCATCTAATGTCTTTGCAGCACAATGATGAGCCTAAGGATGATGCCCCGCAGCCTCCTCCCCCGCCGAAACATTACACGAGGGTTAAAAAACGCAAAATTGGTTAGTCTACCACAAATTATAATAATTTTATGCCAAATAGGTGATAACGATGTATGTTGTGAAGTAGTTTGTACACATTTTTTAGAATAAGTTCATCGTATTCATGTTTCAATATTGTTGAAGAGCTGCGTTCTGTTTGCAGGTGATTGACATGGTGTTTGCAGGTGATACATGGTATCTGTAATGTTTGCAGGTCATTAATTACATTTTTGTTGTTTTTTTTTTTTTTTACCTTGCATCTGCTAGTATACCTCTTAGCAAGCATATATTGAACGTATGGTGGAAATATGAAACTGCTAGTACACAAGTGGAAATATGAAACTGAAACAGAAAGCATATTTATTCAGAGTAAGGAAGTCTATATTCTAGCCTATCTAGGAAAAGATTTTTCAACTGGTGTTACTTGCTGCAAGCATTGTTGTTTAGCTCATTTTTCACTTTGCTTGCCAATATCTTGCTCCCTTGCACATTGTGTGTTGGTTTTGGCATAGGTGCAAGGTGACACCATCTACTTCTATGTTCATCCACCAAGGGAATAACACATATCTAGTTGAACGTGTTACAGTACATGTACTTCTAACCTACCTGTAGGGAGTAAATGCTTTTTCATCATAATTTTTAGAATCTATATGTTAATTTTTTAGAAGCTTTTTAGGTGAAAAAACCATTTGCTAAGATCAAAGTTCTGTTAGTAGGCATATAGGGGTGGGGGGGTGCTGAACTACCCCTAAAGGCATAAGAAAAGTCTGGTTTTCTTTATAAGGAACTTTTAGAGGCAATGCTGAGAGCTGTTAGGGCAGAACAAATTTTCTTCAAAGAGACTATTTGTAATGCTCATTCACTGAAACCTCAAAACCTTTTGCACAATTACTGGAGGGACTGAGGCAGGCACAGTTGCCACAAAAAGCTGAAGATAAAAAAAGAAATTGTCAAAACTATGTGTTTGATTTGCCATTTGAGATAATCTTATGAATTTTTAAATTTTTTATAGTTACAATCAATGAAATCAAGGCCTTGTATGATCTATTCAAGAAACTAAGCAATTGCATATATGATGATAGTCTTATTCACAAGGTATATCTATGCAATGTTTTATTATGTAGCTTCTGATTTGTCTCTTTTCATGAGTTAGTGGTGGCAGCTTGGTCCACTTTCTGAAATCTGTGATCGATATGGTTGAATGTTAACATAGACTTTTTGACACTTTGATTAGAACTTGAAATTATTGGTGCACTTGTGCTAATTTATCAAATTCTATGGACAGGGAGAATTCCATCTTGCACTTCTTAGAAACAGCCATAAGCAGAATCTTTTTGCAGACAGGGTCTGTATTTTCAATTGATGACGATGTTATATTTCCTTGCTCGTCTGTAGAACTTGCATTTAATGTTTGGCATAGTGCCCCTGATACAATGGTGGGTTTTGTGCCACGTGCGCATTGGGTTGATCAATTGGTACGTCTACATCTTATATTTATATACCATCTTGCTTGAACCTTTGTTCTAAGAATTCCTTAACCTCAACCTCAAGCTAGTTAATCAAAAGTCTTGCCCTGATGCCTATATGAAGTTTATGGCCTGAAAAAGGAAATGGTACCATAGTTAGAAATATGCATGATTCTGATCCTTTTCTCTGGCTATTAAGAATGAAAACCACATTTACATCATAACTATACCCCTTAACACAGATATGACTTTGTATGGAATGGTTGGTAATTTCTGTGTCTGGCATAACAGTTGGAACCTGTTGTAGACTATAGGTGGAAGGGTGGAATACTTGCCTCATTATCCGCCATACAAGTTTCTGTCCTACCAAATATGATAAAACACACCTGATCTTATAGTACACTGAATTGCAATGTTCTGTTTGGATTTTAAATTAGATATACAATCAAGGAAAAGAAAGTTGATAAATTGTTATAGATCGAAACTTACAGATCAATCTGAAGGAGCAACCTTCTAAGGAACCTGTGTATGTGGTAGTGTACGGCTTGTAGCACAAGTATCAAATCATGAACTAAGTGTGGAATTGGGATTGCTGTACCAATTTATTTTAAATCTTCTGCCATTTATTTCTGTTGGCATTATCTAAGAGAGTTAGAAAGCCTCCTGCATGTGAATATCTAAATCTGTCAAAACTTGCCATTACTAATAAGCTTTATCTCTATCTATATGCAGAAAGGCAACAATGATTACTACATATATGGTGGGTGGTGGTAAGTTTGGTGGTCGGGTACATACAGTATGGTACTCTCAAAGGCAGCCTTCTTCCACAAAAAGTATTTCAGGATATACACAAATGAAATGCCGGCATCAATTAGAGAATATGTAACCAAGAACAGGTTATTCTTCCATATGATTAACCTTTTGCATTTCATCCCCCCTCCCCTCCCCCCCTCTCTTTCTTTTGTTAATAATATGTCAATCCACAAGTAATTTTACTAAATCTGGGAATGGATATACCAGGAACTGTGAGGACATTGCAATGTCTTTTCTTGTTGTGAATGCCACTGGTGCTCCCCCTATATGGGTGAAAGGTAAATGATGTACCTGATACAAATTATGTTATTGTCCATTAGTTTAATCTCTTGTTTTTTCCTTTAAAAAAAAAAAAAAACACTTAGTAGGTTGCAAGTTATGCCAGATTTGCTTAATATGATAATTGGAATCTGGTTAGTTGTTGATTTTTAAATTTGTGCAATACAACTCAAAAGCTGTATATCTTAACTTGGTTAGGGGAGTGGAGTTCCGACTCAGTGATGATTATGTTATCTTGATCCATTAAAGTCACTGATGGAAACATATTTTAGCAACAGTACCTTAAAAAGGCACAATTTTCTCAACTTTGCAGTCCTTTTGAAGTCTTATAGGGCAGTGGCTTGTATTGTGTTGGTATATAGGATCTTCTAACTTAGATATGCATACAAAATGTTTGTTGTTGCTCCAAATCAACGCACTACAAAAGTGTGCAACTGACTCTGCCTTTGTACACATGGAAGGAAAGCTAATTGTATTAGGTTTGGGTAGTAGCATCTGTGTTAAACTTATGTCCTGATTTTGGTGATTGTGGCAAGTCAATTATTTCCACATACGAAACTGCATCTAATATAAGTGATTACTGTGGTTTCATGCATATTTTGTTTATATTAATTCAAATATGTTATTGGTATTATCATTGTAGGTAAGATATTTGAGATTGGCTCAACCGGAATCAGTAGCATGGGAGGTCATAGTGAAAGAAGAACCCAATGTGTCAATCGATTTGTTGCGGAGTTTGGGTGCGAATGCCTTTAGTATCTACTTCTGCAAAGGCTGTTGATAACCGCAACATGTGGTTTTGGTGATGCAGGAATTCATCCTTCCTTTTTATTTGCTGAATTCGTGCTCTTTTTTGTTTCCCACGTTTGGTTATTAATATTATTCCCATTTATTGGTTCATGACTTGTATAATATTGAAATTTCTTTACTTAGTGTTTTGGAGATAGGAGTTAGCACATCAATTAGATTGATTTCTTGTATTCTGATCTTGGAACACGTGGCAGTTGCCTTTTAGATTTACTTATATTAACCTTCCGAGTTAAATGAAGACAATACTTCTGATGCTTTGTCTGAATAGTGAATGCTCCCTTGGACTTTTAACAGCTAGATGCAATTTTCCTCATATGATATTATAACTGAAGAATGTTGACTGCACTGCTCTACTTCTGGAATGATAGAAGGCATAAAGCTCCGAAAGACCAATTTTTATCGATTTCATGGAGAGAAGATTACAGGAACAAGCCAAATTGAAAACAAAAGTATTGCTACCATTAGGGTCGCCATGTTAAAAAAAAAAAAAAACCATTAGGGTCGCCATGTTAAAAAAAAAAAAAAAAAAAAAAAAAAAAAAAAAAATCATTATGGTCGTCATTCTACATGCTACCTTCTCAGCATCTGTTTTGACTCTCAATTAAAGTTATTCGAAAGTTTTTTTTTTTTTTTTTCAAAAAGTTACCCGTAAGTGATTCTTTTTTTAATCTCTCATAGCTGCGTTCTTAACCTATAAAAGAGCATAATATGCTTTCAAAAATTCTAAGACCACGAAATAAATCACAATTTTTGCCACAATACTGTTTATGTGACAGATTGTGAATGGTAGAGAAAAAGTTGTAAGTCCATGTGAAAGTGACATAATTAATTAAAGCCTGCTATGTAAAATATTTATGGCAAAAGTTGTAACTTTTTATCTAATACTAGAATTACTCATATGCTTTATCTGGAAAGAATGTACATTGTTGATTGTTCATGACGGAAATAGATCATTTACATTTGAATGCTTGAAAATCAAAGGGTGTGTCCAATTTTAAAATCTTAATGGAAAGGATAGGGATACTCTTAAAGACTCACATCAAGGGGCAATAAGTTTTTATAGTATGACAAGTCACTTTGGCGAATCCTGAAATAACTAAGTGAGGCACGGGTTACCAATAGTTAAAAAATAAAAAGTGAGCCGCCAAAAAAAAAAAAGGAATACGAGTTTTATAGACTCAAGATTAATAGGAACTCAAGTCTATAAAACTCGACTTTATTTGTGAAATTTTTCCCCACTCAACCATGCTCTATTTCAGGCAGATTGGACACTCTGTTTTTGGAGTGTTCACACTGGTGAAACTCGAGTTTCACTGGAAATTTTTTTTTCTTTTTTCGAGCATGCTCTGTTTCAGGCAGATTGGACACTCTATTTTTAGAGTGTTCACACTGGTGGAACTCGAGTCTTTGAAACTCGAGTTTCAATGGAATTTTTTTTTTTCTGGGCATGTAGGCAAACCAGAAACAACCATGTGTGTATGCACCTGCTGAGAAACAGAGATAGAGAAGCTGAGAATGTAATTCACAAACACTCAGTGAGAGGCAGAGAAACAGAGAATGTAAATGCACTTCAAGCACGTCCAAAGGCGTTCTCAATAGGCACCAAACTATAGAAACTGTTACGCTCTCTACGTAAACATAATTTTACGGTGTAAATGCACTTAAATCACAGCAAAAGCCATTCTCAATATATCGACATTCTAAACATGCCCAACCACGCTTAATTTGCAGTTCTAACCATATTACTCAAATTACAATATTCATAGAAGTACATTGGATAGAGAATTAAAGGTACATTCAACAAAAACCAAAAAGTCAATTGTGCCAATACAACATAGTCACTTTTCCTAAGATCGGCAGTCCGCACAACGAAAACGTCGTCCATGGAAGCATGCTTGAAAAACGTAGACGATGGTTGTTAGGAGACAAGGTAGTAAACATTACGTAAACATAGAATGAACAACTGAATCCAAAACATTTTTCCATTTGTCACCTACCTAGTTTGGAACATGATCGCTTGTGGAAGCGCCACGGGACTGCGGACATTTACAGCGGTTATGCCAGGAAGCATGACACAGTCCACATGTCTGCTTGGGTTGACTCTCTATCAAATCTGCGTCCTCCCTCCGCCATCCCGGTTCTCGATTTTTATTCCTCACTCCATCCATCTCATTCCTTATTCTTGACTTCACTGGTCGACCTTTGCCCCGCACTAATGCTGGATTAGGCAACCACTTTGGCCCCATGGGATCCCTCCACAATGACTAAGACTTAGGAACCACAAATGCATGTGAGTAAGTGCTAAGGGCATAGTTCAAACTATAATATGGGTGAATATATATGGTCGAATCAATTTGTAGCGCATCACATACTCTAATTACATGTGAACATGAAATCCCTATGTTTTGCCATTTTCCACAGTTGCATGTTCTTTCCAGTAACCGAACGTCATAACTGTGGTTTCCCCCTCCTGCGCTACATGGGTTGTGTGAAGTAACTACCTGATATCGCATCTCTTGATTGCTAAATGCCTTGACATAGTGTTTCTCAGATTTACACCTATTTCCCTCCCACGTGGAGAAGGCATATGTACTCCATTTCTTACCCTCCAACAACTCATTCGTAATTTCTTTGTACCGGTCGTGGAAATATTTAACAAGTTTGGACCAAGTAAACTCAACCATTGCGGTGATAGGAATGCCCCGTGCACCTTTCAGTACACCATTGAAGCACTCTGATATATTGGTTGTCATTGCCCCAAAACGTTTCCCACCATCATGTGACTGGGTCCACATATCCACAGACTTGCTCATTAGGTATGTGTATGGAATAAAATCCTTTTCCTTGCCATCCTTCCCCGTCACCTTCTTCTTATTCCTAATGGCCTTAATTTCCACCTGCTTAATGGACTCTATTATGGTATCAAATTTTACTACCTGAGTAGCATATCCAGCCTTCAACGCCGCTGACTTTAGAGTCGAGTTTTGAAAATGTGTGTTGAAGTTGCTAGCAACATGTCTCAGGAAATATCTATGGAATACCCGTGGTCTTCCATCATCCCCTCTAGGCCAGTTTGTAATGGTGGTTTTGATACCGAGATGTCAGTCAGAAATTATGCAAATGCCTTTGTCAGGTATCACGTGACCAATCGTATCTCTGAGGCATTTTAAAAACCACCTCCAACTGGACCCTGACTCACAATCCACAACAGCGAAGGCGAGAGGGAATACCTTGTTGTTAGCGTCGATTGCCATTGCGACCAACAACTTTACCTGATATTTACCATAGAGATGGATCTCATCAATACTGATAACCGGCTTGCAAGATTTGAATCCATCAATGCTTGGACCGAAAGACCAAAACACATAATGCAAAAATACAGTGTCATCTTCACCGGTGGGTTTGGTATGATAGAACACCTGGGTAGTCAAATCCTGATCAATATATGTCATTAGCAACTTTTGCAACCTTTGGTAAGACTCTTCCTAATCGCCTTCTGTTTCGCATCCCATACCTTGTAGTAAGAAGGCTTATGGCCCTGATATTTTGACTCTATCATATATCTGAGATGCTTAATTGGGGTAGTGTGATCCTCACATAACTTCTTAAGGATGTCTGATGTAATAAAATTACAAGTCATCATTCTGCCATCATTTCGCACCCCAGTCGGTATACATGTGTGAGGACCCACATACACGGTGACCATTCATAGTCTGTGGAGATTGGGTTTCATGACTGCACAGACATACCACTTGCATGACTCATCCACGCATTTTGCACAAAGTTTTTTCGTCGTCAACCTACTGATCATAAAATGTTTATTTTCATTCAGAGCACAACTTATTAATACACGCTGCACCTCTACTTTATTGGCAAAAGTCAACCCTTTGCACAAATTCATCCCTTCTCTTCAAGTAGACACAAATGGTATCTCAACACGTGAATGATCAACCATGCTTTCCCAAGTATTTGCAGAAAATGACAAGGCAGGAGGTGCGTAGGCAGAGATTGTGTTCGTAATGTTTAGGACACTAATAACATTGTCAGCATTAGGTTCACTACCGTCCAATGTCTCATCATCATCAATGTCCCTCTCGAAGTCCCCAAAGTCCCCTCGGTCAATCCTCTCTTCAAAGTCATCTCTATCGACAAGATTTTCGCCGTTAATAGTAGTAGTCTCATCAACATAGTCGTCATCATCATCGTCGTCGTCATCATTACCATCATTATCATCATCATCATCGGCATGAATATCATCATCCTTTACATGTGTAGAATACTCATATTGAGCATCCGAAACTGTAACCTGTAAACTTATGGCTGTTTGTTGGATTTCATCATCTGTACGCGACTCCAACTGTATGTACAACTCAATACCACTAACTTCAGGTATTCTCTCCAACTTGTCAAACATGATATTTACATGTTTATCTGTTTCTATCGCCATATACTTGTAATTAATCTGGTGCTTCAGGACTTCATGTGGCATACGATAAGTAATTTGTATGTTGTGTACAGCAGGATTCGCACACAATTCTTCCATAACTATCATCTTCAATTCATCAAGGGTCTTTAACCTACGATCAATTTGGGTATAATAGAACTTTATACCCGGCCCTTCAAATGGCAATCCCTTGTTCGCATTGGCATTCTTAAGTGGACCACCGTGGTATAGGATTATATCAATTTCAGGCATTGTAAACATGTTAGAGTGAAGTTATTATGTTAGATAAAAAAAACATTTTATCTACTCAAACTATACAAAGTAGAAATTTCAATTCATTCAACGGCTATGAATTTCATTACACATGCGTTACACATTTCATACTCAAATCCTTTTTCCGTTATGCTAAAACTACCCATTTCATACCCAATACAAACAAAAGAAGGCAAAATCCTTGTAAAAGTATACTACATTTTATCATGTTACATATTTGCCACATTTACATACCCATTTCATACCCAATACAAAAAAAGACATTTCATTACACATTTAAAGGGCATGAATGACATACCCATTTTATTACAATTCAAAGAGGGGGGTAGTCACTCATTCCATTTCATATCCATTCATCACAATGCATTCACTACCCATTCATCACAAAAACCATGCAAATAAATACTCAAAAAATTAACTCTAACAAAACAAAGTTTTATAATTCACAATATTGGTAAGAAACTAAGTTATTAACACTATCTACAAAATAAATAGTCAAACTCTTTAACCCACACCTAACAACCAATACCCAACTACAATGACATTCAAATCAAAAAACCCTTACCTGAGATATGAATTTGTTGAGAGGGAAGAGCAGTGAGAGATGCAATGGAGTTGTGAGAGCCAATGTGGTGTGGGGAGAGATGCAATGTGGTGAGTTGTGAGAGGCAATGTGGTGTGGGGTGAGTGAGGCGTTAGTGAGGTCAGTGTGTATGGATGAGAGCGTGTTTGTATTGTGTGCTCAGGTTGAACATTTTGATCTGCTGCGTGTTGTTTTATAAAATTTTCCCAGTAGAACTCGAGTCTATAAGACTCTCGAGTTTTATTCTAAATTTAAGAAGATATCAAGTTTCTAATACTCGATATCTTTCTGTTGTTTTGATTAAAATCGAGTCCTAAAGACTTGATTATTTTTTGGCAGAAATCGAATCTTAAAGACTTGAGATCTGTGTGGCATTTTTTTAATCCAATCAGCAAGTACGTGCAACCACAAAGCGAGTTTCTAAAACTCGCTTTTTAAGAGGATCTCGAGTTTTAGAAACTCGATATGCTATTTTCCATAATCATTCAAAACATTAGTTAACTTACTATATATAACCCCTTCACACGACTACTCTGCACGTTTCCCCACATGTATATCCCAAAATAACTTGAATCCTTCGTCAAAAGACACGATATCAAGGGGGTAATGTGCAGAGTGACAGTGTGAGGGAGAGCAATATAGTAAGTTAGCAATAAAAAATTTTGATTAAGTAAAGTAGCATCTCGAGTTTTAGAAAATCGAGATCCATATTAAAAATCGAGTTTCAGAGACTCGTTTTGCGAGTCTATGTGCTGAATGAGTTGGACAAAAAATGTCATGTAGATTTCGAGTCCTAAAGACACGATTTCTACAAAGCAAAACCGAGTCTCCAAGACTCGATTTTGGTACCTGAAAAACATCAATAATGTAGAAGAACAACGAAGAGGACGAAGAACAGATCTGAGTGGGACGATCTGAACGACGACGACGAACTCAGACGATCCGGGACGATCTGAACGACGAAGACGATCTGAACGACGAAGAGGACGAAGAACAGATCTGAGTGGGACGATCCGGGACGATTTGAACGATGACGACGAACTCAGACAATCTGGGACGATCTGAACGACGAAGACGATTTGAACGACGACGACGAAGAACCCATCTAACGACGAAGAGAGGAAGAGGAACGATTGGACGATCTGAACGATCCGCACGAAGAACTCAGAAGATCGTGAGGAAGAAGAAGTGAAAGAAAGAAGAAAGAAGGAAACCCAGCGGAGAGGAAGACCCACAGCACACACAAACCGTCTCCGATCTCGATCGTCACGGTGCAAACCCAGTCTCCAATCTCGATCGTCACTCTTCTTTTCTTTTTCTTCTCTGTGGATCTCTTCGGGTTTGTGCAATGTCTGGAACTCGAGTCTTAGAGACTCGAGTTCTTCTTCTTCTTCTTTTTTCCTTCTTCTCTGTGGACCTCCTCGCGAACTGATCTTGCAATGTCTGGAACTCGAGTCTCTACGTGGAGTTTCTATCCACGTCTATTACTCAGAAGTCTGGAACTCGAGTTTTTAAAACTCGATCTGCTATTGAAATCAAGTTTTAAAAACTCGAGATACTAGTTTCATATATACTTTCAAAACCGGACAACTAACTTTATTGTTAGCACAATAAAGTTATTTGGAAAAAAAATTTCGACATCAAGTCTATGGCTTAATCGAATACCTTGCACAGTGACAGAGCCCCAAATGAAGCGTCCGGTTCGGTTCAAAATTACCTTTCAAAAGTAAAAGTCCGTTCATTACTTCCCAATTTCCACAATTTGAGTCCTAAATAAACAAAGCAGTAGATATCTGACTGAGGAGTCTCTTTGATTACTTCTTCTCCCATATTTCTTTTGTTCTTAGTTCTTACAAAGAAAGAAATTAACCATGTCAGTTATTGGAGAGCTTGCTCTATCCGCTCTCTTTCAGGTGTTATTTAACAAGATAACCTCTCCAGACTTGTCGAAGATCTTTCACAAAGAGAAAGTTGATGCTGACGTCAAGATGTGGAAGAGAACGTTGCTGAAAATCCATGCAGTTCTTGATGATGCAGAAGAGAGGCAGATGACTAGCAAGCTCGTAAAGGTGTGGTTGGATGAGCTCAGAGACTTGGCTTATGATGTGGAGGACATCTTGGACGAGTTTGCTACTGAAGCTTTGCGATGTAAGTTGAATGCAGAATCCAGCACAAGTAACAAGGTAAGGAAGCTCATCCCTGTTTGTTGTGTGAGTTTGAATCCAAGTTCAGTTATGTTTGATGCTAATATGCGGGCGAAGATCAAAGATATCAATACAAGGTTGCAAGAAATTGTGACTCAGAAGAATGATTTGCAATTGAGAGACTGTGTTGGGGGAAGGACTAGAACATCAAGACCAAAGCTGCCCACAACTTCTTTGGTGGAAGGCCTTGTTTATGGCAGGAAGGAAGATCAAAAGGCTATTGTGGACTTGTTGCTGAGCAGTGAGTTGCATAATGCTCAACTTTCTGTGATTCCCATAGTTGGTATGGGGGGGTTGGGTAAGACAACTCTTGCCCAACAAGTCTACAATGACGATGAGGTAAAGGGTTATTTTGATTTGAAAGCATGGGTGTGTGTTTCTGAAGATTTTGACATTGTAAGGGTGACCAAAGTAATTTTACAGTCTGTAACTACTGAGACCTGTGATGTTAATGATTTGAATTTACTACAAATCAAATTGAAGGAGAAATTGTATGGCAAGAAGTTCTTGCTCATTTTGGATGATGTTTGGAATGACAACTATAATGATTGGACTAAACTACGTTGTCCTTTTGAATTTGGGGCTCCAGGAAGTAAGATTTTAATCACAACTCAGAACGATCGTGTATCATCAATTATGGGCACTACTCAAGCTTACAAGTTGAAGGAGTTGTCAAATGATGCTTGTTTGTCTGTATTTACCCAAAATGCATTGGGAACAACCAGTTTTAGTGCACATCCAGAACTTGAAGAAATCGGTCGAAAAGTTTTAGAGAGGTGTAAAGGCTTACCTTTGGCAGCAAAAGCCCTTGGAGGCCTTTTACGCACTATACCTGATCGTGATGAATGGAAATATGTGCTAAATAGCAAGATATGGGATATGTCAGCAGAGAATAATGATGTTCTTCCAACTCTTAGATTGAGCTATCTATATCTCCCTTCAAATTTAAAGAGGTGTTTTGCCTATTGTTCACTATTCCCAAAAGATTATGAATTTGAGGAGAAAGAACTAGTCTTGTTATGGATGGCTGAAGGGTTGCTTCAAGAAATAGGACAGAAGCCAATGGAAGATCTTGGTGCTGAGTATTTTCGTGATCTACATAGGAGATCATTTTTTCAACAATCAAGCCGAAATAAATCACTCTTTGTAATGCATGACCTCATCAATGATCTAGCACAACGGGCAGCAGGAGATTTGTGTTATAGGTTGGAGGACAAATTGGGTGGTGATAAGCAACTCAATATTTCTACAAAGGTACGTCATTTCTCCTACATTCGTTGTTATTATGATGGCATCACAAGATGTGAAGACTTCCCAAAAGATAAGCGTTTACGAACCTTCCTGCCGCTACCAATAGAGAACTCAGGCTACTTAACAAATTTCGTTCCTAGTTGTTTGTTGCCACAATTAAGATGCTTAAGGGTATTATCTTTATGTGGATATGAAATTATTGAGCTACCAAGTTCAATCGGTGATTTGAAACATCTAAGATATCTCAACATGTCATATACTTTGATAAGAAGTTTACCAGAATCAACAAGTTCTTTATACAATTTGCAAACATTGATGTTGAAAGGTTGCTCCCGTCTCATAAAGTTACCAGAGAAAATTGGGAATCTAGTAAATCTTAGACATCTTGATATTACAGAAACGCATTCAATCAAAGAGATGCCGGTGGGAATAAAAGAATTAAAGAACATACAAACACTATCTGATTTTGTTGTGGGGAAAGATACTGGATCCAAGATAGGAGATCTGATGAACTTGAAGTCTCTTCATGGAACACTTCGCATTTCACATTTGGAGAACATGCTTGATGCTGAGGATGCAAGAAAGGCCAATTTAAATGGTAAGAAGAATTTAGATGCATTGGTGATGAAATGGGAGTTTGCACATGATGATTTACAGGAAGCAGGAATTGCAATAGATGTTCTTGATATGCTACAACCTTGGACAACGGTGAAAGAACTTTCAATTGATGGCTATGTTGGTGTGAAATTCCCAACTTGGTTTGGACATCCTTCATTTTCGAATATGGTGCTCTTAAGGATTGAGAACTGTAGAAAATGCACATCATTGCCAGCAATCGGACAATTACCATCTTTGAAAGACCTTGTCCTTGTTGGAATGGCTGGGGTACGGAGTGTTGGTCCTGAGTTTTTTGGGGAAGGTTGCTCGAAACCTTTTCAATCCTTAGAGACACTTCATTTTGAGAATATGCAAGAATGGCATGAGTGGATTCCTTGTGGACTTGAGTATGAAGAATTCCCACACTTGCGTGAGCTTTTTATCTTTGAATGCCCCAAATTGCAAGGAAAATTGCCCCTTCATCTCCCATCATTAGAAAATTTCAGTTTGTAAATGTGAGCAGTTGGTTATTTCAATTCCAAGCCTTCCAATGCTTCATGAATTAGAAATTGTGGGATGCAAAGAGGTGCTGAACGAAAGTATGGTTGAGTTATCCTCGCTACACTCAATTGTTTTTTCTATTCCAGATTTGAAAAGCTTGACAGAAGAGTTCATTCTGGGGTTAACAAAAGTAAAAAATCTGACCATAAATGATTGTAAGGAGCTGACATCTCTATGTCCAGATACACTCATGTCCCTTGTAACACTAGATATCAGATTGTGCCCGAGTCTTAACAACATCAGCTTGACATCTACGTTAAGGACACTAAAAATTGATGGTTGTAGTGCTTTAAAATCCCTGCCGATGTCCAATTGTATGTGTTTGAAATACGCAACTATTCGGAAATGTAATTCTTTGACATTCATTTCAAGAGGCCAGTTACCTCCAGCTTTGAAAGGGTTATATATTTATAATTGTGAGAATTTGCAGTTTGTGGCAGATGAGGGAGAGGCTTCTTCACCTTCTTTATTGATGAATGAAGAGAATTTTAACTGCAACAATAACAATAATGCATCTCATCTTGAGCTTTTAGAGATAAGGGATTGTCCATCTCTAAAACGCTTATCATCAAAAGGCAACCTACCTACCATGCTTAAACACCTTGAGATTTGGCGATGCTTAGAGTTGACATCCTTATCATCAATAGACCAGTTACCTTCATCCCTTAAATACCTTTCTGTACGCTGTCCAAAGTTGGAGTCAATAGTAGACAAGTTACAAATTAATGTGTCTCTTGAACAACTTAGATTAGTGTATTGTAAAAAGCTTAAATCCTTACCGGAGGGCCTACACAAACTCTGCCACCTCAATGAGATCAACATACGTGGGTGTTCAAGTCTTGTTTCCTTCTCGGATGGAGGGCTGCTCCCCACTAGTCTGAGAAAGGTTTTGATTGAAGACTGTGAGAAACTTGAGGCCTTGCCCAACTGCATGCACAAGCTCACCTCGCTTCAACAATTAAGCATATGGGAATGTCCAAGCATCATATCCTTTCCAGAGGGTTACCCCACCAATTTAAGGGTTCTTTCTCTAACAGGGGTCGATATATGTAAGCAACTATTTATGTGGGGATTGCATAGACTCACGTCTCTTACAGATCTCTCCATTTATGGTGGATTTCCGGAGTTGCAGTCATTTCCTGAGGAGGATGAGGAAGGGAACCTGATGATGACGTTGCCTACCTCTCTCACCACTCTAGAGATTGCAAAATTTCCAAATATAGGATTCCTATCCTCTAAGGGCTTTCAAAACCTAACTGCACTTGAAGAACTGTGGATATTCTATTGCCCTAAACTCGCCTCCCTCCCAGAGGGCCTGCCTCCCTCGCTTCTAAAACTTCGTATTTATGAGTGTCCTCTATTGAAACAACACTGCAAGAAAGGCAAAGGGCGAGAGTGGTTCAAGATCGCCCACATCCCTCGAGTTGAGATTGATTGGAGGTCTGTCTATGAGGTGGAGGAGGAGCAGCAATAATTGTGTAAAACATAGAGGAAAAAGTACACAAGTGTACATATTTACTCCTTCCAGTCAGGTACAACATTATTTGGTTTCACAATATTTAATTTTAAGAATTTATACAAAAATTATGCTCATTACATTGTTGATATCGAAAGTTGAATACAACAAAATCCTGTGTTTTAGAATGCAATAAATGATCTTGACCATTTCATTAGAATGCAAGAGCCCTTTAGATTGGATAAGATCTCACTGTCAGATCTGAATTTATTGAATTCAAATTCCATTACTAATTAGCTTTCTATTTGGGTGGAGAGATGCTGTTTGGATGCTGATCTTTCTTATTCTGTTATTGTTGTTATTGCAGCCAGTCTTTGAGCTATTTAGAAATGCAGGTATATTGCCATGCTTGAAGGGATGGCTGTCAATGCCTCTTAAGTTCTTAACTACTGCAAGCATATGGTTACAATCTGTCTAGAAATAATGGCTGGGAATCATTTTCTAAAAGGAGCTGTAAACATCTTGTTTGCGAATGGACATGATTTGTTGATTATTGAGAGTGGAAAGTGCTGATCTTAGTAGAAGTTAATATCAAAAGAAAGACTTGCTTGTGAAGTGCAAGCTTTCTATGCCAAAATTGAATGGGAAACCAAATTGCAGTAGGATGTTATCTCAAAAGAAATCCATTGTACTTTCTCAGACAATTCATGAAGGCTTATTCTATGTAGCATGTACTTATGAGAGGTATGGTGGCTGCATTTGTACTTACCAGTAGCTCCGAGGTTTGCATTCTTTGTTGTGGAAGGCAAACACCAAGCTGGGAGATACAAGCTGTTATGGGAAACATTTCCGGGCTGCGTTCATGATTTTCTAAGCTCTGGTTTTGTCAAGTCCTAGACAAATTCTCACTAATGCTTCTCAGCTAGCCAATTTGGCATCATCCTCTTTTATTCATATGGTAGGTGTTTTGTTTTTGTTTTGTTTTTGGCTTTGTATATATAAAAAAGCCCTATCAAGACTACCAGTTTACTAAAAATAGTCAGGGATGTGGTTGATTTGCAACCAGTTTGTCCAATTTGTTGAAACTTGTTCTTTGAAACATTAGTTTCAGATTTTCAGTCATCAATTAATCTTGGCTTTAAGAATTATTTGTATAGAAGTATGCATTGTGCTTGAAATCATAGCTTTAGAATTTACTACGATGTTGAGTACTGCAATTTACAATCTAGTAATACCATCATCATTTTTTTTTCTTTCAATATTTTTCATGACAGTGAAAGCACAGAAACTTTAACCTTCAATTTGTATTTTATATAATTCAAGTTCATTTCAAATTTCAGCTGCTTTATGATTGACCATTGGATGTGAAGTGAGCTAATTACCCATAATTACATTGATTTATTTGATCCTTCCTGATATTCTCACATTAGGTAAATTCAAATAATTAAAAAATTTGTCATGGTTTCTTATTATTTTAACTATGAAGATCAACTGCAATACTCTGATTGAATACTCTTTGGGATAAAGGGTTTAATTTGATTGTGAGTGTGTGTGTGTGTGTGTGTGTTTTTTTTACACTCTATCTGAAAGCTCATATCCATTTTCAGGGATTTCACAATGGTCCTATGAAAGAAGATCCAAAAGGAAAGTAGGTTGGTTTTGTACCATAATTCATAAATGTTCTTCTCTGTTTGCACATGCCCTGTATATAAAGCAATTCCTGTTCATGTTATTTACTAGTATCATGTTATTTATATTTATAATCATTTTTTACTTGATGAATATTTCAGGCATAGATCAAAGATCTTACTATACCATCTGAGCCTTCAATTTTAACTTATTTAATAGTTCCATTCTATTAATGCATGCTAATATGAGGGCCTTTATTGCAGTTATTGAATGAAATGAACCAGACTGGTAGTAAGGATACATTCTTCAACACAAGGTATAATATTGAAAAAAAAAAAAAAAAAACACTCAAGAACTGAATTTATGTCTTGCCAAGTACGCAGAATTTTCCAGAACAAACACCAATCAGGATAGATACAATTTTTAGATAGATGTGGGAAATTTTGGCGTCATTATACTACCTGTTCGATCTAGATTTAAGTTAATTTTAGTAGGGCAAGATGATTAACCTGACTGTGTTTCAACTGAAACAACATTCTGTACTAGTATATGATTTTCAGAAGTTTCATTGCTGATGATAGATCTGGAAGAATGCTTAAGGTATATTTTACTTGCAGACTGCTTTTTTTTTCACCGTCCATTTATGGTCTGCTCAGCATTGTGGCATAATCCCCAGGGAACTTAAAGACCAAGCAAAGCAGGCACTCCAGTCTAAGAGGGTAAACAACTAATTGACTATCTATATTTGATCTTCTATATAATAAGGTCAGTGTCCATTTCTTTGATCTGTTTCATCTTTCAAAACATCAGCAAGATAGAGATAATTACTAGAAATTAGTGATGTGTATATTCTTTTCTTTTTCGAAGTTTTATCTCTTTAGTTTTGTGTATGCTATAGTATCTTCATTTCCATAAAAACACCAAGAATCATAGTTGTCATTGAAATTTTCATTGTAAACTTTCAGGCAAGATTTCCATTGGTTATTCAAACTAAAGGAAGCTAACCACTTACTATAGATGTTTTGAACCATTGAGAACACCTCATTTGCAATTCTGGTAATTACAAATAAGCTTCTTGTCTTTAATTCATGTTAAGTATACATATACCAATGCTCTTCTTCTTCTGTTGGTTCCTTTCTGGTCTTGGTTCCTTTCTTGTCTTTATTTGTTTGCTTCACTGCTTTCAGAACCTCACTCTATTAGAAATCCAGAAATCTCTCATTTCCTTAGCTCACATCTGTTTTATTGGAGGGGATGACTCCCTCAGTTCTTATTCTAGTACTTGATACTTTAACTTTCCAATGCTGAAAAGTGGTGCCCCATCACTTCTTCATCTATGACATATTGTCGAAGGAATGGATTGCATGATTTTACAAAAGAAAGATAGAAGGCCAGAAGGGTAGAAGAACGAGTCTCTGCTTCTATCTTTTATTCTTATATATTTTAAGGATAATTTTTTTCGTATTCCCAAAATATCAATTTTCAGAATTTTAAAGGATTTCATTCTTATGTACTATTGTGTCAGCATGGCACAAAACGTAAAAATCAATTTCAACAACATTGAGGCAAATGCTGCAATGACTACTCAATGCCATGTACAGGACTCATTTTCATATGAACTATTCAGCTACTCTAAAGTGTATGATTAGATGTTATGGAGAATAATTATCTATGTTTAGTTAATAGTTAGCAAACTATAATCTTGTAGTTTGTAGAACTCAATTTCATATGACCAAATCACTTTTCTATATTTGTTCAACTCATGGGAAAAATAATGCTGTTGAAGTTTGTAGTTCCAAGGTTTGTCATTGCTATTTAATTCACTGCCATCAATTTGTAGGTTGAAAGTATCCCTTCTGAATTATAAACTTCAAGCTATTTGTTTATAATAAATCTAAAACAAGCTAATTACCTGTCATTACAAATTACAGAACTTTTGAGGAGATGTTCAAAGCTGAAACTCTCTTTTTGTATTCGTTTAGATTTTGTTTAAGTTAAATTTGAAGGCTACAATAAAAGAGGGAGAGGCATTTGAATTTTTGCTTGGGTCATTGGGATCTGCCAGACACATTGTTGAATACCATATTTTGATGAGAGATATGTACAAGAGGCTTTTTGTGAGCTGGTTCAGGCCCTTTAACTAAGTAAGAAGAACCATTACCAAGGCCCAACCTTGACAGGCTAGTAGTCACTATTCCTAGAAAATGGTCATGGTTAGGTTGAAACAAATGCCAGCATAGTTACTATTAGTTACTATTCTTGTGTTGCATTAAGTAGATTTAATGTTATGTTTTGTCCAATCTTATGTCAGCTGAACTTGGATTTGTAAAATTTACCATTTGGGGGTACCACCACACTGATAATAATAGACAGTTTTGGAAGTTGGTTATATATTCTTTGACTCAAAGTCTGAAATTGATGTGTTTCTCTCTATTGGACCTTTTGCATTGGCATTACTCCTTCAAACGCCCCCTGAAAAAAGTTGTGTTAACAATTTGATATGCAATGCAGTTTAATGGATTAGCTTGGCTCTTTTTGAGTGTTCCAAAAGGTAGCTCATTGCTGTACAAGGAGGTGAATATCCTTTGGAATTTCATTTTCGGATTTAATTTTTGGCTTACTTTCACATGCTAGACTATAATGGAATAGACTTTCTTTATGTGATTGTGCTTGAAAACAGGAGTTTGAGAAGATGAACAAGAAACACCAAATAACTTCCGAGATGTAAGCAGATAACAAAAAAAATGAAAAGGGTGAGAAGATGTATATCCAAACCCGAATGGCACAATATGCAGGGGAGCTATGGGAGATACTAAAAAAGATAACGCCATTGTCTATATGTGCGTGCTCAATCAAATGGAAAAAGAATTGATGACATAATGGTGTCTTTGGCTGCTAAAGATGGTAATCTGAGCAAAAAATTTAATAGGATGCAAATGCCTGAAATACGTAAATAGTTAATCTCTCTCTCTCTCTCTCTCTCTCTCAGGCATTGAGTAGCTTGAAGAAGGCAGAGCATCGAAATGTTGAGGTCTATTAATTCTACTGGTGTTACACATATACACCAAGAATCGGAAACTGTACCTGTTTGTATTTTGAAGTTAAAATTACCTCTTATATATAGAAGAAAATATGGTTTGTATCTACTTGCATATATTTATTTTAATTATTTGATGTGTTTGATTTTAACATTTGCCTTTCTATCTTCCTATGTTGAACAACATTGGTGCAATGAGAGTTAAACATGTGTACATTGAGTTCATAAATTGTTGTAAGGCTTAGAACATTGAAGGAGGACTTTATCGTCATTCTCATGAAATTCTTTTTTCTCCCCCATTAGATGTTATAGTTTCTGAATCAATCCAATTTATATTTGATGATTTATTATACAAACTCGATAGACTATTATGTACATTATTACAAATCTCAGCTCAATTATGTTCAAAATCCTAAAATCCTTGATGAGTGGCTCTAGCAATTTTTAATTTTAAATTAATTAAAATTGTAAAATTTAAATTAGGGACATAAATCAAGTAGCCCAAACAAGAATTTTTTTTCTCAATCCAATTCTGTTGGTTCTTAGAATTAGGTGTAAGATTTTGATTATTTTGTTGCTTATTTGACTACGTTTCTTTAATTCTTTCACTTTAGATTATTATTATTATTATTATTATTATTATTATTATTATTTTAGTGTAAAAAGCTTCTAAAGTTAAATTGTGGCAAAGGTATGTGTGATTTTTTTTTTTTTTTTTATTATTGAGAAAGTGGTATGTGTGAGTTTGAGTCGTATTTTTTGCTAAAATATGGCCAGCTTAATTACACTTTTATTTGTGGGGAAATTACATTTTTTCATCATAAACTATCACACCGATTATACTTAACCTCTGAAACTATCAAATTACACAATTGACCTTTGAAACTATCATTAGGAGCAAACGCCATAGATTGAAATTCTCTCAAAAAAAAAAAAAAAAAAAAACTTGAACTACGAGATAAATTAGTTTTTACTTTTTAATACTAAATTTTGTTAGAGTTAACCGCAAAATAGACAACAAGGGGTAAAAGTATAATATATTTTAGGCAAGACTTAGGTATAGTATTTAGGTGTTGTTTCTTAGATTCACCTATTAAGATTCTGCCATGTGACTTTTTTTTCTCATAGATGGAAGTGTATTTTTTTAGTTAAGTAACCACATGGTAGAATCTTAAGAGGAAAACCTAAAAAACAACACTTAAGATAATGTATAAATTTTGTCCATATATTTTTAAGATTAATCAAGGTGATAGCTTATGTAGGAAAACTGTATTCAAGGTGATAAGTGTAATTAAGGGGTTTATTGTGTGTTTCAATAGTTCAAGAGGATAAGTGTAATCAAGGTGATAGCTTGTGAAAGAAAAATGTAATAAATGTACTTACAAATTGCAAATTGCACAGGCTAATACCGAGTATAACTTATTCCAAAACTTTTTGAAGTGATAAATTGTAATTAGTAAAAAATAAAAGCGATTTGGGTTTAGTTGCCTCAACTGATAAAGTCTCTATTCGCCTACATCAAATATTGATTGGTAAAGTCTTTGCTCGCCTACACCAAATATGTATTAGTTTTTTGATCTGACTACAGACACTCACAGCTAACCATGTCAAATAGGGGTAAAACAAGGTGAGTACGTAACAAAGTTTTTTGACAAATGAAAGAAAAAGACATTGCCACAATTCACCATTTCAATTTGGAGAAAAATAAAAGCTCCCTTCTAGTAGACATGGCAAAATGGGCGGGTCGGGTCAATCAGGTTGCAGGTCAAACTAGTTACGGGTCAAAATGGGTCATTTTAAGCGGGTTAAAAATGGGTTTAGGTCAATCGGGTTGCGGGTTGGGTCGAGTTGACCTATATTTTTCACATAAAAAAAAATCATGTATTTGCTATTTGGAAAGTCATGCAACAAATTACTTAATGTAGAATGCATTACTTTGAATTCACCACTTATATCAAGAATGAACTCAGTTAAACTTATTAATACTTATTCAATAATTTTAAAATTATACAAATCCTATCATTGCTATTTAAAACAAAATAATACAAAAATAAATAAAACAAATACACAAGTTTTATTTCTACACAATATCAACATCCCAAAATATAAAACAAAATTACGAATGACTTATTAGATGAATAACTCATTTGAAAAAGAGTAAAAACATATAAGAAATTTACAATCTTGAAAATAAATTTTATAATCTATTATTAATTGTGGTTGGTATTTTATTTCAATTTGAGATATACATTAAAGTTTGATTGTTTACTTATTTATATATGATATCTTTTATGAATATTATATCATTCTTAAACAACACACACTATATAAAATATTATAATTTATTTTGAAAAGCCGTTTATTTTGGACATAAATTATTAAAAAATTAGGTCTAAGAATTCATGATGTATGCTAATTTGATACTTTGGCTACACAATTTTCACACTTGTGAATGTTTCTTACACATGTCTACAATTTTAAATTTATATTCTTAACTCTATTATAACCAGATTATCTTGGCATGTACTTTGCTATTTGATATTTAAAAATCTTTACTCATTACAGAATGCTTAACCATTCATCTTTCAATTAATTTACATGCAGTTATGTAAATGTTTCAATTGTTTCTTTAAAACTCACAACAAATAATTAAACTAATATTATTTTAATATTATTTTTTTTTACCAAAAAAAAAAAGTTTTAAAAAATGATTTGGATTGAGTCGAGTTGATCCGCAAAAAACACAGGTCAAGTCACAAGTTAACCTATTTTTATTTCAAGTAAAAAATATTAAATTCAAGTCAAGTATTTTTCAAATTAGATCGAATCAGAAAATTCTAACCCGTTTTGCGGCTCGACTAATCATTAATCAAGCAGCGGCATTAAGATTTGATTTGAGAGAGAAAGAGATAGACAGAGGATAGCAAACTGGTCATTGCAATGTCCACATAGGAGACCGCTATTAAAACCGATGGGACCCTGAATTCATGTTTTTTCCCACCTACCCCTTATTATAATGTTGCTGGATATAGATACTCAAATAGTCAAACCCAATTTGACGAGGAAAATAATAAAATACAATCAAAATCATACGATTCGGTGGTAAGGTTCAATTTAATGTTAATTCTATTAAATTTTTATTTATTTATCAAAATAGTAATGATACAAAAACTTTCACAATTTTTCTGGCAAAATAATTTTTATTTTTATGTTGCTTATGAATCTCAAAATATTGCACTTTTATTTTTTATAATTGATAATTACTATGAGGGAAAAAATAAAATTTGAATCTTTAACAATTAAATTCTTAAAAATTAAACAGGGCATATTTTCATTAAAAACACTATGAGCTACTAACTAAAGGAGGAATAAAACTTTTGAGTAACAATATTACTTTCAAATAACATTAATTGTAGCATTTCAAGAGTTTTATAATTCAATTGATATTTTTTTATTTCATGTTTTAAGTTTGTATTTCTATTCTTATTTTATTTTATTACCACTATTATTTTTAGTATCAATGCATGCTAATGTTATAAAAGAAAAGAAAAAAAAAATCTAGGATTAGTCTTTTGTATCACAACAGCCCTTGAATGCTCTAACGTAGTTTTTTTATTTTTAGAGAGTTTTAACTTATGACGTCTGCTTCTATTGAACCTAGATCTCTTAAACACTAATCAGTTTTTTATGAAGGCAAAGATTGAATTCTAGATCTTTTATACAACTGTCAAAGACTTTACCAGTTGAGTTAATTGGAATCTACAACTCTAACGTAGTTGATAAGCGATAAAAAATAAATAAATTTACGTGAAAATAAGATAAGATAGTTGCAAAATATCGAGTATACTCGAATCTCTAAAATGGCCACATAACTGATATGTTTTTTTTTTTTTTTTTTGTTTGATGGGCACATAACTGATATGTTTGCAAAATGTGTGGTGCTATAGTTAATGTTATAAAAATATCTGTAGTAAAAATTAAGTAAAACGGATTTGTCTGTCTCTCTTCCAACAAGCAAAGTTGATTTCGTTGACTGTTCAAGATCTCTCGTATGTCTATGTATGACTTAAATAAGAGGTAAAAGAAAGCCTTCCATGACCATCCAATAGGAAAGAGAAAAAGGGAAAGCAAAGATGCTCCCATTGAAGCTGGTACGCTCTCTGGTCTTAGGAGAAACCATTAACAACCCTCTCTGTTTAACCCAACAACACACTCACCTTGACCACAATGATGTTGATACTAATGATGATGAAGATGACGATGATGAAGCCAATAATGCCATTCCTCACCACAAACAAACAAGAGGAAGAAGAAGAAAAACCAGCACTGACAAAAACACCAAAACAAAAAAGACTCCATTTTTGTTGTTCTTACCAACCAAAGAGCTCATCACTGACACATACAGACTTGCTACCATAGCCAGAGACATGGGCATGGACTTACACCCAACCCCATCTCTCTCTCACATCATCTTCTCGTACCCATCATCACCGTCGCCATCAACATCAGCTTCCTCTTCTTCTTCATCAACACCATCACCATCATCACCATTCCCCATATCATGGTCATGGTCATCCTCATCACTTTCATCATCTTTCTTGCCAAACGATGCCGTTCCTCTCCCATTTCCTTCACTCACCACAGCTTCTCTCACCCATCTCCGCTCTTTTGCTACTCTCTCCAAAGGGCTTTTCAAACTAGCCTTTGCCAACTTCACCACCAAAGCAACAATTGCTGACACCACTAGTAATTGGGACTGTTGCTCTGTGTCTCTGTTTTCCAGGCTCACCAGTGACCGAGTAGACACCATGGATGCGTTTTCTCGAGCTTTGGCTGGAATGGGTTGGACCCTTTTCAAGACCAAGCAAAACCCATCTCAGGATTCAAAGGAAAAGCGAGTTTGGGGTGGCAATTCGGTGTTTTTGTTCAGGAAGGTCGAGTCGAACCGGGTTCGGGCGGGTCGGGTGAATGAATGTAGAATTAGGGAGTTGAGGTTGCCCCCGCTGGATTTTAGGAATGCCCCTTTGAGGATTTTGCAGTACATTCTTCTAATGACTGATGATATCTTCTATCTGTCATGATATACCGGTATTTATTTATTTTTGATTTTTGGTTTTCTTTCTGTTGCTAAGAGTTCCTTTTTTGTATATTGGTGTGTGCAAAATTTGAGTAAAGTTGGTGAATTTATGGTTTTTAGATGGCTATTTTTCATTTGATTTTCTGCTATCTTAGTGTTTTTTTTTTTTTCCTAGCTTGTGGATATTGGAATGTTTAAATTGGAGATCGAAAGTTTGTGAGCATATGGTCTTAGGTGGATCCTTTTTAGCCAATGTAGGTCGATGGCTGTCTTTGGTTGATCTTTGTTGTATTCTAATTTGGGAGTTTTCTGGAATGATGAACACCTGTTGCCAAAAGGAAAATACTTTTCTTACAAAACAGTTTTATGAAATTTTCATACGGTTATTGAGTGAAAGCTACCCTACAAAGATACGTTTAGGACTCCATACTTTGTAGGGGGTAAGTCTCCTGAAAGAGGAACCACACCAAGATTCCAACCGAGCAAGGTGACGGGCTGGCTTCAAATTAAACAATGAGGTTAAGTTAGGGGAAAGATCTTTGAAAATGAATGGTAGATTAGTGAAGCTTAGGCAAAGATCATACCTTTGTTTTTGGCTCGGAAGGGTGTATTCATGGTTTTTTCTTGAGTGGAGTTGGTGATCAGTTCCCTATAAAGCGGGGGGATTTTGACGACACACCATCCCCTCAGATTGGCTACTAGGGTGCTTGCCCCAATGATGTACAGTGACGGCCTGTCTCCTTGCATTTAATCCAAACAGTTGGCGGTTAGTCTGAATAATAAATGCTGACATGATGGGTTCAACTTTTCTCAGGTGTGCTTGTCAAGATTAGGGGAGCTTGACTCTCCAGCTCAGGCAGTTACTGGTTGAAGTTAGGAAGTGTTGCCTTAGGTCAGCTGGACCTTTATCCAAATATCCTGCTTAGGGTATGATCAGTATCCAAAGCATGCAGTTGAATGAAGGGATGAGTTGGGGTTACCACATTGGTGGGATTTTGGATTGAACATTCTATGGGTCGGGTGCTGGCCCAGGGGCTTTTATGGGGTTCAGTTGGTGCTTGGGCCTCAAGGATCCCTTTCCCCCTCCACTTTGCATTTGGCATTGGGAGCATGACTTTCATCATTCTGTTAGAAACTTTTGTCAGATTTTTCTGTTTGGTTTGTAATTTTATATTGCATTTGACAAAGGATAAAACCAAAAAAAAAAAAAAAAAAAAAAAATTATTGTCCCTTTAGTCTATTGTGATATTGAGTTCGGATTTTTTGTGTGGAGGGTTATAAAGACAGATAGAAGAGAAGTTTGAAAAAGTTGGTGTAGGATTTGGATTTCCTTTTGTTGATTCAATTGATTTTATTAGTCTCAATAGCTGTTGACATTGAAAACCATTGTGTAATCCATTGATGTTATTGATCTATATTTATTTTGTCAGATATCCCCCAAGTGTGTATATATGTTTTGCCAGATTCCTTTATCACAACAATGATCATTTCACGTGCATTATTTCAGCACAAGTTCTTTTTGTAACTTTTTCCTCCTTTTGGTTTTACCTTGGTTTCCTTAGGGTTTTTTATTTTTTTATTATTTTTTTTTTGGGGCAAGCTCACATAAATTATAGAACAACAACCCTTGCTAGTGATTGATATACTCTGAGCAATTGATACGTTGAATTTCGACCATTGGCTGTAGATTTGGACAAATGAAGCGGAGTTGCCGATGTGGTTTTTGGTTTAACATATAGGGAATTCTACATTAAAGATTATATGGTGTTCCTTTTTATTTTTTAACTCCTGGATTTTGTTTAAATAATAAAGATCTGGGGCATAATTTTATCATCTCCATTATTAAAAAAAAAAAAAAAATATCACCTCCATAAGTAGAAAGCATATATCATAAATTTCAATGATTTATAGGAATTTAGAAGATGGAAATGAGTTAGCAAAGATTCACATAATAAGTCAAACCTTGAGATTTGCTTTGCATTTGGAAGGTAAGGAGGCATTAATTGACTAAATCAGATAGGCAGTTCCTCAAACGTCTACAGCTTACACTGCAAAACTATTCAGCAAGCTCAATAATATCTTTTGTATTTACTCTATCAGTTTACGTGAAAAAGTAGGATTCAGTGCTTGTTGAAGTTGTTGAGGAAAGGGAACTAGAATTGAGTGCAACATGGTTGGATTTCTTAAAGGACTTTAATGTGAGGTGTGCTCTTGACAAAAACCAATTGTAGGAGTGTTGCACACCATTAAGACAAGAAAGGCTGTAGGTGTCAACCATGGTACTGATTTTAGCCTTGCTTTTAAATGCTGTGCTTCAAGTGCTTTGAGCTACTAATATGTCACTTAAGACCAGGCCCAAATGCAATTTGGGCATTGTTATCACTCATCAGTGAACCTTAATTTTAGTGGTAGGCTTCAAGACTCCTATTTCTGTGCTGTGCTGATCAATTTTTACCATTTCCTTGGTTTCATATACGGACAAAGTTTCCTCAATTGCCAAAGCATGGAATATACTTATTGCCATGCAATGCAATTCACCACATTTCTTCACATTGTAATATCTGTATGCTCTGTTGGCCTTCCCTTATCACTATCTTTACTGTACTCATCATGCTGTGGCTCCTTCACATTTTTTCTCTTCTTCACAGCGTCTATACTCCTTTTCTATTGCTTTGCCAATGCATGGGAGTTTTCTGCTTTGCTGATGATAGAAGTTTTGTTCAAGCTATTACTTATCCCAAAAAAACAAAAGAGGAAGTTTTGTCCAAGCTAGAGTTTTATTAATTCTTAGGAAATGCCAACAATGCGGAAGTGGAGATCTTCAAGGATAAAGGCACTAGAATTGATATATTGTCTGGCTTGTTTCACTCTCAGAAAAGGGATGGAGCCATTTTGATATGAAAGCAATCCACCGACTTTGGTTGGTTGTGGCTACAATTAAATGTCTCCTTCTAGAAGGTGGACTAGAATTGGCTTTGGGTCAGGCAGCTAAATGAAGATGAGCCAATACCTTTTTAGGAATTCCTCATAAGGAGTTTGCACTGCAATTTACTTATAAAAATAAAAAACTGCATTAAAATTTTCTTGGTCTGATTCATATGCTTATTTTGTATTAGACAGATTTGCATCTTCTGCATTACTTTTTTTTTTTTTTTTTTTTTTGCTGCCCTGTATTTGTCATTGACAAATCCTTGAATAGTTTCATGGAATTCATTGTTTAGGTGACATTTTTATTTAACGTATGACCCCTGTTTTCTTTTGCTAAAAATAGCAAGGATTGATCTTGTCTGCATCTGCATCCAGGGTTTCATTCTCAAGGGAATTTGATATGTCGGAAGAGTGAACAAGACAAAGTGGAGAAGAAAATTTGGTTCTATCTGAAATTTGGAGTAATTTCATCCTCCTACTAGCTTGAACTAGAGTAACCAACAGTGTTTCTTCTTCCCCCACTTTTTTTTTTTTTTTTTTTTTTTTTTTTTTTGTGTGTATATTTTCCCCATTTCTTTCATGTTAATGACGGGGGTTAATTATCTAATGCTTCTCAATCGGATGGACTTCAGTACTTTACATTAACTTATGGACCTGTATGATGTACATATGTGTCTTTTTTTTAGTCATTTTCTAATCTTTTTCCCTCTCGTTTTTTGACTATTGCATTATGTAAGATGTACAACTTTTTTGAGGCACATTGTCAATACAATTATGAGATGTCTGTTAAAAGTAATTTGTACAATTGAAGCTTGCAAACAGCTATGAGAACTTTCTTAGGTATTCCTCAAAAAATGTTTAATTCGATTAAGTGCTGTAAGGCTCTTCTTATGTATTCTCCTTTTCTCTGTCTCTCTCTCTTTGAGAGAGATTAAACTGAAGTACCAATAATGTTAGGAGCAGTACTTTCTGCAAAATTAGTAATCCCACCAAGTGCCTACTTGCAGGTCATTCACATTTTTGCTGTTAAACTAACACTTCATCTAGTCATTTATGATGGTGCAATCATAATTTAGAGGTGTTAGATTGCTGCGGTTGAGTTTTATGTAATGGCTTTTGAGGTGGCATTTTTATTAACTGATCCCCCATTACAACACCCCCCCCCCCCCCCCCTCCTCTTCTCTCTCTCTCTCTCTCTCTCTCTTCTTTTTTTGATAAGGGACTGAGACTAAGCAGTGATTACAAGTAACAGCAATCCACAGAAAATTATCTTACGAGACAAGACTCATTAGACCCTCCCAGGCACCCCCAATGCTGTGAGAGAGAGTGGTGTCTTAGACCGTTTCATGAGATACCACCTTGAAATCCAAAAACCATTCCAAGAACATTCTGCTGTTGGTTTTACCTAAGTAGAACATGCAGTTCTATCATAGTCTTCTCCCCACCCCCTACCCCACATACTTAACATCTTTCATCTTTGCACTGCTTTTGTTATATATGCCTTTTCACAATCTTGGCATACAATTATTCTTGACAACTAGTCACTGGAATGAATTCGTCATCCCTGTTGAAGTTGACTAAAGCAGAATTAGTTTAGAGCAAACAAAGATGCTCTCCAAATCAGAGCATTTTAAGATACCTTTGAGTGGGAATGAAGTGCCATTCAGGGTATTGTTTTCAGATCCCTTACGAAATTATCACCAGTGGCAATGCCTCGAAAGTATACTTTTGCAAATTGCTTTTGAAGTAGATTGATTACTCAAAGGGCTCATTTCCAGATTCCCACTTTAGAGTGTCTTCCAAGATAAGACCCCATTCCATGTGGTCCATTAAAGAGATTCAGCAGCTTTGGAAGAGTGTTCAGTTGTTAACTCTGAACATGCAGGTTATTTCAAATCAAGCCAACCTCCACGTGGGGTAAACAGAAGCTTGCCATGCCACTAGATAAGATGAACCTCGTGAAACCCCTCATAAATTCACAGAAAACCCAGTTTATGCATATTATTCATGCTGTCACAAAAAAGCATCCGATCTGATATGCTTGCACAAGTGTTTGTTTTCTTACAGTTTGTACAAAATACTCTCTGGAGTTGAAGCTACAACACAACCACGACTTTCCAACCTCTCAAGAAAATCATTAGTTACCCAATGTTCATGCTAAAAGAAAAGTATGATATTGTTGTACTATCAGAGATTCAGAATATTGTATAATTTTCTTAAAATATGACTTTTTCCTGGGAGAATTGGATGTCTTCAATTCAACTTCAAGAACAATATACTTTCATTGCAATATTATTCTGTCACACATATATAAAGGCCCATTTTGGTTCCCGATTCTTGACCCCAACTAAAAATTGAGGCAATCCTTTTAGTGCCCGGGTTCAGACCTCAGAGACATACCTCAATTATAACAATTGCTTCACATTAGAGTCCGTTTAGATACAGTTAAAAACTGAAAATACTGTAGTAAAATAATTTTTAAACGTGTAAATAATACTGTGGGAGTCAATTTTAATGAAGTTGCTGAAAAGTGATGTTTGTGGGTCCTGTGAATAGTTCACAGGTGCACTATTCACGCAAAAAATTCAACAATCACAGCTAAATTAAAAAAAAAAGAAAGGAAACGCAGACGCAAAACGCGCTGCGTTTCAGCTATCCAAACCGCACCTAAGCCCTTGTTTGGTGGTTTTAATAGAGGGAATGAAAAATTCATTTCATTATTTAGAAGTTTAAGTAGAAGGGAATGAAATAAGTATAAAAAAATACACATTCCTCTTTATTCCCTTAGTACCTCAAATTTTAATTCTCCTCAAAATTGGTAGGAATTAAAGGGAATGAAATTAGATTTAATAAATTTCGTATTAAAACTCCTAAAATATCCCTATATATTTAACAATTTATTTTAAAATAGAGGTCTAATAATAATATTATCATAAAATGATTCCATTCTTTTTCCTTCATGTTACTCTCAAGTCTCAAACAAAGTTACTGATATTCTATTTCTTTTCATTCATTTATTTTAAAATATCCAACAAGATTACTTAATTCCATTTCATTCCATTATTTTTTTCTATTCCTTTCCCTTAAATACATTCTATTTTATTCATTTCCTTTCCTTTCTTTTCTATTTTTTTTATGATCATTTCATTCTATTCTATTCTATTCATTTTTTTGGAAGAATTGCCACATTTCACTCCTTTTATGATCCTTCCATTCCCTTCTTTGGAGGAACTGCCACATTCCACAAGTAAACAAAGTACCCTTTACAGTAACATTAACCATGTGGCGCCAACTAATTAAGTTTAGTACACAAAAACAATAAAACAGAATTATTTACCATAGCAACACAATTTAAGCCTCCTTGGCCGCTGTATGTACTTCAAATAATTCCGTTCACATTTTACAAAACATCCAAGACATATCAATAACAGTGAATAGGACCATCACTATTGCTGGCAGGATAGGTTTAATATTTCCGAAAGGTACAATACCCAAAGGTTTTTGGTTGACTCCCAACATTTCTAGATTCAAAATGTGTTTATGGATTTGTTACTAACATGCTATAAGCCCTCACATAACTCTCAAAAGTCATTATTTACCATGCAAGAGTAAAGCCATAGAGACCTGAGAAAACTTGCACATAAACAATAATATTGCTTTTTGAAGGGCTAATTTACAACAATTAACTTTTGTTTATAAAAAAAAAAAAAGTACAACAATTGACTTAAACACTCACTGAACACAAAATCTAAATAGTCTACCAGTAGCTGCTCATTTTATACTTATCAAATAGACTCATGAAAGGTATTGACATTAAGTTCTATAGACGGCTTCTAAAAAAAAAAAATCTCAATTAACAAGGATAAACAATAATGCTAACAAAATCATGCCGAATGAGCACTGTGAGTCCGTGAAGCCCATATACCAAAGACGAGAAACCAAAAGACGAACAAGATCGCCCAGTAGCGTGCAGGTCCATACTTGATTCTGGTAAGCACAAACTGCAAAATTCAAAAGAAAAATTATATTAGTGATCAGTACACAAGACTGGATGAAGTCCAAAGTAGGAACACACAATTTGAAATTCAGTAAGAATTATTACTATTGTGCCGATGAGATATTAAGTAATAGTTAGAACATTCTGAGGATGCCCCAACTAATCCACAGAAATCCATGTAGAAGAAACTTATAAGGGTTTGCTAGTGAATCCTTTCAGTGAAAAAATATTAAAATAAATATAAAGACAAAAGACAACAAATGGCCAATGTTTGATTTATTGGTATTGCACACATGCACACACATAGTGAGTTTTGTACTCATAACCTCACCCGTCACCTTGATCTTACAAGATAAGGAGATGTCATTTAAGCTAGAGCTCATTGGCACCACATGGTTAATGTTATATATTTTTTATGAATTGCTTTTGGAATTAGATTTAAGGCCGCACAAAGCAGGACATCTAATACAGATTAAAAAAAAAATTTGAATTTTCTAAAAATTAGATTAAGAACTTTAAAAAGATTGATCCTATGAGAAAACCCATCAAAAGTGGCAGTGATCTATAGGGAGAAGAAAGAAGAAAATTTAATGAGAAATAATATTACAAAAATATCTGTATTTCAGTTTCAGGCAACATATCAAAGGTAAACTCAAGTTTTCGGCAAAGGTATGACATATCAAAGGTATAACATATTTTATTTTCTTCTCCTTCATACCAATAATTTAAACAGCTGCAAGCTTTACAAGTCTCTTTCTAGTCTCTTCAACAATATACAGTTTATCCAATTATGTGTTCTACAGCTTTTATCCATCGCCTATAGTAAACAAATTGCCCAACTGAGTTGCACATTCATAGGCCTGGTGTCATATTCATTTTGCATATGTGTGTGCAAGCATATGCACATGTCCGTCTGTGAAAAAGTGCCAATAGTATGGCTGGACAAAACATCTCTTCCAAAGCCAATGCCAATAAAGAGTATGAACAGAATGAATGAAATGAGTTTTTCTGGAAGTGACAAAGTGCTCTTAACCCTTCTCTAACTAATCTCCTTTCTCTCATCCCTCCCATCATCTAATCTTCAGAAACTTCCTTCCTTTAGCTAAAATTCTCAGAAGTTCCATGTTTGTACTGTTTCCTCAATCTGGTTAAGACACCTAAGATATAGGAAGCTGATTGATAAAATGGGATGGAGGTTGAGCAGAAACCCAAGGCAAACTGAAGGGGTCTTGAAAGCCTTGAGATTTTTACTTATCCACAAAAAAAGGAGCTTTGGGATTTCAATGATTCCAGCCCCTTGGAATTTATGAATTTTTTTGACCCTCCTATAGGAATTGTACAACCTCTCTCCTCAGATATATCTAATTTCATAAACTTGAAACACAAATGTTGTTCTGTATCTTGTGGGTCAACCAAACACTTGTAGAAGATGGGACCCTCACCAGTAAACCATAATATAAATCACCAACTCTTGTGAAGGCTTCAGCTTTCTTATTTTGCCGCAGTATCAAGAGTGAGAAACACGCTTTTACTACCTTAAGTGCTCATCTTTATAGGATAAACATGTAACAGGTTAAGCTTTTGAGCAGATATCAATATATGCTATTAAGGAAAATAAAGCAACTAGAACTCCCAAACCAAAAGAAAATATTCTTCTTCTTTTCAATTTTATTTTACTTGTTTTATAAGTGACAATAGTTTTATTGAAAGGAAGAAGATACTTTATGCACATAGAGTTCATACAAAATATTCCCAAGGAATAAAATTACCAATCTTTACAAATGAAAAGAGAGCACAAATCAACAAAATCTAACATAGATTGCAAACCACTATTTTACTTCTATTATCCTTTTTTGATAAATATTTTACTTCTATTCCTTATGTCATTTACAATAAACAAAGTTCTCTAATGGCCACTTGCTTGTCAAGAAAAGTTTGCAAACCCTAATCAAATTTCTATAATCTAGTGAAACATATATCAATAATAAATTAAGCCAGATGCAGATGAGTGTGGTAACTGGATGATCTCTATTAAGGAGATACTTACAAAGCGAAAGAAAACCACAACTGTTAGAGCACAGATGCCTCCAAGGAGAATATGAAGACCACTTTTGGCAGTTTTCTACACATCAGAGTGGTATTTATCAAATAAAGCATATAATAAAGACATTATAAACACAAAAAGAACAGATGAATTCAAAATAAATGAATATCCTTAAAATATATAAAAAAAATATTTAAATGCAAGAATTTTCTTAGCATTCTGTTTAGTTTCTGATAATTTATGCAGAATTGCAATTTTTATCTTAATAACAAGCCAATATATATATATATTAGTAGCTTATATGGTCTTATTCCTCTTGTCATTCCCCATTTTACATGATGTCTTGCAAATGGGTCACACATACGGGAAGCTTCTTTTCTCAAGCAAGTGAAAATAAACCATATTGCAAAGATGAAGAAAAGCTGATCAAATGGAAGAGGAAAAAAAACTGCTGCTGCATTACTTAAATCCCAACCCACTCTTTAACCATCGAATCCCATAAAGTTAAGAGAGAGTAATTCATCACCAACAAACCAGGCAACAAATGATCAAGCTAGGAGCAAAATACATCCAAACACTTTAGATGCTTCCCAATGTGATGTCCACAATAGGAACTCTCAAACTCATAATGTTGAAATTATTCTAGTTCTTCTAGACTCTTCAACAAATCACATCACCCACAATAGTCAAAAAGTTATTGAAGCTTATAATGCAGACTAGCATGCAATTTATACCTATTTATGTATGATAGTGAATTATGTACATTAATATGTAAAAAAAAGTCTAGATATGAGATGTTGATCAGTATGCTTGTCTGTATGCTATAAATGCAATTTTGTATGCTTGCACATAAGCATAAATATATTTATGTACATAAGAAACACATCTAGGCACGATTTCCTTCTAAAAGTGGTTACAAAGAAATTATGGAAAATTTTACAGGAGAAAAATATAGTGCAAACAGGGAAAAAAAATTGGAGTGAAAAAAGAAGAAGGAAATTTCACAGTTCTCTCTTCCTTACACCAAACATTTTCTTCAGATCTCGCCTAGTCTGAAAAGAATTTAGTGGGCCTGAGAAAAATGTTGACAGATTTTCCTCACCTTCATTTCTTTTTTGTCCCTCTAATAATCCAAACATTGGAAAAACTTCTTTCCATTCTTTTCTTTAGGGGTGACCCAAAAAAGCATTTAATGTATTGTTGTTTCTAATAGATAAATACTGATGAGACCACTTCCTAGTTACTAGAAATTCTGCCAAATGAGAAAGAAGAGAGACAACTTAACAGTCAAATGAGCTATTACATAGCAAACAATATTTGATACCTTTAGCTTTTTCTTTTTATAAGTAAAAATATAAGGTAATAAAAGAAGCAACAATATTTGGCACCTTTAGCTTATTACAAACTAAGAAGATTTTCTATGAGCCAAAAGTACGTGGCAACACCTGCCATGTTTATTTTTCTTCTTTTAGTTTTTATTTTTATTTTTTTAAAGGTGATTTCATCCATATCTTATCATTTCCATCACCTGCCATGTTTATTTTGAATGGTAAAAGGTGCCTAACTTGTGCATGTACTTTAATCCTGAGCATAGAGTTAATTACTTCTACACATAAGATGAGCTAATAATAAGATGAGCTAATAACCCTATAAACTGAATTATGTATGCACTGTATCTTAATAAACTTAAAAAGCACTAATCTGACATACCTTCCCAACACGAGGGGCAATGAGCCATGCAAGAGTAACAGTAAGAAGACCTGTAGCAAGCAGAATCCCAGTACCTTCCACAGCCCACTTGGTTGCAGGATTTTCAGCAGGGGAATCTTCAGAGACGGTATTCAAAGGTTGTTCAGAAACAACCTGTGAAACTGCAGCAGCAGTATTATAATTGCTACTATTGCTATGTGGATTAAACCACAACGAAATCTCACTAAGTCGTTGCCTTCGAATGGCAGCAACAGCATCAGGATCTACACCTGTACTTGTATGCACCTGTGCTGGATTGGGTTCTCCACTAGCAGTCCTTTCCCTCAATGCTTCATATTCCTTTAAAGAACCCACCACCTTTTTGAAGTCAGCAGATCTAATATTTTCTGCAACACTTCCACAAATTTCACAAATAGTATTTCCATGGTTAACAAACCACTTGAGAGCACAACCATAGTGAACTAGAGCAAGGTCATTCTTGCAAGAACAACCAAGCTCTACCAATGTGTCTTGATGGTGGTATGTACCCGTCTCCAAATCCGTATTGCAAATGAAAACCTCTCCATTAGGGCCAATAAACTCAACAGGTTCAGATTCTCTTCCAACATTCCTTTTGAGAGAAAATTTACTTTCGCTATCAGGCTTCACCTCCCTGTTGCTTTTACTTGCTTCATGTAACGGAGGAGTGATGCCCAAAAAGCCTAATGCAGCATCCCCTCTTTTATCAGATTCAACACATTGGCACACACGACAATTTGGCAGGCCGGCCTCCTTGTCTAGACTATGGCGTGAGTGAGTCCCTGATTCTTCACTCTCAATATTTAAGCAATCCTCATTGCTAACTCCAACCTTAATTGTATCCGAGAAATCTTCCTTTCCCATTGAATTAGTTAAGTCTTTGGATTTAAACATGAAAGCTGCACTTCAGATTATTGCACCATTTGGTTTAATAAATTCTACTTAATCAAGCTCAGGAGGCCAATGTCCCCATATGTTTCTATCAATAAGACAAGAAGCAGTACTATTGCAACATAAAGCTGACCAGTAAATAAAACTTTTGTTCCAACTTTGAAAGAAACTCAAGACTATAAGCATAACTTAAGGCTGTGGTGTAAGTGATAAACATGAAGAAATACGCAGAGCAGAATGATATAACCAACTTTCTATCCCCAAACTCCTGTTTTAGAAGTAGGATGACATCACAAGCCGTTTTACTGTGACTTAAGGCACATCAATCTTCATAGCACCTTTATTTATAACTCCGGTTTATGCACTAACACAAGGAAACAAAGTCAGCATTAAGAATTAATTATGAAAGCATTAAGAAATGACCAAATATGAAATTAGCAAATCAATTTATTTTGAGAATAATATTCATCAAAACTACACATTTTATTAGTTATCAAAACTGAACTTTTTTTCCTAAAAAATAAAGTAGTTTAATAATTAAGCGCTTTTTGAAACTGGAATGGAGCATGCTTACTGTCTTGAATGTTTTATTCCACTAAATTAAGTTAAATTATTGGATTGATACACTTACTCCCCATCAAATTAATTGTTAAAAGCTGTCACTCGGGTACGCTTCCAGACAATAATTTTAATCAAGATCAATTATGCAAGTATTATCTATCAAAAATTAAAAAGAAAAAGAAAAAATAGTCAACTATGCAATAATCTAGTTAAAAGCTTGCTGGCTTAGAAGTTTAATGCAAAATTTGGCACATAACAGAAAATCCACCTTACAAATTAGATTTAGAAGTTTAATAAAAATATCCACCTTAGCAATGAGACTTCACATCATCCTATTTGGCCCTAGATCATTACTTTGAACTAGAATAACTTAAGTTGCATCAATGTGAAACCTCAAAATGCATTAACAGCATTTTTACCAAGAAGAAAATCATGTCAAATAATGACCAACCCCTGGGTTCTAAGGAAGGTACATCTTCAAAATTGACATTGTTAACTCCAGTGGCAGTCAATCTGAAATAAGAAAATGCTTAAAAATCAATTGATTTCCTTATTTTAATTATAAGATTTTGTTTTTAACAGTAAATTTCCGGACAATGTCACATTAACATCTAATAGCATTGAGGTGAACAAGCTCAACAGCACATCCTCCTCCCATAAGAATAGGTGGAGGGTAAGATTGTGGTGATACATCCAACAAAGAGCTCAAGAAAAACAAGATAAAATACCAATATATTCTAGAATTATGGTCTAGTTTCAATGTGGGACCTTCTTTGCACCTTTCATAAGCTACTTTAGTTATTATTGAGTCTTAGTATCAGGTTTCTTTAGGTTAGTTGCTGACTCAATTTTAATAAAGCTTTACTTAACTAGAGGCAAATTGGATTTCCAAATTTTCTGAAATGCGCTCTATCAGAGGCCCATACATCTTATTTTATTTTGTGAGTCATTTATCTATTTGGCTTCATTATTGGCAGTTTAGTCTTCCTAGGAAAATGCTACTTTGAAGTCCTAATCTTTCTAGGAAAGGATTGGAAATAGGCTTCAATGTCAAATAACAATTATGGAGAGATTGAGATTAATTAAATTCCAACAACTTATTTAAACCTTTTTGAGTGTAATTGCTTAGGGGAACTAGAAGTGATTTCATAGATCTATCTTTCTTTGTTAACAGCCATCAAATTCCCTCAAGATTCATTCAAAATCCTATCATTTTAGTACCTAACCCTACTTAGTTTCTTAAATATCAAACTCCATTCAAGTACCCTTCAAGAATTCATCAAGAACCAAAATTAGTGCTGATTTTTAAAAGATCATACATCAAAACTGGTATCAAGAGCCCACTAAAATTTCTGTCCTGCATAACGTGGGTTTAAATTCATTGGGTGGGTTTGTAATTTACAAATAATATATATAATTGCACTAAAGAAAGGACCCAGGTATAAAACATCCATATATGTAAGAAAACCTTTGGTAAACCATCCTTAACCTTTTGAATCAAATAATGCGGTAACTCAAAAAGTTCTCAGAAATACCAAATTATATCTTGCTAAAAGTCTAATTCGTCTGCAAATTCTGGAAGCATCATTTCACTTAAACTATTGAACAAATTCAGACAAGATATACAAATCTTAGCAACTAAATTTAAACACTTATTTTGGAGTATACAACCCACTAAAGTCTCAAACCAGATTCACACTCTTCAAATAATCCCCGTTCCAGTCTAAGGACCAAGAATTATTACTGTTAACCAATCGGACTTTACCAAACACAGGCACAATCACAAGAAAAAAACAAACACACACACACACACACACAAACAATCTCATTACAAAGCCTCAGAAAACAATTCTTGCAGTTTGTGTTGCATACCATTACAGCATAATCATTCAACATAATCAAATGCCTCAAAATTCAGGAAATACAATTACACAACTCAAATGGGCAAGCAGCAATTTTTATTTTTTATCTTAAAAAATAGGTAAGGAAACCCATACCAAAACCCAGAACCAGAAATCAAAGAAATGAAGTAAAAAATCAATTCTCAACCAAATTGAAAGAGAACAAACCTCTCTCAATACCCACTTGACTTGAAAGAATAAAATGGCATAAGATACCCTTCAGATCGTTCACCAACATAAAAACCAAAACCGAAGCAACCACCTCTCTCTCTCTCTCTCTCTCTCTCTCTTTTCTTTTGGTCTTAGAGTCTTCCAGTGGATGTCACTCACATCACACCACACACGAAAGAATACGTAAAGTGTGTCCGTGACACATAGTATTATTCATTCTAATAAAAGCATACACTCACTTTATACTTTAATTTAGGTACTAGAGTTTACTGTTCTGTTCCTTCCATGTATTTTTCAACCGTACTAATCCACTTTACAGTTATGTATTGATAATTTGATACTGATTACCAGCCACATACACTTTGACAATTATTTTGACAAATTGGGTGAAATGTTATTTCCAAATCAATCAGGGAAAAAAGACTCTTGCTTGGTCGTGTATGGCCATAAAATATCTTAGGAACCCGCTCCACTTCGAGACTGTCGGTGTGGGTCCCATCGATGTATGGGTCCAGAGTCTATAAATTATGTCACCTCACCTGATCGGGTTAGAAATGATACTAGCACGTTACCATTCTTCAAAATCCAATAAATGAAAGATGCAGTATGCAGCATGCCCAAATAAAGGAGACTATTTAGGCATGCTAGTGTGCACGCAGGCACGCATAATGGGACTGTCATTGGCATGCCCAAAGTAGGTTATTTGATGGCATGCGGTTGTGCCATGAACTTGGCAATGTGCACGCAGGGCTTCCATAAGTATGCTAATATGCCTAAATGAGGTTATTTGAGCATGTCTACATGTACTCTGCATCGCCTCACCCAATTTATGTTCCTAAAATCATAGGGAGGGTTTCCAATAGTCGAGTTGGCATTTTGGGCATTTTTCTAATTTTTATGATTTTTTCTAACTTTTGGCTTCCGAAAATCACAAATTTTAAAAATAACTACTTATTAGCACGTGTTAGACTAGTGGCAGAATGCTAATTTGATTATTTTGCACACATATTTCTCAATTATTATATTTTAATAAGACATGATACCATTTAATACTAAATATTTTTTCACTTGATGTCACCTCATGTATGGAATGGGATGTTATAATTATGTTTGTAAGAAGTATTGTCGTTCAATGCAAGAAAGAACTATGTTGAATACCTCACATTACAACAACAAAAAAAATTAGAATACCCCATCTCTTATTATTGTAACCATAGAATTATAAAATATATGTACATTAAAAAATTCAATTGTATAGAATAAAAATAGTTTAGAAAATATTTTGTTTATATTAAAAAAATGAGATAAGTATTAAACATTTTCAATAAAATACTTTATAGAAATATTTCAACAAATAAAAATGTGTGTTACGGTTTGAGGAGGTTGTGCTTCGATATGTTGGCGATGTGGGACTCCCCCAATATTGTCATTATCTTACTCCACAACATTGTGCACTTTTTCAGTTAATTTGTGAATATATTTCGAATGAAATCCAAAACTTTATGCATATTTTTTGTCATTAATTTTAAATTTTCAGTTAACTTAAACTTTAAATTCAGTTTTCTTTGAAGGATGTAAGTTCAAAAGAATTATTATTTTTTAAAATATGGATCATTGGATCTTTCTCATTTGATTTACGAAATGTAATTGTGCAAGGTTTGGTGGCATGTATTTCGAAGAAAAAAAAATAGACATTTCGTTAAAAAATTTTAAGTGAATGGAACTTATTAAGGATAAATGACAATTTGTATATTATCAATTAATTATGGGAGATATTGCTCAATTTCATAGTTTAAGAGAAGGATTAAGGCTGACCTCATACTCATAGTCTAGAGGAAAAGTGCAACAAAACCCAAAAATAATTATTTAATAAAGTATTAAATGCATATTGCTTTTGCCCTTAGGCCACTTGTAAATTAAATTCTTTAAATTTTATATTAGAATTAATTTTATTTTAAAGTATATAGGAGATTTATTTTAAGATTTTTGTTTTTTATGCAATTTTTAAAAATAGTTATTAAGAATTTAATAGCTCAATTGACATTTTTCAGGGTTTCTAACAAAATATATAGTTATTATAAAGAGTTTTTTTATTATTATTGCATATAATAATAATTCTTAGAGTACTTGACTATTATTGAGTGTGTGTAGTCCCTGTATCAATGGCAATTATGGAAAGAATTCCTTAAGAAAGACCCCCAAAAAATTACTAGTTAATCGTTACTGTAGACTATAGTTAATATAGTCATGAAATCTCTTTGAGAAAATTAACCACCATATAAATAAATGTATTGCATATAATAATCCATCTGTATTCTCACTAATCACTATAGTTACTGGATCATGTGAAAGACTATGCCTTCGAATACAATTCATTCTTACAAACTTGATGTAAGACATGAAACTCAGTGCCATTATTATTTTATGGGCCGCCTTTTATTATTGTGGTTCTCTTTTTGTTTTGTTTTCTTTCTTTTTTTCATCGAATGGAATAATTAATCCCAAACTAGAAAATGTCTTGTCTGACACAGGATTGCATCAACTTTTTTATAAAAAAATAACCATTATTATATCATATGTTGGTCAAGTACTTTTCCTTTAGCTCTTGATAAGCATATTGTTCGAGCTGCATTGGTGTCTTTTTACAATAACAATGTTGAATGCCAATTAAGAGGCCTTTTATGAAGAAAAAAGGGAAAAAAGAAGAAGAAGCGGTGGATTGACGGAGAGAGAGAAGGAAGAAAAAGTAGAAAGTTTGGAGAGAGAACTTTGCAAGTATGAAATTCTATGAATAGAAAAGCACTGGTAAAGTTGGTTTAGAAAAGTAGTATAATGCCCTAAATTACATCTTCAACCATTTTCATGTATTTTCATTAGTCTATAATGAATTATAAAGGATCTTAAAGTTTTTTTTTTTTTTGGGTAAACTTAGTGATAAAAGAATACCTAGCTTCTTGCTTCATGTATAGCAGATATATTCATTGAGATATATATTGCATTGGAAATAAGAGAAGTTCCTTATGAAATTATTCATAGAAAAGGTCTCAACTTTTACAACTGATTGGTGCTTTAATGAGTTATGACGATGCTTAGTGACTTTTTATTTTTATTTTCTATTTTGCTTAATAGTTAACAAGGATGATGATAAAATGGGCTGACTAGAATCACACAATTAGCTTAGTCAAATAAGGATTTTTTTTTTTTTTTTTTTTTGGGTGGCTTTATTGTGATAAACTATGAGATAATTGTTCAATTTTTTCTATATAGATACGTGTGTCGCATTTTGATATGTAATCAGTTGGACTTAGAATTGTTAGGATAATCAAGTCATTATGTTATTTCATTAGCCATTGAAATAACATAATGACTTCTGAAATGAGATAACTAATAAATGGTGTGGAAATAAGAAAGGAATTTATATGTTGTATATAACAAAAATAATGTTCGAAATATAAAATAAAGTAGAAGTAATATTGCACAAGACTTATATTTTAGTCTTTTTGGGTTGCTTGATGTTGAAACGAGTCGTGTGATCTTTGGTGTAAATGATATTACAAGCGTGAGATACCCAACAATGGTGGATATCATTGAAATGTTAAGATATTCTGCTGTGTTGGAAGGTATTTTAGCAGTGACACCTTAAGGTAGTCAGCAAATAACAATAACAATATGATGCATTTTGTGGTGCCACAATGAAGAATTCAACAGTGTACTTTGAGACTTTGAGTCATTTAGTGGCGCTTTGTGAGATATTCGATGGGCATATAGGCTCTTGAGAACTTATTTTGTAAATCAGTGTTTAAGATGTTAAAGTCATAGAAGTTTAGTTTACGAGAGCACATTTAGCATGGCTAGACTAGAAACCTGGTTCACGAAACCTCCTGATAGAAGCTTTGAGTAATTTCGAAGGGACTGCCCAATAAAGAACTTAGGGAAACCAGCTTGTCAAACTCAACAAAATTAAATATTTAAATAAGCAAGGTTAGATATTGAGCTAGTATGTATATTTAAGTAAAAAAGATGCAAAATTTAATATGCATAAACATGCAAAGAGATGTTCAAATCAACAAATCCAAATCTATTTTTCAAAAGAATTTGCAGGGCTCAAATCCAATATAATTAGCAAGAGCTTCAAAAGAAACTTAATGAGGGTGAATTTTCACGTACAATAAATTAGCTTAAGCTGAATTAATGAGCTTTGCCCATTGGTGTATTCACCCTCCTGAGGACAAAATAACCAAAAGGCATGACAAACATCTAGCCATACAGAGGACATACCCCATGTTGCCAAACCTATCCTCTCTGTTATCGAAGTCAGACCATGATAGGCTTGGGCCATAAATTGGATCGCTTTCTTGTCACTTTGTGGGTCTTATATTCTTATTTTTGGTTGGCCATCTATTTTTGTGGCCTGTGTCATTTAGTTGAATTGGGTCCCTTCTTGAATTGTTTGTGTTTGCAAAACAAGTTTCATGACTAGATTTTGCTAGTAAAAAAAACCCTTAAACAATAAGAAACATGGGTCTCACTATAGAATATTGTTTTTTCTTGGATGTTTTTACTAAACAAAGAGAGCATTTAGATATTAATTTCAACTAAAATTTTGTTATCTTGTGGTTTTCTAGTGTTAAGGGAATTGTATCTTGTACTTTGAATTAATTGTCTTACCAAGAATGTATATCATGACATCCTAAAAATTATCAAATGAAATTTGTAATAAATAAAAATTCAAGGAACCTTTCCCATATCCTCAACTTTAAATGAAAGCCCAAGTGACAACCAAATCATCCCTTAAATTATTAAGCATGACGTTGCACCTGTCCTAAAAAGACCACATACTCCTACCTACGTACGTCTACTTCTAGGATTTAGGTTTCTATTTTTTTTTCCTTCTTTTCTTCTTATGGAAGAAAAAGTAGTAAAAACAACTCCCACAACTTGGGAGAAATAGATGTTAGCTTTAAGAAATAAGGGAAAGAGGGAGCAATGAGTTGAAGGAGAAAGGGACACCCTTATTTGTGTAGTTAAAGAACTCGTAAACATGCTTTTTACACTTGCTAAATGTAGCTGATAGTTCCATATGTGATGCATTAGTGTTTTTAAGTGTTTTCGAGTGTGTTTGCACTGCATGTATTGTATGCTGTTGTTTTTATACATTCCTATACTTACACATGGCATCAATCATAATTCCAATGGTCTTAAAATGTTCCAAGCTTATTTGTTAGATTTTGGGTGGGCTTAAGTTAATGCAAAATATGGTCCTTTTGCACTCCAATCTATTGCTCCTTCTATTTTTCCTTTGCTGACTCATTCTCAATTGTGTAGGCTTGGTACACATAATGAAGAATGAATATATATTTAATCTTGCTTTTTGTCCTAGTCAAACTTTAGAGATTTTTGCGAACCCAATTCAACCCAATTTTAGGTGTTCTCATTCTCACAGCTAATTAGCTTAGGTACGGGCATTGGATTGACTTTATGGGCTTAGGCTTTGTTGTTTTGCTGTCCAAACAATTTCCTCTAGCAATCATCAACACTAGCGTTACTTCATTTAACCTCTCCCTTACAAAATCTAATTATAAGAATCTAAAACATATAACTCAAAAAAAAAAAAAAAATCTAAAACATGAATGCTAGATTACCATTAAACGAAGAAGTCCAACAATTTGTGGAACTTAATTTCCATGAAATAGTCACAAAATTAAACAGCTTCTACGTTCTGGGAAGGAAAAAGAGTAAAAAAAAAATTATCATCTTGGAATTTAACTAATTAACAACTTGTTCTCAAAATTAAAAAAATAAAGTAAGAAAATAATAAATTAACTAAAAAACTTAAAGCTAAATGTCCATTCCACACTCATTTAAACACAGTAAACAATTTTTTTTTTAAAGTATACTATGTGTGGAAGTGAAGGTATGAAATAGACATCACTAAATTAAACTTAAAACCATGCATGTTTCCAACGTGGCTATGACTGGCTCATCATCTCCTTCTCCAATACTCATCATACCCGTCCAAGCCATCATCATCTTGAACCTCTCTCGCGACCTTAACAAGCACAAAACCCAGCATCTCCTGGATCCGGAAGGACCATAGCTGCACTACTGTACCCACTCTCAGTTCATTCTCAATCGCTACCTTGTTCCAGTGCATGCTCAATCCATAATCTGTTCCTTCATGCTTGCTCAAAGTTTGACGACTCACCGATATGATTGGCTCTATAAACACCGTCTCTATCTCTTCTCCAATGTTCAACAACTCCTCCTCTTCATCTGTTAAGAAAGACTCCTCAAATTCGATAAAAAAGCTGTTGTAATAGTTCAGTATACAATGATCTCTATGGGACAGTCGCTTTTGCATAACCAGTTTAGTGTTTGTACCCTTAATGAACTCGATGGTCTCCTTGAATATTTCAGGCAAGTCAGAAGGTTGGTCTTTCTTTGTCCTTTTCATGGAGTTCCAACCTGGTTCTTCGTCACTGTCGTTTTCAGTTTCTTCTATGTATCTTCTATTATATCGATAGAGACGGTTCATCCTTCTTCTTGATTGAGAACCCCTTTTTTCTCTTATGAGTTTGCTTTCAAACTCCATGGAATTGCTCTCAAACTCCATGGAATAATTCTCAAACTCCCTGGATTTACTCGATTCTCCAATTTCATCACTCTTGGTTTCATATTTGTATTTTTTCTTTTTGTTGAGACGCTTTGATTCTTCTCTGCTTGTCCCCTCCGCCTTTATAGCAGAAGCCATCAACTTTTCTCCCTTGAAATCTTCTTTCTTGGATTCATCCATCGACTTTAACATAGGCTTCTTGAGTGCTTTTTCTCTCAACAAACGTTCTAGCTTAAACAATCCACCATATGGGTTTGCCTTAGCCTTCTTGAAACTCTTCTCTCTCACAAAACTTTCTTTCTTGGAACCCATTGTCTCTTTCTCAATAAAAGTTTCTTTCTCTGAGTTCTCTAGCTCGAATTTCTCGGATGGAACATGTGAGGCCTCTACTGGAAGGTCGGAAATAGACCTATTTGCCTCAACATTGCGACCTCCCCTCCATCAAACTTGTTCTCTTCCTCTAAGGCCGAAATATAGAGAGGTTAGGGTTTTTGCTGTTACAGCTATTGGTATGTGATTTTGGATTACTTATATATAGGTACAATATATAAAGTAGAGTCCTAAGAGGTCTTTAACTAGGGTTTCCTAATCAATGAAGGGAACGGAAGACTAAGTCGGTTTTGTAACTTTTGTTTATATGGAATATTCCATCTCTGAGGAAAACCAAGAGAATTCCGAACTAGCTCAGGAGAAACTAATAGCTCCCTCCTACGTGTTTGGATCCCATATATATATATATATATATATATATATATATATATATAGAGTTGCATTCATTAATTATGGTAGTCCTATAACTAAAAGGGTTTAAAAGATACTTCTCAATAATAATTATTAACTTCTCAAAAAGAAAAAAAAAATTAAATAAATAAAAAGGCATTGGGTAATGGATCCAACTTAATCACCTGTCACACATATCATTAGAGGTATGTTAATTCTCTTTTTCTTCTTACCAAACTTTTCCTTTCATTTGTTTTTTTTTTTTTTTTTTTTTTTTTTTTTTTTTTTGAATGTGGACTCAATATCATTAATCAACTCAAAATAGCATCAAGGTACAAAGCGTCAACAGCTGGAGGGGGATCTTCCTCCATCCATACAATCTCATTCTCTACTAGTCTAGCATGTTTGGCCAATACATGGGCCACATTATTTGCACTACATCTCACATAACTCACCCTCACTGAGTTGAAACCAGCCAATAGACACCAAATATCCTCATAGATCAGACCAATCCGCGAGTAGGACTCTTGTTGAAACTGGGCGACAATCTTCATCACAGCAGCATTATCACCCTCAACGATCAAGTCCATAAAGCTAGTATCAGTTGCAACCTCAAGAGCCTTGCGACACGCTAACGCCTCCACCTCTTCACTGTCACTAACAGCCCCTCCCTTTGCCGAAACAGCCACCATCACTTCCCCTTTGTCATTACGGATAATCGCTCCATAACCCGAGCTATCACCACCATCAAACATGGCTCCATCAAAATTCAATTTGTACAATAAACACGGCGGAGGCTGCCATGCCTGGGTGACTACATCTGGACTGGACCTGGTTACAACAAGATGGTCCCGAGCATCATGGTATTCTCTAAGATAATCCATCGCACGCCGGTTTAATCGAGAAGGATGATGAAGAACACCTCCACATAATACTGTATTTCTTTGATGTCAAATCTGCCAGCATGTAACCCAGAAAAGATCAAACTCTTCTGCTGTTCTCTTTGCCAAGACCTCCTCTACCAAGTGCCTAAAATCATAGCAGACCGTCCCACTTTTTTGGAAGCAAACAGCACTCCCTGCCCAGACATCTTGTGCAACCCCACAACCCCACAAAGCATGTAAAACTGTCTCCTCTTCGCTCTGGCAAAAAAAGCATGTTGCATTTTCAATAACTCGCCTACGGATCAGGTTATCCAATGTTGGCAGTGCATTCTGACCAGCTCTCCACGCAAACACTTTTATTTTGTTTGGAACATTAGCTTTCCAGATCTTAGTCCAAATTTGGCTTGGCACTCTCTGTGTCGAACACTCCCCAACTTTGCAGTTATCCAACTTCAGTTGCTTAGCCACATGGTAGCCCGACTTCACCGAATATTTGCCATTCTTTGTATGGGACCATACCAACAAGTCTTGCACCACTCTCCTACTCAAAGGGATTTTTAAAATAGCCTCTGCATCAAACTTATGGAAGATGGCTTCAATTCTTTCTTTTTCCCATCTGTGTTCTTGCCAATTAATTAAATCAGATACCCTCCATTCCCATTCCTCCACAGTTGGCTGAAAAAGCACTTTGTGTGTTGGCTGAGAAGGCAGCCAGCTATCTTGCAAAACCCGGATTGAGGCACCATTACCTACCCTCCAACAACATCCTTTCTTTAGTATTGGTTGAGCCGCCAACAAACTTTTCCAAACATAGGAGCTATTAGGACAGTCAGTCGCCTCAAGAAAGCTACACCGAGGGAAATATTTAGCCTTAAAACAGCCATACAGTAACAATCCATGGTCTTGGAGCAACCGCCATCCTTGTTTAGCTAGCATTGCTAAATTGAAAGATCTCAAATCCCAGAAACCCATACCTCCCATTTTCTTTGGTTGAGTTAAGAAATTCCAACTCTTCCAATGTATTTTTCGTTCATCACCAACTTGGCCCCACCAAAATCTCGCACACATAGCATCTAATTCATCACATAATCTCCCCGGAATTTGGAAAACTCCCATGGTGTAAGTGAGAATAGATTGAGCCACAGCTTTAATTAATATTTCCTTCCCCGCTCTAGATAGCAACTTTCCTCTCCAACCTTGGATCTTTTTCCATACCCTCTCTTTCAGAAAAGAGAAAGTATCATATTTTTTCCTCCCAATCAAAGTAGGTAATCCCAAGTAAGAATCAAACCTCACCACTTCCTGCACTTTCAGTTTGTCAATAATCCACGCCTTGTCCTTAACTGAAACATTGCTACTGAAGTAAGTTGAAGACTTTTCAAAATTAATGCACTGTCCAGAAGCATCAGCATACAACTGAAGAATATCAGAGACAACCTGCACTTCAGTGTCATTAGCTTGATAGAAAAGTAAAGAATCATCAGCAAAGAGAAGATTAATAATTTTAGGTGCAGTTCTACTGATAGCCGCCCCGTTCAATTTTCCATCCATCTCTGCTTTTGCCAATAGAGATGTGAAGCCCTCTGCACATAACAAGAACAAATAAGGTGATAAAGGATCTCCTTGACGAAGACCTCTAGATGGGACAATATTACCATAAGCTTTACCATTGATCTTGACTGAAAATGAAGGTGTAGAAACACAACACATAACCCTGTCCACCCAAACTTCTGGAAACCCCAGTTTAATCATCATCCCAGACAGGAAGGCCCATTCCACTCGGTCATAGGCTTTGCTAACATCCAATTTTAATGCCAAAGCCCCTTTTTTACCCCTCTTCTTAAGATGCATAGCATGTAAGATCTCATAGGCAACCAACACATTATCAGTAATAAGACGCCCTGGCACAAATGCACTTTGAGTTGGGGAGATCAATAGAAAAAGAATCAATTTTAACCTATTTGCCATAACCTTAGATATAATTTTGTAAATTACATTACATAGGCTAATAGGTCTAAAATCTGATAATTTATCCGGTTTCTTGACCTTAGGAATTAGAACAATATGTGTATAATTCATTTCAGGCACCATGTTACCAGAATGTAAAAAATCTAAAACCGCATCCGTCACATCATTACCAACAATATGCCAAAATTTTTGATAAAAAAGTGTATTCATACCATCGGGTCCAGGAGCCTTTGTTGGTCCCATTTGGAACAACGCCTCTTTAACTTCTTCTCTACTGTATGGCCTGGATAGCACTTCCAGCATCTCGTCAGTCATCTTAAACAATTAACCTTTTTTTACCTAATGATTTTTTTATTAGAAATTCTAACTTCATTGCATTTTTGAAAAAAAAAAAAAAAAGCAATTTGAAATTCTACATCTAGAGGAAATCTTCAAAGTTTATAACTTTATCCTTTTTTTTGGTAGAATAGATCTTATATTCCAAAATCCCCAAGGTGACTTCTCTTCCTCTAGCTACATAGGTATGCATTTCTTCTTCTTTTTCTCAAAGCTGCATTCTAATTTATGAGTAAGGATGTTTATCAAAAAAAAAAAAAAAAATTATGAGTAAGGATCAATAAGTTCAATGATAATAATAAGTCATTAAATAAATGATAAATCCATAGATGTTATATTCAACTATTGTATGCCTTTGGTAAGTCTGTGTGTATATGTGTGTATATATATATATATATATATATATATATATATTAATTGTCTTATATTGTTTATCGGTTTTTTTGCATTCTATACTTGGTGGTGTCTTATTACGATATCTTTGTTGTGTTTCATAAAGTATTGTTAAAGGCTTTATTTTCCTTTGCATTTGAAATATCTAAAAGTTGGTTTCAAATTTTCAATCTTGGGAGATTGAAAATTTACCTATGGATCCAAAGGTAAATTTTTAGATATCTCTACCCAACCCCCCCGACATTGAACATGGGTGAGAGTTTAACCAGCTAACCTATAGAATTATATATATATATATATATATATATATGTAAATATATATATATATATATGTACTAAGAATATTTTGCTGTAACAATTTACATTGTCCTGTACTTGTTGAGCATGATTTTGGATTGTTCTGCATGTTCCAACATGCAAATTTTCTTGCGATCATCTCATGGAACAGATCAAAGTCATTAGCTCCTACGGAGCAAAGCCAAGGCAAGATCTACCCAAGTTGGTTAGACTCAGAAACTGGTATCCTCAATATCTCTGATGCTGTTTCTATAAAATATAAATTTGAGGAGGCAGTCCAAGCATTCCATGATCTTGACCAGGGAAGTATTGTCGGTCGAGCTGTGATTGAGATAAGTTAGTTCAGTTGGTCCAAACAACAGTTGATGGCGGTTGTTACCTCCAGTACTAGCCATGCACCTGTCTTGCATAAATGACTTCATTGGAAATGTATTAATCAAGTAATAACTTTCTCTGACTTTTATTTGCTGTATTTTTTTATTCCCTATTTTCTTTTTTATTCTGTCTCCCCTCACCGTCCCTTTTTCTTAACCTTCACTTTCCTTGAAACATGATTCGGAAAACTTGGGGATGTGCTACGATTTTGGTGCTCTTCAGAATATGGAAAAAGGTTACAACTGTGTCAACAATATGTAAGTTTTGTCCCCAAGCCAGGTATAACAATTATGTATTCTCTGATACTTTGAACTTCACACGGTAGAGAATGCTACCCACACGAGTCATAGAAGACTCCATATATATCTAAGCATGACACCCCAGTCGAGGAAACAACTGTGAAGTCCTGTAGGTAGGTACCCAATTTTTTTTTTTTTTTTTTTTACGAAAACACTATTTTAATCTCTATATTTTGAGTTCACAGTCAATTTAGTTTGTACATTTTAGTAACAGTCAATTTGATCCCTGTTATTTTCATATTGCATTCAATTTGGTCCATATACCATTAACTCACTGACAAAATGCTTATGTGACAAACAGTGTATATTGTTGGCACTGACGTGACTAATAAAAAAAAATTATTAAACATTAAAAAAATACAATGTATCAGCATTTAAATTAACAACATTTAAATAATTATAAAAATTTCTCAATTTTAAAAGATAGAAAAACAAAAATCTAGATCATTCCTAATTTTCCTTTCACTTTTTTGTCAACCAATCACAAAAACACAAACTCAAACCCAAATTTGTACCATATCTGACTATTCTCCTCCCTCAAACCCAGATTTGTCCTTGGTCACTATTTGTTTCTCTCTTTATTTGACTATCTCTCTTTCTCACTTGAAAACTCACTGCTTCGCTCTCCTCCGTTGTAGCTCCTTCAAACACGATGTTGGCCATAACAGATAACACACACACACACACACACACACACACACACACACGCACACTAATGCACAAACTTAGACACCTTCCTTCCTTCATTTCTTTCCTTGGAACCGTTCTCTTTTTACATTTGATATTTGGGTTACCATTTTCTGTTTGCTTGTCCAAAAACAAAACAAAAAAAAAAAAAAAAAAAAGCAATTGAAATATGGGTCTTCTGTTTTTTAATGGGTTTTTTTTTTGTTGGGGGGGGGGGGGGGGGAGATGGAAAACTTAGCTAAACTAAGCTGAAATGATTCTTCTATAAAGTTGAAAGCATAGAGTTTGAAGTAAAAATTGATATTGGTATTCTTTGGTTCGATTGTCTCCCTTCCAATTTGACTTTTGTGTATTCTTTATTTGAATACGTGTCTTTGTTGTTGTTGGTTTGATTGTGAGTTTGCTGCGAGATTTCAGAGATAGTAAGATAAAAGAGAGAAGAAACAGATATTGAAGAGGGATCAAATTTGCGTTTTACTGTTTTAGAGAGAAACAAATAAAGAGAGAAGCGGAAAATCAAATTTGGAACAAATCTGGATTTGAGTTTTGTGTTTACTTAGCAAGAAAATACAAGAAATTTGAGGATGATCTTAATTTTTTATTCTATCTTTTAAAATTGAGAATTTGTTTTTTGCTTTTATTTTTGATGGTGGATCAAATTAAGTTTAATTCATCCATGATGGTCATCCATGACCAGACTACATCCAAACTGTTGTACAAGAAAGGAACCCCATACAAAGCGTCACAAATATGGATAGGATCCATCCATAGGCGTCATAACCGTCCAAAGTGATGACACTAAAAGACATGGACAACTAGATAACATTTAGTAAATTTTGAAGGATTTTTCTACAAACTCTATACAATCAGACCTCGATTTGTAATTCCAGAATGTGGGGAGGATTCCCCAAAATCCGCTCCATTTTCTCCATTAACTCTACACATCTCCCATGATGATAGTGGATTCGAACAAGTAGACCCCTCTCTTGACTCTCTATAAAAGGATCAAGTCTTCTTCAACCAAGGTAAGTTCTACTATTCACTAATTCACCATCCTTGTGTTCTAGAGAGAAAACTAACTAAATCGTCAGAGAGTCTTTTGCCGGTTCACACCAGTCACCTTTGACAGTTTCTTTTCTCTTCTAAATCATTAAGCTATCACCATAGCTCAGACCATTCAACCCACTGATTCTCGTCCTTCATCAGTTGGCATCGTTTGTGGGGAGTAAGAAAAGTTTCTAAGTGTTAATAGCCTTGCTTTCCAAGACAAAAAAGCTACATGGTTCAGACTAGGTTGATGGCCACAAGTCCAGAACACCAGGAGAGTGGAAATGCCTCCAGTCATCCAAATCATGCACCACCACCACCACCACTGTCTATCCAACAACAACTGCAGTCCATGGCAACTGTAATGGTGGACTTGACGTAACAAAACCAAGAAACTACTAAAGAAGTTCATGGACAACGTCGACAATAGCACAGCAAGGAGCATGAGCAAAATTTAGAGAATGGAAGGGCAGAGAACGACATTGAAGGAGGAGAACACTCTAGAGGTACCATCACTCAAAGGGTGCCACGCTTGAAAAGAGAGATAGACTAGATGAAGAAAGCTATGGACAAGATGAAGGACTCCATGAAGAGAGCAAACCATGTGGATGATCTTGTTTACAAAACTAACTCTCCCTTCACCGCGTCCATCACGAGTCATCTCTGCCCTCCAAGTTCAAAATGCCTACCTTGGACTTATATGATGGAACGCGACATCCTTGTGATCATATTGCCACTTTCAAGACGATCATGCATTTCCAAGACATTCTAGATGAAATCATGTGCAGAGCCTCTCCTACAACATTGAAAGGCCCAGCCAAGGTGTGGTTTGGTAAGCTACCACCAAACACTATAACTTCATTCCAAGAGTTAAGTAACTTGTTCGTCAACAACTTCATCGGAGGCCAAAGACTCAAGCGTTCCTCGTCTAGCTTATTGAACATAGAGCAAGGAGAAAATGAAAGCCTTCGGACTTTCATCAATCGCCTTAACAGGGAAGCCCTGTTAGTAGATGAGATGGATGATAAAATCCACTTAGCAACCTTTTACAATGGAGTTACTTTGGATTTGTTCAATCATAAGTTGTATGACCAAGAGCCACAGACGATGGCCGAGCTAATACATTTAGTCCAAAGTTTTATGAATGTTGAAGATGCGATTATTTCCAAGAAAAAGAAGAAGGCTGAACAAGTGAAAACTGGTTACGTACACCATACAGAGCAAGGCCCTCGCCTAAAGAAGGTCAAAAGGGGAGGAAAAATAGATTGAGATGGCAGAAAGGCGAGATTGTCCCTAGGACGACATACCAACTACGCTCCCTTGAATGCCTTTCTTGACCAAGTGTTGATGCAAATCAAGGATGACCCGTCCCTGGAATGGCCAGAGAAGATGAAAGGAGATCTTAGCAAATGGAACAAAAGAAAGTACTATTGTTTCCACTGAGATCACGGGCATGACACGGACGAGTACTACAACTTGAAACCACAAATTGAAGTTCTCATTAAGTAAGGAAAGTTGAAGAATTTCCTTGGATGAAACCACAAGGACAAAAGGAAACCATTGAAAGGTCAAGCGGAAATGCGTTAGCCACTTAGAGAAATAAGGGTCATTGTGGGAGGAATGTCAACCAGGAGTTCGTCTAAAGCCAAGACGACTTACTTACGGGTAGTTCAGAATGTTCAACTCACTGGCCGCCCACATAGGACGTCCAAAGTAGACGAGCTTGCTATTACTTTCACGGACGAAGATGCGAGGCGACTACATCATCCTCATGATGATGCAATTGTTATCACTTTGACAATTGGAAATTACACAACGAGAAGAGTGTTAGTAGATAATGGGAGCTCAGCGGATATCCTCTACGATCCGGCCTTCCATCAAATGAGGATGAACAAGGAATTACATTATCCAGTGAATGTGCCTTTAATGGGGTTTGGAGGAATGAAAGTTCTACCAGTAAGCACCATCTCCTTGCCAGTTGTAGTCAGTTCTTACCCACGACAAGTCTATAAAGTTGTGATTTACAACTATGTTTTATGTTGTCTTTATTCCATGACAAAAATTGTTGTAATTACTTTAATTTTGTTCCTTGTATTTTGTGGGATTTATTGTATTGGGTTTAGTATTAAGATGGTGAAGAATCGAGCATGTATTGGATGAACAAATGGATTTCGCAAGTGTCTCGCTAGAAGCTAACCCGCGAAAGAGCCACGTGAGAAGCACATATTGGAAGCTGAAGAGTCGTGCCAGGCTGTCGATTTTGCGAGTGTCTCACAGGTAAGGCCTTCCCGCGAAGTACTCGCAAAACATTCTGCCTGGAGGATTTTTTAAATGTGACTTTCTTACCCTTCACCTATACTATATATACCCTTATTACCCACAAAAGTATGAGAGGTCATTCAGAGAGAAAAACCCTAGATAGGTTTTCTACAACACACACACACACACACCCATCTTTTAGAGAGAGAGCTACTTATCCTTAGTAAGAGATCATTCTAGCCTCTTCTCCTTCCCTCTCCCATTGTTATACCTTGAGAGGAGATTTGTACCCAAACACAACCCACGCCTTTTCAGAGTGTAGAGAGTTTTTTAGAGCTTAGGAAACTTTGGGGATTTGCCAAAAGAAGCCGGTGAGGTTAGCGGATGCAATCGGGTGTATTATGGGATCCAGAAAGCTAGAAAAGACATGACTCCGAGAAGTCCATTGGTAGCGAGAGCTTGGAGGACTCAAGTACATTAGGTAGACTAGGCTTGGAGGGTCTTTGTTATTTGTGTACTCCAACTTATTCTCTAGTGGATCGATTTACCGCTTAGAAGGTGGTGAGAGGATTTTCTCCAAGTTCTTCGATTTCCTCTTCAATAACACGTCTCGATGTTATTTTGTATTTGCATCCTTCTTTCCTACTCTTTTAGCTTTCATTTTATTGTTGATATTTGATGAATATGGCTTAGAGTAGTTTTATTGTTAGTTCGCTCGCATTTACTCATTTTCTGAACTTAGTTTAAGTTAGAGTAAAATCAACCGAGCCGTAACTTTTATTTGGGGGTTTAAACAAGCTCTTGTGTTTTCACACAATTTCGAGCTTTCACTTTGCCACGCATAGGAACCTTATGTGCATGTATTTGCACTAAAAATGTTTCCATCCTTGAAGAACCTCTAAACTTGCATGGCCAATAAGGCCTCATTGAATTTCCTGAGATTTCTAAAACTCATTCCACCACTGTATTTAAGCTTGCACAGTCAAACCCAATCTGCCTAATGGGTCTTTTTTCTATGTTCATCCCTTCCCTTCAAAACCTCCTTAGCATTCTCTCAATCTCTTTGCACAAAGTAGTGGGTAGTCGGACGCAACTCATCATATAAGTAGGGATTGCTTGAGCAACAACTTTGATCAAAAATTTTATTTCCTGCTTGAGCAACAGCTTTGATACCAAAAATTTAATACAATGGTTTTGATACCAAAAATACAATAGAGCAAATATATATAATCAACAAGCAAATTCCCCACTCACAAAATTTAGCAAATCAAATAAGACAAGACTACCAACCAACAATACAATAAAAATTGAAACCCATTATGCAATACAAAATGAGAAAGCCGAGATGGGCATCAGGGACAGGGACAAGCAACATCACAATTAAAAATTGTTAATATATAATATAGCTCTTAACATGATTAAGGATCCCAACAATGTATTCAACTCTCAACATTCACGATTCACGAAATAAAATTATTGCAGTAGTCCTAGAGAGAGAGAGAGAGTTAAAACTAGTTATTACCCTTGTAATTTGAAGTTGAAATGAAATCCCAATTGGGACTGATCATCCACTACAAAAACCAAATCAGAACATGGAGACTTTCTTTCAGATGACCATTCTTCAAACATAAAGAAAATTTGATCCCATAACCATAAGAGAACGAGAACCCACACATCTAAAAGGAAACTCTAACTTATAAAAATAACCCCTTTTTGTCATTACTTGAAACTTGAAAGGCTACAATACATAACATAATCCAAATCCAAGATATTTTTTCTTATTTTCTTTCTACCAAAGTGGGCCCCCACCGCAACATATAATCTCAAAAAGAAAATAAATAAATAAACATCTCTGATTTGATCAAATTCAAACCCCACAATTTGATTTGTACGATCTAGTACCAGTACCCCTTACGCCGCCTTTTTAAAATTTATATATAATTTAATAATAATAATAATAATAATAAATTAATTAATTAAAACTAATGCCGACTACTAGTTGGAAACTTTTAACTTTAAAAGTACGTAGTCTCACTTTTTTATCTTTTATCTCTCAAAAAAAAAAAAAAAAGTAGTCTCACTCGTTATTTTTCATAAAAAAAAAGTAGTCTCACTTTCCTTCTTCTCTGACTAAGGCTGAGCTCACTGCATGAGGGGAAACTGCAAGATAGAGGTATAGTTCCTTACCTGGTTTAGATGGACTTAACAAGGGAGTCGTTGTGAGATACGCCTTAAGTTCTTCAAACGCTTGCTGACATTCATCCATCTATTCAAATGTTTTCCTTAACACTTTAAAGAATGGCAAGCATTTGTCAATAGCTTTTGAGACAAATGTTAAGAGCTGTTACTCGTCTAGTGGGGCTTTGGACTTCTTTGACATTCTTTAGAGGCTCCATGCTCAGTATCGCTTGAATTTTATCAGGATTTGCTTCAATTCTCCTTTGTGAAACCATGAAACCAATGAACTTTCCTAATGAAACTCTGAAGGCACATTTGCTTAGGTTTAGCTTTATGTTATATCGTCTAAGCGTGTCAAAAGTTTCCTGGAGGTCGTCTAAGTGCTGCGTCTCCTTTGTGCTTTTAATTAAGATGTTTTCCATGTACACTTCAACATTTCGCCCAATTTGTGGACAAAACATGTGGTTGACTAGCCTTTGTTAAGAGGCTCCTACATTTTTCAAACCAAAAGGCATTACTTTGTAACAAAATAAACCTTGGCTTGTGATGAAGGATGTTTCTCCTAGTTTGCCTCGTCCATCTTGATTTGATTGTACCCCGAGAATGCGTCTATGAAACTTAGCAACTGGTGTTCAGCTATTGAGTCTACCAGCTGATCAATGCGTGGAAGGGGATAACTATCCTTGGGGCATGCCTTGTTCAAATCTATAAAGTCCATGCACATCCTCCATTTGCTATTAGCTTTTTTGACCATCACTACATTAGCTAACCAATCAAGTGTAGGAAAAATACATTTTTGTATCGCATGCAAAACATACGCAACGAAAAATTAACGGATTTACTTCATTCGCAATTGATAACATGTACTATGTAAATTTCAGAATACAAGAACAAGATAGTGTACCTTGGTATGGTGAATTTCAAAACAAAGATTAGAAGCACTCGGGAACACTTTTAATCTTCACTCCAATTCTACTAACGCCCAAGAAGTGTGATCTCTCAATCAGTTATATGAGTTTGTCCAAGAGAGAATTAGAGAGTGTCCGACACTCACATACAAACCATTTCATATAACTAACTAAATTTTGTATGCTTCTCTCCTTATAAACTAATTATCTAATTGGGCTAACCTTTTGGACCTTTCCAATTGGGCTTTAGTATGTGGCTTGGAGTGGAACCAAAAAGGAACAAATAAGACACTAGCTCTAATGGGCCTTGGACTTTTCCGTTAGCTCTTAATAAGTCCAAAGTTACCATTAATTATATTTAATACCACTATATAAATATAATTGCACTCTAGGCATTATTAATAGATTATATTTCAAGACTTAATTGTACATGCAACCCCTTCATAAAATATTCGTAGTAATACAAAGTCATGAATATAGACAATAAATTTGTAGATTACTACGTCTTAATCCTTGAGTACCCAGTTTAATTCTTTTAAAGTTATTCATCATATATTTATGAAATCCAATTTTATAAATATATACTTTAGTAATTTCTTACTAAAGTAGTTAGGTCTAACTCTCTGAATAACTCTACCCGTTAAACTTATCTCAAGGGAATATTTTGTATCTCTGTTAAGAGACTATGAATTCCATCTTGAGAATATGTGTTCCAATAACACTAAATGTAGTTGTCTAACATACTGAGGTTTTTACCGTGACTTTGGATCTCACTCCTGATATATCAAAACAATCTACACTTCATGATCAGGTCCATTATTCTCTCAGGATTAAGAGTTCATGCAAATAGAAGTCATGAGATTTATTATTCATTTGACAATCATTAGAAGAATAATAAATCTCACAGCGGTCCAATTCAATATGTCTTAACTCTTAAAACATATTAACATATCAACTATAAGTCCCCACTTCCATGATCAAGACAAATCATCTTCGTTGATATATTATAGTCTTCGCAGATGAAACGCTCAATTTCATCACCGACTACGACCTAAAATTCTGAGTTTACAAAGAACTTGTAATTTATATCTTCTGTGACTTTTTACATAAATCACATACTATGCATCTCATGGACTATATGATAATGTCCGAATATTCATGTTACCATTATTTTAGATAATAATAAAACAACTTTATTAATCACAACATTAAGTCATACATAATGTCATACATAATAACGTATGTAGCATCATACAATAAGATTTAAGGGCACCAATCCTAACATCAGGGTAGTAGACTTTGCGAACGAACTCTGCTGTTGCCAACTTCTATACTTCTTCTTTAATGGAATTATCTCGTTATAGGGCAAACACTCTCCTATTCTGACGGACAGACTTATAGGATGGGGACACATTTTAATGGTGAGTAATCACACTTGGGTCAATCTCCAGCTTGCCTTCATGGCTCCAAGCAAAAACATTAGTGCTCTTCTTGAGGAGTTGGATAAGGTCTTGCTCTGTCTTTTTCTCCATTCTTGTTTCGATTCTATTGAACGTCTCCAAGTTGGACTTGTCTAAAGGGACATCTTCCAATACTTCAATCGGCTAAGCAATAGTTCTTCTTTTTTCAATGTTCTTCATCTACATTTGTTCGTCCATAGCTAACATAGCCAAGTAACATTCTCTAGCCGCCAGCTAGTCTCCTTGTACTTCGTCAATGCCATATTCTGTTGGGAATTTAACGAACAAGTGATAAGTAGACGTTGCAATCCTCCAACTGTTTAAAGCTGGTCATCCTATGATGGCATTGTATGAGGATGAACAATTCACAACAAGAAAGTTTATTTCATTATTGATTTTGAAAGCTCAAAATTGTATAACAACACAAGAGCTTGCTTAGACCCCCAAATAAAAGTTACGGCTTAGTTGATTTTACTCTAACTTAAACTAAGTGTGGAATAAGAGTAAATGCGAGCAAACTAATAATAAAACCACTCTAAGCCATATTCATCAAATATCAACAATAAAATGAAAGCTAAAAAAGTAGGAAAGAAGGATGCAAATACAAAATAACACCAAGACGTGTTATCGAAGAGGAAACAGAAGAATTCGGCGAAAAACCTCTTCGCCACCTTCTAAGCGGTAAATCGATCTACTAGAGAATAAGTTGGAATACAGGAATAACAAAAGACCCTCCAAGCCTAATCTACCCAATGTACTTGAGCCTTTCAAGCTCCTGCTACCAACAGACTTTTTAGAGTTATGTCTTCTCTAGCTTTTCAGATCTTGCAATACGCCCGATTGCATCCGCCAAGCCTCACCGGCTTCTTTTGGCAAATCCCCAAAGCTTCCCAAGCTTCAAAACACTCTGAAAACTCTGAAAATGTGTGGGTTGTGTTTGGGAACAAATCTCCTTTCAAGGTATGACAATGGGAGAGGGAAGGAGAAAAGGCTAGAATGATTTTTCACTAAGGATGAGTAGCCCTCTCTCTAAAAGATGGGTGTGTGTGTGTGTTGTAGAAAACCTATTTAGGGTTTTTCTCCCTGAATGGCCTCTCGTACTTTTGTGGGTAATGAGGGTATATATAGTATGGGTGAAATGTAAGAAAGTCACACTTAAAAAATCCTCCAGGCAGAATGTTTTGTGAGTACTTAGCGGGAAGGCCTTACCCGCAAGACACTCGCGAAATCGACAACTTGACACGACTCTTCAGCTTCCAGCATGTGCTTCTCACGTGACTCTTTCGCGGGTTAGCTTCTAGCGAGACACTCGCGAAATCCACTTGTTTATCCAATACATGCTTGATTCTTCACCATCTTAATCCTAAACCTAATACAATAAATCCCACAAAATATAAGGAACAAAATTAAAGCAATTACAACACTTTTTGTCATGGAATAAAGCTAACATAAAACATAGTTATAAATCACAACTTTACAATCTCCCTCTTCGGTTACTCTGTGACAAAACACCCACAACAAACTCTAAACTTAAACGTGAGTCTGGAAATAATGGCAAAACTCACTCACACCTATATCTAAAACATGTGGTGAACTTGGAACATATATACCTGTAATCTGAAACACTTGCACAAAACGCATTAGACCCTCAAGGCAAATCAAGTAATAAAAGAACAAGTATAATGTAACAAGTAAACATACGATCAAGTAAATATATTCTAAAACATATGAACAACTTGATCAAATACAAAACAGTCATATGGAAATAACTACAATGATCATATAGCAAAGCAAATGATCTTCCGAACATGCAACCGATAGAGTACAATAACATAAGGATGTATGCATGTCCAACACATAAGCATGATGCAATGAGAGCAACAAAGCATAGATACTAAACATAACTCAAAGCACCATAAAGCAACGAAAAAACAAGCATAAAAAAAACAAAGTAAAACAAGGTTTTCTAAAAAAAATGTCCTCCCCCCCTTGGTATATGCATCTCCCCTATGGCTTTCTCCCCCTTCGAATGTGCACGAGGTAGAATTTCTCCCCCTAAGAATGTGCACATGAGTCATATAGAAATGACGATACACTCTGGTATACTCTCTACTATACAAAGTAATCTTAGAGCCAAACATATTATTGAGATGGGGTACTGTAGATGGAGAATTGTAAGTGGAGAAAAGGTGAAGATTTGGGGGGATCAGTGGATGCTTGTCCCAACTACTTATAACATCCAAACCCCCCCCCCCCCCCCCCACTCTCCACAACATTGCTTGTGGATTCTTTGGTGGAAGAATTTATTAGAGAAAAGACTATGACTTGGAATGAAGAACTAATAGAAAAATTATTTTAGGAAGATGAAGCAGTTGTTATCAAACAAATCCCACTGAGCAGAATGAGACCACAAGATGAATTAATCTGGACAGGCACTAAGGATGGTAATTATACAGTTCGTAGTGCTTAACGGCAACTTATAGAAAGGGAGGAAGCTAGTCACCAAGTAACTCCATCAGAAATGAATCTAATGTAATTTGGAAAACTCTATGGAATATAAATGTCCCAGCAAAGGTTAAGCATTTTCTGTGAATCTAATGTAATTTGGAAGACTCTGTGCAAGAAAAATGTCCTAGCAAAAGTTAAGCATTTTCTGTGGAGAGCTGTAACAAATACAATCCCCACTCGAGTGAATCTTCATCATTATGGGATTCCAATAGATGAGGTGTGTGATCGATACAATGAGTAAAAAGAAAATTCAAATCATGCCATTTGGAAATGCCCTGCAGCTCCAATAGTATGGGACAGCAGTAATGGGTGGTCAATATTACATGAATTCCAACAATTGAACTGTGATGAATTTGTAGAGAAGGTTATCATCGGGCCTCAAGTTAAAATTAGAGAATTATTTGCCATTGCAACTTGGTGTAATTCGTTATTTGCATAGGAGTTTACTTTGATTTTAAGCTGTATCTCTAGGTACAAGTTGTTAGGATGATAAGTAAACCAACCAACTCGGTTGAGCTTGATCATAGTGCTAAATGAAATGTGGCAAACCTGGCTTAGTTTTTAAAGTTGCAGTCATATCATCTATATATATATATATATATATATATATATATATTGATTAGAATTTCATCTTCATTCGCATTTTGTATATATTTTTTTTAAGTTTGGTATTTTTATTCTTGATTTGCTTTCTTATTTTACAACTTCTATATGAGCATTAAATTAAACTATGTGCCACTAGCTTCTGCTAACTATGCTTCTTGACACTCATTTGCAAACTACAACTAATTTCCTGTGGCCAATTCTTATCAGCACTAGCAAAAATTGCTGCATTGAATATTTCACTGCATAATTTCAACTGAAACTCAAAAGAGCATGATATAAATTGTGTGTGCACAGAATGAAATGAGAAGATTTCACGTTGGGTTTGATGTAACCTAAGCAACCTTATCTTGAAAGATTACAATAAAATCAACTTTAGTAAATATCTGGTTTGCAGCAAGACACAACGGTGTATGACAGAAAAACAAAAAAATAATAGATATTATATAAAGAATAAAACAAAATTAGTAATTCGTGCAACTAATGAGAAATAAGTTCTAAGAGAGATATTTTTTGGTTCCTCTATGATTAAATTCTCGAGCTTTCAAAACAAAAACAAAACAAACAAACAAGCAAATAAACAAACACCACAAAAAACACCATCTGTGTACCCCGTCACAAGAAGAAGCTTCAGCTCTTCAATGGGTAGTGCAGCTCGCCATCCAAAAGCATTGGAATGTTGTCATCTTTGAAGGAGACACAAAAATTTGCTTCATAACTTTTTTTGTTAAAAAATTTATGTTCCATAAGTGTTTTTTTTATGCATTGTAAATAATAATAATAATAATTGTACACGATTTTTTTTCTTCCTTTTATAATATATAATTGTAAATAAATTGTCTAAGATTAAATCATATATTATACTTAATACATTCCCCATGCATTGCTTGAGTTAATATAAAAACATAACCCAAACCCCCCCCCCCCAAAAAAAAAAAAAAAAAAAAAAACCGAAATAAAAAAGCGCCTATAATGGCGTTTGTTAAATGTTGCTATAGGTCCCCCAAATTTTTTTGGGGTTGGGCAATACCTAGGTCCCTCTGATTTTTTTTTTTTTTTGGATTCGGCTATAACAACATTTTACAATCGCCATTGTAGGCCCATATAAGACAAGGGCCTATAGTGGCGTTTATTAAACACTGCTATAGGTCTTTTTTTTTTTTTTTTCTAAGTCCTTATTAAAATAGAAAAAATCCAATAAAAAAAAAACGAAATAAAAAGTGCCTATAGTGGCGTTTGCTAAACACTACTATAGAACCCTTAATTTTTTTTATTTTTTTATTTATTTTTATAGGTCTGGGCTATAGCAGAATTTTACAAATGCCACTATAGGCCCATGTAAGACAAGGACTTATAGTGGCATTTATTAAACGCTGCTATTGGTCTTTTTAATTTTTTTTATAAGTCCTTATTTAAAAAAAAAAAACCCAACCCAAAAAAAAAAAAGCCAAAATGAAAGTGTTTATAATGGCGTTTGTTAAATGTTGCTGTAGGACCCTCAATTTTTTTTATAGGGCTGGGCTATAGCAGCGTTTTACAAATGCTACTCTAGGTCCTTTTTTTTAAGTCCTTATTAAAATAGAAAAAAAAAAAAAAAAAACCCAACAAAAAAAAACCGAAATAAAAAGTGTCTAAAGTGGCATTTGCTAAACACTGCTATAGAACCCTCAAAAATTTTTTTTTTTATAGGGCTGGGCTATAGCAGCATTTTACAAACGTCACTATAGGCCAATGTAAGACAAGGGCCTATAGTGGAATTTATTAAATGCTGCTATAGGTCTTTTTAATTTTTTTTTTATAAGTCCTTATTAAAAAAAAACCAACCCAAAAAAAAAAAACCAAAATAAAAAGTGTCTATAATGGCATTTGTTAAACGCTGCTATAAGACCCTCAATTTTTTTATAGAGCTGGCCTATAACAACGTTTTACAAATGCCATTATAGGCCCATGTAAGACGAGCCTATAGTGGCGTTTATCAAACACTGCTATAGGTCCTTTATTTTATTTTATTTTTTTTGGGTTGGGCTATAACAGTGTTTTATAAATGCCACTATAGGCTCTTGTAAGACCAGCATCTGTTGTGGCGTTTATAAAACACTACTATAGGTCCCTTTTTATTTTATTTTTATTTGGTTAGTTTTTTTTTTTTTTTAAGACTTATAGTAGCGTTTTACAAACGCCACTATAGGCCCTTGAAAATGCTACTATATGCCCAATGTTTTAAAACGATACCTTGCTATAGATTTACCTATAGCAGTATTTTTAGAAAACGCCAGTGTAGGGTATCTATAGTGGCGTTTTTGACAAACGCCACTAAAAAAACGCTACTATAGGCTTTTTTTTTTTCTTTGTTAGTGAGAGCAAGAGTAATGGGGAGTGAGTGAGGATCAAAATTCAAAAAAAATGTGTGAGTCAACAACTCGGCTTAGAGAATAGAAGAAGAAGAAGAAGAAGAAGATGATGAAGAAGAAATAAAGGAATTGTGGTAAAAAAGGTAATGAATGAAGTCTAAGAACATAAAACAAGAAAACAACTTACATTATTAGTAATGTTTCCGTAGATCCCATCGAGTCTATACTTGTGCATGGTCCATCTAGCATTGGGGCCAAACTCTTTCTTTGCAACAAAAGTGAAGGTTCTCTTAGACCCAATATGTCTCTTTTGTTTTTGGCTGAAGCCATCACGCACCTCTTCAACATCATCCTCATCACTATGATCAAACACTTTGACATCTTTTTGAGCCCTCCATGTGCCAAACTTAGATGCTCTCACAACCCTTTTACCCTTCTTCTTCTTAATTAGCTTAGTGTAAAAATAAAGGGTTTGCATTCCAATAGTTTGAAAGAGTTTGGTCCAAATCTTGGGGTCACCGTACACATCAACGTCCTTCACAGGATTATTTGAAGGCATGGGTTTACTAATGACCTTCTTGAGAAGGTAGTATTTGATAAAATCCCTTTGATGAGGGCAAAAGATGTAACCTGGTGGCAACCCCATGCTTGTATACATGATCCCCTTGTCCTCCATGGCAATGGGTAAAAACAAATTCTTTGAAAACAAGAAAGAATAAATGGGTAATGGGTACGGTTCAATTGCAAAGGAAGAGGAAGAGCAATGGGGAGTGAGTGAGGCGGCTCAGGTCAGAGAATAGAAGAAGAAGAAGAAGAAGAAGAAGAAGAAATATGGAATTATGATGAAAAAGTAAGGAATGAAGTACAAGAAAGTGAGACTACTTTTATTCTAAAAGTTCCAACGGTCACTGATAGTACTGGGCGTTAGTTTTAATTAATTAATTTATTATAAATTTTAGAAAGATGGCGAATTGTGGGGTTTTATTATTATTTTTTTTTTGAAGACCAAATTGTGAGGTTTGATAAAATCAGAGATGTTTTTTTTTTAGATTATACATGTTTTCAGTGAGGGCCCACTGTGGTAGAAAGAAAATATATAAGAAAAAATCTATTGGATTATGTTATGTTATGTGGAGTAGGCTTTCAAGTCAAGTAATGACTTTGCTTACGTGGCATTAGAGAGGAGCGAAAGTTGACGTTTGGCCCTGCGCTGTACGGGTTTGATCCGAATCTCTCTCATGGTCATGTATCGGAAAATTTACAAAGGCAAATTTCGGTGCTCGAAATGGATCTCCGCCAATTCATCTTGTGATTGCTAGACACGAATCCCAATACACAAATCACCATCGACGAGATTGTTCAAGATCCTTGGTTGGTTTAGTAAAGAAATCAAGTTGGTAAATGACGACGTTTTTTACTTCGAGGATGAGGATTCGAACGGCAAGTTGTGATTTGACTTATCATTGAGTTTGTTCGGCGACCCGAAAAGATAATAGAGCGAATCAGAGAGATGGAGAATGTGACTATTATTGTTACGAAGAAAGATTGGAAGGGCAAAATGGTAATTTTTGTTGTTGTATTGTATGTAGTACGGTACGGTCATGTCATTTGGAGTGAATGTGGATCTTCTCTTTCAATCCCAAATCCAATTGACATGAAGCAGATTTAGATAGCAATATAGCATACATTCATTCTAATGAGGTGAATTCCTTTCTTTTGTACTTGGGTAATTGTGTCCAAAATGCTAGCAAAAGAGTATTTTGAGAAGTTCATTTAATTTAAGGGTGCCTATTTTGTCAGTACAAATCGTTATGTCTGACCCAAATTATGACTAGCCACACATAATCAACCATCATGCACTTCATAGAATAAGCCAAAGTAGAGTAATAGGCAACGACAATACCAACAAGTGCATTGAAATATGTTGGTTCTGCCCATCCCTTAATTCGTCCACCCTGGTGTCTCTACTCGTTGAGAGAGCTTGTCAAATTGCCTGAATTGCTTGAAGTTATGACAGTGAAGATAGCAACAACCAGAATGACAGATTGTGTACTTGGCTAATACTCTTTTGGCTAATACTCCCACTTAAATCTTCGGGTAAAGGCTGCAGAAGTTGTAACAACTATTGTCCAGAACAATCCCCATAGTCAACAACTAGTCACGAAAGCAAATGGTTTAGAACCTCTCTTTTCTAATTTTACTTCAGACCCTAATGTGACTGTTCAAACCAAAGCACTTTGGTCAAACCAAAGCACTTGGGGCAATATCTTGTGTTTATAATAAGGATGGTAAATTGTGGCTTAGAAAACTGTTAATTCAGTTTTTCAGCTAAATGGATTTATCTTCTATATTTGTATTTGGTTATAATACATTGGACTTTATGTATTTGGTTGTATACATTGGACTTTTGATGTATTGGGTTGTAGTATGTGATTTTTGTGCATGATTGTGGTTTTTTTTTTTTAATAAAAGAAAATCTTATTTTGAGGGTCTAGAGTAAGGTGGTCTATACCGTACCGATACCAGCCGTACCGGTATATATATATCGGTATCGAAACACCAATGTTTCGTACCAGTTTAAATACTGGCCAATTTCGGGCAATACCGACTGGTACAAAAAAAAATCTTTTTTCAAAAAAATTTTGGTAATTTTTGAATTTTTGCAAGGATAGAATGGTAACTTACTTGCATTAACTTATTAGTATTATTTGTTTTCTTAGTATGCAACGAACATATAAGCTTTCTATTTTTTATTGTGTTTTATTTTAATTGATGCTAAAATCTAAAATCATGAATAATTTGTTCTGAATTGAGGTAATGTTTTATGGTAAATTTGTATATTTATTATAACACACACACACACACACACACACACACACACACACACACATACATATATGTATGTGTGTGTGTGTGTGTGTGTGTATAAAATAACGGTAAACTCAAAATGATACACCGGCATTGACCAGTACCGAAATATATCATTCCACTAATCAAACCGGTACAGCCTCCGGTACGAGATTGACTCTCTTGGTCAAGAGACCCTTAAATGACCTTATTCATTAAGAGTTGTATATGTAAATCTTTTAACCATTGGTAAATAAGGTTATTTAAGGGTCTCTTGACCCTTAAAAAAAGATAGAGCACTTGTTTTGAGGGCCACGAAGGCCTTCAAAATTTCCTTTTCAATGATATAAGTTTCGAAGATTATCAAGGGTCAATTAGACTTTTAAAATAATTTTTCTTGAGATTTTTTAATACATTTTTCAAGAATTTTGACCCTTGAAAAAAGTCATTTTTGTTGTAGTGAGGGAAGAGAGAAGAGAGATGATATAAAGTATAAACAACTCAAAGTAAATAACAATGTCAATAACTGCTTTCTCACCTAAACAACACAAAACAAATTACAATGTTTCAAACAACATCACAAACTCACTTAATATCAAAATTAATCTCCCCACCTCCCTCCCCCTCAACAATATCATTGATTCTTTTAAGAGTAGTGCTATAGTTACAAACTTTTATACAATATTTTTACAAATTGTTAAAGTAGTAAATTCTTATTAATTTGCATTTGAGCCTCGACATTTACATCACTTTTTTACTTACTAATTATAACCACTCATCACATTAGCAATTTATAAAAAAAGTTTATATACTCCCCTCATTTTAAAGGCCATAAAAAATTTATAAATCTAAAACAATATATACAAGCTCAAAAAAATTACTCTAATAAGTAAAGTAAAAAACAATTAAACTTAATCAATCAAATTTATCAAAAACAAACAACCTAACCCTTAAAAAAATTTGAACAAATTAATTTTGTAAATAAATAAATAAATAAAAACTTCTTAGTAGATAAGGAGTAGAATTAGAGGCCAAAACCATAGCACAAAACCAATAGTAAAGTCACCCCCTAACTTTAAGTTCTTGCTCCATCCTCGTTGACAAGGAACACTCGACTATCATTTACAAGACCTCTAAGCTCAACACACCATTGGTCCGCCTAAGTTGGAGTAAGTATGACCTTAGCTAGGTACATGGCCAGTGGCCACTATCATCATGAACAGTGCCATCCTGGACATTCGCTTTCCCACTCTAGCTACTATCACAAACTAAACATCCCCAAAATCACTAATATTATCCAACAACAATAGCTTCTACGATCTAGCAACTTGATCGATCACAACTCAACATCATTTGCTATAATCCAAAAGCATGAGTTTGTAATTCACAACATAAATAAATAAATAAATAAATAAATAACTAAATAATATAGTGGCATCATCTATTGAAAGAATGTATAATGTTTGTTGCAGTCCAACGACATTATCTATTAAAGAGATTAAATTCTTATCTCCATTTACAATCATAGATATTTTTCGAGAAAATATTAGACTTTTATTTTTCTGAGAAGAAGGTGAAAAGAAATTAATAAAAGAGGTGTAAAGTAGGAAAGTATAGATGTGAACTATTAATTGGGAGCAGTCCTAAAAGATATAGCATATATCCTACTTAAATTTTAAGTTTAAAACACTATCATACTCAAAAATAAAACTATGAAACGTGCATATTGATCATCAGAACTAGAATCACTTCATTCAAGTTATACAAAATCGAATTATAAGAATCTATAACAAGAATGCTAGATTACCACCAAAAGAAGAATTCATAAAATTCGTCAAAATTAATTTCCATGAAATAGAATCAGAAAATTAAACAGAATCTACGTTCTAGAAAGGGAAAAAAAATAATGAAATCAATAATCTTCAAGATGAACTAACAACTCAAAACCATGCATGTTACCACTCTTCTAGAAAATTAAATAGCATCTATGTCCAACCAATCATCATCTTCAACTTCAACATCTCTCGCGACCTTAACAAGCACGAAACACAGCTTCTCATGGATCCGGAACGACCATAGTTGCACTTGTGTTCCCACTCTCAGATCATTCTCACTCGCAACCCTGTTCCATTGCAAGACCAATAGATAAGTTGTCTCTGCTCTCAGTTCATCCTCAATCACTAACTTGTTCCAGTTAATGCCCCATCTAAAAGTTGTCCCTGGATGCTTCCTCAAAGTTACATGACTCACCGTTATGATTGGCTCGATAAACACCACCTCTATCTCCTCCATAGTTCAATGCCTCCTTCTCTTCCTTTGTTAAGAAAGACTCCTCTACTTGGATCGAGAAGTTTTTGTAACAGCTCATGAATAAATCATCATAGGACAATCTCTTTTGCATAACCAATTTGGTGTTCTTACCCTCTACAAAATCGATGAGCTCCTTGAATATTTCAGGCAAGTCACTGTCACTATCACCTTCATATGTGTAGGTTCTATTTAGGTACCGGTCCATAGGGTTATTCATCTTTTTCTTTGATCCAAAATCCTCTATTTCTCTTCTGGGTTCTCTTTCATAATCTATGAATTTCACACTCGATTCTCCAATCTCATCACTCTTGGTTTCATGAAGTTTGTTTCTTCTTTTTCCTCTAAAATATATTTGGCCTTTCATAGCAGAACCCATCAACTTTTCTCCCTTGACACCCTCTTTCTTGGATTTATCCACCAACTTTAACATAGGCTTCTTGAGTGCTTTTTCTCTCAACAAACGTTCTAGCTTAGTCAATCCACCATATGGGTTTGTCTCAGCCTTCCTGAAACTCTTCTCTATCACAAACCCTTCTTTCTTGAATTCCATACCCTCTTTCTCCATCAAAGTTTCCTCCCCTGAGTTTGCTTGCTCGTATTTCTCAGAAGGACCCTCCAATTCAAACTTGTTCTTTTCTTCAACTTCTTCCATTATGCTGTAAAGTAGTGACACCGATTCAGAGAGGTTTAGGGTTTTTTCCTGTTTCGGTTATTGGTATGTGAGTTTGGGTTAATCACGTATATATAACAAATAAGGTAGAGTTCTAAAATGCTTTTTTTTTTTATCCAAGTTCTAAAAGGCTTTTACAAGATTTCCAACTCAACGAAGGAAACGGAAACCTTTTAATCGGTTTTGTTTGTTTGTTTGGTTTTTTTTTTTTTTTTCAAAAATAAAAAAAGGAGTTTATAATATTGATTATATGGAATATTCCATCAAATCCATAAACCAAGAGATTTCCGAACTACCTCATGAAGTACATGGGTTCCAATTTTTTCATGGAAAATAATGAATTAATAACTACAAACTTTTTGAATGGTGAGACTTTTGTGGAGAAAATTGTAAATTTAATAATCAAAGGTTGGGTCTAGTGTTCACAGGAGTATTGGACTTGAGACATAGACATGTGGCAATTTGATTTAAGCCAGTTCCAAATTTGAATTCGGTTGATGAAATTATAATCCTTTCCAAACTTTTTAGGATACTAATAATATGAATTTTCAGAATCTTCTTTTTACTACACAATTTCAAAATTTATCAACAATGATGATTTGATTGTGTAAAAATAAATATGTATATATATAGATATATATATATATATATAAAACTTCGAATGGATGATTTTTCACTAATCCATTGTGTCATTAATTGGTTCATAAAAAATTTACCTATATTAAATTATATGATTTATTAAAGAACATATTTTGGTTACAAACTTGTTACAACCAATAATAGAAGGATGATATGTGTTCATATCATGTGCAATACCTTATTTAGTAAGTAGACATATGTTGTCTCCCTATTAACAAATGACATGACTATTAAGTAAGATATGTAATTAAAACTATACGTGGATACTCACGTGACTATTAAGCATCATATCATACATACATATCGACCATACTCATATCGTATTGTATATATTAGATGATACATAGATATATGAGTTTAATATGGGTTTTTTTTTTCATTTATTAAAATTTGTACTTGGGCTTGAGTCCAAAAATGACAATAATTATTGGATTACTTGGATGAAGCCATTAAAATAGCATGTCTATGATTTTTTTTCCTACTCACCCTTAAAAATTTTGGATCACCACCTTGACACTTTACTTTCACATTTACAAATTTATTTGCTATTTCAAACAATTACTCCCCCCCCCCCCCCCCCTACCCCTCCCCACACACATATATTCCGAGAAACTTAAATGCCAACAACAAATATGAAGAAAATGTCATTGAAATAGATGAACAATAATAGATAATAAATGTTAGAGCTAATGGAGAAGATGTCAATGATAAAATGATTTTAGAAGATGATGAAAAATGATGATAACATTAACTTGGATTATAGAGATAAAATTAATTAATTGAGCAAAATGATTAATAATATGAGACAAATTATTATTTTAGTTTTATATATATCACGAATTGTTACTTTTGAGTATGACTGATATAAATGTAGACATTATAAATATATATGTTTTATATTAACTAATTTAGTTTGTTTTGTTTAATATTAATATATTATTGGATAATTAAGTTAGTAAATATAAAATGTATTTTAAATATATGATAAATATGCTTTTTTTTTTGTTCGAGAGATAATTACAACATGCCGCTAAACCCCGTAGTTCGAACCCTTTTCCCCCTAGACTTTCAAGCACTTTATGCATGGAGAGGTGTCAATTCAACTATAAGACCTTTGATGATAATTATGAATTTTCTTTAAGTATACCTATAATTTTTTTTTATAAAATTTATAAAGTTTTTGTATATATCTTATAACACATGATACAAATTAATAAAAAATCAATTCAAGATACTATTCATGGTTTGACAATTATGTACATAGCTTGAGCTTCAATTCTTACTCTTTCCCCCTTTACCTCATCATCTCCTCCACTAACTCTCCCTCATCAACCACCATCCTCAATGTCTTTAAATTTTTGTAATTTTTGAAAATTTCTATATTAATGTTTTATTTCCTTGCTTTGGAGAGTTTTTAAAAGTATATTAGTCAAATTTGAATCTTTACATGATAGTAAATTTACTATAATTTTTTTAATATATATTAGAAAATAGGATAAAATGAAAATTGAACATTTTAAATTTGACTGAAGTTCATTTCAGTCCTCTAACTTTACTTTTGTTCAATTAAGTCCTCTAAGTTTTAAATTTATTCAATTTAGGCATTTTCATCCAATTCCATTAAAAAATTTTCATTTAGTATACAATTAACTAATGGGAAAAAAAATGTTTGAAAAAAAAATCTCCCATAAAAATCTATAAAATATTTTTATTAATTTTATAGATTTTTTTTATGTGAGAAAAATATTTTTTTAATGACAACTTCTAAAGGAATTTCCCTACCTATTCTGACCAGGGATAACAGGCCATTCGACAAAGGAATTTTGAAATTGCGAAGGCTTGGTTTGATCAAGCCGCTAAGTATTGGGAACAAGCTATAACGCTTATACTAAGGCACATAATTGGTTGAAGATCACAAGATATTTCAAAGAGGAGCACTCTATTAATTTATTAATTTATTTAATTTAGTATTAGTTATAATAAGTTATTTATTTTTATAAAATTATTATAATAAAATAAAATTGTTTTGTTTGTTGTCCCCATTTGTCAAAATAGAAGGTCCTCCAGAAAGAACCAGTAAAAGAATTTCATTATATCCCTTCTAAGATCATTTTTTATTTTTTTTCGGTTTTTAACGAAATTAGAATAAATAACTGAATTGAATAAATTTGAAACTTAGAAGACTTAAATGAATTTCAGTTAAACTTAAGGTGTAATATTTAATAATTCAAAAGGGTAAGCCTAGAATTTCTTTATGAGTAGGATGGCCATTTTTTTCTTTCTCTGTGATTATGATGAGATATTATTTTATACAAGTTACAGTCATAAGAAAAAAAAAAGAAAAAAAAAAAAAATATATATATATATATATATATATAAACAAGTTACAATCGTATCGTATTCGGGTTGACACGATTGACCCGTTTAATAAACGGGTTGAGTTAGTGTTTAGCCCATGAAACCTGTTTGACCCATCTGACCCGTTTAATTAAATGGCATTTTACCAATATACCCTTCAAGCCCTAGGCATATAAATTTATTAGTTTTTTTTTTATTTATTTTCTAACATATTGTGATTGAATATTTGTAATATTGAGATATGTTTTAGTTGTAAATGATTATTTGTAATGTAATTACTCGTTAGTTCTGAATTTTATATTAAAAATATTTATTTGTTTGTTTTTTCATACTTTTTTCATTTTAATAAAATCTGATAAATAGGTTAACACAACTGACCCATTTGGGCTGTGTTAGGGTTCAAGAATCTTAACCCATTTAATAAACACGTTGGGTTAATGTTAACCCATATAGTCGGATACTCATGAGTTGACACGACATGATCTCGACACGCGAGCACGAATTGCCACATCTACATCAATTCACCAAAAATTGAAAATTCTAAAATTGAAGCCAATTTTGAAGAAATTATTTGAAATAGTGAACAAGATAGACTTTTTATAGCAGGTTGATGAAATTGAAGGCTGAAGATGATATTTTCAAAAAGTTAAAGTCGAGAAAGTGATGGAATTGTTTGAGAAAGTTGAGAATATTAATTAAGATCCTATTAAGAAAGGATATGTTAAATAAAGAAATTGGCAAAATGAAAGATTCGCACACCCAATAATACCATTACTATTTTTTACTACTTTTTATTACTAGCAAATCAATCAATATATATATATATATATATATATATAAAATAAGACTTTATGTAGGAGAGTATGAAGTTTTACCATATGGCGCGTTGTATGAATAGTATTTCATTTAGTCTTTTACTTCACCATATCTTCTTATCAATGACCAAATTAAGCCAAAATGCAAAAAATTAAGAGGTTTGGTTCTACCCCATTTTCCAACTTCTTGAACTCTTCTACTTTAAATTTCATTAATTTAAAAAAATGAAAGGTTTTCTACATTCAATATTAGTTTTTCATGTTATAACATCTACTATTTTATATATTCCAAATTCACAAAATATTGAAGGGCCAAAAGAAAAGTAGAAGAGAGAGAGACAGAGAATCACTGCCAAGAAGAGTATGACATTGACTTTCATTTTTAGGTGCATATGATCTAAACCTGTTAACAAACTATCAAAACTTGATACAGTGCTTCAGCGACATATAGGTTTCTTAAAGGTATGTTTATGGAAGACATAGAGCATTTATATGTGTTATTTGTTTTTATTTATATTTTTGGGAAGTGCTTAATCTTTGTAAGTGATTGAGGTACTCAGATATATGTAAAATTAAACTTAAGATATGAAATAGTATAAGTTATATTTCTCTATTTAATTGTTGTTATATTTTTAATCTCTTGATATGTATATTTAGTTTTGCAAATAAAAATTTATCAACCTTAAATCTTAAATGTTCAGACTTCAAAAGTTCATGTGTTTTCTTTATAAAAGGAAAATAATCCTAAAAAAAATAAGATAATAAGAATTTTTATTTTGAAATTGTCAAATATAAGAACCAAATATACATGTACACTTGATAAAAAAATAAAATCAATAGGCATGTGCATGTAGTGGCATTTTTAGGGTCTAATTAATTATGGTTACTTATATATGGATATATTGTATATATTACAATTTTATTTTTTTTTTCTTCATTATTATTTTAGTGACATATAATACATAATCGAAATTAATTTTCCAAACATTATAACACATATGAGTATTATAAAATAACTAATAATGAACATGCACATCGCACGGGACATCTACTAGTTAATTATAATCCTACTTGCAATAAATTTACTTGTAATACAAATAAAGTAATCCCATGATTAGTTCCTAGTTTACTCTATTATTTACCTTTCAATGGGTTCATTATAACAAACAATTTAAAACATTATAGATATAGCAACTCTAAAGTTTTCTACTGTTGACATAGGCTATCAAGTTGAACCATGTTGATTACTTTGTGCTTCTACTTTCTCTCTCTCTTATTCACTCTCAAATCTTAATCCCAATGTCAACATAAATTCTAGGCTAAAATCTATTTACACCCTTTTGAAAATTTACAATTTACACCCTCAAGTACTACAACAATAACAATGTGTCCCTTCATCATCCATTAAAATCTTACTGTTAACCCACCCTGACCACATTGTTTGGGACACAAATTTTGTTTTCCTGTCCTTTTGTTTTAAACCAAGTTGTGTGGGTCCTTTTTTGGACGGTGTCCAGGCCCAAGTAAAAACAAGGACCCTTGGCCTTTTAGTCGTTGTCTTAAGGGACTAGGCTTGGTTCACCGCAATTAAATGGGCTAATTACAAACCAAGTGGTGCACAGAGCGTGAATCCTACAACACATACATGCTAGCAAACTAGAAGTATATGCATTTGAACAGCAAGAAAATAACAAAGGGGCAATGTGATATAGAAAGATACAATATAAACATTAGGGGGTCTTTAAGATAATGTGAAATATTCCATTATTTTCCTAATTATGTAATACATTATGCTCACTAGGACGTGTTACAAGGTCCAAATAAGTTCAAAAATCACAGACTTAGATAGCTCTTCAGGCCTCTAAGACTTGCAAAGTTTGAATCTCTTTGGATCCAAGTGTGTTCTCTAGTGGCTGTTTCAGAATACCGAGCGGTATTTCCCTTTCTTTTCTCACTTTTTTTGAGTTCCAACAGAGTTTTCTCAAATATTTTGTTCTCATTCATTGTTGCTGAATGTCCTTCACTGTTGGCTGTTTTCCTTTTTTCTAGTGTCATCCTAGGGTTCCCAGGGTACCACTGATTCCCTTCATTTGCTCTCCTGGGTACTAGATCCAATGTTGTGTTAGCAACATTGAGGGCTAGTCCCTTCCTCATTCCTTATTATCTTCTTTTTTTGGAGCTTCTTCCTCAAAAGTCTCTTGCTACCTTTCCATTATAGTGTGCTTTGAAGAGCTGACTTTGGGTTTTTCTCCTTTCAAGGTTTCTAGTTCCCACCTTTTTTCAGACTTAACTTTTGACTGCCTTCCCCTTTGTCATTTTTCCCAGGTAAGCTGATTCCTTCCTGCTAGGTTGAAAGTCTTCCCTGCTACTTCTCTTTGTGGTTCTTCTTTCTGGGTTCCACGAGGTACCAACCCCTTGTTTATGAATTATTGGTTTCCAAGTTTTCTAGTTCCTTTCTGTATCAACGGGTAGTTGATAGGGACGTATCTATTCTTGTTCCTTGTGTTTCTTGGCACTCCCTTTGAGTTGTCTTAATCTCATCCTGACTTTGCTGCACATCCTGAAGATCCCAAGCTCCTAGCAATCCCTAGGTATCCCAGCCCAATTCTTACCACTGGGCTCTCTAGCGATTTCCTAGCCTTGGCAGGCTGAGTTTTCCTTCTTCTCTTTATTTCATGAGTTCTAAAGCTTACCCATCCGTGTTTTTGGGTTTCTCCTTAGAACCCTCAATGGATTTGGGCCTACCATCCCTTTTTTTTTTTTCCTTTATTGCAAGCTCAAGTATTTTGTCTTTAATAGAGTTCAATTCTCTGTGCCATTTTTAGGCCTTGGTGTAACATTATGACTTTTTAAACCTCAACACAAGTTAATGGCAAAAATACGACATATTATAAAAGAAGGTGCACATGTACATTGAAAGTTTTAAATGTCAAGAAACCTATGTAAAAGTAACCTCAAATTTGGAGGTAATAAGGTGTAATTTAGCATAAATATAACATTATATTTCACGCTTCATCAATTATAACATGGTATAAGAGCTATATTTTACCTTTTTGAACATAATCAAAGTTATGTTTCACATTTTTTTTTAACGTTGTATCAGAATTACATTTCAACAATTTTAATATGGATATTTAAAAAAAAAAAATTGATAGTTAAAGGAGCGGAGATCTGAACCTTGATTCACTTTATAAAGGACAAGAGGCAATAGTTGCAAGACTCCTGGCTAACGTGTTGGATTCTAATTTGGGGACACATTAGTTAATCTATGAATTGTCATAATTTATATGCCTACAAATTGATGAGTTGGCCAAAAAAATTGAAATTAACTATGTTCTCTAATTTGTCATGTATTTTGGTCTAAACCAAATGTTTCCTAATTTATATTGGAACAAAGAGAGTCAATTTCGTACTAAAAGTCGTTTTGATTTGGATAGGAAAATGAAATATTTTAATACCAGTTAATACTAGTGTATCATTTCAGGGTTGTGTGTGTGTGTGTGTGTGAGAGAGAGAGAGAGAGAGAGAGAGAGAGAGTTAAGATTCACATATTTAATAAGCCAAAATATTAACATAATAACTATATTTTTTTTTAATTTTAAATTTTTTTAACTGTTTTTTTATTGTACTTGCCTAGATATCAATCCCGATCAAAACAGAGAAAAATCTCTAGTACAAAGTAAAAACCGGTATTTTATCTAGGACATTTTGAAGTACCAATATAGGTTTTATGGCCGGTACATTTTGGAGTACCAATATAGGTATTATGGCCGGTACAGTATTGACGTCCTTGATTGGACCCTTCATCCATACACACAAGACAAATATAAAGTACTAGATTGATAAACCATCGTTGGTCTCAATGGTGAAGAAAATTCTTAAAAGGGCAGTGTTTCTTTCCCACATGCATTTCATCATAACTGAATTTAAAATTAAAAAACTTAATACTTACCCCAATGAGGACCTAAACTAACAGCACGAAAACAAAGAAGAAAATATTGCAAAAGCTTCTCATATTTCCCACAGTAACTGTAATTTCACAATAATTTCACATCATTTCTTGCTACAAAGAATTATGATCACAATACCTCCTTTTCAAGTTTTAAGACAGCCATGAAGGCTTCTTGAGGTACATCAACTTTACCAATTGCCTTCATTCTTTTCTTTCCCTCAGCCTGGTTACAAAAAAGGAAACAGTACTTATGCACAATACTAACTGCAAATCACGGATTTGACATTATAGGAATAGTCAGTTAAATATATAAAGCCTAAGTACAATACTAACTACTACAAACTAAAAGACCTTTCACTTTGCGACAGTTAGTGCAATACAATAAAACTGTATTGGAAACTTTTAATATTACAGGTACAATTTACTAACAAATTTGAAACTATTTGTTTCCTCTGATCTATTAGATAACGAATACTCCTCCCGTTCCACAATAACATATACAGATGCTAGTGACATTGCAAATTTCCAATATTGAACTACCAATAGTGGTAACTCTTCCCGTGTTGTCTGACAATGTAAGATGAATTGTACCTAAAGCACATATTTGTTTGCACATATTAAAGAACGTAGGTTTTAAATTTTCTTCAAACATGCATTCCATGGTTCTTTCAAACAAAATTTATCTAGATCGATAGGAATCCTCTGAAATACAATGGTCTTCAAGACCAGTCTAAGCCAGTCTTAGTACGTGTTAGTACGCATATCTACACACCACCAACCCCTAGAAAGATAAATAAAATAAAATCAAGGTGAACATGTCCATAACAATTACAAAGCAGATCAATTTCTTGAATAACCATCTCCTATTGGCACTTAATGTTGAGACTGTAAAGTAAAGCAAGTGAGCATTTTTAACAGTGTAACCTCCAATCTTTAAGCTAGTACTATAATCAACCTTCCACATAGGGCATATTTCACCTCATATATGCTTCTCAGCTAGACATAACAAGACGAATCTAGAAATGAAAGACAAACACGTCATTATCACAATGGGTAACCCAGGGACTATCTCAACCCTACAACTGTATTGCTAATTCTGAAGGAAATTCTGGGATGTAAGTGACTTTTTTCCATTATATTGCTATAATTTTCAATAACTTTTCTTTTCTACGTTCTTTCTTTGTTGCAGCAAGTATATAGTAATCACAATTTTCTTGTCTTGATTGACACTTGAGATCTCAGATTGACGCAGCTTTGAACTCATTAAAAGCCTATCTATTTGATCTAGAACTCACAGAATCATGGTTGCCAATCAAAGTCTGACCATGGAAAATGTGGAAAGAACAGCATTACAAGAAATACAAATGAAGATTTCATGCAGAAAGCAGTTCTGAAAAGACTGAAGCAAAATGCTAGGGGAACAATAGGAGATGCAACATGCCTCCTAGATTGGGATTCATAGATAATGAAACATGCCACCAATATTCTTATTATATACCTATGTCTTATATTTCAGTACTTTCAGGCCAAGGAGCCAACATAATTCGAAGCACATCCATGGAGCATACCCGGCTCTTTGAACATATTATTTCATCTTTTGAAAAAAGGTTTCAACTTTGAGCAATTGACTCTTCAACCAAAATCTAAAATATTAATTATTCAAGTGTAGCCCCAAGCAGGGGTTCATAGTTAGCACTTCATCAAATGACCACCAATTAATAAGATTATATGCTTTTCTGCTGTACTTGCACACTTGCAACATCAATACAAAATATAATTTGTTAACAAATCCAATAAATTTTGGCAAGTGCAGCACCTGTTTTTTAAGCAGTTTCTTCTTCCTTGAAATATCCCCACCTACAAGAATTAACAAGAATGAAAAAACATTCATGTTATTTAGTTATAAACACCAGTCACATGAGGGACAAAAGGAAGGAAATGTTAACTCAGAAAAAGTAAAAATTAACATTTTCTATTTATTAGAGAAAAAAGGTTTTGTAAGTCCTTGCATTACAGAATATATACAAAGCTGATAGATGAAGGCAAGAGAAAGGAATTGTGCTCCTCTAGAATTACAATCCTTATTTTCCCCCTACTAACGAGGGTGTTCAAAGCTCTTCGAGCACTTGACTATTCCCACGGGTGTGTGTGGGACGGATTATAGGGAAAAACCCCTTGGGGATGGCCCCAAGATGCTGGCTAGAGGTTTCGATTCATAATTACAATTTGGCAGCTGTATACCCTATGACAAACATTTATCTACTTCCTTAAGAGATGTTTGAGCAAAGTAAATGCACAGAAGATCCTACATGAGTGAGAAGACTAGACTTCAAATATATCCAAACATTCTTAAAAGAAAGAAGAACAACTTACCATAGCATTTAGATAAAACATCCTTCCTAATTGCTGATAAAGATTCACTAGCAATCACTTTTGAACCTATACAAGCCTGTAATATAGGACATAAATGTTGCAACCAAGTTAGCATTACTGGCTAATAAGAGTTAACAAATTGAAGCCCAGAATTATGTGTTCTGTGTATATAGATGATACTACAATAGGATATCAGTGAGGAGGAAAAATTGAACACAAGTAAGAAAATATTTTAGTGGTTTAAGACACTAAGACAACCAGGATACTGAGTGAATTCAAATGTATTTGGAGCTATAACAGTTCAAGTCAATTGCAGGAAACTTCATAATACAAAGACACCAACTATAGATTGTGGTATGTCCTCCACACACACGCATATATATTAAGTAATCATGGTTTTGGTGCAACTTCGTTGCTGAAGCAGATGTAGCCAATCTTCTCCATGAACTTGTAGAAAACTAGGAGCCAAAAATGGTACATAAGTGAATTCCTGGCAATCAGTCTAGTAGTAAAGTTCATGATTTTCAAATCACAAATCTCATATACCTCAATTTTAATTTAGTGGTTACATATAAATGTATCTGTTATTTGGGGGCAAAATAGAGGGACCAAATAAGATAATTTTAAATTACTCTCAGCCTAGATGCCAACAAGAAGTTCAAGAAAAAGCAAAGATAAGATGTCTCAGAAGCTTGATAAGGCGCAAACTTGAGACGCTGGATTGCCTAGTCTAGCTGATATCAACTCTAACTTTAGGTTTTCTTTCTTGAGTAAGCTGCTGGTTTAGTTTAATTCAAGATCCTCAGGATCTATTGGGTTTTTTTTTTTTTTATAAAAAATAAGTAATAACAAAGTCTATTAGTAATTCAAGATGCCTTCCATGCATCCCTATCCAGTGAGAGAAAACATCCATCACAATGTTAAGAGGTAGATTTGGAAGTCTCAATGTTTCTCAAAATAGGCTATAGCAAAATTTCAACTGCATGAGTAACAATTTGGGTCAAGTTTTATTATTGACTTTTTTTGCTAACTAGATGGTTTGGGAATGTTTACAGGAGAAGTTAGAATCCAAACTCCAAAGCACAAATTCAAATTTGGTAAGTTACAATGCACTCCCATTATTGTGAGAGAATTAAGTGCCATTAGCTAGAGCTCATTTGCTATCAAAAATTTCCAATCCATGTTTGCAAAAAAGGAAAAAGAATGTAGAAGGCATTTTGGTGGGAGGTTCATGTTGCACTTTGAGGATGGCATTTAAGCAATTGTTTCAATAATAAAGCAGTAAACATTATCACACCAAGGCTTTTGCATTTCTTAGAATTAATGTTGCATAAACTACAAAAAGAGAATATCTTACTTGGATGGGTACTTTAAACATTTGTCTAGGTATAAGCTCCTTCAGCTTTTGAGTCAAAGCTCTTCCCACAGCATATGCCTGAAAAAAGGCAGCTAGAGTTGATTTCATAACACCTTCCTCAATGTTAAATTTTGACAAACACGTAGTAAAGTGTCCAGCTCAGAACATACATTTTGGACACAACAATATAAGTACCATCTCTCTCTCTCTCTCTCTCTCTCTCTCTCTCACACACACACGCGCACACAAAGATGTACATACTATATATATACACTTTTCCTAAGAATCTATATATAACTACCATGATTTAAACAAAACTAGAATCACCTTATCCCTGTGCACGATAGTAGCCAATGGTTCCACATTATCACCATTAATCTGAATGTCAAGTTTTAATAATTCACTTTCCTTGTACCTGTAAATCAAAAGGTTAAAATAAATGATAATTTATTGAGAAGATGAAAAAGCGTCTCCCTTGCAAAATGGTAAAATACATAGATCATCCATTAAGCCAGAAAAGGGAAAGTTGAGAACCTTCATTTTTTTAGAATGAAATTTTTTATTCATTTCGCCAAAAAAAAAAAAAAAAAAAAAACTATACTATCAATTCCATATAATAGAGAAGACAAGAATTATATCCATTTACCCAACAAATGTGTATTCCATGCTGGCATAACCCTTACTTCTGGACTTCAGCTGGTCAAAGAAATCACCTACCATCTGTAATATAAAGATTACAAAACAGATAAGGTAAAACAAGAATAAAATGGAACAGGATGCTATAAGAAAAGAAAACATTAGCTAACAAAGATCTACAAGGGAGTTGATCATGGCAACTTGAATACAATAATGCAAAACATTACCTCTGCTAGAGGTAACTCATAGGTGAGTGATGCTCTAATCTCAGTTATATATTTCATTTCTTTAAACTCTCCCCTTCTGTCTTGGGCCAGCTCCATAAGTGGACCAATATAGTCTTTTGGCGTAAGCATCTCAATCTGTAAGTATTACTTCAAAATGAAATAACACATAATTTTTCAAGCCAAAAAACGAATACGTTTTTATCTTTGATTAATTTAACATTTAAATGAAGCTATTAAATTACCGATTCTCCCAAAATATTAAGCTATTAGGAGATGGTAGTGGGGCCCAACATGTGGTATTTTTAATATTTTAAATGGGAGGTAGAGTGGAGTCAGGGATCAAACTCAAGAGAGCTTTAATACCATGTTAAATTACTAATTCTCCCAAAAGTATAAGCTATTAGGAAATTGTGAATTTAATCATTTAACTATAGTTCTAAAGAAAGCAATAAATATCTCAAGTTGCAATAAATATCTTAAGGTACAAGAAATAACCTTAACAAATGGCTCCTCAATCAACCTCCTCTTTCCAGGTTCAGGAAGTATAGATGGGTTTGAGCATTCAACCTTTAAGAATATTGAGATTGAAATTGGCAATAAGGTCAACATGACATTTAGTTTAAATAAGAGAGGTTTATTTGCAAATAGGGAATATAACATCATCAATACACAGTCAGAAAATATGGGCATCAGATCAATGAAAAGAAATAAAAGGATGTCTGCATTGCTGTGAAGTAATAGATGATGGTGATGGTGCAACTAAAGCGTGGTTTGAGAAACAATGCCCACTTTGGAAGTCTAAGGTTAAGACAAAACTCAAGAGTAAGTGTCCATTATAGTTGATTAGGTTTTTATATTTTATATATTTGGTTATTCTAGAGTCAAGGGTATTTAGTAATTCTGCAATTGTTGGGTGCGGGCCAATGGCCATAGTTGAGGGCCTTGGGTTTTATTTTATGATTAAGTCTTATATAGTTGGGATTTTATGTGTGAGCTTTGGTTTGTGTCCATTAGGGTTTGCTTTTCTAGTAAAAGTAGGAGTCTAGGAGAAGTTAAGATACAGGGCTTATATCAATGTGTTGTTGTACTCAAACGAGGAGGAGTTGATTAATAAAATATCCAGTGTTTTGAGTATTGAGGCATGTTGGCCTTGTTGTTCTTCTACCTCTCTTATTTTCTCTCTTTTATTCTTTCTCTTCTTCTCTCTCTTGTAAAAGTGTTCACGAGTATTGCTCACCCATATAGTTCATGCACATTGTTCATAGGTTGTGGAGAAATTCGATTTCCATTTCTCTTTCCATCATTTCAACCATAAATCAAATAATGTCCCTTCACTATGAAACCCTTCTTTTAAAAGGTACTGAACCCAAAATCCACAAATCATCTTAAACCATAATTGATGACAGGCACATGTAGACAATGTATCCAATTTTCCCTACATTAATTTGGTATTAGAGCTGAAATATTACTACAAGTTCTTTGTTGAAATTTTGCTTTCACCAACTTCTCAACAAATTTTCTTGTCAAAGATAATGATGACTAATGTGGAATTAGAGTGTTTAAGGCTTTTTCTCAAGAATATGAAGGAACAAAGAAGATTTTGAATCAATTAAGTGAGAAGGTGAAATCATAGAAGAAATGCTCAAATAATTATCACCTATTAAAGAAACACTGGATAGGTTGTTAGCTATTATTCTAGGCAAAATATCTGCTGAAACCACCGCTGATCAAGACCCTGAATCCTTTATATCAGGTCCCAGTTCAGCCCCTATGTTTCCCTCAAGCTCAATACCTTTTTTATTCCGTAAATTTCTATGAAATAAGCACTAGCCAAATGTCCCCTGATGTCGACTAAGCACTAGCCAAATGCCCCCTGATGGTGCAACCATAGCATGGTTCAAGAAAGATTCTCCTCCTTAGAAGCCTAAGGTTAAGGAAAAGCCCAAGAATAAGTGTCTATGGTAGTTAATTAGGTTTTTATATTGTATTTGCTATTCTAGAGTTAAGGGTATTTTAGTAATCTAACAATGTTGGGTATGGCCCATGAGTTTTCTTTTATTAGTAAGCCTCTTTTTGTTTATGGGTCTTTATGTATGGGCTATGGTTTAATTCAAATAGTATTGGACCTATTGGTTTACTAGTTAAAGTAGAAGTCCTAGTCCTCCTAGAAGTTAAGAATAGGGTCTATGTAAGTGCTTTATTGTACACAAACAAATGAGAGTTGATTGATAAAATTATTGAGTGTTTTGAGTATTGGAGCACGTTGCATTAGGGTTATTTTCTCCTCCCGTTCTCTTCTTTCTTTCTTCTCTTCCTCTAATCTTTCTTTCGGTTACTGTTCATTGGTACTATAAATGAATTACTTTTAACATTAGTGATCAGTGGCACTGCTTATCGTGTACTATTCACATTACCATTCACAGATTTTAGAAAACATCCTATTTCATTTCATTTTCTTCTCTTTTCAACCATCAATTAAATATTATGTTTTGAACCCTAACCATTCTTCTCAAGGGGTTCTAAACCCAATATCCCCAAATCTTCTAAAACCTAAACCCACCACAACCACACTACTAACATATTGTGGAGAAATTTGATTTTGTTTCCTCTTCTCTCTTTTCATACCTCAATCTAATATTTGCCCTCTCCTACAACACCCTTCTTTTAAAAGGTTCTAAAGTCTAAACCCTACATCCACAAATCCTCCTAAACCATAACCCACCACAAGCAAACATAGAAAAATTCTCCAATTTTTCCTATCTAACCCACCACAAACAAACATAGAAAACTCTATAATTTTTCCTATGTCAGTAATGTTATGAAAATTACTTATTAACAAAGACACAAGATAAATATCTGTGACAGTGTAACAAATCCCCAATATAGATTTTAAATTGAAGATTACGCTGCATCCCACTAAAATTGTCCTCACTTACCTATCTAATGGTATTTTTCCATACTAGCATGGAGAAAAAGGAAAGGAAAACTTGTTGGCTGAAGGGTTAGTTTGCCAATAAACTTACCTATTGCTCTTGAATTCCCAAGCCAAATGAATATATCGGTATGGTTAGTGTAGGCTAAGGTGTGAGAACATGACAACCATACTAAAACCTTAAAAATGCATCATTCTTACAAATCATTGATGCAGAGTTAATTTTGATAAGAAAATGAGAAATATGTTGCCACTTAATCAAAAGGAAAAATTTTAATTTGCTTCAACCCATAATGTGGCGATTGAAGAGAATATTGTGTAGTTTTAGTCACATGACTTTTTAAATGAGTCATGTGACTTGTTTAAATAATACACATAAATAGTCTCATAAATTGTTACATAATGAATTGGAATATGGCTTCAAACTTGTTTGAAGCCAAACTTTGTCCTAATCAAAATTTCAAGTTTTCCTGTCCCTATGAGCTTGAATCCTACGCATAGATGGCAATTAGTAATAGATAAATATAAACATTCATCTCATATTCTTAAAATATGTAAATAAAAACAAATGCAATGAGTTTAGGATCGAGAAGAAATTACAGTATCACCATTTACACAAGTCACTCTATATACAACACTTGGCGCTGTAGTGATCAGGCTCAGATTGTATTCCCTCTCGAGCCTCTCCTGTATAGATAGAAAAATTTGTAAGGGCACATACAAGACTTGAAAGATTCAGACACATTTTAAATTACTGGTGAAAGATCACTAGAGGAAAATGGTTGATGCTTCATAGAAAAGAAAGCATACCTGAACTATTTCCATGTGGAGAAGACCCAAGAACCCACATCTGAAGCCAAAACCCATGGCACTTGAGGTCTCTGGCTCAAACTGCATAAATGTTATAGAATCAAGGAAAGCAGCTTAAATTCAGTTTATCAATATCAGCTCACTCTCTGTCAATGTCAAATTCTTGAGGTATAACAACTTAACATATATGGGGTAGTCATATTGCAGAAACTTGAGCCAGATAGCAAATAAAGAATTTATGTTTTGAAGTTTGATAATCATGTAAAGCTTATCCCTTGGCATAGCAATCAATTAAATTTCAAACAATAAGCCACCTTAGACTTAACCATAAAGATTGACCAAGGACATTTAAGAAAATTTAATAAGTTCTTTTATAGAGGGCAAGAAAAAGCAGGAAAAAAGTGCAAAATGAAACTTAATTTTCAATCTTTTCAATTAAATCCATGTGTTTCAAAAGAGCACATCCTTCGAAAAAGCATGAGTCACGTTGTTCACTAGAACATGTTAAAACTCCACTCAAATGTCAATTTCCCTTTTATCGTAACCCAATTTATAAAACCAAACATTTATTGAAATGTTTGTTGAAATTATATAAGTGAAATGCCATTCTAGAATATCCAACATGGGTACTTCACTTTGATTAGTAAGTGTGCAAGCAAGATGTCAAGTCCTTTAAATCATCCTGACAATTCAAGTGTTTCCAACCAAATTTACATTTGTATGTATCAACATTTGATTTTATATAGAGGGATGTTTGGACCAAAAGTTACCCTTAGAGCGTCTAGGGCCAATCTTTTATCTTATAACTTATAAGACACATTTTGTATAAGATAAGGACTTAATGCCTTAATGAAAAATGTATATTTTTTAATCACAAAATTAAAATCAATTTCTTTAGAAATGCTTATTGTTAAATTACTAATTATCCCAAAAGGTTAAACTTTTAAAATAGGGTAAATTTAATCATTTAACCACGCAATTCAAACACTTACCTTTTTTTTTTTTTTTGTGTGTGGGTAATCATTTTTAACAAGGATAAATTAGCCAAGAGTATTGAAAATTTGAGTCTTTTCACATCAAGCTTGCCTACCAAACTTCAACATAAGCTTTTACATGATTATAGATGCATTTCATGGCTGGAAACTTAAAAAAGAGGTGCTTAGTTTATATAGCATATTGGTCATATACTACTGCACCTTCAACGCAGCATCGTTGAGTTGCAGTTTCTCAAGTGCATCACGCAACTCAGGGAACCTGGCAACATAAGAAGAAATAGAATGAATCCAGAGCCAAGGGGGCACAAAAGTTCCATTCTAGAATTCAGAAAACCAACAAGAACAAGCAATAGATCAATACTGGTCTGCATCAACAGGAAACAGGCCACAGAACACCATAGGAGTGGCTTCCTCGTATCCAGGAAGTGAGTTTCCCGCCTTTCTACTGTAGTGTGTAATTGTGTCACCCACCCTAGCATCTGCAACTGATCTTATAGAAGCTGAAAGATAGCCTACCTGAAAAGGTAGAATGAGACACAGTTATACAGATTTATCAATGTCTTTCCACAGCATTGGCAACAATATTTTCACTAGAAAATGTGAAACCAAGGATTATTGCTTTGAAAAAACTCCAAACAAGAAGGTTAAAGTGTCTATGATGCAGGGAGCGCGAAGAAAATTCTATTTTAATTTATTTTATTTAATTTTAGATGTCAATTGTATCTTCACTATTGGTACATTGGATTTTACTCTACATCTATTAGCTAATTAGTATTTTATTTTATTTCCTAGAGTCAAGGTTATTTTTGTAATTCAATAATTGGGCTTTGACCCAAGTCAATTAGGATTAGGGTTTAGTCCTAGTAGTCTATTTAAACCTGCAACTGTACTCTGATGAAGACAAGCTCATGATAAATAAATTTCAGTTGAAAATTTTTCTATGATCTGGTGCTTACTCCAACCAACCAAGTGTTGATTCCTAGGTCTTGTTTCTCTTGCTTGGTGCTAATTCCAACCAATCCTAAAAGCTGGTTCTAGGTTTATTTATTTGTATATCTTTGTTGATTCTCAATTCCTTTGAGAATATGTGCATCAATTTTTGTATCAAAACTCATTATTTTGCATCAATTTTGGTATCGTAGAAAAATTTGACATAGTTTTCCTGTTGACTCCTAAAATCCACCAATCACAACAACTCGACCACCATAAACTTGTACCCAAACATCCAAAACCTCCCCAAAAAATAATTTGCCATTGTGTTTTTGAAAGAAAGAAAATAAGATGTTTTCTATCTAAGTCACCATCATTGTTGCACAAGAGATCACAGCAACCCTAACCACCATCACTCCAAGTTTTGTCCGCACTATCAACATACAATATTTAGACTCCAACATGCTTTATCCTTTGTCTTAAACTGAATCTGTTCAGTATACAGTAGGTCAAATGACTTGTTAAAAGATTCCAATCTCAATCCTGCACTGTCCTCACAAAGACTGGTCCAATGCACTACTCCATCCCTAATACCAAAAAGTCACTCACCATAGCATGTTTGTTAACTGCAATTTGAAAAAGACCACAGAATAGTGGTAAAAGGGAGGGAGAGAGAGAGAGAGAGAGTGATGTTAGCTCTGACTAAGATTTAAAGGCCACATATTGGAAAGGAGGGGATTCTAATAGACCATGGAATTTTGAACTGCACAAAAATATGCCAACCCCTTCTAATATGCCTCCACAATCCCACCCCACAGAGGTTTTTTCCTCAAAGAAACTTAGGCTTTGATTTTTATTTTATTTTTTAATGTAAGTAAGAAACTTAGGCTTTGATCAAAATAAAAACTGACACTTATAGCTAGAAAAATTAAACTTCTATACCTGTTTGTTTATCACGAGTTCTGCTTCATAAACAGGAGATGTAGGTGTATTAGGTAAGAATCGTGTTTAATCTATAAATATGAAATTGGAAATCTAAAGAGGAAGACTTCTTTGGACAACCATAATAATTCCACTACTGACCTAATTTCATTAGCACACCAAAATAGGACTGCCTATTCAAATAGTTTAGTACCCATATCAGCTCCATGTCACTGTGTGTGTGTGTTCTCACGCACATGCGTGCTCATGCGAGGATATGAGAGAGAAAGAGAAGTAGCAACAAGAACAAATTACTTGAAGCCATGCAGATACATATCATACTATAACCAAATTATTGAGATGTATTAATTTACCTCACCAGCAAACAGTTCTTCAACTTGCAACTGATTAGGAGACAAAACTCCAATTTCATCAGCAAAATAATCCTGTCGTTTCATGAAGAAATGGTATAAAAATTGGCACTACTTTGAATAAATTTTGAGTCAAGTAAGGCAATAAAGCAACAAGTAGTGTACAAAACAATGAATAAAGGTCTCAAATCAGAAGATAATCCCATCAATATAAAAACTGGGGGATAGAAGACTAGAACAAGTATTTCACCTTCCCACTGGCCATAAAATAAATTCTGTCACCTTTCTTTATGGTCCCATCGATGACCCGAAAATATACTATAACACCCCTATATGGATCATAGTAACTGCATATAGATTCAAGGAAACAAAATATATGACTTAGGATGAAGTTCAATGCCATATGTAAGTACTATAAACACAAAGGCAATCAATTGACCAAAAGAAGAATATTTTTTCAGAACAATTAAGGCAACTACATGCATAAGGGCAGAACTGCTGTTTCTTTTAGAACAGATGGATGATAGTATTAATAAGAAGAATATAATGACATGATAGAATATGTGAAACATGTGTATCATTATTCTGGAGATGTTTACCTATGTTTTGAGATTAAAATGTTCAAGACAGTAGAAACAAAGAGACCAGTTTGGTGATTCATATCATTATTCTATAGATGTGCACCCATGTTGATGTAGCCACCCACTACCCTTAGGCCAGCCAACCAACCCCTCTACTCTTAAGACTGACAACCAGCCACCCTCTACAAGCCAAACAGCCAGCCACTCTTTCGGACCTCTTAGAGCAGCCAGCCAGCCCCCTTTTGACATCTCAGATCTGCCATATATTCTCATTAATTTCAGCTTTGACTTATGTTGTCATAGCCTGCCTAGATGTAATTGTTAGAATTGTGTGGTTTAATGATTGAATTTACCATATCCTAATAGCTTAAATTTTTGGAACAATCGGTGATTTAACGGTAACAATTAGCTAGTTTATTTCCTAATAGTTAAAGATTATAAATAGGCTTGTTATGTAAGAGTAGAATCAGTTTCTTTTTATGTAACTTAGTTTCAAACCTGGACAGAAACTCTGTTTCTCCAGTTTTTCTCCGTAATTCCAGCTTTTATTCTTAATTCTAAGGCAATTCTAGTTCAAATTCTCATGTTTACAACTTTGGTGAGTTCACCAAAGATTCAAAGCCATTGGTTGCAAAATTTTAATCACCCCAACTAACTGGGGTCAGCTACATGGATTTTTTTCACTCTAATGGGCCCTATTTAGGGCCATGTCCCCCATTTTCTCATCCCAACTATCTCTGCAAATCCAAAGAAAATTGATATATCAGTGACAGCTGCAAATCATGTCAGCTATCAGAAATTGGGAGCATAGATCCCCACTCTATAGTCCCACCTATCAATGGTCACGTAACCAGTCAAAAGATCTCTTCTTTGTGCATGTATTACATCACATTTGTGTATGTCTGGATCATCATATGATGTTATTGTTTTCTATATCAGACACACGTTTAGAGGGGCTCCAGGCATGACCAAAAATTTTCTCAAAGAGCAGTCCTGGGTGAAACACCAGTTGACATGTCTAATCATAATACAATGGTTTTAATCAAATAGGGAGACAGGACTAACAGTCATGTGAACACATTAAGAGAAAATACAAATGGCGCTAATTGTTATAAGGGCAAAACTCCAATAAAATTTTAAAAATATGAAACATGTGCAGCTTTTTGGGGTTTCCAACCACCACCAGACTCTAGCAGCATTAAACTGTAAATATAGTCCTAAATTGCATTAAGCCTATCCACTAATTGAAACTCCAAAAAATAGGGCATTATTAAGTCCTACTGCAAAGGTTTGCAGCCAAGCACCTCTGCTGCTTCGCTACTACCATGTAACATGGAGAAGAAATTATAGAAATTGATGGAAACCAGCTGGTCCAAGTTTATCTTTGTGGTTTATTGACATAATAATAACAATTGAGTTAGGTTGTAAATTTTGGCAAATTCCGCGTGACAAAACTTGTGTCAAAGATAGGCTCAACTCTAGGCCTAGGCCTAGGCCTCAACTATCCCAAAAATTAATAGCCAATAGAAACCCAACCCAGTTGAAACCCTAAATTGCTTCTCCACAAAAAAAATATATATATATATATATATATATCACACATTTTTTTTGCCAAACAATCACCAACAGTAGAGCATTTGCTACTTCACTGTCCTACAGCTCAAGAACTGTGGTCTCTTGCTTTTACAGCCTTTAGAGTGTTATGGGTAACCGGTAATACCTAGGCAGGTAATATACTTGTTTTTTTAAATCACTAGATGTGAATCCCCAAGCTTGAGACCAATCAAATAAAGTGCCTACAAAAGAGGCTAGAAGCTGATCCCCCAAGCTCTGCAAATCCTCAAATGTACGATTATTAGGCTCCCTCCAAGAATAGTTTTCTGATATTATTTTTTGAGTAATGTACTACTATTTGGGTGGGGGTGGGGAGGGGGGGGGGGGGGGGTGGTGGGTTGTCATGTAACTCCATACAGTTTCCCTTACTTTGAAAGATGTTACAGTTTTAAAATCTGTGACTAAAATAGTTTATCAAGCATATTAAGTTCAATGACTTCAAGAACGTAAACTTATTTTAACTTGTATAATATTAGTTTGCAAAATATTCCTGTGCTAGCATTCAAAATTGTGTAAAAGTAATAATAGCAAGTGAAGGAAGAAAAATGCACAGGGAACATTCAGGCACACAAACAATGCAGACAAGTATGAACATAGGTATGAGAAACAAAAAACAAGAGCATAATGAAACATCCAGTTGATTTCCATCAAAAATATGTGGTCAAGTCAAATATATACCTATCAAATATTAAAGCCCTCAATGGCCTTTCAGCAGTATCCTTGGGTGGGGGAATCCGTTCAACAATCGCATCGAGAATTTCAGTTATACCTATTCCCTCCTACATAAGAGAAGGAACACCAAATATATATATAGACTCTTTACTATACGTTTAAATGAGTAAAGATGCATGCTATGTGTTCAACAAAAAGAAAAAATTATCAAAACTGACCTTAGCAGAACAGCGTATGGCATTGCTACAGTCTAACCCAACAACCTACATTGAAAATGTATTGACTTAGAACCAGTTAAGAAATTGACCCACTAGAAATGATGTCTTTCTAATTGTAAACCTTTGGGCAGGAATACTACAATGAGGCTATAGCAGTAACGATTGGCCATTTTTTTAACTTGATATGTAAATTCATGGAAAAAAGATACTGCAGGGGTTCATCCAAGTGTACAAGAAGTATACAAGGAGATGCTCCTCTAACTTAAAAAAATAAAAATAAATAAATAAACCCACCAAAAGTGTACTGAATCAATAAATTCCACATATGGGGGCAAAGGTTATATACGAACATGGGGTTATTAAATATACTTAATGTAAGAAAACCCACAAAATAATAACATATTCATCATATTTTATTAATCTGTGAAGGATTTTTTGAATGACTAAGCCATTTTTTGATTATTTTTTCTTTTTCAAAGTCAAAACTCTACTTATGAAGGATAACAATCAGTGCTTTTAGAGTCCTAATGTCACACCCCAACTCATCATTGGCATAATATTGTCCTCTTTGTGAATGATACACGGCCTCATCCCTCAAGGTTTTAAAAGGCCTCAACATTCTGTCATGCCCCAACTCATCATTGGCATGATATTCACCTCTTTGTTGAGTGACACATACCTTCATCCCTCAAGGTGTTAAAAGGTCTCAATACCAATTAGAGTCCAAGGCATCCATATAAGGTGTAGGACCTCCCCCTACCTAGGTGAAGTGGGACTCAACCAAGATTTGGTTCTCCCTCACCTCACCCCACTTAAGAGGTCTTTTGGCCTTGGAGGCCCTGCACTTTATATGGAAGCTTTGGACTCTAATTACTATTGAGTCCTTTTAAAACCTTGAGGGATAAGGCTATGTCACTCAACAAAGAGGCAATATCATGCCAATGATGAGTAAGGGCATAACAGAACGGTATCAAAGCTATCCCCTATGCGGACGGGATGGTGGGTAGATCCCACACGAGGACATGTGGCAATTAAGGGGGGAGGATTGTGGTGATCCAAAAGGCCAAAAAACCTCTTAAGTGAGGTGAGGTGAGGTGAGGTAGAACCAAATCTTGGCTGAGTCCCACATCAGCAAGGTAGAGGGAGGTCCTACTTTGGACTCTAATTGGTGAGGGACAATCCAATGCGGACGATATCAAGCCAATGATGAGCAGAGAATGACACCTAAAGTCCAAAAGTTTAGGGTCATATTAGTTTTTTTTATATCACTTTGAAAGATAACTATAATATTTTCCCTTCTATTAAAATTCTAGCTTCATTATTTTCTCTAATCTTCATATTCTTTCAATAGGTTTTGAACCTTAAAAGACATTTATAAAATACATAATATTTTCTTTCTTTTTTAAATAAAATTTGGCATATAAAAGAGATGATAGTATGTGTGTGTGTGCGCGCGTGTATTTAAAATAATATACCTTAAACAATAAGTCAGTAACTTTTAGTATTTTTAGTGTCATGTCCTAAAGACAAAGAATCTAGGGTCTTATTAGTTTTTTTATCACTTTTGAAACATAACTATGATTTTTAGCCTATAGCTAGGCTATTTCCCTGATCTTTTTTTTTTTGATAGGTAAGAAAAAGTATATTGAAAATACTACAATATGCATGGATAGCACAATGTAGTCAAAAAGTACAAAAAGAGAAAAGAAATACATAAAACATAAAGTTAATTACAAAAAAGCGGAGAACTAACGAACAAAGGGATGCCTTTCAAACCATCCCCTATCCAACTCCCCTATTTGCTCAAAATCTAAACCCTCCACCATAGGTCACCAAACCTCAGTCTCCTGGTATAGTTTTTGATAAAACTGTACTATCAGAGAAGCCACTTCAAATTCCTCCTCATACACACCCCATCCACCTCCAAAATACCCAAATGATTGAACCTTCTGTGAAGGTTTGCCATCTTGTGGAAAAACTCTATATGATAGTCACCGTCATTAATGCATAACATCCTCGATTTCTAATTTTCTATCTCCAAGAAATTTCTTCCAAGGATACGAGTCGCACTACCTAGGACCTTAATTCTTCTCTTTCGCACTTCTCCACGTCTGAGAGTCCCACACCCCTTCTTTAGCATCCAACCTCTTCAATTCCTCCAACAATTTTTTTCTTATTTATGCCTACATTTCCAAACTCCCTACAATTCCATTGTATGGTATCTTCTTTCAACGCCTTCAACTTCTTGGCTAATACAAAACTAGGAGTACCATAGAATGAACACTGATTCCACCATGATTGAATTCTATCAACAAACTCATCTGTCTTCAACCACATATTCTCAAACCTAAATGGGCTTTTCCCCCTTGCCATTTCCCTTGCCTCCAAAAGAATTGGATAGAGGTCTAAAATAGGCCGCGACAACAGCCGTTGGATCACATCTAGATAGTTTTCCCCAACATTTATAAAATAGAAAAGATTTTTTTTTTTTTTAATGAATTTGGATATGTAAAAGAGACTATAGTATATTGACGTATGTTAAAAAAACTTAATATAAAAAAATACATAAAATAAATTCATGAAACAAAAAAGAACAAAAGAAAAGCAAGTTATTATTAAGGAGGGGCCAAAGTTTTAACATAACTTCTAGTAGCATTTCTTCATAATAATAATAATAATAATAATAATAATAATAATGATAACAACAACAATAACAATAAAGCTAAAGAATATTAGTACTGATTTTTTTAAGTGGGCCAAGAAGCAATATATATTAAATAGATTGAAAGAGATAGAACTACCTATTAAAGAAACGCTGCATTAGGCTCACAAGTGGAGCATTCCACTCATTCAAAAGTTCAACTATTTCTCCCCATCAACAAGACAAGCATACAAAAAAAGGGTAAATTCTTTTCATAAGTGTAAAAGAGGGATAATTTTTCAGTCACCATTGCATTCTCATCCTTAGCACTATTGGAAAAATTAGCAAACACTATCCTTAAAGGATACCCCCACACCAAAGATCATTCAAAGGAAAATGCTAGTTTCACATGAGCTCGAAACATTTCCTAGCTTTTGAGATGCCAATGCATTAACCTCCTTTGTACAAAACAAAATCAAGACCATGGATATGAACTAATGTTAAAAATTTTGGCAGAGCATTATCTGTCTTCTTTTCTCACCATGTCCTCTCTTGTCTCTCTCTTACCTTCCCATTCTCTCCGTTTCTTACCCTATATCTCCCTCTCCACCTCTATTTTCACCCACCTCTGCTTCCCTCTCTCCACAAGATTATGCTTCTTCCTATCTCTTCCTCCTATGTCTTCACCCCATATAACATTCAGTCTTATTTGTATTCCTATCCCCTTCCTTAGCCATAATGCTCTAGATTTTTCACTTCATTCACCTTTTTCAAGATTGCAAACCATGCTGATTCCCTGTTGTGCTAATTGCTCACCATGATGTGCAAGTATTTTCTATGTGGAACAGATATGCTTCTTCCTATCTCTTCCTCCTATGTCTTCTCCCTACATAACCTTCAGTCCTTATTTGTATTCCTATCCCCTTCCTTAAGCCATAACGCTCTACATTTTTCACTTTATTCACCTTTTCCAAGATTGCGAACCATGCTGATTCCCTGTTTTGCTAATTACTCACCGTGATGTGCAAGTATTTTCTAAGTGAAACAGAATTTCTAGTGGAGAATGGTGTAGTGGTAAAATGACCAATGAAAATAAATAACCAAAAATATTCTTTTCATCCCTGAAAGTCCATGTTCTATTTTCATTCCCTAAATTTTAAAATTTTCTATTTCAGTCTCTGAAAATTTAAAATGTTCCCCATTTTGTTCTTTCATCCACTTTCATTAAGTCTTTTGTTGGTGTGTCTGACAGAATGCATCTTTTAGGGGCCGATATAGCACTTAGCCTATATTTTACGAATGAAAAAGAATACAGTTTATGTTCTATTTTTGTCCCTAAAATATTGTCCAAATTCTATTTTTGTCTCTTTCATTAGACATCTCAGCAAAAAACTTAACGGGAGCGGACAGAAGGAAAAAAATATAGAATATTCTAAATTTTCATGGATGGATATAGAATTTTTTTTTAAATATAACCTGAACTATATTTCAAGGAAGAAAAAAATATTTCAACCCAATAAATGAAGTTCTTGCAAGTGGTAGCCCATTACGAACAGTTGGTCTTGGATATACTACTCTTCCATTTATATCTAAATGCTATATGACTGATCAAAACAAAATCTAGATGCCATACGAGTGATCACAAAAAAAAAAAAAAAAAAAAAAAAAAAAAAAAGCCAGAGGTGAAAATTAAGCTTGGTTCATATTTGGCCTTTTGTCCTACTAAAATGGGAAATTTAGGAGGGTTCTCTCCCCTTCAATTAACTAGCAAAGCCAAATTTTATAGAGAATAGGCCTAAAAAATTATACAAACTGCAGTATGCTCCTGCAATACATAGATTAATTAAACTTCACATGTAAACTAAGATCATAAATATTAGTGAAAATAAACAATAAAATAAAAAAATCAACATAAGCTATATGACTACTGCTTATCATGTAAGATTATTTTTTTATTAGAACTAAAAATTATCGTACATGAATAAAAAAAAATTTCAAACAATTTTTTTATGACTTGGAACCTCACCAAAGCAAAGGCCATTTGGAGCCAACCCTAGATACATAACCCCCCCTACCAAAACTATGTATCAGGAAATCAGTAGAACTCTTAGTGGGGATTTGAACCAAGGATGTTTGGGTCTTCAGCTCATCCCAAGCCTCACACCACTAGGCTGCACCCTAACAGGTTAATTTTTTCAGACTTTTAATTATAGAATTTGGTCAAAATGGTAATTTAAACTAATTGAAATTTGATAATAAAATTTCATCTCAAGTAGAATTAGCTTGATGATTTTAACGTATTTATATTGCAGTGAGGACTATCCTAGCTAAAGGGGAGGGTATCCATTTGACAAAAGCACAGCTTCTAAGACCTAACTTTAACTATATAGTATATGATTCTCTTTTCTAGCATCCCAGCCACCCGCTAAAATTACAAGCATCAATACATGCAACACACTCGTTAGACATAGAATCTTTCATTTTACCAACCTCTTCAATCTCCCGAACAACAAGATCTGGTTCAGCACCTGGAAGATCTATTTTGTTCAAAACCTGTAACAGAATGGTCTGTCAATGATAGTATCACACAAAAATATAATTTCACCTGTCTATGCATTGTCAGGACTGAGGATTATGATATGAAACAAACATTAACAAATGAAGAAAAAAAAAATATCAAGAAGTTTGCAAGTAATCCCAAACTTTTAAAAATTCATGTACAGTTACATGTACATGTTTTTTCGGAGCTTCTGCAGCACGTCATATGAGTACTAGCACCGGCCACTGAGAAGAATTTCTCTATGGCATCAGTACAAGTGAGTTGTAACATGCAAGAGCCAAAAAAAATCTGATGAAGTTTAGATGACCAGATAAACTAGCATGGTACTATTTCATTAGACGTTCTAACTGGCAATCCCCCACGGTCAAATATTACTTGGTTCCACGCTTTTGTTCCCCAGTACTAAACAGCAGGCTATTTCTGATAGTATGGGCACACAATGATATTAATGGCCACCAAAACCAGTTTAGAAGATTTACCGATTAGGTCAAAATTTATGCCCGGCACGAACTGTTACAGGCCAATTTAGAGCTTTACTATTAAGTATTTGATGATGATTGATGAACCCATTTAAGCATTATAGATTCGATTTACATTTATATTCTCAACCAATACTCCTCTTCAGAGGCTTATAATGCAGCAGCAGAAGTGTGAAACTCTAAAGGGCAGTTCCAGTTTGTCTAATGTGGCGCAACCAGATGGAACAAAATCAACGCACGTTTGCAGACGATACTATCCTGTTTTGCGATGCAGATGTGGAGCAAATCCTTCATATTCGGCTGCTGTTAATCAGCTTTCAGGCGGTAACAAGTTTGAAGGTCAATGTGCGCAAGAGTGAAATGGTTCCATTAGGGGAGGTTGACGATGTGCATGCCCTGGCGGATATTTTGGGTTGCAGAGTTGGAACTCTTCCTATGTCTTATCTTGGCATGCCTTTAGGGGCGCCGCATAACTCCCCCTCAATCTGGAACCCCATTTTGGAAAAATTTGAGAGGAAATTAGCAGGGTGGAAGAAGTTGTATTTGTCTAAAGGAGGTCGTTTGATGTTACTCAAGAGTACGCTTTCTAGTCTCCCTACCTACTTTCTATCACTGTTCACCATTCCTACTTTTGTGGCTAAGAAAATCGAAAAGTTGCACAGGGATTTCCTTTGGGGTGATAGCAAGATCCATTTGGTAGGTTGGGATAAAGTTTGTGCACCTTTAGCTAACGGTGGCTTGGGGATAAGAAAAGTTACTGCTCTCAATAAGGCCTTATTGGGGAAATGGTTGTGGCGGTTTGGGAAGGAAGAGGATCGGCTACGGAGAAGGGTGGTAGTTTCAAAATATGGGGAAGAATGGGGAGGTTGGACCTCAAAGCTAGGCAGGGGAGCTCATGGTTGTGGTCTATGGAGAGGTGTTCGCAAGGGTTGGGAGGACTTCAGCAATAATTGTCAATTTGTGGTCGGGTTGGGGAACAAAGTGAGATTTTGGCAGGATAGGTGATTTGGGGATCAACCTCTCCGTTTGGCTTTCCCAAGGCTGTATAGTATCGCCCTTGATAAGGAGGCTTCTGTTGAAGCCTCTCTGTCAAGGCAGGGGGTGGAGAATAGGAGAATCTGGGATGTTCATTTCATTCGAGATCTTAATGAATGGGAGTTGGAGGAAGGGCTGCATTTCCTTTGCACTTTGGGAGCTATGAACCCTCCTTTGGAGGATGGAGATCGGATGAGATGGAAGTTGAAGCCTAATGGGGAGTTTGACACCCGTTCGTATTATAACAAACTGCGGGATCCCCCCTCAATTGCATTTCCTTGGAAAGGTATTTAGAGAGTAAAGGCTCCTAGACGGGTTTCTTTTTTCATTTGGTGTGTAGCTTGGAACAAGATCCTAACGGGTGATAACTTAAGACTGAGGAAACTGGTCTTTGTAGACTAGTGTATAATGTGTCGCCAGTGTGGTGAGACGGTTGACCATTTACTCCTCCATTGTGAGACGGCACATCGGTTGTGGAGTCTTGCCTTGAGATCCTTTGGTGTGACTTGGGTTATCCCTAGTTCGATCCCTGATTTGCTTTTTGGATGGTGGAATTGGTTTGGAAAGCTCTCGTCCCAGATTTGGAACTTAGTTCCGCTGTGCATTGCTTGGTGTATTTGGAAGGAACGGAACCGGCGGACTTTTGAGGATTTGGACAGTTCTGGGGATCAGATTTTTGCGTCTTTTAGTGGGACTCTTTTTGATTGGTCTCGGGCTTGGGGACTCACGTCTAGTGATTCTCTCCCTTCTTTTATTTGTTCCCTTTCTCTTTTGTAATTTCTTTTTGTTTTCTGGCTCCTTTCCCCTCGCTCTGTTCTCTATTCTTGTATTCTCTGGGTTTGCCCTATGCTTTTCTTGCATAGAGCAGCCCTTCGTATATATATCATTCTTACTTATCAAAAAAAAAAAAAAAAAAAAAAACGCACGTTTGAGGGAAAGGAACTACCTTTTCCAAATCTCAAGTTTCTGTTTTTGAAGACGCTCTTTGAATGTGCATCATACTGTTCTACTCCCATACAATACTCTTTGATGGAGTTCCTAGAGTCCTTATGCATTAGAGCATTCCCATCCGCTAATGCATAAAGAAAAATGCATTTTGCATCACAAAAAACCACTTTATTTATTTTACATAACCACTCTTAAAACACACCTACATCCCATTCTATGTTTCTTTTTCATGCTTTATTTTAAGTTTTCTCTATGTATACTTCCTGTATACTCTTTTTTGGTATTTAATATAACGCTATTCGTTATCAAAAAAAGAAAATGCAGCAGCCAAAGCAGCCATAAGGTCCATAACATGGCTGGAGCATGCCCTCTTTTAAGGCCCAAAGGCAGTTAAGAGAAGTGATATTTTAGGATTGGACCTTAGTAATCTAAACAACGCATCTATGTAAAGGGGCAGTTAGCCATACAAGGAAACCAATAAACAAGCAGCTGGCATACATGTTTCCAGCAGCATACTTTGAATTTTTTTTTCTTGCAAAAATAAAAAAGTTCAATATTAGGAATAGGGATGCAGCCATGGAAGATTAATTTGTTACTACTTTGCAAATTCACTATTCAATATTTATTTAATGGAGCCCACATGTGAAGTCCAATTGAAATAAAAGTTGTGTGTTTTAAAGCTCTAGTTACTTGTGTCTTAGGGTTGAAACAATGCTAAATTTGCGGTGGTTTGGGTGATGAAGTTAAAATGCATTTGGGTAATTGGAAGACTGTATGTCAGCCTCTACAAGCAGGCAGTTTGGGTATCAAAAGTTTCAGCCACTTTAACACTGCCCTATTGGGTAAGTGGTTATGGCGGTTTGCTGTGGAGAGTTGTGATAGCTAATAAATATACATGTATTAGGGGTTAATGGTGTTCTGAAGTATCTAATAAACCTCATGGGTTTTTGTTGTGGAAGCACATTAGAGGTGGTTGGGGGAAGTTTTCCCATAATCTCTGCTTTGAGGTGGTGACGGGTTTCCGAATTCATTTTTGGGATGATGTGTGCGGGGAGTTACCTCTTAAGGAGGTATTCCCATTGTTGTATAGCATTGCTCGGAACAAGGAGGCATTTGTGGCTGAGCATTTGTGTTGGCAAAATGGGTTTGTTCATTGGGATGTCCTTTTTATTAGACTGCTTCAAGATTGGGAATTGGAGAGCTTGTATTCTTTCTTTGCTCTTCTTTATTCTATTGAGGTGGGTCAGAGTGAGGAAGATAAAATAGCACGGTTTGCTGCCCAGAGTGGTTCCTTTGAATTAATGGGTAACAGTAACAACCTATTCCCTTGCAAAAGTATCTGGAAGGTGAACACTCCTTGGAAGGTCGCTTTTTTCACTTGGATAGCTGCTAAGGGAAAGATCCTCGCGCTAGATAATTTAAGGAAAAGGAATATTTGTATTGTCAACAGATGTTGTACGTGTAAGAGTGATGGGGAATCCGTGGATCACCTACTTTTTCATTGTTCTTATGCTTATAATTTACGGTCATTTGTGTTCAACTTGGTGGTGTTCCTTGGGTTATGCCTAACCGGGTGGTTGAGTTGCTAGCTTGTTAGCATGGAGGGTTTCAGCAGCATTCAGCAGCTTCTATTTGGGTTGCTATTCCGCACTGTATTATATGGACTATATGGAGGGAGCGGAACAACAGAACTTTTGAAGGGGAGGAGCGGTCTATCATTGAGTTGAAGCACAGTTTCATTCTATCTCTATTTGAGTGGATAACTGCTTTTAGTGCTCTTTCCTTTTCTTCTTAGTTGGAATTTTGAGATTTATGTCGTTTTGTATAGAGTTTTGTTTTCCTTTGTACACACTCCTTGTGTACTCAGGTAACTGTTTTTGTTGTACCTTTATTTTGAAAAAAATTTTATTTTTCAATAAAGTTTTGTTTACCGATCCAAAAAAATAATTTGGGTTTTTATTTTAAAATTTATGGTCAATTTTGTATTCAAGGGAAAAAAATCCCTGCGAATTAAAGGTACTTTAGTAGTTTAATTGAGTCTATAATTTTTTGGAGATCCTAAGTATCTTGGGTTTTGTTTTCTTTGAGTTCAAGTTAGTCAATTAGTCTTTTAGTAGGTTTTTAGTTTACTAGTCAAGTGAGGAGTCCTAATAGTACTAGTACAAGAAAGAGTCCTTACATATATTTGTACAGAGTGTAATAAATAGGAGGAGTTTATTAATGAAAATATTGAGTGCTTTGAGCACTGAGGCATATTGGCCTACGTGTGTTTTATTCTCCCTTTCTTTTCTCTATTTTCTTCTTCCCTTCTTGTGGTACTATTCATGGCCTCTAAACACCCAAAAACTATCTTATGAGACCATCTCATGGAGCACCCCTCTCACAACATGTGGATCCCACAAATGCGTGGGGCCCACCAAAACACCATAAAACCTTCTTTTTTCACTCTTCCTTGCAACCCCAAATCAAACCCTTTTCTTTTACCTATCGAAACCCTAAATCCCACACACTTTCTTCTACCAAATAGCCATCAAAACTCTCATCAAATCATTTTTTAATTCCCAAAACAACCCCATGAGCCTTTTGTTCTACGTCAAATAAGGTGATTAAATATATAAATCATCTAAGCAATGTCAAACTAAAAGTTCCACATAGCCAATCCCATGATATGCTTTTAAGAAGTATCATCACTGCACTCAAGGAGTTTAAAAGCCTTTCCTACTTTTTATAAATGACTCACAATTAAAGCAACTACATTTCACTCATCTCTATATATTTTCTAAGTAGTCTCAAACTAAAAGTGCCACTAAAGCCAATCCCATGAATATGCTTTTCAAGAATTATCACCACTGCATTCAAGGAGCTTAAAAGCCTTTCCAACTGCTTATGACTGACTCACAATTAAAGCAACTTTAATCCATTAATGTGAAAAAAATTACAAAAATTTGCTAAAATAAAAAATCTTACCAAGATCAACAAAAACTAAATAATAAAATAAAAGTGAGAACAACTACCTACTTACAGGGATGATCTCTAGGTTGTTTTCCAAGGCCAAGTAAACATTAGCAAGTGTTTGTGCTTCAACTCCCTACAACATAATAGACATAATCAATAATGCTAGCAGTGGAGGATGTAGTAACAAAAGAGTTTTAGAAGAAAAATAGCTAATTTCAAGTTCTATCATACCACATTATATGCGGCATGTTTAATGTTATGAATGATTAAGTTAAAACAACTAATGTAAGTGGATAAAGATTCACCTGAGAAGCATCTACAACAAGGAGAGCTCCCTCACATGCAGCAAGAGATCGAGAAACCTAGACGGAGATAAATGAATAAAACAAAAATCCAAAACATTCATTTAATTCTAAACAATGCTACTAAATTTCTGTCTGAAACACATCAGAGAATGGAGATGACGAGTGACTGTCGAAACCACTGTGAAAATCTATGCTTAATTATTTGATTCATCACTCGAGTAAGCAGTTAGTTGTAAATTATGGAAGACTAAGGTTAGGCGCAAAGAAAGAGGGAGAGAAGAGTAGGCAGAGAAAGAGTTGAAGAAAATAGGTTTAGCACTTGATTGATTAGTCCCTCACCATAGCTGATATTTATGTTAAGGATGATACGACATTATTACAAGAATACCCTTTTGCTAATATAAGATAAACAAGTCAATATAAATATAATATTGAGTGACTGTAAGTCTCTGACATAGGCTAAGGCAAGACAATTAGTAATATGAAGAGAAAGCAACAACTGTGCACAAAAGTCATTGATAAAGCAAAAGAGTACAGGAAAAATTTAATTCTTTTCATGTTAAAGCAAAGGGATTCCTGAACAATGACACACTACATCACAATCTGGCTACAATGAATTGAGAAACAAGAAGAAAAATGGCCATTCACTGAAAGCGGCATGATCTACAACTTGGACGATACTAAAGATTAGTAAAATAAGGACACAAAAAATGTCAGAGCACAAAGGTAAAATGTCCAATGATAAGTGTAATAGAAATTAGCAGGATAATAGACAGGAAATACTTAAAGATAAATCATTGCAATATTAAAGCGAGTAAGATCACCATATATTGACCAACTAGTTTGCAACATTGGCATACCTCATAAGAGAAGTCCACATGCCCTGGAGTATCAATTAGATTCAGGCAATATGGTTCACCTTTAAACACATAACGCATTCGAGCTGCCTATCACAAATAGATAAACAACTTAAATCAATTACTCAAACGCTAAAGATATATCAAAGAAACCAAAAATAGATCACAAAACACTAAAGGTGTCGATTATAAATAGATCTCAAAATGCATCATTGAATGATGTGCCTCACCACATTTAATGATACAATGTCTCACATGCCCAACTCTAAAGATATATTATCTCTTTCTTTCCCTTCCTTTCACACACTTTCTATACGAAAAGCGATCAAACTCAAATTACAACTTGTTAGAATAATGGTTAAATAATTAAATTCACAACTTGCCAATGACTTTTGAGACAATCAGTAATTTATCGTGGTATTAAAACAAGTAGTCCTAAGTTTGAAACTTGTCAACACTCGACTTGTTAGAGTGTAAACTTTATGGACAATCGGCAATAATTTATCGCATCTAAAAAACCTTGAAGAACTAATCAACAAACCTAAATCTAATAAACCTTCAAGAACTAATCAACAAACCTAAGGTAACACTGAATTAGTAAAGTTGACAAAGAATACAATAAAGAAACTGAGAAACGAATCGATATACCTGTAGTTTGATAGTGATGCCTCTCTCTCTTTCCAAATCCATGTTATCAAGAAACTGTTCCTTCATCTCTCGCTTCAGCACAGTTCCAGTAATTTGAAGCAGTTTATCGGCCAAAGTTGATTTTCCATGGTCAATATGCGCAATGATGCAGAAATTCCTTATTCTAGACACTGGAACCTGCAATTTCAAAAGCAAAACAAACATGAAGTAGGAAAGCAAAGGAAATACTCCCAATCCTATTGAAACAAAAAAAGTAAAAGTTTGACCTCACCTTGAGAAGACGATCTTGTCCGGCTTGGACGGCGACATCAAGGTCGGTGGAGGAGGACTGGCAAAGAACTGGCCGAGAAGAAGCAGAAGAGACTCTGTTGCTGGTGGAGAGAGAGAGTGGAAGCGAAGAGAAGCTTCTACTACGACTCACTCTTCTTCTTCTTTCTTCGAAACTAAAGCGAAAGGTTTGGGAGCAATGGTGTTGATGATAGTTGTTGTTAATGGATAAGAAGAGCGCGCGAGAAGAGAGGCCTGCGGCCATTTCAGTTCACCACTTTGAATTAATTTGGTCCTCTCTCTGTTTCTTTCTTTTTGTATTGCCCGCTTAACCATATCCTTACACTTAAGGGTCGTGAATGGGCCGGGTCGGGCTGGCCCGGCCCATGTTTACTTGGCCCATGGGCAGAATGGGCTGGGCATAATGGGCTTTTAACTAGTTAATGGGCCGGGTCGGGCTGGGCCGAAAGAGAAAACCTCAGCCCATGACCCTGCCCATGGGCAATGCCCATTTTGTCTTTAGCGAGCTGGGCTATCGAGTTGGGCCTAATGGACTGCCCATGGGTTTGTATTAGCATATTATTTTATTATTTTTATAAGGAAAGAATCAATTTTTTATAAGGGAATAATCAATCTATTTTTTTAAAGGAAATAATTAAAGAATTTAATACTTAATTACAAATTTTTTTACAGTCAAATTTATTTAATTTTTTATTTTGTTGATGGAAACCTATTTAATTTTTTTTTTAAGGCTTTAAATAGTTTTTTATTTTTATATTTTATAAAAAAAACTGTCAAATGGTTAATTCAAAATTGCTAGACTACTAGAAAAATATATATTTAATAAACGAAGTTTAGCATAATTACTTTGAGTATCTTAGTGGTTGAGAGAGTTCTCTTAAGAAATTCTTATATAATATTTCAAGATCAATCCTTCATATACTTTCTATATATTTTTGTTATGAATTATGAGTTATTGGACTAGGCCAACGGGTTAGGCCAACGGGCTGGGCTACTGGGCTAGCCCACTGGGTACCCATGGGCATAAAAACTAGCCCACGGCCTGACCCACTGAGCTAGTAGGCTACCCATGGGCCTCAATAACAACGGGCTGGGCCGCCCATTAGCCCGGTGGGCCATTGGGCTTTTGGGCCGGGTTATGGGCCGTGAGCTATTTGATGACCCTTACTTACACTATAATACCTTAAATAATTTTTTTTTTAAATAATTATATTGCCCTTTACAGTTGTTGCGCTAAAAACGTTTGTGATGAATTTCCCAAAAAAAAAACGTTTGTGATGGCATAATGCCAGAAAAAACTAAAATCACCAAAATACTGTTTTTAATCTTATTAATTTGGTTTTTATATTTTGGTAGCTGATAATTTGGTCACGTATATTTTTAATTTTCAGTTAATTTTGGGGGAAAAATGTTTGTATACTTCCTAATCTTTGTACTAGTGACTAAGATACATGTGAACTTTTATATTGGCTAATTTAGTGCCTAAACTTTACTATTGCGAAATCAATATTCTAATCAATCTGTCCTTAATGCACTAACAAAATGGTCACGTGGGACTCATGTGCACTTTAAAAACCTAAGTCAGGTGACCATTCTCTTAGGCCCCGCTTGGGAGTTCATAAAGGAAGGGAATGGAATGGAATTGAATGATTATAAGGGAATGGAAAGGAATGGAATGGAATGGAATGGAACGTATTTAAGTAAGGAAATGGAATGGAAAAGAATAGAATGGAATGGAATTAAGTAACCTTGATTGGATGTTTTAAAATTAAGGAATGGAAAGGAATGGAATGTAAGTAATCTCATTTGGGAGTCACATGGAGGGAATGGAATGGAATCATTTTATGACAATATTACTATTAGACCCCTATTTTAAAATAAAGGGTTGAATATATAGGGGTATTTTGGGAGTTTTAGTAAAAAAATCATTAAATCTAATTTCATTCCCTCCCATTCCTCCCAATTTTGGGGGGAATGAAAATTTGAGGTTTTAAGGGAATAGAAAGGAATGGGTGTTCCCTCCTACCCATTCCATTCCCTCCCACTTAAACTCCCAAACAAGGGAATGGACTTTCCATTCCCTCCATTAAAACTCCCAAACAAGAGGGAGGGAAGAATATTCTAAAAATATTCTTTTCATTCTATTCCATTCCATTCCATTCCCTCCTCCCAAGCAGAGCCTTAAGCTCATTAATGGTAAACTAATTCGTAGTGGTTTGGTAGTTGTTCAAAGTAGAGGGAGTAAATTGGTCAATATAAAAGTTAAAGGGGTGTGTGAGAAATTTGAGATTTTTAACAATCTTAAAGAGTTAGATTTCATGAAATTTGACTCTTTAAGATCCATATTCCACTTTTTTCTTTTTCTTTTATTCTTTTTTTTTTATACAAGATAGAAATTTTATTCTAGCCTAATCTAAGTGTATATATGTGTGAAGCTCTCTTTTGAAGACTTAAACCTTGACCTTTGCCCCCCACTCCTCACAAGCACCTATACTTGTGGAGTGACCATCGCACTAATGATGTGTAGTGGTCTTTTTCTTTTTCTTTTTCTAAATGTGAAACATTGGACTTTCATGAAATTTTAGTTTTTCTTATTTTGTAAATTAAAATAAGCAGCGATTCCACAAAATAATTAACCTCCAAAGAGATTTCACGAGTCTTTTTTGAGAGCAACCAATTTTCTATCTCTTTAGATATGGATGCAATTTTTTTATTTTGATTTACTAAAGTACACTTTGGTCCTTAAAGCTTGGTGTGGGGGGACGAGGATCCAAGTGGCCGAAAAAGTTCATGAGGAGATAAACTTCGGAAAAACACGAGCGAATTATCCTCGAAAAGTATACACTTAACTCATGCTAGGGTTGCACAACCATAGTGAACGAGGGTGCCGAGGACATTTGCCTAGCTTCGGAAGGTCGAGGGGCAGAGTCAAAAGTAGCGCGGTGCAATCAGAGGGGGAACAAAGGTAACTTGGTACTTAACAAGGAAGAGAAGAAAAATGAAGGACAGAGTAGCCATCCCTTTCACATTAAATACGCTGCAATCATTTAGCTGGTCCCATTAGTGGGGAAATGACCCTGAATAATGTTCCCACAACTAAGACCCTAGTGTAAAAACCTTCTAGCAAAATCCTGATGGGACAAGTATTGGAGTAGTTTGATCATGACGTTACAAATGTAAGGTCCAAATGCATCTTTGCAATGATATATAAAGCAAAGAAGCACCTGGATCAAGGGAGGGCAGATAAGAGAGAGAGAGAGAGAGAGAAGTCTACCATTGGTAGAATCATCCTTAAATTAAACTTGAGGTCGATCACTTAGTCTTTTCTAGGCAATTTGTCACTCTAAATAATCCCCACTTCAGTAATATTTGACTGGAATTTTCATCTTTGGTCCTGTAACGGGTACTTAAAGGTTGACTTTACATCCCATCTCTATCATTTTATTGTGTGAGCAAATAGGCACACGATCAAGGCCCAACCTTGGTCCCACTTTTTGCCCGCCACCCTTGGGATATTTTCATTTTGGACTTTGTGTTTGATCCATTTTCATATTGGCCTTTACTTTTCAAAATTTCCATTTTGGTCCTTTATGTATGATTTAATTATTTGTTTAGCCCTTTACATATCAAAATTTTCATTTCTATGAAGAACTAATAAGAAAACTAAGTCAAATAAAAGGTCAAATATAAAACTAAATCAAACTTGAAGAGCCAAAATGAAACTTTCAAAACATAAAAGGCCAATATGAAATCAAAATCAAACATAAAATGCCTAAATAAAAGCAACCTCCTCAAACTTTAAGGGGGAAAATATGTATTTTATTCCCTTTTTAAAATTTATTTAAAAAAAAAAAAGTCAATTAAGATTTAAAAAAGATCCTAACGTGTTCCTTTTATAGCAGCTGATGCTTTTTTTTTTCCTCCCTTACATGGTCGCCTAGGGTCGATGTTAGTATCAGTGCTTTAGTTTAGTGTTTCCATTGACATAACACAATCATACTCTCCCATTAACTAATTGCTAACAGGAATCTTTTTGAAACACATTTAAATGATTACGGGTAAAACTTAAACGTTAAAAATGTTAGGGACCATTTGAAATATAGAAAAAATATTGAAAACCAAATGTCTAATTAAACTGATATTTCAATCAAACATATTATACAAATAGGATATAATGTTTTCATATAACTTGTCTCACATTCTCTTAAAAATTACCATGACTTTTGAGTAGAATTAGTGGTGTGTTTTTGTGTTAGAACCTAATGTATCTCCTTTGTATGTGTTTGTTTTAAAAATAAATAAAAATTAATTTTAATGGTCTAATCCCAACCCTATAAGTGATCAATAATAATAAAAAAAATAAAAAAAAAAACACACTAAACTTTCATGAGTAAATATAAAATCACTAAATAATGGTATATAACTCTCGTAAAAGTCTATGATCATAGGCAACTCATGACCGTATCCAAAAGTCATTATTTTAGTAACCCTTAATTTAAATCAAATACTTTTTTTTTATTCTTTTGAATGAAGAGTTATTTGTGAGAACAATGATGGTTTTGACCCTTATAAATCTCAATCATTTGATAAGTTCAAGTTTAGGAGAAGGACAGGAGGCATGGAAGGAGGTAATATGATGAGTAGACTTGTGAGGATAATAATTGGCTTTTTATTGATGGTTGTTTTACTTGGAGGCCAAGCCAGTGACTTTCGCCTTTTGTCCCTCTATCGCTCTTCAGTTTTTGCCCATTGCCTTCTTTTTCCCAATTTGGATTATGGACAAAGTTTAGCTACAATTTCAGTTGTAGCCTAAAACTACAATCTTACTCAATATCTTTTTATTGGAGGTGAATTTTGACAAATCTACTATTAGATTATATCTTCTTATATCCTCCATGCTTGCAAAATTTCTAGAAAATTAAAGGTCAATAGCTATGTCATCAATAAATTTTTTAAATTGAAAGTTTTTATAATTTAAAATTATGCATAAAATATAAGCTTAAAGATCATATAATAAATAATATTTAATTGACACAAAATTTGACATGTGTATTAAGGGCGTAAAGAATATATAATTCAATGGTTAGATTTTCAAAATATGTAGTAATATTTATATTATTGAGTAAGGTTGTAGCCTAAGTTGTAGCCTTAAGCTACAACTAATTTTGTAGCTAAAGTTTGTCCTTAGATTATCTTATATATGAAACTAATTGCTTTGAGAAATGCTTTGGAAAATGCAAGAATTTTAAATATAGGTATAGAGTTTTCATGAGTATGAAACGATGTATGTTTTACTATAAGGTCAATGGAAACAATCTCTTTAACAAGAAACCATAAGTGTCAACTTTGGATCGGGTATAAGTCTCTCTCTCTCTCTCTCTCTCTCTCTCTCTCTCTCTCTCTCTCTCTCTCTCTCTCTCTCTCTCTCTCTCTCTCTCTCTCTCTCTCTCGTAGATATGCATAAGGAATCTTACAAACATACTCAATTTCACACCATATTGAGTCGTCAACTTATAATGGGACTAATATTGCTTCCAGCTAGGTTCATACCAAAGTGATTATTTGATTTCTCTTATATATATATATATATATATATATGAGATAGGTTCAAGATACACATTTTTTAAACTGTACGTTTTTAGACTTCTTAAAATATAAATTGTTTAACCTAGTTATTTAGCCAAGTGATTACTTAGATAAATTATTTAAATCTAGGTTAACACAAGAAAATCATATGATAATGCGGAAATATAAAGAACACATGATATGATAACCCAGGAAAACCAAACTAGTAAAAAACCTGTGGAGAATTTAATCTAGCTATTCTCAAGGTAAAACAAATCAACTATGAAAGAATTGAAGTTTTTACAATAGAACCTAGATCACTAACATCCTATTGCAACTTCGAGTAGAAAACTTACTACCACGACCACGTGACAGCTCCGAGTTTACGGACTACTTCTTTCTTTGATCTATTGCAACCACAAGTTCCCCTATTTGTGACTTTGAGACTCCACTCAAAGGTTTCAGATCTTCTTTAAGTTCTTTATACAGCAACTGAAGCGATCACCAAGTTCTTGACATGAATCTTGATTTTGATAACTCTAAGTGTGTATGAAGGTAAACACCTCTAAATCTCACAAGAGGTTTAACACACAGCACATCAAAGACTTCTAAAATGTAGTTAGGGTTTTTCCTTTTAAAGACTTCTCCTCTTTTACAATCAAACATGTTCAGGTACTATAGTTTTAAAGACTTCTCCCCTTTTACAATCAAACATCCCTATTCGCCCATATACCAATTTCCTCCCTTCCCCCTTTTCCCTTTTCTGACTTTCTATTGCTTTAAGTATGTTGCGAGAAGATCTGTGGTTTCTTGGTTCTCAATCTTTTCTAATTGTCTTTGTTCATTATCTAATACATACAAATAAATGAAAGGAACAATTGTAACAAATAAATTTTTAAGAGCTCCTTTACTAAAAAAAAAAAAAAATCGTAATCTATAAAACACAAATTGGCATTCACAAAATACATACTGCATCTACATTAATAGGCATTGATCAACAAAATATCCAGTGATTCATTGTGTATTAATAATTGATCAAAGTTTTAAAACAATAAAAACTTATATAAATCAAAAGTTCTAAATTATAAAAATTTTAAAATAATAATATAGTTCTCATAATCTAGATTCAGTGTGCACTAAATAACTCTTTCTATTTTATCTACAAAGCAACCATAATATACATAGCCATAGAAAACAATACTCAGTTTTCACACAACACAACAACAATAGCAAACACAACAAATAACCAAAAAAAAAAAAAAAAACAGTTTCTATAATACAAAGCCAAGGATAGCCAATAAATATTATAAAAATAATATTTATAACACAAAACTATTTCTAAATCTAAGCGTGATTGGAATACAAAACATGATGGGGCTAGGAAAACAATTAGTATTAAAGATAAGACGTGATACAAAATTAAACTCTAATTGAAATCCAATATTTACACTGACTTAATTCACTTGGCACAAAAATTTAAAAACTCAGATAAGATGGGATATGTGACGTAAAATTAGATTCTAATTGAATTCCAATTTGAAATATAATTGGATATTTCTTTTTAGCATTGACTTTTAATATATACTAGCATGTAGTCCGTGCTTACACACTGAAATATTAACAATTGTGATGATAAGATGTTTATCTTGGAAGATTCTGTTTCCACATTGAGCTTAGAATCTTCTTGGAGGCGCTAATGAAGCGGTAATGTATGAGAATGTGAAGTAAGGAAGAGTGGGATTGAACATTGTGTTTAAACCCGGCCTTGCTCTTAGAAATCCGAAAGGAGGAGAAGAGGATAGTGTGTTGATCTAGTTAGTAGAGGTTAAGAGAGAAGGAGGAGACATGGGATGACGATATGGCATTAGAAGGAGATGATATTTTACTTTTATAGTTTTTCTCGTTTGACTCTTTGGTTTTGGTAGTGGGCAGGTGAGATGTTCACCCATAAAAATGTGCAGGTGAGATGTTCTTACTTAGGCCAATGAGCATTATCATTGTGGTTTTCTTGGCTTCCGTGTTAAATATTAATGCATCATTTATTTGGGCACAAAAATTAAAAAATTTAGATAAAATACATGACACAAAATTGAAGTCCAATTTATAATCTAATTAGATATTTTTTTGAGTTTTGGTTATGACAAGTGGCGCAAAATTGAGAATCCAAATCTAGACACATGGCACAAAATTGAAACTCTAATTTAGAATTCTATTTGAGTTTCTCTCTGCTTCACCTATTATTATATATATATAGATATATAGACTAGCTTGTAATCCATGCTAATTACGCACGGGAATATTAAACAACGATAATAAGAAAAAATGAAAAATCAATAAAAATTAAACTATTAAATTTGCAAAATTTCTAAATTAACACAAACTCATCATTATTCCAAATAATAAAAAATCAAACTAAATGGGGAATTTGTGCGCACGCACACACACATAGAGGAACTTTAGCGAGAGAATCTATAATCTATATCTATATATATAACTAGTCGCTAACCCGTGCGATGCATGGATTTATCTCAATGAAATTCGTGTGAGATGTTTATAGATTAAAAAAATAAAAATTGATATTACATTTTGAACAGAATAGTACTTCTCAATTTGTGGTCTTCTCCTGTAAAGAAAATAATGAGAAAGTTTATATTACATTTTCAGCTTGTCTAACAAGCACATAATTATATTCTTGAAAAGGTATATAATAAAAAATAATAGTCAAATTGATTTAATTTTGAAAATTTCATACTTTTCACATAACGTATGCTTCATTTGCAACATCTATTAATTTTATTAAAACTTAAATGTAATGATGAAATTGACTTGATTTTGAAAGTTGAGGGACCAATTTAAAATATTAAAAAAAGGCCAAATTTCCGAATTTCACTAATGCCAAGTTATTATCATTATCACTTGTGTCCGTACAAAAGAACATAGAGTTAGCCAATGAATTGTCAGTCCTTTGGCATATTGTGAAGAAGGTCACATGCATCGTTTACATGTAATGGCTTGATGTAAAATAAATAAATGCTTTTGTTGCAACAATTTATTACACCTCTACTTGGGAGGAAGCTTGTGCATTTTTTGCAATAAGTTGATATCTTGAACTCAGGGATGGACCTAGGGGGCGCCGAAGGGGGTCCGGGCCCCCTGGCCTAAAGGAAAAAAAAAAAGAAAAAAAAAAAGAAAAGGGCCCTTCGGCCCAAGAAAAAAAAAAGAATTTTGTTTTGTTGTTTATATTTTTTTTACTTTTTAGAGTTGCGCCTCCCTCTTCCAAAATCTTAGTTCCCCTCCATTTTAATTAGCTTAGCCCAACTAGCAACTACTTAACACAAAAACAAAACTTTAAAATAAAAATAAAAAGTCAGCCCAATATTAGAGTACTAGCATTAGGTGTTCTAAATACTAAATATTTAGTATTTAGAACACCAAATACCAAAAACACTACTATATGAGACATTTCAAATAGTATATTAAAGTAGCAAAAGTAATTTTTGGTTAGTGAAAATTAAACTTTTTTGCAATAGCTGATGCTCTTAAAAAACAATGTTATTTTGTGAATTTTTTTTTTTAAATGGATGGGACATGGCTAAATGCCCCTAGTTAGAAGATTGATGCATGATTTTTGAAAATTTTGATTTGATTTTTTTTTGAAACAAATGATGATGATGACATTTTTTTTTTTTTTGAAAATGAATGGGGCATGGCCGAATGCCCCTAGTTTGACAATCAATATGAATTTTGAAAAATTTTATTGTATAAAAGCCTTTATTGGAGCAAAATTTTAGCAAAACAAGGCCAAAATCACGAAACTAGGCAAAACAGCAATTGGCCGAGAAGGTGTTCAATTGGCATTGTGGGAGTGCTGATCGGCACTTTGTAAGGGATGATTGGTACTCTTGAAGTGCCGAATGACACTTCTCAAGTGCCAATTGCCACATCCTAAGCCTTGCTCAGTTGTCGCGTTTTGACATGTTTTAAACTTTTTTCTAGGATATATGGTAGCATTTAAACTAAAAATTGATGTTGATTGTTGAGTAGATGAGAGATCCATGTCCACTCTCTGCAAAATATTCTTTCCATGAGCTTGTTAGTGATCTGTTATTATAAAAATGTTTTGGACCAATGCCCCTAGTTTAGACATGCTTGTGCAGAAAATTGATGATATGCTTGCACAAAAAAAAAAAAAAAATTGATGACATGTTTGATGCAAAACAAATGCTCATAGCCTAAAATTCACCCTAACAAATGTCTTAATTTTGAGTCTTTGAAAGAATGTCATTTTTTTTAAGTGATTGTGACGGGACCTTTGATAATGCTACCTACCTACCTTTCTTATAGAGGATCAGGTCCAAATGTAGTTTGAAAAAAAAAAATTTTGAAAAATGATTTTTTTAAATGAGTTTTTTTTTTTTTTAAAGAAAATTTAATGTAGAATGAGGTTTTTTTTTTTTTTTTTGAAAAATTCTTTCTTTTTAAAATGAGCAAAAGGAGATCCTTTGAACAAACTCTTTTCATCAATCATGAGAATTCAAATCTTCTGTCCCACTTTTCCTGCTCCACTCTATACTCCACCAATAAATGCTTGCCACGTGTTAACTTCATTAATTAAAAACTATCTGATGGTGTCCTAAAAATTATCAACTCCATGCTCGTCCGTGGGGGTCGTCCAAATAAGATGCTTGACACCTTGGCCCAGGAAGCTCGTCCATGTCGGGGTCGTCCGTCTAGGAAAACCCTTGGACGGCCTACATTGACTACAAACATCATCACTGCATACCGTCCCTGGACGAGGCTTATACACTTAGAACATATGCAAAACCAAGGACATTGCCACGAAACCACCTCCTATGACCGCGTTGCGAAATGTACGGCCTAATAAAATAACCTCCATAGCAGTTATGGAGGTTACTTCCGAACCTTCCGACATCCTCCAATATAGGAGCAGTTACTAAATTGGTAAACCGTTCCTGGGCTGCGTTATATAAGAAGGACAATCGACAAACAAAAAGGTACGAGACATTTTTCCCAAATATTTGGTTATTCCAAAAATTTAGAGATGACACTGACTTTATCATCGGAGGGTTTTTGGCCGGTCCACCCCGGTCACCTCTGACTGTTTATTCCTCTCTTCAGGTCTTCAACCAGATTACCATCGTCGCCGTTGACATCCGAAGCATCCAGTCTACTGATTTTGTCGTGCATCATCACTATCATTATTGTTTTATTAATATTCTCATTTTTAATTAATGATAGTATTTAATTAATTAAGTTAACACATGGCAAGTATTTATTGGTAGAGTATAGAATGGAGCAGGAAAAATGGGACAGAAGATTTGGACTCCAATCATGATGCTTAAAAGTTAACTCGATCCCCTTGGCTAGGAAGAATTTGAAATCATTAAAAACATATAATCAAATTTGCTTCTTCATTTTGAAAATTTTCAAATTATATCCCTAAAGACAATCAAAGAGATGAAATGTGGAAATTCTTGGAAATCACATATGTTGGGAACATTTTTGAAAATTTGGAATTTTGCTCTCTTGAGAGTCACTTTTTGTTGGAAGCAAACAAAGGGAGTTTTTCAAACTTAAAGAATTTTTTTTTTCAAGTCACTTGAGAATTTGTGAAGTTTTGTCTTTGGAAAACATCAAAGCTAAAGGTGTGCCTACAACCAACAAGACTTCAAGGAGGTCTTTATTCAAAGGTTGTAACGTAGGCCGGGTTTAGGTTATTGAAATGAAGGATATAAAAGGCTCAAAACCTTGATGATATTTTCCCCCAAGCATGCAATGCTTTAAATTCAAGCATTGGAAGAGTTTTCTACATCTTCTATCATTGACCCCTATGCTAAAATCCTTGTCATGTTCTTCATCTTCTCATTGGTCTTCATTGGTTCCATTTATTATGTCTTGATTTTTTCTTAGCTTGACAAATTCCTCTTTTTGGTCTTCTTAGTATACTTTCTTGTTGTCAGATCACTTACTCTTATTTTGGTTTTCCTTTTTTTGTTTCTGTTTTTTTTTTTTTTTTTTTTCGAAGTTGGTGAATAGCCATTTAGTCAAGTATTAATAATTTTGAGTATATGATTATTGGGTTTGTAATATGCTAACATCATTCAACCACTATTGTCTCTAAAATGTTATCATATTCTTTGTATGTTACTTTAACCTTTACGTTTTTTCTTATGATGTACTGAGGGGATTAGAGATCTCGTCTGTATGATAAATTGTAGATTTAGTCTGATTTATGTAATTTTTTGGAAAAAGAGAGAATAATTACCCAATGAAATATATATATATATATATATATTCAATTTTTTTGTTGTGTTTCTGTGGTAAGTTATAGGCTACGGCTGAATTATACAAATGTGCACTCAAGTTAAAAGCTCCAATATTGTAGCTATTTCTCAAAATGCGGTGAAATTGATGAAACGCCAATTGGCTATTCACAAAATGTTTGGGTACCTTCATTATGCAAAATCAACAACAGCAACATGTTCTACAATCACCACCACATTGCACATTAAAAATGTATAGTTTTATCGTACTAAAAGGAAATTGTCGTTTGCTAAAAATGTGTGGTTGCATTCTATTTCGGTAATGATCATCACCCATACACGGTGTATGGGGTATATATACTGGTTGATATTGTGTCAAAACTAAAATTGTGAAAAAAAAAAAAAAGGATTTCATTATCTCATAATTTTAAGTGAAGAATGTACAAGAATGTGTAACAAGGAGAGTGACAAAATTTAAATTTTTTATCTATAAAAATTTACTTTTTTTTTTCTTCCTATTTTACGTGCCATATATTAGAAGATTGCTATTAAGTCTCACAAAAAGAGGTGGTTTAGGTGTTTTTGAATTTGTAAATTAAAATAAAAAACATTAAAAAAATAAAAAATAAAATGTTATTTTCCTAATTAGGAAGAATATATAACAAAGGAAAAGATTGAGTCAAATTGTAAATTTTAAATACATTTATACTTTTTATTAATAGTATGGATTAGTTGAGGTTGATTACCCTACCCAAATTTAAAAAAAGAAAAAAGAAAAACCCACATTTTTGCATTAGGGTTTTTGGGTTAAACCCAAATACAACTATAAAAGAGGGTACAGTCCCCATATCGGTGTTGAACCCTAAAACACCCGAAAACCCAAAAATCCCCAAATCCCAAATTCCCAATGGCTCGCGGGAAATTTGTACTGCGAAAATGAAGAATGAGCTTTTGATGAAGAACTCTAAGGGAGGAAATGAAGCCTTTGGAGAGGCAAAGAGAGCTGAAAGAGCCATAAAATCTGGAGGAAAAAGATTGGTGAATGCTCGTCAGATGCGTCTTCTTATAGGACGATTTTATTAGCAAGAATTCCATCGAGATTTCATCGATGCAAGAGGTTGTTACCTTGATCGGAGTAGTCGATGAAGATGAAAGGGAAAGTTTCTCGCAGCAATTCTTCGCTAATAACATCGTCCTATAACAAAACGCATCTGACGAGCATTCACCAATCTTTTTCCTCCAGATTTTATGGCTCTTTCAGCTCTCTTTGCCTCTACAAAGGCTTCATTTCCTCCCTTAGAGTTCTTCATCAAACGCCATCTGACGAGAAGACGCCATCTGACGAGCAGGTGAAAGGTTGAAGAGCTGAACAATAGTTTCCGTAAATTATTAACCATATCTCTCTATTTTGGTATGTATGTATATATATATGTATATATATATATTTACTGTTTCCGTAACTAATTATGGTTGGAAGATGTAATCTCTAAAACTGAGAATGTTGAAAAGGAGCAGCCAAGTGCTTGTCTAGTGAGCATGTTACCATTCTAATATCGTGTTCTTACTTTCCTGATTTTAGTTACTTGGTCTTTGTTGGTTTGTGTGCTACATTAAACCTTAAACTTGATTTTGTCCCTCCCATTTTTTTGAGCCCTTGAATTAAGATTGAAAGGCTTGTTAGACCATGCTTTGGCTGGGCTCCGGCTTGTCTTAGTGCTTGGTGACCTAAAATTGATTGGTCTCGTATGTTTGATTTCTGCACTAGTTTAAAATTAAGTTGGAAGACAACCTTAATTTCATAAGTTGATTTTACTGTAAAATACTTAGGTAGGCTTGGATTCTTGTGTGTGTTTTCTAAAATGAGATTAAAAAAAAGAAGAAGCTATGTTAATGTGGCTAGGTGTTTTGAGCAATATTCTAGCTATGTGGAAATGCATAAAATTGATTTGTGTACTACATTTAACCTTAACATTGACGACGAGAAGCTAAATTGATCTAAAGACAATTGGTTCCAATATATGTGATCTTGCTAGATCATTCTATCTTTGGCCGTTAGGAGATGTATCTAGATAAGGAATGCTATTGCCTCTTGCTCAATCACTTGTTTATTGTCGGGCTGTGAATTGCTGTGAATGAACAAGTTTAGGTGCTAAAATTATGTTTTCCTGTTAGTACTGTTGTGTTCTTTATCCTAAACAAACATGCTATGGTTTATACTACTAACAAATTCAAAATAGACATATTTAAAAAGACTGTTGATCTGCTTATGGTTCTTGATGTTACTGCTAGTTTCTACTACTTGCATAACAATTTACATACCGTCACCATGGGTCATTGACTTAGAGACCTCTGAATGCATGAGTAGTGCTTATTTATTGTATTCTGCATTAAATATCATCTATAATGCGTATCAACCTCTTGTACTTTTCATTCTTGGTTAGGCCTCTTTGTTTACCAGTTGGTCTCTACTTGTACATTTTCATTCTTTTATCTATGAGCTTGCGAAATTACTACTAATCTAAAAAAGTAGTAAACCTCCAAAATTGCTTGTATTGTGTTAATTTTCTTGATCTTAGGGCTACGCTGGTGAGCACTAAAGCGTTGTGAAAATTTGTCAAACATGTAGCACAAACCATGAAAAATTGATAATATAAATTTGTCCTCTCGAAGCAAGAAAAAGGTTGAAAGGAGAGTTGAACATAATAGACGAAGAAAGGGGATGGTGCCAAAGCAAATTATTCTCTTGAACCTAGGAGAAGAGAATGGTGGTTCACTTGAATGCAGGATAAGAGCATTGTAGTTCCTGCTAGTTTACAGAAAGAGAGAAGTTACAGCCCTATAGAACACCATGTTATGATTTAATTGTGCTTTATATTCTTGAAACAGGTTGTCAAATATGGAATGCTTTGGCCTTTCATTTGACTATAGTTGGAGAAAGTTTATTAGATCTTACTGCAGAGAATGCTAACTTTATTAGGACCATTACATACTGGTATCCTGAATATCAGTTAGATTTCACTAATAAAATGGTAACTCTGCTAATTAAATTCTATAAGTTATAAACTTTAGGGTGCTAATTAGCAGAATAAAAATTTTATTCATTGCATTGCTTTCTGTACTTGTGTGCACCAACATTGGTGTAATTTGGATATTTAACTCAAGTATGAATTGACTTGTTGTTTGCAAGTATTGTATATTTTACTAAAAGTAATTTCATGCTGATGGCTGAACTAAGCTGCTTTCTTACTAATATCGTAATGATGAGGCGACAAGAGGCTTGCAAAAACAAGCTTAAAGGCTCAAATATATAACAGATGACAGATGGTATGAATTTTAGTAGCCCACATTGAAACCTTTATGTTGTTTGCTGCATTTTTGGGGGAGAAAATGCTTGGACTTTTGAAGATCACGAATTATCTACTTTGGAGTTGAAGCTTCTTTCTCTATGACGTTTGTGCAAGTGATGGATGCTTGTAAATGCCCTTTACTGATTTACTGGATTTTCTATTATGATTTAGGGTATCTCTGAATTTTAGAAGGTAGCTCTATATATCTGCGTGCTGCTCTTGTATTTTCTGTGGGTTGCTTACCTTTCTTTAGTACTTTTTATTTCAATTATTGTTACATGCCAAAAAAGGTCCTTCATATGTGCCTTCATTTAACTTTTGAAGATGCATGGACATATAATTTCGGAATTTCATTTCAGGTGCTGGACAGATTTACTGTTGGGGAAAATAGAGGAAATTTATTTTGACTGACAGTAGCACAATTAGATTCTTTCCTCTTGTATTTGGTAGTCATACTGGCTTTCTTTAGCAGCTTAGGTAATTCTTCTTCTGTTTATTTTTTATTTTTAGTTCTGGATGGTTAAATGCACAACTCATGGTTTCAATGGGGAGGTTGTTGGAGGGAGAGATGGCTGGTATTTTGGGTTGAAAGGTAAAATGTTGCCTATATTTTAGGCTGCATGCCTTTTTTTGGTTAATAAATATTGTTATTTATCCAAAAAAATATTATTTAAGATTTTATTGATGGTCCTTGTTTATATTTAGGGGTTGTGCTGAAGCATTTTAAAATGGAGGTAGAGGTGGTAGTTTGAAAAATGCTTTATACATGTATATAGAGGCAATATTACTCTTATCAAGAGAACTTTCTTGAAATTTCCATTTTATTTTAAAAGTGGCTAGTTATAGTCACTTTGTTGCAATGTCACTGAATTCAAAAATGGCTACTAATTGCCACTTTATTACAAAGTGGCAAAAAATTGCCACTTTCTTTCAAAAGTGGCTAGTTATAGCCACTGTGTTGCAACTCACTAAAATTCGAAAGTGGCTATTAATTGCCATATTATTGGGTTTTCCGTTTTACCCATAATAAATAAATAAAAATAAAATAAACAGCATTGTAAAGCAAAGATTAACGAAAGAAAGAGAGAGACTGTAATACTTTTTGATCAAGCAAACGCAATAATGTTGTAAAGGTCATTCTACCGTACCCCTCTCTTTTTTTAGAGGGTACGGTACCCACCTAAATCTAAACCATTAAATATATAAAAAATTGATCCAGACCATTCATTTAATTTAGAGTAATTTGGAGCAAGTACTGGCTACCGGTCATATAAGTTATATATATATATGAAAAAGTAAAAAACTGAGAGACGCCACAAAATTGTTTCTCACGCTTCTTTCTCTCTTTCACGCTCTTTCACGCTTCGGCCTCTACACGATTCCGATTCGGTTTATCTGAAGAACCCAGAATTCGGCTTGTTCAGTATTTAGTTTCTTCTCTTACTAATCTACAACAAGAACCCAGGGCAGCTAAACAAAACCCACAGAAGAAACGGGATCGGTTGTTCCCTACCCGGCGACGATTTTGAAATAGGTTTGTCTGTCTCTTTCTCTCAGACGAAGTTGATTTTACTACTAATATACAGATTATTAAAGTTTATTTGACTATCCACGCATGATTTGTCTTTAGTTTTATTCATTGTTAGTAATCCCTAATTCTATTAATTGATTTGGGTTTTTATGTTTATTATTTTGATAGGAGATTTGGGTGTTGTTTGTAACTTTGTTTCGAAAGTTTATTTGGGATTTCCTCCTATTAGAGAAACAAAATTTCGATAGCTGTGATTGCTTTATGTTTACAGTCCCTTCTCTTTGGTAAATTATTGACATTTTAGCTTGCAATTCTTTAGATTACTGCCACTCTCCTTTTGGGTGTGTGTTGATGTACTATAATTTTTTCCTTTAAGAATTGTACTCAGTCTCAACTGATTAACAAGTGCAGAAAAGAAAAAAGAAGCTTCATTTTGTTTTGTTTAAACAATGAATCTTCAATTGTCTGTAGTAGATTGTTCCTATGCAGCAGCCCTGCATCTGGTGTAACATACCAGATTGTTCCTATGCAGCAGCCCTGCTCATATTCGTATCCAATTGTCTGTAGTAGACAAGGAATAGGTGGCTTTGGAATGGAATCCTCAACAAATTAGTTAGGATGGTCTAATATACAAGATATCAATGTGTCATAGATTATACGATGCTTCCCCATATATTTAACCAGATAAATAAGTCCATCTCTAATTACAAACAACAACAACAACAAAAAAACTTCATCTAGTATTATAACATGCATCACTGCACTGAAAATGCAAAAAGGAAAAAAAAATGGTTGTTACATCAAGTTGACTGGTACTCTTCCAAGAGATAATTCATCTCCACCTGTATATACAGATAGTAATCTTTAAATTTTTGACAAATTAGTATTCTAAGAAATTAGAATAGTAATTAATATAGAACCCACCAGGCAGTAGATCACAGCTACTAATCTAGCAACTAACGAGAGAGGTGTTTCTGATGAATATGCTTCGATGCCATGCCATGCAGTTGTGAGGGTCCCATGTTAGACTGGTCCTGGAACAAGAGTAAAATCACCAATGTAAGGAGTTCATGGAAGAAAGAAAAGAAAATCCCAAGTTACAATGTTAATTACCATATCTTGCAAACTATCCTGAACATCAAAACAACTAGGAATAGTTTGTGGTCTAAAATGTAGCTGCCCCTACAAAAGATAAGAGTATATCATTATTTAACTTGATTGTATAAATATTATAAATTAAAAAAAAAAAACCTCCCTTGAAAGAAACAAACCCCTATACTGAACTCAACTCTAAGCAAAACATAGTAGAATGGCATACCATCCCATGCAACCTTTGTTGAGCTAAGTAATGGACATCATGGATAGGAGCTATAGAGTTCAATTGTCCCTACAACAAAAACAGAGAGAGCCCAATTTAGATATTGCATTTAAAACAATATTCAACAAATACGTTAACTAGATATGCATTACCAACCTTTTTTAATAACATAAATAGGATTCTCACTAAGAATCGTGCCAACTTCTAAGTTCTGATGGCATTTTAGGAAGTCTGTTAGACTTTCTAAGTTTTATTAATAGATTTAGGTTGGTATATCATAATAGGTTGTTGCATCTTCATCATAATCACAAGGTGAACATATGTTTACCCAAATCAATAGCTGATGTGTTTTTGTCATTATCACAAGATGAAGATAGACTTAATAGGTTAATATTTATCTTAGTTTTAAAATTGATTCTATTACTCATTATTACATTTGTATGTGCCTTTTAATTTTTGGTGGATGAGAATAAACTTATTGCATTCACAAGTGGAAAATGAAAGTTTTTTACTTGGAGAGTTATATCTAAGCCATCAAGATGACACTTGCATACTGTGTATACCAGATCTATGCCTTGTCCATATTTTTCATTTTGTATTTTTGTTTATCAGAACCTGGTTTGACATGAAAAATTTTGGAACTAAAGGAGGCAGGAAGTGTAGGCTTTTTTTGGGAATTGTTGCTCTAGCAAATTACAGTGAAAGTGTTTTTGGAAGCCTACTCAAGGGGAAAACACTTTTCTGCATAATAATTAAAAAAAAAAAAAGAGAGAGGAGAGATTAAGACCCTTTTAACAGTAATAATATGGTTTCAACTAATCGCTAGTAATCTGTTGGGAGAATTAGAATTTGATTTAAATGAGCAAATTTTATAACTAACATACGTATGTTTCCATATACCCACAAAAATACATAGATACACACAGTGCATATATATAATATTAAGACTTATCTGGATACAAAATATTAGAATATAAACAAAAAGATAGCATATCCACTATATTGTGTTTATTAACTGGAAATTTTTTATATATAAATAAGCCGTGCTGTAATTTCTTCTTGGTCAAAATTCCAATTATAATTCTCAAATAATGATTTCTAATAGTTAGATAAAATTCTGACTTAGTTTGTGAGTTTTTGCTAGACTATAAAATGATTAAATTATAAATTTTTTTTTAAATCAAATAATTGTAATTATCAAGTAAAGACTATGTTTTTGCTGCTGCACCATCTGGTATACCAACTTATGATGCTTTCAAGATTGGTTTTCAAGGTTTGAGATGGAACTTCCATTTCTTCTCTATTCAGTTGATCTTCCTTTGTTTTCATCTTTCTCAGTGAGAAAGAGTGTGTGTTTCTATGGTTTTTATCCACCATTTGAGGACGGGCACACAATTGATGAGATGTATAAAGTATCATCGTTTGATTAATTTGGTGTATGAGAATAATCTTACTGTGAGAGACCCTTTAGTTAAATACAAAGAGAATTAAACAGTTAAGTTCTAATTATCCAATTTTGTAATTACAATTATGATAATTTAAACGCAACTACAAGAAGTACCAAATTTGTATATAAAGCATTAAACAATAAACATGTAAAAAAAAAAATCCTAAGCAATGATATAAATTTTATGTTAAGTTATGCAGTAGTCATTCCACAAGTATAAGTGTTTGTGTGGTGTGGGGAATAAGGGAGAGGGTTCAAGTTTCCAAGAGGGAGCTTCGCACACAGATGCACTTAGATTAGGCTAGAATAGAATTTCTATCTTGTATAAAAATAAAAATAAAATAAAAACAAAAACATTGATCATCTATGTTGTCCAGGACAAAGTTTGCAAGGAAAAAGTTTGCAATTCCCGCAGCTTTCAATTGTGATTTTTTTTTTTTTCAAATGTATGTTATTGCTTACCTTTGTTTTTATTTCATGTTATATTGAGATAGGAGTATGGGGAGAGTGGAAAATATTGAAGAGCAGGGTGCTGTCCAAGTTCTCCCCCCGAAAAGACCAGTTGGACCATTTTTAATTTATTAGTAAGATTCATTTTGATATATATCCTTTTATATATATTTCCTATTGTTATATTTAAAATAATCTATTTTATTAAATTTGGATTTTCAGTAAAAAGCAAATAGAATTGATGAAAGATAAGGGCATTGTCGATAAGATAAGCACAGCTGTAAGTTGAATAACACTTAATAGTTTTTAGGTTATTGTTATTGTTTAGTTGACATGACATATTCATGGAGATCTTAATTGAGTATGAATATCTATTATAGGTTAAGAAGGAGATTAGAGAAAAGTGGATGAATCTTGATGAAGACTCTAAATTAGAGTACAAGAAGGAAGCACGTGAGAATTCTGAAAAGTATGCTAATTTGTCACATAATATTCCTCGCAAATCACGTAAAGTAAGTATTTAGCTATGAAACTTTTAGCATTCAGGACTATGTATTATATTTCGTAATTAAACCCTTTTTATTCATTATATAATGCAGGTTTCATTATATACTCGATGTGCCCCTAATCGTGTTCGTTTGATGGCTTTAAATTTAAATGAAAGTCAAAGATTTGTTATTCGAGAAATGGGATTTGGTAGTATGTTGGATTTAAGGTCTATACAGTTGGATAGGGATTTTTGCAAATGGTTAGTTGATCATTTTGACCACAATTCTTGTGCATTGGATATTTGTGGAAGGAGGTTACCAATATCCACTAAAGATGTAGAATTTATTCTAGGAATAAAATCAAGTGGGGTAGATGTGTCTACTGTTGCAGGCGCTGAAGAGATAAATCATATATGCCAACAACATGGATTAAATGTTGTAGGGGATATACCAATTAACCTCTTAGAGGGTAAGCTGAAGGAGATGAAAACATCGGGAAAAGAATTTGTTGGTTGTTTTTTGCTGTTTGTATTGGGTACTTTATTATGTCCCACTCCAAAACCTTATATCAAACGGTCCTTTATCTCAATTCTCCTTAATATTGATGAGTTCAAAAACTTGAATTGGGCGAAATTGGTGTTGGATTTTCTTATTCGAGGTGTGCGCAAATATAAAGAAAAGAATCGTGTTGGAGTTAATGGTTGCTTGCTATTTTTAATGGTAATTTGCAGAAAATAGTTACTTTCAAGAATATGATTTTGTTTATCAAATTTCTATGACTCCTTTGACTAAATTTCTATGACCCTTTTATACATATTGCAGTTGTTTTATTTTGAGCATGTCAACGTTGAAACAAATCTTGAGCATATGTCCAAACGACTTCAACCGCGTATCTGTTATTGGGGGAAAAAAGAAGTTAACCAAAGGATGCTTAAATTACATTCAATTGGAAGTTTTGATAGTCCTAAGGTAATAATTAACTTTTTTTAATGTTTGACTATTTATACATAAGTTAAATATGTTTTATATGTGAATTATTACCCCCATGTAGTTGACATTTTATTTTATTTTTTATCATAGCTGGTTGTAACAGAAATGGATGGTGGACATGAGACAAAAAATATTCCACTAGAGAAACAAGATATTAATGAATCTCATGCTATGCCATCTCAATATGAAGACAAGCCAAATATGGTATCTTTTTTCAACCAATAAATCTTATGAATTTGATGATAATTTGGTGCTGGACATTTTTTGATGATTGTACCAATAAATTAATCCACAGGGTTCTGATGAAGCAATTCGTAGGATTGAGCAATCAATAACAAGTCTTAGAGATGAAATGCTAGTCATGCAGAAAACCGTGATAGACATTGCAAACAATATGGACTCATTTAAGAATGACATTCTTTTGGAGTTAAAGAAAACAGCAAGAGAACACAATGGACATTCCAATGACCTCAACTTAAATGATATTGTAGATGTTAAAAAAGAAATGAAGTCTGCATCTTCATATCTAATTCAAGACACAATGGATCACGATGATACACTATGTGCTAAAAAAGAATCTAAAATAGAGTCTACATCTCCAGTTCAAGACAAAATGGAACAACATGATTCAAAGCACATTAAAAAAGTATCTAAGATAGTGTCAATGGAGGAAGACTGCAATGTTCATAGTACTCCTCTAACTCAATCTAATCAAAAACCTGGCAACAAAACACCATTGTCTCGTAATGTGGTAAGCGAATTAGTATTTGTTATTTATTTATTTTAAATGTGTTAGGATGCTTAGTAGTAACACAAGTTTTGTTTTTTTTTTTTTTTCTTGGCACAGGATGTGGATATGCTGCAATTAACTTTCCCTCATACTGTTCAACTTAAGGCATCATGTGTTACACCTTCTAGCAAGCCTAAAGTCACCAGATCACAAAAACGTAGCCCAATTGTCACATCACAAGCTGAAGTTCCAAAAGTCAAAAAGAGGAAAGAAATCAAAGATTCATTGCAGGTGAGTTTATGAATGTGTACATTGATACATACGATGCAAAAACATATTTGTATATGCTAATTTGATTATACTATCTTCTTTTAGGAATCTAGTCTTGGTGATGACGAGTATATGAATGAGTTTGAACCATTTACTGAAATGGCGAAGATCATATGTAACTACATTTTTAATAAAAAATTTTGAAAAGAGGTTTGTCCTTTTTGAAGTTGGTATTAAAAATAATGAATTTATTGAATAAGCACTAACATAAAAAGTTGTCAATGAATGTATAGTGAAGTTCTTGTTTCCATGAAATATGAGTATGGTGATCGTGCAGCTTTTAGTACCTTGCTCCCTAACCAATGGATAAGCAGTCAGGTTAGTGTATGAAATTTAAATACGCTAATAAATATTTTTTCTGTTTATTTATACAATAATTATAACAATTATGTTGTATTTTAGATTATTAATTTGTTCGTTTGCAAGATGAGGATGGAAGAGAACATATATAGAGACATGTTTGTGTGGTATTTGCCAACGCATTTCGCTGTAAGTTTTCGTAATATTTTGGTTTGTGTGCTAATAGTGTTTAATTAATACACAAGTTTTTATTGAATATATGTTTTGGATTGTGGTTGTAGTGTTTAATTAATACCTTACTTTTTTGAAATTTTTATATATTTTTGTAGCAAAAAATGCTCGAAGAAGATGGCAATCCCACACTAGAATGGTTTAAAAAGACATATAGGGACGATGACAAGTATATGTCAAATTTGGCGAAGTGTGAAAGGGTAATTTTACTTAGCAAGCGCGCACACATACACACATGTATATTACATTGACACATGCTAATACATTGTTCATTTGTACCTGTAGATTTTTATCCCTATGAATGACAATAATAGTCATTGGTACTTATGTGTCATTGATTTTGCAAAAAGATTTATATATATACTGGACTCTTTGCAAAGCACAACTACTGTAGACATTCGAACAAAAAATGTTAAAACTGTGGTATTGTTTCTTACTCTTTCTACTCAATAATGATTGTTTTTAACGTAATTTTGTTAGGTATTGTACTAAAAATAACTAATGTTCAAATCCAACTATGCGATAGGTTACAGGCCTTGATAAGTTGTTGAGTTTTTTGGAGAAAGACAAGTATATTGATAGTATTTCCAGATTTAAATTGAAATCACCCATCTCAAATCCTCAACAAAATAATGGGTAGGTACCAAATTGTACTAGTACATATGGATAACTATTCTGTGCATTTTTCAAATTGCAGAAGTTTAACAATTTTCATTTTTCAGGTATGATTGCGGGATGTATGTTATAAAACACATGTTTACAAATACTTCCAGCAGGCATTTACCCCTTTTGGTAATAAATTTCTTTGAATTAAATACAAATTTTCACTTAATTTGTTTAAATTACTTCTTAATTACATGTCTAATTATTTGTAGGAGAGCTGGTCAGAACGTTTACGTTACAAGTTGGCAGCAAGTCTAGTACTTTCAAAGAATAATGATCAACGTTCGAGAATTGTTGAAATTGCTAAAAACATTCCTCTACAAGAATATTTTCGGTCACTCAAAGATTAGTATAAAAGAATGAATAGGATACTATTTATGAGTTAGAGATTTAGTGAACTGAATTTTTTTTTTTAAATGAATGGGAGGTTGAATTTTTATCTTTCATACAGCAAATTAGTGAATTGTTTTTTATTTCTCTAATGAATGTGAGGCTGAATTTTTATTTTTTGTTATCACATACGTTTGTGTTATGTGCACAAACTGTTTTGATTTTAACTGCTTGGTTTAAAGAGCTTTTGACATCTCCCCACTCTCTTCATTTGAAGCATTAAACAGAGATTTGGTTTGTGTAAAGGTCATATCATAGTAATTGATGTTTTTGAGTTTCTTTTTAGACCCATCTTGAGTTTTGGCTATTTTAGTGTTTTTTAGAGGTACTTGAGAAGGTTTGTGGCCTTTTTACCAGACTAGCAAATAGGTGTCTTTCTAAACTTTGAATCTACACTAGTGATTTAAACTTTGAATCTACACTGTTACCCTAGTGATTTTAACTTTGAATCTACACTGTTATGTGGTATCTAATTTTCTAAATGTGCTAGAATTAGTCACTAGCTATGATTGGAGCAAAGGGTGTGGTCATGTATTTAAAGCCTAATTAGTGTTTGTGTTCCCACCCAATGAGGGGGGAAAACTGGTACTTGAGTCATATTCATGTGGTGCATCTGGCTAGTTTATGGTCACATAAACTATCATGGAATAGGAGTACCTTTTCATTGGGATGCTTTTTGTGGCATTGATTTTAAGGTGATAAATTCCATATCCCCCTAGATTTCTGCTTTCCACATAATCTTCATATTTCCACCCCCTAGATATATTCTATAATAGTGATCGCAAGTATTCCTAGTATTTGGATCATCCACTTAGATTGAAATTGAAATTCACAGGTTCCATCAAGTCAAATCAATGATTGTACGGCCAAAAGAGAGTAGTTTTCAATAAACCATTGCATCGGAAGTTTTTATTTATGTTAATTTTCATAGGAAATGTTACTCTTTCTGATACTGTTTTGACAGGTTTGTTCCTTTTGGTGACAATTTTGCTCTTACAGGAAGTTTATCTTCTTTTTTTTAAGGGAAGAAGAAGATTCTGCTCTTGCTGAAATAATGTTCTAGCTAGCCAAAATAAATAAATAAAAGGAAATTATTAATCTTTGGAACTGACAATTGTTCATGTTTAATGTACATTGCAGCTAGATTACGCGGCAAGGGACAAAGATGCATCACGTGTCTGGCAGTGCTATGATAACATTGTTGTGGCCCTCGATGACATTTTATCTAGGATATAGTCAGAAGGTGCTTTTCCTTTTTCCTTCTTTCCTTTTTGAGATTCTTGTCCTTTGAAATATGAAATAATGGGACCTTAAACTGGTTTGTCTAAAATGAAGCTCATTTTGGCTAGACTTGTAGGATTCAGAGAGAGATGTCTGATTGGTCTTGTCAAAAACATGCTTGTGAAAATTAGTTTTGCAAAATGCTTGCCTTTAGAGTTGGTGTTGAATTTTGTTATTTTTCTTTTAATTGACTTGAAGCTTAAAGTTTTAAGAATTAATATTTGAGCATGAAAACCTTTGCAATTGTTCTTCACGTAGTGTTTGTTATGATCAACACTATACTCCCTACTGTAATTTCGAATATTTTCCTGTCTAATCCAATTCAACAACTTTTTTATTTATTTTTAAAAGAATTTAAAGTCTAACTGAAGACATTTTATGGATCTCATTCTGCCTAGGTTGATTCTTGCTTGCTGAGGGCTGTAGCTATTGAAAATTTCAAGGATGCTGATCAAGCTGTGGATGTTGTTCTTAAGGAGATAATCCCTTATTTGTCCAGTCAGTTTGGTGGTCCAGTTAATCCTCAAGAGGATTTTTTGACTAGTGTTAGTCCTCCTAAGGATAATGAATGTATTCTCAATTTTTGTTGAAAAAATTCTGCCACTGTAATTTATTGAATTCTGATTTAGTTAGTTGCTGCAATTGCTCTATTGTCCACAATTTTTAGTTCATCTTGTTTTACACCTGCCATAGCTTGCAATGACTTTTCTCCAACCTTGAACTTCTGTTAAAAATTTGCAATCATTATTCAATGTGTTTTAGGCCCAACCTGTGGGGAACTAAAAAGGTTAAAGACACCCAATTCTTCTCATTCACGTACCACAAAAGGACCAAATCAGTAGTTCATAAAATTTCACAAGCAGACACGCGTCACAGCACAGGCGAACCCTAACTAAGTCTCCTCAATGTACATTATTTTTATATGGTTGTCCATACACTCTGAATAAAGTTACATTAGTTCATACATGAATAAGCAAACTTATAAACAAGGAAAAATTAGAGACTGCATTTTCAGGGATACCAATCCTATTCAGTTGTTTGATTCATTCTTCTGCTTATTGTTAGCAGTAATTCTGGGCTATTAATAGTGCTCCAGTGATACCAATCCTATGCCAGCAGCCACGGCATCAGCCCTGGGACTTGCATCTAAGAGTTGATGCAGCTTGGCACCAGAACTTGAGTTCTTATCATACATGCCACTCTTTTCCTCAATGGTCTTACCAATTGAACCCGAACCCAAATTGTTAACTCTCAACAGCAGGTTTTCTGTAGTAACGGGTAGGGTTCTTTTGTCTTCAATGCTGTTCAAAATTATCTCCTCTCTCGGTTGTAGTCCTAGTTGTGCAATTTTCAGTTTTTCCTGTATAATTATATAAAATCCAATTTATAAGTTGAAGCAAGAGTAAGTGGCTCAAAAGAAGTTAAAACTAATTGATTCCCCATGCAAGAAGGAATTATTTTAGAGATGGCATATGGATGTACCATTAATTTAGCATTCTCTAGCCTTAGTTTCTCTGAGTTATCAGTCAATCCATTTATTCAGACTTTATTGTGTCATTCTCAGCAATCATTGATTCAACCAAACGTGCAAGTTCTTCAGTTTCAGCCTGTGTGGAGGGTTGCAAATCATTAGCCAGAACTCGATGAATGCAAATTGGTCATTCAGAATTTGCATTCAGACCAACAACACGAGTCGAGAATTTTTAAGTACCAAAATACACAGATTCCTATACCTGCTTCCTCAGCCTTGACCTCCTAGCAGATTCTCGATTAGACTGTTTCCTTCGCTCTCGTTTCAGCTCCCTTTCATTCTGAGCAATATAAAACAAACCATCACCAGAATGTACAACTAGGTCAGAAAAGGCTTTAGACAGTGAATCAGTATACTTTGAACAGCAAAATAATTCAAACTTTTGACCAAATGAAGCATATACTGGACGAATAAGGGAGGGAAGGAATCTGAAGAACTAAAGAGCTTAATTTGCAGATTATACCTGTGTCCACCCTTCAGAAGGCAGTACTGTACAAGATTGAGGGACACTAGTAGGTGTTGTCATGGTGTTCACGTTATGAGTGTTCTTGAGCTAAAATGCACCCAATACCTTATCAGCAGTGGCTTTTACCTCCTTGGCAGAAACTGTATTGGCATGTGTCTCTGTCTTGCCACCAATGACTGTCCAAATACAGATTGAGTAAACAGAAAAATCAAAACAAGAATTCAACTCAATATCTCAGTTTCTTCTTTACCACAGGCAATTTTTCTGCAAACAATATGTTTCATTACAACGGATCACTTGGAAGTTGGAACATCTCTATTTCATTGATATTTTCATGTAGTAGCATTAAGTGGAAAAAACGTTTTGAAATAGTTTAAAAACCATTTCTTCTATGTTTTAAGCAAGAACAATTTAGGCATCCACCATTTAGAGAGACCAATCAGATATGAAAGAAACTACAGTGAGATGTGATCCTACACTATTGAAAACCAGGCCAACTCTATCGTTCATCAAGATTTAATACTTGGTGAAGAACAGAGTCATACCAGTGGTTGGTGTTCCCTCACGGCTTCTTTTCCTTCGTGATTGATTTCCCTGAACATAAGATTGGGGAGATTACAATCAAATTAACAATTTTGTCCATAATATGTATGTATATATAAGAGTCAAATCAACAGAAACTAAGAACAAAGGAGTTGCAAGAAAATGCCTATAAACCAAGCATGTAGTCCTCACCTTAGCAGTATTCCCATCACTTCCATCATTGGAATCTTCAGTCTCCGCACTGTTCACATGGCCAAAGAAACTAAGTTAGCCTAACAATAGGTGGAGTGTTCTAGCCTACCAAAGAGTACCAGATTCAAATAAGACAAGAGGTTAGAGAATTGTAGAAATTAGAAAAAGGATCAGCAAACCTCTGTGACATCCTATGTTCAGCCCCACCCTCAGTGCTCTCAGCACTACCATTGCCTATTGCACCAGAATTAAACCCAAAGTTATTAAGGGGCACCTAACACAGACAAGTTTTTGTCTATCCTCACTGATATATTTCAAACTCTGCTTTTTTGTTTTTTGGGGGGTTGGGGGCTAAATATATTGGCATATTGCTTCATCAACAGTGAAAACAAAAGAATTTCAAAAAATCAAAAGAAATCATAGCAGCAAAGCTTCACTTACGGCAGGTGACAACGGAACCCCTTGACCAAGTGCATGTGACCCCTAGTTTACAAAAGACAAAACATAAGTACATAAGAAAATAATTATCATGTATTTTGTCTATTTTCAAATTCTATCAGACAGTAAGAAAGGGGAAGGGGCATTTAGAACTATTTGAATGAAGACTAACAAGGCAGCCTATTTTCAATGACAAATCGTAGTATATATTTAATTACCTTAACATTAATGGAAAACTTGTTTACTATATCAGGGATAGATAGAAGCACTGACTTCCTCTATAGTCATGTTACCCAAGAACCCCTCAGCAAGATCATTCTGACCAATATCGAATGTGTATATAGCTTTTGGAAAATAATACCCCTTGGGTAATAAATATGCATATATACCTCCTACAAGAAAATCAAAGGCCCAATATAAAGCAAAAATGCATTTATATTAAGTGGAAAGACGATCTGCTGTCTAACCCAATCTGTAGACTTATTCAGTCCATTCCACAGCACAATCATAATTCCAAGAGGGTAAAAGAAACAGTATTTTATATGAGACAATAACAGTGTCCCATTTCCTACTTCAAATAGGACACTCTACTGCAATCTATAAGTGAATTTGGCTAGAAGCACCCATAGCAATAGCACATAGCAATCTCTCTAGTCAATTTACAATTAATGAAAAGTGAGAACAATAGTTTATCAAGACTATCCACTATCATGTCAGGTATACAACTGTCTTATGCACATAAAAGCAAGCAGACTCACCATACAACAGGGAAAAAAAATGATAAAAAGGCATGCTATTTATACAGCTTTGCTGTTGCACTTTTTACTTAACCCAAAATAAATAAAAAAAGGAGAATTGTTACCTTTTTGCTGTATTTAAAATCACGTTTGGGAAGAAAATGCAGAGGCGAGTTGAAAGAACAAGGAGCCTTAACCAATAGAAACAACTTATTGGGGCCTAATAAACGACAAGAAAAAATATAGATCTATTATTTTTGCAAAGTTAAAAAGAAATGAGGATCAGCAGGACAAAACTCACTCAATTAACTACCTGAATAGGAACCAGATCCAGCACCCTTTGAGATCAGCGTCCGAATAGCCTGTCAAACAGAAATATTTATAATTCTATTGGAGCCCATCCTTTTCAACCATAAAATATGAACCAAAGCACTGGAAAAAAAATAAACAAGAAATAAAACTAAATTTGCCTCAACCATTCTGTTATCTAAACAAAAACCCGTGTACATTCCAAATTACCATCAAAAGAAAAACCGATAGCATTTCAATAAACCCATCATCCCAAACACAATGTCTAAAATACCCAATGTCTAAAATAGTAAAGAAAAAGGGCAAAGTGACTAAAAAATAAGATACATTTGGCCATGCCATGTATACAGTGAGAGGTGATCCTACACTATTGAGTTGTTTGATGCATTTTTGGGGGGTTGGGGGCTAAATATATTGGCATATTGCTTCATCAACAGTGAAAACAAAAGAATTTCAAAAATTCAAAAGAAATCATAGCAGCAAAGCTTCACTTACGGCAGGTGACAATGGAACTTAAAAGCAGAAAATATTTGCAACTTAAAAGCAGAAAATTAAAAAAATATATACTAAAACCATGTACAGAGATTATATCAATAATGAATCTGCACTAGTTGGAAAACTCATAACAATTTGTTTCTCATCACCTACTACAAGAAAACAGACCTATAATACATATAATATAAACCTGCTGGAGTAAATGATATAACTCCTGGTAAATGTATTTTTTTTTTCCCCCTCTCTTTTAAGACTAAGTTTTTATTCTGGAGTTTGAAGAATTTGTTCAAGATCCACCCGAGCACAGGTTGGTTAGTGGAATCATACCTGAAACGGATATGTTAGAATTCTAGCTTTACAACCCAAACAAGGCATGTGATAAAAGTATATCACATTTTAACTGAGCATTTTCTGTTTTTATTTTTTGAAGCTCATCTTGGGCACATATGAGCCTACATATAACAAGCGACAATTCAAATAATGTTAGCATTTGAGGATAATTAATTTACCAATTTTTCATGTGGCATATCAATCTAATTACCTCCACTGCAACTCAGTTATTTCATGAAGTAACTCTTTTTCCCTATCATGGGATGCTTCAAGCTGCAATCAGACATGAACACTCTTTAGCTGAATTAACATAGCTAAACTAGGTCGAGCCATTCATGTAAAGCATCAGTGCTAGGCTCCAAATTACAAATTAAACAGCTATATCACCAAAATCAAAACACAATCTAATTATACAAATAGATTCTGGAAGCAAACTGATTGCATTTGCATAAGATTATTACGAGTATATAGAGGTTGGTCATGTATGGTATACCAAGGGCTGAATATGAGACACAGGCATGACCAGGGTGGTTAAACCAAACACATCTTAAACACACAGCATCTGGCTGGGAATAAGAAGGAAGAACGAACCTCCTTGAATCCTGTAAAAAATTGACCCCTACAGACTTATCTGCCAGTTTACTAAGTAAACTCCTTAAAAATTGAATTATCAAAAATCGATACTAGATTAATCATGTAAGCATGATAGGACCTGATATGTGGTATTATGGACAATGGCTACGAAATTAAAGAACTGAAAAGATGCAGATACTTGGAGAATGATTTGCAGGGAGTAGTTAGTACAACAAACTTGTCTGCTCACCTTCTTATCATGTAATATTGCCTTACTGCAGTCCTCTTCAGCTTGTTGAAAACTGCACATCCTCAGAACAAATATGAAGACTTTGGCTATAATGCACAGAAATTAATAATATCGAATAATATATTAAAGAACATACCATCCCAGCTTGAAGTACGTCTGAATATCTCATTGTCTCCAACACTCTTTGTGCAGTATTTCCCCATTCTTTTTCAAAGCCCCACTGCCTAAACCTGTAAAGAAAATTGATTTATAAGATAACAAGTTTTAAGGATTTGTTAACGAAATTCAGTATCAACTTTACAACCTAAGCTCGAAATCCTGAAATGGAGTGTCCTTGGCAAGTTCTGATATAGGAACAGCTCAGCTACTAAGTGCCATTTGAAGCTTTAAAGGTGTATCAATGGTACTATTTATCATAGGATTCTGCAAATTTTAAAAAACTCATACAGCATTTAAATCGTAAATGTTATAATGGCAAATTCAACAAGATGTATGGTGCAAACTTCATTAATGGAAATATAAAAGTTATCTCAACATTGAGTGCAAATCTCATATCTTGATACTATCTCCTATAACTTCACTTAATAACACAGCAACCTAGCTAAGCAACAAAGGCTACCCTAACCCCCACCCACCCACACACAAATTGCAAACAAATATGCACTTCACTTAGCACCTAACTAAGACAAAGAATGTGATATCTATTAGCTGCAACCATTAACATGCTGGAGGCACCTTCCCTGCAAAGAGAGAAACACATATCAACTAAAATTTTTATTAATTATCAAAGGAGCAATGTTGATATTGAAATACAAAGATGAAATAATTGCCTCACAATGTTGGGGTGTACTCAGCATTGCATTCGGAATGTTGACATCGCTTTATGATTAAATGTCTCCAACATAATCGGTTTGTAAATTAGGTGAGCCAACTGGTGCATTTGATGTAGGTTGTTCCATGAATTCATGTGAGTTGTCACTGTCAACAGGTTCACCTTGATGAATATGGATAGATGGACATGTGCGCCTTGTGTGTCCAACATCTCTACAGTTGCTGCATCGCCTAATTTTCGCACTGCTTTTACTTGTGCTACCAGGGTCACCTTTAGTCTTTACAATAGCTGGGTCACGAACATTTCTTTTGATTCCAACTCTACTAGGTATCCCTTCTCCATTTGCATTTATGCTTGAATTGTAAAGTTCTTCCATGCGGCATTTCAACCTTGCTATTTCAACCTTCAATTCTTCAAAGCCTTCTTTTGTTCTTGAGCCAAAGAAACACAGCTGACTACAACTGAAAGATAATGCACTAAACCGTGCCATACCTACGACATCCGGAGAAATTTCAGATTCATGTTTGTCAGATAGGTCAGACTTTGCAATTTTCAGCCATCTCTTCATTATACATGACGGTGGAATCTGTTTCAAATGTTCAGCCTTCATAATAGCAAATAAGTGTGCACAAGGATATCCATACGATTCAAATAGCAAACATGAGCACTTCATATGTTGATCTTTTGGATAATACACAACTTCCCACTTTGAGTCTGGACATTCATATTGAGTTAAGGTATAGGTATGATAACCTTCACTCTCTGTGCTATCAAGCACAATGAATGTTTGTTCATTCATTATTTCTTCCTGAACCCTACTAAACATCTCCCTTGTCAATATATTAGCAGCATGCTTCTCAATTTTAACTAACTTAGTAATCAGAACAGGTTCAGTATAATTTGAACTAAAATCTGCCCCCATCTCATTGTGTCTAATACGTGTAAGTGCTCTGTCAACTTGTTGGAATAACTGATAAAGCCTAGTCTTTCTATTCACGTATCTATTGAAGAATGCATTCATTGCTTCACAACGTTGTGTACTCCTGCACCCGGAAAAAAAATGACCTCTCATGTAAGCTTCTGCCCATTTCTTTTTTTTAGCATACATTTCATGCAACCATTCATGGTTATGTAAATTGTGTTTGTCAACCATTTTCTTCCACATGTCTTCAAATTCATCTGGTGTAACATACCGTACCATACACGTGATAAAACTTTCATATGCTTCCGTATTGGGTAGATTTGCAAAAGCATTTCTATCAAGATGCCACACACATAATCGGTGTCGAGACTCTGGAAAAACACTTCTAATAGCTGCACTCATTGCTTTGTCCCCATCAGTCACAACCGAAATAGGAGTCTTATTGTTCATTGCTATAAGAAAATTTTGCAACACCCAAATATATGTGTCAACAGTCTCATCAACCAATACTGCACAACCAAAAACTGTGGTCTGTCGGTGGTGGTTGACTCCTACCAATATAACTAGGGGCTTTTTGTAAACATTTGTTTTGTATGTTGTATCAAATGCCAGTACATCTCCAAAACATTCATAATCTAACCGACTTTGAGAATCTGTCCAAAACAGATTGGCCAAACGGCTTTCTTTATCAACAGTGTATCGGTAAAAAAATGACGACTCCATATCTGCCTTGGCTTGTAAATATGCCAAAGCACATTCAGCATCACCATCACGCATATTAGAATTTCGATCTGCCACTACATGGTTGTAGAGGTCTTTTGGAATGAACCCTACATTCTCATATCCTCCAGCTTGTTGGATCAAATTGTCCATGATTTGATTTGATTTGATCCCAACATTATGCAATGCTATAATGTAAGCTTTATCAGAATCCTTAATATGCCTGTGTGAACGAAGAAATTGAGTCTCTAATTGAGCAACTAAATCGTGATTATGCTCCTTTTTAAACTCTCCTACCACCCATTCATTTGACCTTCTATCAAACCTAATACGAAAAGCTGCCTTGCAACCGGTTCTAGTTATTGGTCTTGCCTCTCGCTTGCAATTTAAGTTATCCTCCTTTCTTGCTGTTCGAAATCCTTCTTTTGCACAAACCCATCTCCTAGACGTCACAATGTTATTTTTGTTGCGTTTTATCTCATCTTTGCGAATACTGAACCCAACCAACTTCGCATATGTGTTATAAAATTGTCCACCATCATCTAGGGAGCTAAATCTCAAACTAGTTATTTCTGCATCTGACAAGTGATCTATTCCTTTGTCAAGAATAGTGCTCCAGTGTTTTTGCACATTTTGTGTAGCATCACCACTGCCTAGTTGTCCTATGATACATTCATTATCTATAATATTATTAACATCCTCGCCAGCATCATCATTCACATCATTGAACACAACCTTCCCACTGTTCTCTGTATTATGATCCATGTGGATTGTGGACCAATATATTATTCCTAAAAATAGATATACACTTATCAAAAAAATAAATAAATAAATAAAAAAAGGGTAACACAATCATTTTCATGAAAAATAATCTAGTGCAGGGGTGGACTCAAAATAGTAAAAAAAAATTTTACCAGCTACTAACATCCAAGAATGTACTACAAGGTGATACTCATAACAATAGATCAACACTATTTTTTCACAATGAACAAACTTACTTATTCATAATTTAGGAAAAAACTTGACCACTGTCTAAATTTGCCTTACATACTTAACGAACACTACAACATAGATAATCATAGAAGTTTCATGGTTTAAGTATATACAATCATCATAGTTTTCTCACCTGCTAGTGACCGGAAGGAGCAATCGAAGAATTAAAACCTGCTGGGTTGTGTTCCTAGCAAACCTGCGAAACCAAAAGGGAACCAAAAATTAAAAACAATCAAGCAATAAAGGGACCAAACGGAAATTTTAGATATATATAATAAAAAATATATAAACCAGATGGAAAAAGCAATGAAAAAAAGGGATGTACCGAAATTTAGAGGCAATAAACGGCAGTGTTCGCGAACAAAGAGAGATGCAGAGAGAGATAGAGGAAATTGTATCTTTTATCATCGACATCGAAGGGAAGATGATATGCGGCTACCGAACTGAGAAAACTGCGGAATAGACAACACTTTAGAGCTCCGTGGGCTTGTGGGATTCTTAGAGCTCCGTGGGCTTGTGGGATCCTTAGAGTTGCGTGGGTTCTAACCGACTTTGCTGGCTTGCAAAAATTTTGAAATACAACCTAAGTTTTTTTCGCGGCAATTTCAATATAAAAAGTTCATAGAGAGAGAGAGAGAGAGATAGAGAGAGAGAGAGAGGTGAAAACTGAAAAGAGGGAAAGGAAAGAATTGTTGGTCAGAGGAGCTGAATTTACAAGAAATGAGGGAAAGAGTTATTTTCAATCTCTAATGTAATTTTGAGGGAAAGAGTTATTTTCAAGGGCATTATAGTCTTTTTCAATGTTCTAATGTAATTTTGATCATTTTGTAGGTTGTAATGGCATTATTTTATTTTTAAATGTTAGAGGGAATTGAAGGAGTTTTGGTGGGTTGGGTTGGGTCATGATTTTTTTTTTTAACAATACGTTGGGTTTGGTTTGGGTCATGAAATTTACAAACCTATCTAACCTGACCCGACCCACTTATATTTAATATATTTTTAATATATAATTTTGATTTTTTTTTTTTTGGTTTGCCTTTCTTCATAAATAAACCCTATACATTACACTATTAAGGCATGGAAGAATGCATATGTGGTTGTATTTGGACCCTACACTTGGAATTGCTGTGAGCAAAGGAAGAGGAAGTATTGGCTAAAAGATCCTATTCTTGGTTCGTGCCAAAGGTGTGATTACTTTGGAAAGGAAGTGATATGCATCTGACATGGTATTATAATACTCACAAAAAATGAGATAGTGTTGGCGTAATCTCTATTCTCTAGTCAACTTTCCATATCACAGCTAGGGAAAGGTCCAAAATAGAGAAATGATGACTTGACACCTATCTTTGTATTTAGCCATATTTCTCAAATTAAATGTTAGAGGGAATTGAAGGAGTTTTGGTGGGTTGGGTTGGGTCATGATTTTTTTTTTAACAATACGTTGGGTTTGGTTTGGGTCATGAAATTTACAAACCTATCTAACCTGACCCGACCCACTTATATTTAATATATTTTTAATATATAATTTTGATTTTTTTTTTTTTGGTTTGCCTTTCTTCATAAATAAACCCTATACATTACACTATTAAGGCATGGAAGAATGCATATGTGGTTGTATTTGGACCCTACACTTGGAATTGCTGTGAGCAAAGGAAGAGGAAGTATTGGCTAAAAGATCCTATTCTTGGTTCGTGCCAAAGGTGTGATTACTTTGGAAAGGAAGTGATATGCATCTGACATGGTATTATAATACTCACAAAAAATGAGATAGTGTTGGCGTAATCTCTATTCTCTAGTCAACTTTCCATATCACAGCTAGGGAAAGGTCCAAAATAGAGAAATGATGACTTGACACCTATCTTTGTATTTAGCCATATTTCTCAAATTATAAGAGGAACATTCAGCTATATTTTAGGATAAGAACCCAAGTAAATATTTGAAGAAGAGAGTATAAAGTTGATAAGATAGGAAGGTAGAAAATATGGTCTCTCTTTAAGGAAAAACACCATTATTGTACAAGATTAACCTCTTTTCCCCACTTTCTTCTTCTCTAACATGTGTCATGTCAAAGCTAGCATCTTTGTCACTTAGAAGTTTTTCAATGTAATTGTACTGTTAGATAACTTATTTTATTCCTTTATATGAGCTCAAATCTAATTTGCACGTACAAAACTTGCTTTTAATTGTAGTAGTGTTGTTCTAATACTCAACTTAATAATAATGAAAAGAGAAATAGTCCAACCCATGGGTCCAACCGACCCAACCCGATCCACGTGGGTTGGGTTGAATTGAACCCGTATGATGGGTTGGGTTGGATTTTTTTTTTAGCCCACCATGGTGGGTTGGGTTGAACAACTTCTCAACTCGACCCATGCACACCTTTAACTAAGGGTATCTCGATCTTTGTTAAGTTTCTAAGGGTATTTTTAGATATTCTCTATATATAGGGGCCACACTGGCTCATTTTCTTTTGTAAGGGTATTATGGTGATTTTCTTTTCTAAGGGTAGTTTGGTCATATTTTAGTTTCGTGGTTATTTTAGTATTTTTTTATATTTTATGGTAATTTTAGTCATTTTTTAAGTTTCAAGGATATTTGGTCAGTTTTGTTTATTTTAAGGGTGTTTTGTACATTTCTTAGTTTTCATGGTTATTTTAGTTATATTTGGGTTTTTTTTTTTTGGTAAGTAGTTTTTTTTTTAATTTTAGTTTTAGTCTTATTTTGTCATTTTTTATGTTCTAAGGGCATTTTGGTCATTTTTTAAGTTTTATCGATATTACGATAATTGGTGAGAAAAAAAAAAAGGGAACCTTTGAATGTGACAAAAATACCCCCAAAGCTGAGAAAAGTACGGTCAAATGTGATGTTGGTACTGCCTAATGTGACAATAGAACCATCATTTGCGAGAAAAGAAAAATTGAATCACCAAACTTGACAAAAGTATAGTCACATGTGATTTTTGGTACTGCACAATTTGATGTTGGTACCATTAAATGTCAAAAATAATATGAGTACCATCGAACGTAGCAAAAGTACCATTCTGTCTATTTTGGCACACTTAATAAAAATGAGAAAAGATAAGTTTGGCTGAGGGTACCTATTCCAAATCATAATTTAAATTTATATAGATGACAAAAAGTAATATGATAATTTAATTGTTTAATTTACTGATTTGTGGTATCTGCCAAAGGCCTAGTAACTGAATTGATATTTCCTTATGCACAAAGTATTTGGGGGTCTAAGGGGGAAGGGTTCGAGTTGTAGGTTAGCAGCATGTTTTAATGGGTCCAACCGACCCAACTCGATCCACGTGGGTTGGGTTGGGTTGAGTTGAATCCGTATGATGGGTTGGGTTGGATTTTTTTTAACCCACCATGGTGGGTTAGGTTGAAAAAACTTCTCAACCCGTCCCATGCACATCCCTAGGTAAGGGTATCTTGGTCTTTGTTAAGTTTCTAAGGGTATTTTTAGATATTCTCTATATATAGGGGCCACACTGCCTCATTTTCCTTTGTAAGGGTATTATGGTCATTTTCTTTTCTAAGGGTAGTTTGGTCATATTTTAGTTTCGTGGTTAGTCTAGTAATTTTATGAGATTTGTTTGTTTAAAGGGTGTCTTGCATAATAAGTGTTGGAATTGCACTTCATCTCCAGGTATATTTTATTAAAGATTGTGTCTTGAGTAATAAGTGTAAGTGATTTGGTTGTTTTTTCTGCAGATTAGTGTTTGGATCTTGGTGGGAATCTGATACCTGTTGGCTATATACAGTATGTTTCAAACCACCCTAGTGATTTAAACTTTGAATCTACACTGTTATGTGGTATCTAATTGTTTGAATGGGCTGGAATTAGTCGCTAGCTATGATTGGATAACAATTTGATCATGAAATTTGTGGAGCAGTTGTTAATGTCAGAGCTAGGCAGGAAAAAATATCTCTATAGATGAAGAATGCTGCAAATGATGCTGCATAGGGAACTGGCATGTTTTGATCACATGTACTCTTTTGGACCCACTAGAATACATGTGAGATCTTTTGTTGCTAAAGATCTCACATTGATTCTTTTTCTAGTGAGATCTTTTTCTATTCTAATTTCTTTAAGGCACATGAGTTAATAATATCTCATTTCTTTTTACTCTAATTTCGTAAAGGAATATGAGTAAATCATAAATCTCATGGAAAGGCATGTGTAACAATTCATCATATTTTCATATTTGTTTCGCCACTGAGTTGATTCTAACGCTCCACATTTTATACTGTTTGATTTGTCGTAAAATTGTTGGTCAACCGTAAAATGTTTTCAAACAATTGTAAAATCAAAGGCAAAAACACGTAAAATATTTTACACTGGAATTGCTCTCTCAAGTCTCAACCAGAAGGCCTCAACCCTCTTTAACTACTTCACAATCTTAACCATCTCGCACCAACGCCACCAACCTTCATCACTCTCTCTTCCTCGCACAAACCCCTATCCTCTCTCTTCTCTTCTCTCACGCACAATCCCTTGGGAACCTACTATCGAGCAGCGTTCTTGGGTTTTTGGTGGCTGCTGCTACAATCTCATCGTCACTGGGCTTGCTGGGTTATAGATTTTTAGATCAAGCTCTAGGATCATGGGTTTTCCTTTTGGGTTTCAGTTCTTTCCCATCAGGGTTCGTGGGTTTTTTTTTGGCTTTTTGATCTAGATTTTTGGGTAGTTGATGGTTATGTTTTGGGTGGTTGTTGGCTTCTGCACCTGCGCTTGCATTTGGTGGGTTTTGAGAACTGGCAAATTTTTTTCATTTTACAGCAACACAAATACTAAAAACTGATTTCCACGGCAAATATTTTACATCTAAAAACGTTTTACATACAGCAAAATGGATGTTTTTATGTTGCATAAGGGCCAAAGCGCCATTTTGCTTTATTGAGACACTGAGTTCATTCCACTTTGCCATGCACGGCAAGTTTCACTCAATGATCTTTGACACCAAAGAAAAACAATTTCAACAATGAAATGGTTTTGAGGCAATATAAAAATCCCTACACAAAGATTTGACACTGAGCTACGCATTTTAAGTGAGAGATTAACACCACTGACATTATAAAGACCACAATGTTCTTGCTTAGCATGAATTGATGAACCAACCATTCAATTTTCTTATGTTAAGGAAATCATAATTCATGATATAATGAGACAAGGTATTTAAAACATATTCATAAAGCCAATTCATAGTATCATATGGTGTAAGCGTCATTGCTTATTGTTCAATTCGAACAAACCCCATAAAGCACAGCCTTAGAACCAAGAGCAGAGAATTATGAGGAGAAAAGAACTATTTGTAAAGGATAGCCTTCACATGAAGTAGCTGAGAGCCTTTTTTCTTCTAGAACCCCCTTCACCATAGAGTTCATTCCATTGTAAAAGCTCAGTCATGTTCACAGACTCGGAAGAGACACTTGCACATACCTATATCCACATAAAAAGTACAGTACATATTAAAAAAAGGCTATTAAAACAAGCAAAGGAAAATATTGTATTAATTGATATTTAAGATTTGCTTTACCCGTTCATGAGCATATTTAAATTCATCCATGTTTAAAGGCCATATATCAGCACTGCCACTCAAAGCTGGGGCAGATCTACCTTCTGCTAAAGCTGCTTCGCGATCCTGTAAGTTTAACATATTGGATCAGAAAAGCTTTGCATCTAGACAAAGAGCACCTGCATAAGATGGTTATGCATCTGGGGGAACAGGTACATGTTTTTCAGTTTTTCACTTCCATGCTTTGCTTCACCTCAATTCTAAGTTTTATTTAATACCACAATCTAAGGGAACAGGAAAGTTAAAAAAGTGAAGCCAGTACGTGTTGAACACAATACCACAATCTCACACCATTCTTAAGAGGGGAGATTGTTCTATTTGAAATTGAGCTCATTGGCAAGAAAAGGTTGATGTATACAATGGGTTCAAAAACCAAATATGCCAGAAAGGAGCACACTACTGGACATTTCGTATATACTAATTTTTAAGCTCTCATTCCAAAGCAAGTGAAAAGATTTTGTATCCAAAAACAATGGGTTGCAATTGACAATTTGAAGGTTGTCATATTCACTGGCATTTTGATCAGCAAACTCATGATATTAGTAAACAGGATTGACAGTAAAAGATTTGGTGCTACCAACCCCAAATAATTTTATAAACATCAAAAATGACAGTGATGAGAACACTGTTGAGCAAGAATAAATTTCTAAACTGTCTGTTGATTGGATGGAAGAAACAAACCTTTTTTTCCTTTTCCAATATCTCTTTAATTGGACGGTGTGCAGCAATCAATGTGTTGGGCCACTTTGCTCACTCAAGCTCTTTTATAATACATTAGTAAGATAAGAAAGATAGAAAGACAGATGATTTATGAGGACATTAACAAGATAAAGGAGAAAGGAGAAAACATTGATTGATGGGGGAGTTCAAATATTTTCATGGATTCCTCAAAACAGTATTAGTTCAGCACACACAATTTGTTGCTTAGAACGTGGAGTAGATACACATGCACTTTTCTTTTACATTGAAAATTTGATCATTAGCCAGTATGGAATTCCTCACTTATATAGTTGGTAACTACCATTACACAATTCATAGTTTTCAATCTTGTTTTTTTTAACCCAAATGCATTTCTCAATAAACAAACAAGTTTGAGACATCATGAAAGAAAACATCACTCACCACCAGGTAGCATCTAAAGCAGGATAATTTGGAAGAAATTTCTCAATTTTGGGCAAAAAATTCAGAAGATCATTCTCAGCCTTCTCAGGTTTAGCAGTGCCATGGAAGATAACCTCCTAAAAAATGCATTTTTCAATTAGTATATGAAACCAAATAGGCAAAGTATAATATTATTAATAGGTTTGTACAACCATGTAAAATTCACAAAAGGCCGAAGAATTTTCCTTGCCTGTACATATGAGTAAAGAATACAATGGCTCTTCCTTGCAGACTAGGGAAAACTGCTCACACATGGGTCCATTCTTATATGCAGCAGGAGCTGTTTTATCTGAAAGAAAAATCGATAAGCACCCGAATTGTTTTCATGAGGTAGATACATCTACACTTTCAGCACATATATGTTATAAGGGAGCATGAATCTAGCACATATTCCATGTGAGTCAAATGCTAACAGTAATTAGTTGGGTGGCTCAGCTGGGTGCAGTTGACTCAAAGGAAAGTCAATAGTACCTTCTGCTTTATTAAATAACAACTACCTTATCAAAGTTCAATAAAAATAATAATAAAACTTATATAACATATTGTACACATTCTTAAATATTATTGTGCCATGGTAACTATGAATATTGGTCACTAACCAGTGTAACAAGAATATAAATATACAATTCTGTCAAAACCCAAAAAAAGAAAAGTTCTTAATAAATTCAACATATATAACTTCAGCTCCATGATACCTTCTCTAAAACTAATATTACTACCAATTAAGTTTGCATAAATTAAATCAACATTAATTTCTTCATATGAATAAGAAACACAACTTTTGAAATTAATCTTCCAATAGCAAGTGGGGAGCATGCTTGGAATGGTAGAAACTTGTAGTTAACTTTTGAACCATATTGCACGAAAACTTACAATCTGGACAACATATGAAAATAAGCTTATGTTCTATTTTAATGATGCTGAATAGCATGGCTGCTTCCTGGTGAAACTATCAGACAACTGGGCTACTAGCCGCTGCCATCGTTCTTGCCTTTGATGCCCCAATGGAGGAGATCATGGTCAATAATGAGTTTTATAAAGTGGTTTATGGTGGTTGTTACTACAATATTGGTGTCAACTCTCGAAGCTGGCTTATTAATAAGCATTTTTAGAATTCAATAAGAATGACCAATCACCAAAACATATAAAAATGTAATGAAAATGCCATCTATTTTAAAATCTTTTTCTTACATTTTCCCCAAGTTTCATTTAAGCATATCATTATCCACAATCAATTTAAACCTAGGGAAACAAAAATCAGTAAACCCCCACTCAGATTTATAGTTATCATTTTTTCAAATCCAAAACAACACATAACATTGAAATTTGAGATTCCATTTTATTCTCTTTCCCAATACATTCCAAACAACCAAACAGAGGATACCAAAATTATGAAACGCATGCAAGATTAAATAACCATAAACAAAACGACCAATCACCAAAACGATTAATACCCATCAAATCCAAACCCCAAACAAACACAAATCCTCACAAAAAATCAATAAAAATGCAAACTTTATCAAATTCTTCTAACAGAACAGAGGGGAAAAAAAAGTCAACTTCGAATGAACAAACCTCACAAATGCCATCATCAAGCAATTTTGGTGAAAAAACGAAGCACAAATCAAAAAAATTTGGGGAAATTTCAAAACAACTCTACAGTACCTGAAATGGTTTCGATCGTTGTTGTGTAAAACCCCTTTCCATGCACCGGCGAAGACAATTAATGGTGAGGTCCTTTCTGAATATGGAGCGAAGTCAAAGAGAGAGGAAAGAGAGCACGGTTGAGAGAGAAAGTGAACGCAGGATAGCAAATAAACAACGGATTTCTTTTGTTTGGCGAGAACAATTCCCTCGCTAGAGCTGGCGAGGAACCGTTCATGGCTTAGGGATCTATTTCTTCTTTTGTGCTCTTGCTTAGGGTTTTGTTTAGTAATCTTCGCTCTAGATAGGTTTTTGTGGATGGTTTGGATGAGAAGAATTTGAGAGACGAAAACGGAGAGAAGTGTAGGCCATAGAAAAACCTAGAGAGAGGAGAAGAAAGTCAGATACTAGAGACTCAAAATTTTGTATCATGTGTAGCACGGTGGTACTGCTTAATGTATAGATAGTACCAATCAACGTGAGAGAAAATTAGACTACAAGTAAATGTGATAAAAGTACAGTGATATGTGAGGCTGGTGCTACACAATGTGAAGATTGTATCGAGGAAAAAAATAAGGGAACATCAAATGTGACAAAAGTACAGTAACATATGATGTTGGTACTACGCAATATGAGGCTGGTACCATAAAATGTGAGAAAAAAAATAAGAGAACTACCGAATGTAACAACAGTACAATCACGTATGATGTTGTACTGTGCCATGTGAGGATAGTACCATCAAATGTGAAAAAAAAAAAATAACCATCAAATGTGACAAAAATACAGTCACATATGATGTTGGTACTGCACAATGTGAGAATGGTACCATCAAATGTGAGAAAAAATAAAGGAACTACCAAATGTGACAAAAGTACAATCACATATGTTGTTGATACTACGCAATATGAGGCTGGTACCATAAAATGTGAAAAAAAAAATAAGAGAACTACCGAATGTGACAATAGTATAATCACGGGTGATGTTGTACTGCGCCATGTGAGGATAGTACCATCAAATGTGAGAAAAAAAAAACCATCAAATGTGACAAAAATACAGTAACATGTGATGTTGGTACTGCACAATGTGAGGATGGTACCATGAAATGTGAGAAAATATAAAGGAACCACTGAATGTTACAAAAGTACAGTCACATGTGATGTTGGTATTGCACAATGTGAGGATGGTACCATCAAATATGAGAAAAAAAATAAGGGAACCACCGAATGTGACAAAAGTACAGTTACATGTGATGTTGGTACTGCACAATGTGAGGATGGTACCATCATATGTGAGGAAAAATAAGGGAACTACCGAATGTGACAAAAGTACAGTTACATGTAATGTTAGTACTACACAATGTGAGGATGGTACCATCAAATGTGGAAAAAAAATAAAGGAACCACCGAATGTGACAAAAGTACAATCAGATGTGATGTTGGTACTGCACAATGTGAGGATGGTACCATCAAATGTGAGAAAAAATAATGAGGGAACCACCAAATGAGACAAAAGTACAGTCACATGTGATGTTGGTACTACACAACGTAAGGATAGTACCATCATATGTGAGAAAAAATAAAAAAACTATCGAATGTGACAAAAGTACAGTTACATATGATGTTAGTACTACATAATGTGACGGTGGTACCATTAAATGTGACATTTTGGTAACCTGTTATAGCAGGTTGCCTACTAGTGGGTACCATACCCCCCAAAAAAAAGGGGGGGTATGCTAGAATTACCCATGTTGTAAATGTTGAAGGAAACACAAAAGGCAAAGGGAGAAATTCTGTGACAGTCATGCGGTTAGGGTTTTATTTTGTGCTTACATAATCTTGCTTCCTTTGCCCGTAAGTTATGGGATCACTATGTGATCGTTGGGCGTTGGCAGTTGGGATTTGCTCTGTTTTTGCCTTTATATTTTTTAATTATTCACTTACTCTCTCATAGATCATTTCTTGATACTTTGATAGAGGATATATAATTCGTTGAACATCATTTTTCCTAGTGTTGTTTGGACTATATGACTTTAATTTTAATATATCATATAATAACTAAGAAAAATCATAAGCTGTCCCCTATTTAATGTTAGAAGTATTAAACCCTCAATTTTGTGATAATAACTTAAATTCTATAATGGACAAATGTACTTCATCTTTATTAAAAGAAAAGAAAAAAAAAAAAAAAAGACTCCATTGATGCTATGCTCACTTGCGTTTTGTCTTCCAAAAACAGCACAAATGACAAATTTTAGGATTTCATTGAAGATTTTTTTTTTTTTTTGGGTGATTATTAGATAGTTACATCATAGATGGACTAATTTTAAAGAAACCAACAATTACATTGCTAATTAAAAAAAATTAAAGAAATAACTTTTCCAAAAAATTGGCAATGTGATTACTAATTTCTAGAGAATATATATATATATATATATAAATCAGCAATATTATTGTTATTTTTTTAACTAATTCTTTCCCTATTTTTGAAAAAATATTATTATTTTATTGATAATTATAAAAATAGCACAATGAGAATATTTTTTTTTAAATAGTCTTTTCTAAAATCTTGTTTTAAAAATACGATTCTTAAATATTGAAATATGTGATTTGTAAATACAATTTCATCTAAATTTGTGCTGATGTGGCAGAAGTCGACAGAACAAGTATCCACCTAAAAAGCTAATTTTCAAAACACGACTTTAGTTACACAATTTAAGTGCTAAACAATTTACAATATATCACAATGTGCCTCATGTAGATTGCATAAGACAACTCTTTACAATTTTTATTCCAAAACACAACATTTTATAATAAATTAATCGCTAACCTGTGAGATGCTGAAGTAAAAGGAAAAGCTAAAGTAATCTATAAATGGTTGATTTGCTCATCAAGAAATAATCTAAAAGAAGGACAAAAAAGAAAGGAAAATCTATTTGCTAAGAATTGCAACCATTGTATGATTACCTGGCTTGGCTCAAAGCCAAAATCCAAATTTAATTTTGCAACAATAAAAACATACAACTTCATATTACCTCACTCCACAAATCTAATTTTCGCTCTACTGTATTTTTGGAGATTATGCTCCTAAACATTCAATGTGTCAAGAATTTCAATAAACACTATTGCCGCATCTATCTTTGTTCTAGACATTTAATTTACTCATAAGCCAATGGCAACCAAAATTAGACAATCTTGACCCAAGGAATCTTCTTCTAAAATCTCATGTCTTTCCTTTAAGCCTGCACGTCAAAAGTGATTTCAAGCAAATACTACATTTACACAAAATCTAAGCAACCTAACTCACCTTACATCTTATAATTAAGCTAATAAATTTTTATAATTTCATCTTACAACTATAGCATTTTGCTCATTAAAAGGTCGTACTCAATGCACAAAACTTTTACTCATTAAAATGAGTATGTCTTGCCTTTCGTAGTTGTGTGCTCTTACTATTCAAAAAAAAAAAAAAAAAAAGACCTTAGACTCTCTTGGATTTCGACATGTTATAACGTCGCACATCATCAAACAAAATTAGCATGAGATAATGTTATTTCTATGAAGTGAACAAATCTGAAACAAAATTATTGCGCAAAATTCTAAATAGAACTACAATTCGACCAAGCATCAATAATTGCATGAATTAAAAATAAAATATTCAAAAGCAGAATTGAAAGCTTTTTGTCATATAAACAAAATCAAAAATTCTCTTTTTAAAAAGCTTGCATTTCCTACATTTTTTTTTTACAATAATTGAAAGAATCAAAAGGAAAAAAAATTGTGAGAGACCACACTTCTTGGAGGGGTTCTCTCAAAAAGAGATTTAGATGCTTTGGGCACCTCTCTTTTGGGTAATTGTGTAGAGCCGCCACTTATTTTTCATACAAAAAAAAAAAAGAATAAAAATAAAATACAATTACATGTCCAAAAATACCTCAAATTCATTAATTGACTATACAATTATATCTTGGTAGAATAACTTTACAAGGCTTTGGTCCTAATACAATCTATGTAAAAATTACAAAGCTTTGATCCTATTTACAATCTACCATAATAAAAGATAAAACATTAGTCTACTATCCAAAAACCTAAGTTCGGGGGTAAGGTTATAGAATGGGAAGATGTTAAGCATCCATTCCACCCAAACAGACTCTGGTCTTCTAGACTCTAATAATTATTATATACCATTTTGTATGAAATTGAATGATATTATAGTACATGTAACAAACACTTACTTGACTAAAATTATTTTAAATAAATTCGTCTTATAAATATGCCCTATTCTCAAAGAAAAATCAGATCTGTTTTGTAAGGGATAAAAAATGGGATTTGGTTAATAAAAATTAAAACTGTTTTGTAAAGAATAAAAAAATGGGATTTGGTTAATGAAAATCAGATTTGCTTTGTAAGGAATAAAAAAAAGGGATTTGGTTAATAAAAATCAAATCTGTTTTGTAAGGAATAAAAAAGAAATGAGATTTTTAAAAGAGGATTCTTATTCATAATTCAAATCTATTATGCATGCATCACATATTTATGGAATGACCAAAAAAAAAAAAAAAACCTTAACCTAACTATTAATTCATTCTTTGAAAATTCAAAATCTGCAGTTTTTTTTTTTTTTTTTTTTTTTTGTATTTAAGAAGAAAACTATTTCAAAAAAAATTTCAAATCTGTATTTAATGATAATACAGATCTATTTTTTGACTAGAAAAAAATTTCAGAAAAAATATTTAGATATGTATTTAATGAAAATAAAAATCTGTTTTTGACTGGAAAGATTTTAGAAAAATTTTCATATCTGTATTTTGTGAAAATACAGATCTGTTTTTGTTTTTATAAAAAAATTGCTGATTAATTGGAGATTTTGAAATTAAAGAAGAATTAAATTACAAACATGTTAAAGAAAATTCCAACTAAACATATAAACATGGCATATATGAATTGTGAACAAGATCATAATTAAATCAAACACATATTAACAAAAACCATGCAAGGAACAACACAACATATCAATTAAGAGAAAAGAAAAATAAGCACAAGAGTGAAATTAAATTCCTACTTGCATGAGCATACCCTTCAAACGGAAGAATATTTTAGAATCATAGAAATTTTCACTTCTTTGAGGTCTAAAATAGTTTACTTACAAAAACGAAATTCTTAAAGCCAAGGCTTCCAGAACGTCTTTAACACAAGGGGAGCAGAGAAGTCAGAAAAATAAGTGCCTTGACTTTTTGATCTTTTTCCTCTATTTATAGAGGTTGAGATGCTTGAAAAATAAGCTCAATAAGATCATATATGAATTGGAACGCGTCCTTATCTTTAAAAATTTGAAAAAAAGATAGGTTTTATCTTAATCAGGAGGTTCCTGTGCCAGGCCACGCATTTGAGCCAATCGGCACTTGGGAAGTGCCGATCAACACATGGTAACTGCCGATCAAGACTCCAAGAGTTCTGACTGGCCTTCTTGGGTGCCAAGCCCCCTTTTCAATTTTGGTTTGATTTGGACTCTTTTTTGAGGAAATTTGAGTCGAGAATTGCACCTAGATGCGTTTTTAATTCATATTTAAAAAATTAATCCCTTTTTCTTGATATTCAAGTCCTTAAAGTAATAATTATCTGATAGATAAATATTTTAAAAAGACTTAATTATCAACAATTTCTTTGTTACTTGATTATCCATTTTATTCTCATGCAAGTAGGCTTATTTTTGACAAAAACGAACAACTAATCACAGAATTATTTAATTAATTTTAATCATTCAACCAATTAGAATTAATTTAAATTAATTACACATGGTCGGTTGCACCCAAACAAAATGCATGCGGACCGTGAAAACTTGATCATATGATATCTTTCTATCTGACGGTCCGATTTAGGAATTGGACATACCGTCGTGACTGTTAGAATCTCAAGATCTTTTTATGATATGCAATGAATGAATTAATGCATATAATGCAACTCTAAATTTTAGGTATATGAATGGTTCTAACCATCATCCAAAATTAAATTATGGGTGCAAAATCGAGTGTTAACAGAATGCCCCTTATTAACAGAGCTTGCAAAGCGAATGTCAATGTAAAACAAAGACACTGATTTTAGTAGCCACGATTTAATAGAGGTTGACTTTTCCAAGATTACCTAGCCCTAGAACCTAAAACCTTGAAACATAGAACTAGTGTTTTGTTGTTTTGAAAAATGAGAACTGTGAATGCTTGACCTACTTAAGAATTGATAAACCTGAACTAAATCTTGAAATCTAAGGTGACTGAAAGGCTTCTTTATCTAAGTCTGAATCTGGGGCTACCAAGAGGCTTCTCTATATTGATCTAAATTTGAGGTGACTGAGAGGCTTCTCTCTCTCAATTTGAACCTGGGGCAATCAAGAGGCTTCTCTATCTTGATATGAATCTGAGGTGACTGAGAGGCTTCTCTATCTCAATTTGAATCTGGCGCGATTGAGAGGTTGCTCTATCGTAATCTGAATCTGAGGTGACCGAAAGGCTTCTCAATCTCGGTTTAAATCTGGGGTGACCAAAAGGGTTCTCTATCTTGATCTGAATCTGAGGTGACCGAGAGGCTTCTCTATCTCGGTTTGAATTTGGGGCAATTGAGAGGCTTCTCTATCTCAATCTGAATCTGAGGTGACCAAGAGGCTTCTCTATCTCGGTTTGAATCTGAGGTTATCGAGAGACTTCTCTATCTTGATCTGAATCTGAGGTGACTAAGAGGCTTCTCTATCTTAGTCTGAATCTGGGGCGACCAAGAGGCTTCTTTATCTTGATTTGAATTTGAGGTGACCGAGAGGCTTCTCTATCTTGGTTTGAATCTGGGGCGATTAGGAGGCTTCTCTATCTCAATCTAAATCTAAGGTGATTGAGAGGCTTCTCTATCTCGGTCTGAATCTGGGGCGACCAAGAGGCTTCTCTATCTTGATCTGAATCCAAGGTGACCGAGAGGCTTCTCTATCTTGGTTTGAATCTAGGCTTTGCCTGCAAAAGACCAAAATTTGGGATTAGATTTTAAATGATTAGTGCTTTATTGTTTCATCATTTTGTGATGTGTGATTTCTCTTCTTTTCCTTCCCTTTTTTTTCTTAGACTTGAATTTCTTCTTTAAAAGGGAAAACCATTGATTTTTTTTTTTTAAGTCCTTTGAAAATTTTCCATCATCATTTTTTTGAAATTTGAAATATTCTTTGAAAAGTGATACCATTTGTTCTTAATCATCCTTGAAAATTTTTTTTTTCTTCCTTCAAAAATTGAAATTTTCTTGAAATTAATACCATCTATCTTTGGAAATCTTTGAATTTTTTTTTTTTTTTGCTTTTTTCATCCATTCATCATTTAAAAAAAAAAACACAAAACAAAAAACAAATTTTTTTAATGGGTGAGTTGACCGAGCCAACTCAGTCAAACATGAGTTAACTCAGCAACTCATGTGAGTCTTAAAGAAAAGAAATTATAAGGTCTACATAGTGGACAAGTGACATGGTCTACCATTCCATTAAAAAACTCACACCTGTTTAAAATCGCTAAGTTGGAAATTTTTTTAAAACACTGACTCAGCAATTTTAAACAAGTGGAAATTTTTTAATGGAATGGTGGACAGATGACGTGGTCCACCAGAGGACTGAATAATTTCTCCTTAAAGAGGGGGGGCTGAATTTTTGGCCCCCTTTTTTTTTTTTTTTTAATGTTTGTCTTCATTTTTTTTTTTACTTCTTCTTCTTCACTCCCTCTTCTTCCTCCATTGTCACTATTCACAAGCTTCTTCCTTTTACATTTTCTTCATATCCACACCATTTCTTGCTTAGAAAATCACTTCTCTAGGCTTCTAAACTTGATTTCATCCATTTCTCAAAATTTCTTTTCAGATCTTTGAGTTCTTGACCATCTTTGCAAAAAACCCATTTTTTGAAACCCATCTTCAAACCTCCATTTTTGCATTTTCATGGCATCTCCTCATGGGCCATCTTTTCTTACTTTCAATGGGAAGAAATATCATCCATCCCTAGAATGGAATAAGGAAGAGAGGCTCCTTCAAGACCCTAAAACCCATGCTCCACACTCATCCAAAAAGGACTTCAAGTTGAGCTCATTTTTTGTTTCATTGTTGTCAAATTTGTTGCTTTCATGTTTTGTTTAAAGCTTTATGGTGGGACATTGTCATTTTGTTGTTGCTTGTTATTGTGGGAATTTTGAACATTGTATGATTTGGTTGGAAATCATTGTGTGGTCATATTGTTCTCTTTTGTTTTGGGGAATTTTTGAATTGTTGAATTGTTTGCTATTGTGAAATTTGGACAACGTTGAATCGTTGATGATTCATGAAGCCTTGCATTGTATGTATCTTGTGGTATTGTTTGATGAATCTTGACTTGATTTATGTGGATATTAAAATCTTGAGAATTTGACATGTAGGCATGGTCAAGTAAACTCAATTTTGTTGAGTGTGAAAATTTTGTTGGAATGTGTAGGTCTTATTTCATGAGCATGGAAATTTTTTTAGGTATGGGTATGGAAAATTTTTGTGGGTAAAAATTTTTGGTGTTGTTATGAATTTTTTTATGTTGGGCATGAAAATTTTTTGTTGGACATGGAATTTTGTTTTGTTAGGCAAGGAATTTTTTTTGTGTTGGCATGGGATTTTTTGTTGGACATGAAAATTTTTTTGTGTTGCCATGGGATTTTTTTTTTTTTTTTTGGTATTGGCATGGAATTTTTTTCGTGAATATGCTTGAGCCATTGTTGAATGAACTTATGGAGATGAAGGATTTTTCGGTTGATAGGGGGTATTGTTGGGATGTCATTGGATTTGAATTTATGGAATGGCCTATGGGGTTTGGCTTAAATTTTTAGGGGCATTATTTTATTTGTTGGGATTTTGGAATGAGTATTTTGGGACATGGCGTTTTGTGAACATCTTAGTGATTGGCTAAACTTTTTGTTTTGTAGAGCCTCAAGAGTCAAGGTAGTCTCCAGATGTTGAAGGGCAGGTGGGAGGTGTTATCCCGGACATAAAGAATATTATTAATAAAGTCGGCTTCTAGACCTTTTTTTGAGCTCTGTTGGACCATGATACTAATGAGTATAAGGACCTCTAAATGCTTCTTGCCTTGTCAGAGCAATTCTGGGACACTACTTGTACTTTTCATTTTCCTAGTATTGGTGAGGTGATGCTGACACTCCATGACTTCTCAGCCGTTACTGGCTTAGAATTGGGTGGTGAAAGATTTAAAGTTAATGATTCCATCACCTCAGCAGAAATTAGAGGTCTTCTGGGTGTGATGCCTCCAAAAATCAGGAGTAAGAATGTACCCTTGATGTGGTTGTACTCCGATATTGACAATTGTAAGACTATAGCAACCGGCACTCGCGTGTTCATGCTTTTCTTCGTTGGAACTCTCTTATGTCCAAACTTGGAGAGCACTGAGTTTATGTTATTTATGGAGTCTGAGGGATATTGGCCAGATAAAAATTATGATTGGGGTGGCATGGCTTATGCAACCCTTTTGCACTTCATGACTCAGCTTTCTCAGCACAGCCTTTCAAGCTAAAGAGGTGCACCATTTGTTTGGTAGGTGAGGTTTTGAATTCTTGGTTATGTGTGTTTTGTAAAGGTAATTTGTGTTGTCATGCTGTTGATAATGTGTGTTGCTTTTCTCAGGTCCGGATGTATGAATATTTTGGGGTTAGTCCACAAGTTTTAGAAGATGTTGGTGATATATATCCAAGCTTTCTTCGTTGGCCACCTATGTATCGTCTGTCAATGCCTCCTACGTGTTCTTTGCAAGCTTGGTGTATGGTGATTGATAACTTGACTGCCGATGATGTGAGTTTTTTTTTTTAGGGGTTTTTGTGTTCTTTCAGCACTAAATCTTCCAACTTCAAATCTCTAGTTCTTACCTTCTTGCAAAAGCTTTTCTAAATCTCCTTTGGTAACCTTGAATGTGATACAAGGCCTTGAGTCTCTTCTCATCCATTTGCATAATTGGTCATACCTATTCTTCAACCAGTCTACTTCTAGGATTTCACTCTCTAGTATTGTTCTCAATGAACAAACACCCATTTCAATGGGAAGGACTACTTACATCCTATACATTAATGAATAGGAATGGCTCCAGTAGAGGACCGAATTGATGTCCTATACCCCCAAAGTGCACAGGGTAACTGTAGATGCCAGTCCTTGTAGTTCTTCATGCTCTTCTTCAAAATTTGTCCTATGTTCTTGTTTGCAGCCTCAACTATTCCATTGGTCTGAGGACGGTAGGGTGAGGATTTATGGTGCAGAATATTGAACTAACGAAGTAGCTTCTCTATTTCTCCCTTGAAATGCGACCTATTGTCTGAAATAATTTCATGTGGTACCCCATATCTACAAATGATGTTAGTTTGAATAAACTGAGCAACTTTCTTCGAGTTCAAAACCTTGTATAAGGTAGTTTCCACCCATTTAGTGTAATAATCAGTAGCAACAAGTATAAATTCATGGCCATTAGATGTTGTTGGGTGAATCTTCCCAATAATATCTATTCCCCATGTAGAGAACGGCCAGGGTTAAGTCATGGTATGTAGTGGCATAGGTGGCATGTGCTTCAAATCTCCATGGACTTGGCATTGATGGCACTTCCTAACATGAGTTGCGCAGTCGGCTTCCATAATAGTCCAGTAATAACCTTGTCTCATTATCTTTTGTGATAACATGTATGCATTCATATGTGGCCCATTACTTGACTCATGAACCTCTTTGATTATTTGCTGTGCTTCCTAAGCAATCACGCAAAGGAGATGAATTCTGTCATATAATCTTCTATAAAGCCTCTCACCACAAACAATATAATTAGTGGACAACCTTCTGATGGTTAATTGGTCATTCTTGTCTATAGACTTTCGGTATGTCCCATCCTTAAGGTACTGTAAAATGTCTGAGTACCATTCACCTTCCCCATTCATTCCCTCATCTTCTTCTATTGACATACAATAAGCTTGCTCTTCTTTTTGTTCCACCACTATTGGTCGAGCTTCATCTTCTATAGGTTCATCCATCATGGATGCCATTTTTGCTAAAGCATCTACAATCTGATTCTGCATTCTTGGCACATACTGGTACTGAATATTACTAAATTTTAATGCCAACTTCTGAAGACATTCATGATAAGGCATTAGCCTTTTTTCCTTGATCTTCGATCTATTCTAAATATGATAAATTATCAAGGCTACATCACCATATACTTCCAACTCTTTTACTCTAAGACCTAGGGCCGCTTGTAACCCTATAATGCAAGCTTCATATTCAGTGGTATTATTAGTGGCAAGGAAGTTGAGTCTACCAGAGAATGGGATGTGTGTCCTTTTTGGAGAAATTAAAAGAACTCCAATGCCACTTCCATTTTGATTAGTTGCTCCATCAAAATACATCTTCCATGATTCTAACTTTGTCCCCATGATATCCTCATTTGGAAAGTCTCCTTATATTTCTTCAGCTTCTTTAGGTGAACAATGCGCTAAGTGATTAGCAATTGCTCTCCCCTTCATAGACTTCTGAGTCACATACTTAATATCAAATTCTGACAAAAGCGGAACCTATTTAGCTGTCTTCTTATCTTGCACAAGTTTCTCCACAAAATATTTTAGAGGGTCCATTCTTGCAATTAGCAAGACTTTGAAAGCAAGCATGTAATGTCTGAGTTTTCGGGTTGCCCATACAAGTGCTACACATGTTTTCTCAAGTGGTGAATACTTCTCTTCATAAGCCAGCATCTCCTTGCTAATGTAATAAATCTCATACTCTTTCCTAGACTCCTCTAGGTACTGAGCAAGCAAAGCCCCCATTGCTGTATCCATAGTTGTGAGATACAACAATAATGGCTTTTCAGGTACTGGTGAACCAGTATTGGTGGCTTTATCAGATAATCCTTAATCTTTTCAAAAGCTTCTTGGCATTGCTCATTCCATACTGTGGGAACTTCTTTCTTAAGTTTTCGAAAAAGAGGCTCCATGAACAATAGCAAGGCATGTCCTGCTATGTTATCAACCAGGATTTCAATATGAGGTAAGGGAAAATCATCCTTCGGGCTAGCCTTATTAAGATCTTGGAAATCTACACACTTTCTTACCTTCCCATCCTTCTTTGGTATTGGAATCACATTAGCTAACCAATCTGGGTAGTTGACCACCCTCAGAAATCTCGCATTGTACTGTTTCTCAACTTCTTCTTTGATCTTGAGAGTTCACTCTGGCTTCATTCTTCTCAACTTCTGCTTGACCGGTTTCATGGTTGGATTTGTTGGAATACAATGTTGCACTATATCTGTATCAATCCCAAGCATGTCTTTGTATGACCTTGCAAATATCTCCTTGAATTTTATTACAAGTATTTCTAATTCTAAGAATAAAGAATAAGTGATTGTGAATTGTAAGTGTCACTATTTTTTATAAATTTATATTATGTGTGAGTGTGTCTAATATTGATTGTGTGCATTACTTTTTGTTATAATGTTATTTGTATGAATTACGATGTGTGTGAATGGAGAGAGTATCTCATGGGCCAGGCGCAAGAGACATCTCTCTCACAGACAAGTGGACTCCATAGGTGTCTGTGAGAGGGGCGGCTCATGCTCGTGGCGCATACAAAATTCTTTCGTATGGATGTTTGTGTGTACAATATAAATTTATATAATTTAATAATTAAGAAATAGAGATGGTTTGTTACATGTTTGTGTATTGTTATCATGTTATAATAACTTTCTGTCATAAAGTTAGTAAAATTCAAGAAAAAAAAAATTGAAAGTTAGTGATTGTCCATTTGATTGGTTAAGTAGACACTAGTGTATAATTTTATGTATGAATGAGTATGGTCTTGTGTATCAATAATTAATACAAAGCCAATGAGTTTAGTTTAATCATTTAGTTTAAAATATTTTTATAAAAAAAATAACAAATAGATAATAAAAACTGCATAAAAATAAAAATGTTAGATAAATTTAACAAAATAAAATGATTATAGGCTCATAGCTACCCACATTGGCTATAAATACTCATAATAAACTATCATATAACAATTCAAAATTTGAATACTTGTAAAAAGAAATTATAAAATTTCATGTATTAAATTTTTTTTTTTTTTTGTCGATAACTCGATATATTCAAGTTTTTTTTTTTTATTATTATTAAAGTTTTTTAATGATCCCCTAAAAAAAAATTTAGATCCGCCATTGCATAAAATGTCAATGGCAACTAGAAGGGAAGATGAAGTCATGAAACAAGGTACTATTCAGATACCGAAGAGGGTCCTAAAAATAACAGAGTGAGATGATCATGTTACTGCCATGAACTGATTAACAATGTGGATTTCACAGGAGATTGTGAGGTAAACAAAACTCAACACTAGCTGGCACGAAAGGGCTTTTAGCACATGTGAAACACATGAATGCTGTCTTCAGAGCAGGAAACGAAGCTTGCAACTACAAGTGTGTAATTGGGATTGAGAGGATGTGTGAGATTCCAAGATGTCTAGGCATAGATGGGATCTCCATGGATCTAGATCTTTGGCGTGGGATCTGATGTTGATAGCGAATGTGACGATGAAGGTTGATAGAGAACTAGGAATGTGCCCATGAAAACATTTTAAAATTTAAATACAGAGAGAGCAAAAATATGGAGAATCTACGTGATTTGACCACAGTGAAAAGCCCTTAGTAACTACATCTTTGCTATTCAAAATTTTATATGTTAGAAAAAATAAAACATTTTGATACTAATGTTAGAAACAACAAAACATAGCATTGATATCATGTGAAAATAGAAGAACACAAAATAATGTAGAGAGGGACCGGGAATTAATATAATACAACCCAACAAACCATGTCCTAACAAAAAGCTCTCGATGACTACATCTTTATCATAAGCTTTAATACCATCTTAAAAAAAGATCAAATATAACTTTGATAGCATGTTTAAAAAAGACAAAATATAGCTCGAACCTCTAATAGTGTATTACAAAGAAGTAAGATCCCAATCTATATCTCTAAAAGCTGAAACGTAGCATTTATTGTTGTAACGTCCAATTGAGCCACATTATCGCCATGTCACAAAGTTTTTTTTTCTTCCTTTTTTTTTCGGGTTTCCACTTCACACATTCTCTTTAATCAATCTCATTTTCTCTCTCTCAACTTATCATCTTCCTATCAAACAAACGGCTAATCTTTATACTATTATTGACTTCCCCATTGATTCCAAATTGCTTTCATTTCAACCATCAATCCTTCTCTCTCTCTCTCTGACTTATCATCTCCTTATCAAAAAAATGACTTTTCTCCCCATCAAAACATTCAATTGCCTTCCTTTGGATTTAAAACCCACCGATTTAATTTTTTATATATAGATTTTGAAGGTCTATTTGAGGTCACCAAATTACAACTAGAATTAGAAAGTCTATTTGAGGTCAGTGTTTCTTTTTCTTCCCTTGAACTTCTTTTCTTTTTTGCTGCAATTTTTATGGTTTGTAGTTTGTATTGCTTTCTTTCCACCCCACAAGTCACCAAATTACAATTAGAATTGGAAAGTCTATTTGAGGTCAGTTTCTTTTTTTCTTCCCTTCAACTTTTTTACTTTTCTATTGCAATTTTTATGGTTTGCAGTTTGTATTGAATTTTCTATTCTAGGGTTGTAAATACCATTTTTTTTTCTCTTTTTCAATTTTCAATTGATAGTCTATTTCTTTGTATTCATGTTCACAATTTTTCTTTACATAATCGTGTTTTACCCATTAATTTTTTTTGTATCTAAAGATTTGGAATGCATCATTTTGTTTAAGTACATGACCATTTTCCTCCCATTTGTTTATTTTATTTTCTGAATAGCTTTGTAATTTTTTTAATTAAATACTTCATAAATTCTTGCTAATTTTCTCTTAATCTCATCTAAATTTGTGCTAATTTTTAACTTCTTAAGATAACTTGGAAGAGAAAACAAAATATTATGATTGATAGGTATGGACCGTAAGATCCTCCTTTTCTTTGTATTTGGGATTATAACTTAGCTTTATATGATTATTTTCATTATTTTTTTGAAAAATTACGATGTAAATGTTTGTACTGGATTTTCTTTTCTAGGGTTGTAAATACCATGTTTCCTTTTTTTCTTTTTTTAATTTTCAGTTGATAGTTTATTTCTTTGTATTCATGTTTACATTTTTCTTTACATAATTGCAATTTACCCATTAAAATTGTTTGTGTCTAAATAATTGGAATGTGTTTTATTGATTTAGTATATGATCATTTGCCTCCCATTTGTTTATTTTATTTTCTAAATGGCTTTCTAATTTTTAAATTAAATACTACATAAATTCTTGTTAATGTTCTTTTAATCTCATCTAAATCTATGCTAATTTCTAACTTCTTAGTTCTTAGGATAACTTGGAAGAGGAAACAAAATATTATGATCAGTAGGTATGGACCGAGTGGTGTTCTTCTTTTTCTTTGTATTTGGGATTATAATTTAGCTTTATATGGTTATTTTCATATATTTTTTGGCAAATTTTGATATAAATTACTTTATCATAAGTCAGACATCCTAAAGTTATATATATATATATATATATATAAATAAAGATCTAATCTCTAATTCTTACCATTTATCTTCTCAAAAAAAAAAAAAAAAATCTTACAATTTAAAATTTTTAAGGAAATAACTTTTGGACATTTACAATGTTTAACTATTGCATCCATTTTATGACTGTGGACATGCATGCAGTATTGATTTATGTTTTCCATAGTAATACTAATGTTCATTACTTTGGAATTAAAAAAATTCTCTCAATTGAAGCATATACCTCGATGTGATCTCATTCTTAAGAAATCCTGCAACTTATTCAATCATGCTAACCAATATAGATAAACAAATAGAATGATTTTGTACAGTCCTACACGAATTAAATCATATTACCTTAGTTAGCTTAATTAAACTTATCTAATTCTCAAAAGGAAAAAAAAAAAAAAAAAAAAACTTAAACTTATTTCTTATATCTTATTCTGAGTTCAATTTGGCTATGATATGTTGTGCTTCAGTCCATCATACTCCTTAATTATACATAAATATGATAGAAATAATATTTAGATAAATACAACAGTATTTCATTTTTCCATATTCGTAAACTTAGTAACTCTGTTGCTCACAATCTAGCTAAACATGCAAGACATGTTAGAGATTTTTCGATGTAGATGGAGGATGTTTCTCCACACCTTCAAGCTATACTTTTAGCTGATAAGAGCACTCACAGCAGTGGTGCTATATTACTATATTTTAGCTCCTCACATACCAAAATGAAGCTTTAGCAGTAGAGCTAAATCTTTTTTTTTTAGCTCCATTGCTACAGTGCACATCTATAAATAGATGTGCACTGTTCATGAGAGCTAAGAAAAAAAACATTATTTTACTTTGCCTTTGATTAAAATAATACCACCTCTCCTTTTTTTTTTTTTCATTCTTTTATCACCGTGCCTCTCTCTCTCTCATTCACTCTCATCTCATATCTGAAGCTCATCTCTCTCAAGCTTACTCTTTCAACTCCGGTCTCTCAAGGTCAATCTCTCAAGCTCACTCTCTCAACTCCGGTCTCTCTAGCCCAATCTCTGGCACGGGTCGGTGGGTTTCGTGGATGGCGTGATCGGCGATGGCGTGGGTCAGTGGGTCGGCGATGGCGTGATTGGCGATGGCTGGTCTGGTTCGATAGTGGTCTGGGTTTGATTCGGAAAATCTAGTTCGGCGATCGACGATGGCATGGGTCGGTGGGTTTTGTGCCTCTTGGTCTTGTTTCTTCTCTCTCGATCAAGCTCAGATGGTGGGTTTGATGGTGGTCTAGGGTGCTAGTTCCATCGCCGATCTGCTCCACTGTGCTGGTGTTTTTTTTTTTTTTTTTTTTCTGTGGATGTTTTTATTATTATTTTAATGAGTTTTTCCGTGGTTTTATTTTTCCTGCTATGGACCAGTGGTGGTGGTGGTGGTGGTGGTGGTGGTGGTGGTGGTGGTGTCGTGAGGGGCTGTGGGTTGAAGAGAAGGAAGAGAGGGAGAAGACAGAGAAAAGATGAATAGTGAGGAAAAATAATAAATAACATATTGTGGATATATATATTATATTATGATATTTATATTATTTTATTGTGTTGAAACCTAAAATAGATTCACTGCTGTAGCACGTGTGTAGGTAAAATAGATAAAGTGATTTTTTGTGATGCCAAATAGCTATAATTATAGTTCCACTGCTGTAATTTTTTTCTTAATTAAAAGTTATTGATGTTCTTTCTCAAAAAAATAAAAAAATAAATAAATACAATGGGAAATCAAGTAGGAATTTTTCATTTTGTACTTAAGAAAAAAATTCTTAAATGCACTAAAAATTCCACTATTATAATTCTTAAGTAATATGTACTTAAATATTCACTATTAACTCTTTTAGATACGTAACCAATTTTTTTCCCCTAAAGTGAGTATAATTTTCCTCTTAAATTATTCCTAAGAGACATATATTTTTTTGGTAACTAAAAAGTCTTCTTTTTTTTGAGGGGAGGGGGGTGGACGTAACCTAAAAGGCAAGAGTTAAAACAATTAATTTCTACAATTTCCCTTCTGGTATAATTGGGGGAAAAAGTCGTTCCCTACCTATATATTTCTTCTAAAAAAAATAAAAAACCATAAAATTCTCATTTATGAAGGAAAGTCTCAAATTTTTCATAAACTTATAAGGTAGCCCAAAAGTCCCTTATTCAAACTTATTATTATGTTACCACATTGGATTTGATGAGTTTTTTTTTTTTATAAGAACACACACACACATATATATATATATATATATATCATCACATCGACTATGCAATTTACCAGTTATAAATACATTTTCAATTATCAAAACAAAGTCTCTTCCTCTTCCCTAACCTTCACCTCCCTAAACACTTAAGTATTGTATATACCTTTTCCCCTTCCCCTACATAAATTTTATATTTATATATGTTCCCTTTTAATCTCTCTTAAAACCAATAAGCATAGTATTTGTGAAGAAATTTTTTTTTAATTATCACTACATGTTTGTTTTTGATATCTACTATCAAAGGTACCTCTCTCTCTCTCTCTCTCTCTCTCTCTCTCTCTCTCTCATATTTCAATTTCTCTATAATCTTGATCTTCTATTTTTTAAAATTTAGAAAATTTAGAAATTGTGTTTGACTTCATCTTGCTAGGTTCTTTTTCATGATCATTGGTTTATTTGTTGTGAATTGGCCTAAAGTTGAAGACCTGGGAGATATCAAACAAGATATAGTTGCTACATGAAAATTATAGAAATCATGAGTATTAATATATACAAAAACAAATATGGACATATATAAAAAATTATACCATGAATATATTTTCTTTCCCCTACCCCTTTTATGTTATTTATTGATTGACTAAGGTCAACTACAAATTTAGCTTCCTTAGTTTTCACATTTTTCAAATTGTATGGAAATGAAAATAGAAATCAGTATATGTTTTAGAGAAAAAATTTTTTGTAATTGCTGAATCTCATATATGAGTTTAGTGATTATGAAAATATGAATTGTTATAACTTTGTTTAATAGTACTTATGTAATAAAGTGGAAACAAAGTTTGAATAAATTTCTCATTAACTTCTAAAAAAATGCAAAATAATGTTAGCTTTCATATGAAACCTTCAAGATTCATTATGTTCTAATAAAAATTGTATATTTTCCATTTTTTAATTGTGTTATGCTTTGATGCATATCTCATTATATTATAACGTATTGCAAATACTGTCATACATAATAATTGAAAGTAAAATGCAACATGTTTCGTTGCCAAAAAAATATATATTTATACAAAAAATCAAGATATAGACTTCATTACTTGCATAAAATATGTTATATATACTACAATGTAATCACATTATTGTGTGATAAGTTTGGGACTATTACTGATAATTCTCAACTACTATTTTCATTCTTTACTTGGCAAAAAAGAATATGACGTTAAATTTTCCCGCCCACTGCGCTGTTTTGCAACTAGTATATTTATATAGAGGAATAGATTGGGTTCAGTCAGTAACTTAAAACCACAGTAGGCCATAGTATTTTATAAAAATATGGTCTACCAATTTATACAAATATACTATACTAGAATATAATATTATACCAAGAACCAGTTTGTGTGAATGTGTCAAAAATATGATAGCACCTCGACGTAGTACTTCTTTACCACAAGATGTAAAATAATTACAAAACTTCGTCTTTTGTAAATTACACGCTCTTGGTCTCTTCTTTTTCGCTTCATTTGATAAATTGCGGCAGAATCATTGTCAGCTCTAGTTCCAATCTTATTTTACTAAAGCTTCAATGGCAAGGATGGATACAGAGGAAATCCAATCTTCCTCCCCTTTTCACAACTCAGGCACCATGTTGGCCCAACCATTCTTCTAGATTTCACCCGCTTACCAGTAGCAGGCTGCCATGAGCAACAAGCAACATGATGGAGTAGAACTCAGCCATCATTTTGGCTTCCAGATCATCGTTTATCCGACCTTGAAACATTGTTTGAACAATTAATTATCACCTCTTATCTTGTATATCCATAATTTAATCCCCAAATTTAAGCTTTTCAGCTGGATAAATCCCATTGGCTCTACCTCCCTTTCGTGATGAGGATTTCCCACCATTTGCTTTCAATATCTGGCTAGATTTTATATTTGGTACCCCTCCTTTCTCTCTGCCACTTCTGTCATACAAATCCAGAGAAGATCAAAAAGGAAGCCTTTGTAAGATATCTAAGTACTAAGAAATACAATTAATACAACCAATACTAAAAACATTCATTCAAACCTGAGGTGGAACACGAGAAACAGCAAGCCAAAAGCAGCAGTGCCGCTTACAACTGATTTCAGCAGTAGTCTTTTATGGGGCTTGCTCTTTGGTGTTCCCTCACCAACATGCTTGGTACTGTCTGAATTCTCAACTCCCAATGTAGCCGCTTTTCCATCTATTCTGTCATCCTAGGGAACAAGACAACATAAATTGACAAAAACTCACAAAATAACAATGAATGATAATACACAATCTTTCAAAAAGTGATGAAAAGATACCAAAACATAACATTTAAAAGTAAGCTTACTTGGCTGTACACCTTGTCACTCACAAAATAACAATGAATGATAATACACAATCTTTCAAAAAGTGATGAAAATATACCAAAACATAACATTTAAAAGTAAGCTTACTTGGCTGTACACCTTGTCAATTTGTTCTGTACAATAAAAAGGATCCTTCAGGGATGTACACGCTTGATGTCCCTTTTCACCTACATTTTCTGAACTTCCAATTTTTAAGCAGAAATCTTCATCCAATGTTGGTTCACTAGGGTTGGCAAGAATGACAGAATTATGGTGGACAGCAGAGTTATCCACAGTCACCATATCTGACATGCAATTAACTCGGCCTTCTATATCTCCAATTATATCCTGGTTCTGTAAACAACAATCATATTCTATACTACTTAATTTAGAACACTTTTCACTCCCTTCATCAACTACAGTATTGGGTGAAGCATTTGAATCATCATATGTTCTGTCTAAAATATTATTGAGATAAACTCCCTGAGAGTATCCATCTCGCTGGTTCTTGGCATTAGGGTCCAAATTAACCACAATTGAACCAAACATCTTATCATTATGTCCAACAATGGATTTCTGATCCTCGATCCAGAAAGCATCTTGTGAAGCTTTAGCTGGCATATGATGGAGAGTTTTCCCAAGTGAAACATCCTCTGAAACAGATACCAGAGAAGCTCCATGACCAGCATTTTCATTCAATACCATAGCAGTTGCACATTTGCCTTTAAGATCCCATTTATGAAATTCAAGTGGAAAATGAGACTGACTTGGTAGCATGCAATCCACATTCTTCAAAGCATCTGAGTCTATTTGGGACAGTTTGTCTTCATCATATACATCTGAATGCACATGAGACATACAGACACCATTGTCGTATAAAACAACATGATCTGGATGACCAGTCACATTTAATGGACCAGGGTACGGTGGCAAAATCTTGGTAGAGGAGCCTTTATCCTCAAGTTCCATGCAAAAATGTGCCTTTTCAGAATCAGGTGTTAAACTGTCCACCTGGGTCTCATATTTTACAATGTCCTGCGATCTGTGTCCTCTAGCAGTTTTCTTGGTCAAGAAACCAGCCTTTTCATTCTGAAATTCAGGAAATTGGGCAATCTTGGAATCATCATCTGTATCAAATCGATCTTCCGAGTCCAAGTTTAGCACTGCATCTGACACAGAGCTCATGCTGGCAACAGATGATACTTCCACGCCATCAAACATGTCTGCAAGTCTCCTCTTAGGTTCAATTTCAAAAATTCTTGGGGTTGAGTTTGAGCAATGAGAATCAACACTTGAGGATGCATTCAGTAATCTGTCCTCACCATTATACAATACAGGGTCACTGCGGTCAGTTCCATCCAACTGATTAGCAAAATAACGCCATGCTGGAGTATAGTCATTTATAGACTCCTCCATAATGAAAGTGCCATATCCCCGGCTGCAATTATAATAAAGAACATCCATTTCAGAAATTTCATTGCTATCTTTGACTTGACTTCTTATAGGAGAAACTCCATCACTTAAGTGGATCTGTGAATCGATGGAGGACGGAGATGATGAATTATTCAGCTGACGATCACATTCCCCACACTGTGTGCATAGAGATCCCACTGATTTGGTCGTACATGATGATTCCAATTGACATTGTGAATAATCAATCTTTATTCGGTTTTGAATATCTACCTGCAACAAACATTTGGCCCAAGTACCATTTTTAACCATTGAAAATGCCCCCCCACAATTTTCTAAATCAAAATTCATCTGGAATGTCATATCATAAGAGTGCTTAGTAGATGAGCCATCAATGTGAATTACCATATGATTAATTTCAGTGCCATCAGAAACCTCTGAATGCATGTCATAATTTCTTCCGGAGTTGGCAATTGTATGTTTCTACAGCAGAGGCATGAAGCATTAAAAATACAACAGACAGCAAGAATTATTAATAAATAGAAGCTCTAAACACAGTCTAGACTTCATGTTCTTTCTCCTCTAGCACAAGCTGATTGGAAGATGGGAGCAACATTGACATACCTGTCTGAATTTCTCTCTGGAATCTTTATTCTTGTTTTCACTAGCAGAATTCAAAACGCTGAACTTAGGTAGCTCCCAGCTTCTCCTAATGCATCCAACCATATCCGTGGGCATAGCCACCGTATATGTGACAACGTCAAAATCTGGAACCTATCAAGATATTTCTCCACAGTCACTCTCTTAGTAATTCACAGTGGAATAAGATGCAAAACGCATTATGGGAAATATTTTTAACAATAAACTCCTTACACTTAAATGCTTAGACCTCGCTTTCCTAGAGAAGGAACGTATACACATACAAACTTTTCGAGTGTCTCTTTTCTCAACAACGTCTGATGGAGAGAAGAGATCAATGCCAGTCAATCCCAAAATTTTGCAGATCTACAAAGTTTAGAAGCAAATCATTAACCAATGAAGTGGAGTACTCTCAATTAACTGATACGTTTGGGTCATGAGACAACTATATGTATACTTGATCTGAATTAAAAATAATAACAAAGATTTTTTTTTTTTTTTTTCTCATTCCTCACAATCTTGAGTAAATTGATAAATTAGTTCAGTTTCCAGAGACGTTGGGTCACTTCAATAAAAATATAATTAATTGCAGAGATTTTAAAAAATCATTTAACTTTAATTCATTTGTAGTAGCAAATCCAACCAAGAAAACCCTCAAAATATGTTCAAGAAAATTAAGTTCAATGTGCATGCTTGAAATAGATAGCGGAGTTTTTTGTTTAGATAGGTGAGGAGATCATGCCCTATAATAGATTCCCTCACATATTAACATATAAAATAAAAGTAAAATATAATTGTATAAGAATCCAATAAAAAGGAAAGCCAGTGCAATTGTGGAAAATTTTGTGAGAAAGGATATTCCCACATCAACCTGAAGAGACATTCTCACTCTTCTCTTTGTCACAAGAACATTTGTCTTCCTTCTATACTCACCATCTCTTTAGTTGGGCCCATTTGTTGGGAAGCTGACTTGATTTCCTAATAGAAGTTATAAAGTTTTGAAAACGACCAACCAAAACCCAAGCTTTTGTTACTTCAACTCAGTCTGGTATTGCCACTATATGTTTTGGTTCTGGTCATCAAGTAAGGGACTAAATATGTTAGTTCACCCCTAGGATTCACCAGAACCGGTTCAATCCTAATAGAGTTGCACCCCCATGGTTAGGGTGTCTTCTTCACATGCATCTGTCACATGAATAGATTGAATCCACACATGCATCAAAATGGATGGATTTATAGCTATCAAATGTGATCATTCTTACAAAAGCAATGCTGTAGATCCTTAAGTGCTTAACTCACTGGTACTTAATATTTGATTTCATTCTTGTCCTGACCAAGAAATTAGCTTTATTTCTGAGTTCCTGATCCGTATAGTATCAAATTGCCGTATGTCTGGATATATCAAAGTGCACTTGCATATGAGAAGGTCAATCTAGGTGCCAAATTTTGTTCAATTTCAAAATATTGTCATGGATGGCACTATTATCATTTTCTTTGTCTTTTTGCATCTCCCTTAGAGTCAGATAATAATGCTAACATGCATCTCCTTCAGAGTTAGCCCACTGATCTTGAGATACATTAAACAGAGGCATCTCTATCACATTCCATATTATATCTCAATGAACTCTTGACATGGATACCTCTTACGTTTGAAATGTCCTAGTATTAGTAATATGGCTTAAAAAAACATCTAAAGCAAATATACGTAGTTTTACTTATGACTCTCTCCATTCCAGTGTTAGTAACAGGGTGTAGCTGAGAGTCATCCAAAAAAAAAAACTTACTATAGGCCTCCTCATGAATCAAAAATTAATTTGATGTGCAGTTAGGCTCTCTCCCAGGGGGTAAATGCTTAAGATTCAGGTTGTCCACCCCAAATTTGCAAATACAGAATTTTGAAATCAACTTTCTAGTTATGTAGGCTACACTGCCCAACCTATGGGAATATTACATTGTTCCCGCTATACATTGAGATTCAAGGATTGTAAAATCATGAAGGAATGAAAAATTAGAGCAACTTATAGAGCTAAGAAGAATCTTTTTCCCCCCTCAACTTCCTTCTAGTTCTTAAGTCTTCATTTTTACTTCTTTCCTTATTTGAAGTTCTTATTTATTACGAGTTACAATCTGTACTATCATCTGCTATGCCTGCTTCATAAGGGCTGTATGAAAAGCACAATTAATAGTAGCAACGCACCAAAGGGGAGAAGGAGAGAGAGAGAGAGACCAAACTAAGGTTAAATTGTCTCAATACTCAAAACACTCACCATTTCATTTCATTAATCAATTTCCTGAACTTTTTAAAATCATACAACTATTGTTTCAATTTTCCTTCACATTCTTTATAAAATAAATTTTGAATGGACAAAATTGCAAAATAACAGCAAATTAATCTTCCGTGACTGCATTACAAGATGGCAAAGCTTACCTTCAAAAATGAGTCGACATTGGAATAAGGCATATACCTCCCACTGCTCTTCTTAGAAGCAAATGGCTCATTTATATATGCTTTTACATGTCTTAGCTCCCTATGATTTGTCAACAACATCTTCCACACTACTTTTGACACTTCAAACCTATAAAACCAAAAGGAAAAGAAAAAAAAAATGAAGTCTTTAAACAACATATAAATAGTATCTCAAGATAGGCAATAAAACAATTAAAAAGTTATCCATTCATCGGCTATCGGTTATACTTTCAAATCTATATTTACAATAGCTATATTATTTCATAATTCTCTATCTTCACATCCTGGACAACATTATTTGACTACTTCTGCACCAATTTTTCTGAGTTTTCCCGTCTTCTTGGAATTTGGTCTTAATCATATTGTGTTTCACCACAAATTAAAGTTTACGCTTTAATGTCCATTTTCGAATTGATACATAAGAGAGGTAAACAGGACATACAGCAATTCCCCATCAGCAAGTAAATCAGAAACAGTCATCTGTTCCTCCAATCTTATCTGCAAGACTTCCCCAAGCCATATTCTTGTTTGAGTCTATATGAAACCACAAAAGTAAACTATCAACAAAAAGACAACTGCAGTGTTATGAAAAACCACAAGCTATGCATTTTTTATTTTATTTTTAAGTGTGTCATTAGCGATACTAAATTTTTACTAAATTTACAAACACGGTTCAAAAATAATAATAATCAATAACTTTTTTTTTTTTGACTATTTTGTTGAAATGTCACCAATCACATTCATTGCAAAGTAAACCTTTTGCAGTAAAACTGATAGTAATTTTAGCGCGCGTCTTGAACCCACGACCTCACCTATATATCTCAAAAAGGAAACCACAATACATGCACTATTTGAAATGAAAAAAACACACACTATAGTATGGGTTTAGCCCAGAAATGAATATAATTAAACAACAGATTATGCACTTACTAGTTTTAATCCTAATGACTGTAACTAGTGTATATATCCGAACCACACCAATCTTTACGATTTACAAAGCAACAGTTAACAAAATCTTTTAAATCAATATCAATATCATCATCCATCTACCATTCTTTTTGTTTGGTTTAAAAATAACTATTTTGAAGAAAGTAAATTTAAAAGCTGATTCAAGACAAGTAGTTGTTGACTCGTATTGTATGTATAACATAAACCTCCATTAATAAATAAATAAACAAACAAATATGAATATTAGTTTTTTTATTACCTGGAGGAACACATCGTCTAGCTCGCGAAAGCTCGATTCAGAAGAAGAAGAAGAAGAAGAAGGAGAAGGAGAAGAAGATTCAGACGGGTCCATAGATACGCCGTCGTTTCCGGCTTCCCGCCAAAATGATTATCAAATAGTACTCTACACACACTCACACTCCTAAATGAAAATGAGTCTGAACACTCTTGTTCAGGAGAGGACATGAAGCATGAAGTTTATTAAACTTTTAAAGTAAAAAGAGATCTTTTTTTTTTTTTTTTTTGTTGGATTTAAAAAAAGTGCTATCTTTGACTAAATGTGTCTTTGGCTTTTTTGGCTTTTTGGCATTTTCAATTTCAACAACTGTTCTGTCAAGCCGTAAATGCAGACGTAGCGGGGATTCTATAAAGAAATTAATGAAAATTAAAATATTTGAAAATAATCTATAAAATTATGATAATAGTGTTTCTCAAAATTTAGTGTACATGTCAGCACTTCACATATGAAGTATTGAATTTCTTTGATATAAATTTGACAACTTTTTAAATTTTAAAATTTCACGCGTGAAAAACAAATTTCAAGTTGTCAAACCCATGTGAATTTAATGTTCCGCATTTCTGCGCATTTTACTGAGAGTGTTGCGTGGGAATTTGGGAGAATTTAAGACACTCACACTACAGCCTGCATGTGATGTCCTACTCTGTTTGAAAATTGATGCCACGCCATTGCCAAAACGCCATTACTTTCTCTAGTCTCTACTATTTTCTTTTTTTTTTTTTCCTTAGCGATTGAAAAAAATAAAATTAAAAAAAGGTTTGCACGTATTCATTGCCTCATGCCATTTAAACTCCCACATGGCAATCATGGCATGAGACCGTCTAATTTGTTATTATTTGAATTCACAATTTTTAAACTCGATAAATCAAATAAAATTTCTATTATTAAGTTATCTTTTAAACTAATGTCTCGTACCATTTAAACTCCCACGTTGCATTATAACACGAAACATTTCAGACTGATGAGGCTTGTTATTATTAGAAGATTTGAAGTTTAGACTCAGAACTCTCGAAGTCGCAAGTATGACGCAGAATTAGCACCTCCCCCGTTAGTATTGCTGATCGGGTACTAGTAGAGAAGTGGTGCCTGCGTACGCCTTTGCCCAGGCTCTAGGGCCCTATCGTACTTTTCCCAAGAAACTTTCTCCTGTTTGGTGGGCCTTTTATTCATACTTACTTAACTCCGTGCTTGCTTCTTAATAATCGTGTTCCTCTATAGTAAAAATAAAGTTAATAATTATGTTTGAATTTTTCAAAAGAAGATTACTATTTTCTTATCTTAATACATCATACTCGTACATCCACCATTGATGAGCCACACGGTAATTTTGAAGGTGCAAGCATTCAAAAATAAATGAAGATTTAGGACAGGTCAACATGGAAGCTAATTAGTATAAGATTAAATTAGATGTAAATAAATTGAACTATTTTATCTTTGTGCTTCATATAAATAATTTATCTAAAAATAATGGTACTATCACTTATTCCAGGCAATAAAATGGGAATAAAGGGTAAGTTTGTAGAATGAAACCTATTGATAACATGTATAATCGAGTTGAAAATAGTTCTGTTTCCCTTGTATGACTTCAATTTTTAAACATTTTAAAGAATGGATTTGATTTTCTCAATTAATATCTGCTACAATTTCTATATTTTTTTTATTCTTTCTTCCTTTCTTTTCTTTTTTTGTTGAGAAATTGATTAGTATATCTTAGTACATCAATTTAATAACGATGATTTTGACATCGTTTTTAATTTATGATTTTATAGTTAGGGCTTAGGAGAGAAAGAATTTAAACCTTAAATATCACTATTGAAAATACTAACAAAACATAATTTAAGTCACAAATCTCTTGGTAATTTAATATTCAAATTATTAGTTACAAGTGATGGATTACATTCTCCTCTTACATAAATATGAATCTATAAGTGGGACGTAGATGTAATATTCATCATTTTGTAAAATTATGGTGTACATAGTACAATTGAATAATTCCACGAATAATCATATAGTACTTGATAGTTTAGACATGAGTTTTAGTTAGCTTAATCAGTAAAGTTTTTTGTTATTATCTAATAAATTTGGTGATCAAACTTCGCCTACACCAAAAATTAATCTTGACATGATGAGAAAGATCAATTATCCTAAGCAGACAAAAACATGAACGTCCTAAATTGAAATTCTTATCTTATCTATATAATAGATTAGTTAATTCTTTCTGGCTACAACTTGCCTCAAGAAGCCATGAAGTCATTTTTCTAGTTTTGCTGGCCTGGCCCTTTTTAGCCATAGCCTTCATAATGTCCTCGTGGCAGACTCTGGTATGCAGAAAGAGGCTGGGAATAAAGAAAATCAGCATATATAGATAAGCCCTACTACTTTGTCTCTATCTAGTTCCTACAATTTATTTTTTAATTTTGTCTTTTTGTCATCAAGCTTTGTATTTGATTTCAGTTTGATTATGCACTCCATATCCATAGCTGTGTGGAGGAAGCTGATTTGTTTTTGTTGGTAGATTGAGTGGACAGGAAAACGACGTCGAATACGCAAGACCATATGCCGAGGCTGCGTTCCACGTCATCTAACTTCTTAAGAAATCCGAATAGCTAGAGCTCTGACCTGTTTCTGTATGACCTCAAAGCATGGATATTTCACGTTACATCCTCAAACCTACACGTAGTACCTTCTCGGCCAGTGGCCACTGGCCCATCATTCCCATCAACCCTTTTTTTTATTTTATAATAAGGGAAGAATATTCGAATTTATATTCTTTGAAAAATGGAAAAAGTTAATGTAGCATTGATATAAAAAAAAAATTAAAAACTTTTTTTTATAATTTTTTATATTACTCATAAAAGTGATATTAAAATCTTTCTAAAATAAACCATTAACAAATATCTTAGGAACACTTGTTAACTGAACCCTTGAAAAATATCACTTTTTTTGTTTCGCAGTAAAATGTTTTACAAAAAATATTTTCAGCATTTTATTGTGTTTTTTTTTTTTTGTAACAATAAAATTTGGTCAAATTTGAAAATGTTTTCAATTGATCGTAAAATCCTTTGTAAAATATTGTTAAACATTTTCATTTTAAAATTTTGGTAAAATGTTTTACAAAAACACACCATGGCTCTTCCCTCTCATTTTTATTTTTTATTTTTTATTTTTTATAATAAGGGGAGAATATGGAATTTGAATTCATCTTTTTCTTGGACGATTGAAAAATTATCATTAACACTCCATTTGTTTCGCTATAAAATGTTTTGTGCATTTCACCATATTTATTTTATTGTAAAGTTTGGTTAAATTGACCAAAAATTCTTTGTTAAATGTTTTAACTTTAAAAACATAGTAAGACATTTTACAAAAACACACAATGACTCCCCCCCACCCCCCAATCTGATGGCTAGGCAGCTGATTCAACAGTCAATGCCAGCAGTTCAGTTGTTAGAGCAAACAATCTGATTCCTAGATCTTAGGCACCAATGGCTTAGGTTTTTGTGATTTATACTTGGAAAATTGTACATGCCACAACAAACACCTAAAAATATTTTCCATATAAGATTTTTTACGTAAATATTTTACAATTGAACAAAATTCTTGAAATCTTGATAATGTTAGATTGAATAATTTGATAGTTCAAAATAATTTTAATATTGTTCTACAATTTTTATTATATATCAAAATTATTTAAAATAAGATTAAAATATAGTTTTTGTATTCAAAATTCACCAAAATCTGATTTTTCTTTAAAATTTAAAATTTTCAATCTCTTTTTATTAAATAACTAAGGTTTAAATTCTATCTCCCTTATTTATTGTAATAATCGAATTATCAAATCAATCAATTAATATATATATATATATATATATATAAAAGCAAAATCCTCATGCAAGAGAGCAAGAGGTTCTGCCATATAGCGCATTCTATGAAAGAATTGAAATACTTTTAAGTCACATCAGAGATAAGAATAAATTTAAAAATAAGGACTCTTTATTTTTTTATTTTTTATTTTTTTGGTTCAATGTTTCAAGACTAAATTTTATTACATTTTTTATTCAATGTTTTATATATATATATATATATATATATACAAGATAGAATTCTACTCTAGCCTAATCTAAGTGTATGTGTGAAGCTCCCTCCTGGAGATTTGAACCCCGGCCCTTACCGCCCACACCCCACAAGCACTTATGGTTGTTTTAAAACTTTTCCTATTTCTCACACACAAAAAACATAAATTTAAAAATAAGGATTCTTTATTTCTTTTGGTTCAATGTTTCAAGACTAATTTTTAGTACATTTTTTATTCAAAGTTTTTTTTTTTTTCTATACAAGATAGAATTCTACTCTAGCCTAATTTAAGTGTATATGTGTGTGAAGCTCCCTCCTAGAGACTTGAACCCTGGCCCTTGCCCCCCCCCCCCCCCAACACCCCACAAGCACTTATGGTTGTTTCAAAACTTTTCCTATTTCTCACACACACAAAAATCTTTGCATTTCCATTCACCCTTCTAACTTCTATTCCTTTATATACATATGCCCATAAAAGCAAAAACCTCATGTGAGAGAGTATGAGGTTCTGCCATGTGGCGCACTCTATGAAAGAATTGAAATACTCTTAAGCCACATCAGAGATAAGAATAAATTTAAAAATAAGGACTCTTTATTTCTTTTTGCTCAATGTTTCAAGACTAATTTTTATTACATTTTTTATTCAATGTTTTAAGACTACTATTTGTTTCATTTGGTTATTTCAAAACTTTTCCTCTTTCTCACACACAAAAAACTCTTTGCATTTCCATTCACCCTTCTAACTTCTACTTCTTTATATACACATGCCCACAGCCCTTGGCTTCATGTCATCCAATCTCAAATACACTAAGACAAAAAATGATACTATTTACCTTCAACCTTTCAACGACACCTACATAACTCCAACATTGCAATACTATTTGATCCTAACCCGAATGAGTAGGCTTTAACCAAGGAAAGGGCCTTGGGTTTTTATTTAGTGACGGTAGCTTACGGTTTTGATATTATAGTCGAACATTGTGGATTTTGTGAAAGTTGTAATTCACTTTGAGTCTTTGGATGTTTGAGATTTTGGTTTGGAAAAGTCATAAATATATTTTGTTTTAGAACTAAAGAAAAAGAAAAAAAAATCTAATTAATTATTTATAAAGTTAGCTATTTTTTATTCTATGTTAGAACTCATAATTTGTAGGTTTTTTACTGCTATTTTGTGTAGTATGAGTCATAGTGATAAATATATATAAATCGATGATGATTTCAAAGAATTTTCCTCTTTTTTCTTTTCAAGGATACGGAATTCCAACTAAAGACAATTAAATTTTGATAAAATCTTATTTTATGCTTTAAATTCTTATTATAAGGACACAGATTTAGTATTCCAACCCAAAAGATGGGTGGTCTGCCTAAAAGGCCCAACAATAATGAATTTATAGAGAGTGGGTCAAGAAAACTAAGCTAGTGCAGATTAGACTGTCAATTAGATGGGTTAAGATCACAAATTGGATGGAAATATAGAGATTGGTCTCAAAGGATTGTCCTCGGCGTATATCCGAGGATATTTATTTGATATAACAATTGCTCAGAAACGGGTACAAGTTTTGTTCTTAATCTCTATATTCTTCTCCCTCCTTTCCTTCCTTTCCCTCTCTTTCGGTTTCTTCTTCTTTTTATACTGCTTTCTCCCCTTTCTCTGAGCCCTCGACGTATAGATGTAATGGTTTTTTTGTTGACACTTGTTCCATCTAGCTTTTCCAGAATCCTCTATGTAGGAGTTGTAAGGCTGGAAGTCACTATTCAGATGTCTTGTCCACATAAATGCGGCCAAAGGATTAGCTGCAGAGCATTCAATGTGGGAGTGGCAGCCTTCTTCCTTGATATTTTTGGATCTTTTCTTGATACATGTTTCCACAACATTTGCCCAGTTCAGCAGAATCCTTTGGGGTACCTTCCTGACTGGCAAACCTCCAAGTCTCGTCTCGGCTTTAATTATTCGAGGTGGTATTCATCCTCGGCGAAGCCTACAGGATCGTTAAATTCACATTCAACTTCTTCGACCTTTAATGTGGGTCCTCTAGGCCAAGTTGAACTGTCCTCAGACTAGCCCTAATCCTCAGCTAGAGCTTTGGTTGCAGCGTGTAAATGGATAAGAAGTTCCTGGCCCATTATTCCAACTGGCCTGTTGCTCACACCGACCCATTGCTCCTACCGGCCCATTGCCCCTACACTTATCTAAAGATTTCAAAATCATTTAATCAGTTTAAAAAATATAATCTATTTTTAACGGTAAATATTATAATATGTTATAGTCTTATAGTATTATACAATTTTTTTAAAACAAAATATAAATTAAGAAAATCATGTTTCAAAGTATTCAACAATATTGTGGGCAAACATAAATATGATTATACAACAAAAAAGTATTATATTTAGGTCTTAATATATATAAAAATGATTTCAAACGAAATTGTATAGTAGTCCACATATCACGCCAAACATCATCTAGTAAAATTAAAAAATGATAATGTCATCTTTTTGTCTATCTTCTACTCAAAGTTCGTTTATGACAAATCAACGAAATGACAAAACAACCAAATGAAAAAAATAAATAAATAATTGTGTCCCAGATTCAAAGAATGAAAATGGAATTTGAACCATTAAAATTAATGTCCCAAATTCAAAGAATTTTAAATATAAAAACAAGTATAGAGTTCATAAAAAAGTGGTAAAGGCTACAGAGTGTTTTGCTAGTTTAGCTTTTGAAATTGAAAGTCTTCTTAAAAAGATAAAAAAGAAAGTTTGCTTTTGAAGGTGGAAACTTTGAAGTATACGCAGTATATAGTTCATTATAACAATCCAACCACCATTTCAGTGGTAAAAAGAATCAATATAAACTTCAATCACGATCTTCTTTTTTTTTTTTTTTTTGGCTGAGAAACTTCAATCACGAACAAAATACACATGATATAGCTTTTTATTAATATTGCACAACACAATGATTTTTTAATAGATTTACATTTTTAAAAATCTAACATTGGATTTGATTACAAGCTATCATCATGCTTACCGTGCCATATTTTGTATTAATCAAATATTATTTATTGTTCACCACTCATGATTTTGTATAATACCAATACCAAAAAATAAAAACTTAAATTTAAACTTTATATATATATATATATATATTAATCTTTAGTCATCTTAAAATTTTGCAAACATAAAAAATATAAATCATAAGTGAATTTATCAAAATGCACCTCTGGTAAAAAAATCATTAAGCAGTTTTGTCAATAGTTATATTCGATATAACTTGAGTCCAATTTGAAACAGTGAACAGTATCATCTATATTAATATGAGACATTATTTTATCCCAAAGGTGTTGCACCAAAAGCATCGTTCTGCGTACAACGTATTAAGGGATTGCAGTATGAAGCCAAATTACTGGACATAAGAATGGCTCTAGTTCTTAATAACTTCCTCTTGCACAAAAAAATATGCATCTGTTTCACAATTTTACAATAGAACACGCATAACATGACCTGCTTTGGTTATCACATTTGCAGTGTTCTCCGTATGATTTGGGCTGAATTATTTTTTCAACAATTATCAGATGCTGGAATCAAGCCCACAGTTAACCTCATGATCCTAATATGTTTGCTTCCATAAAATCAGCATAACCTCAGATCTTAGAGCGCTTTAAGTAGACCAAAACACCGATGCTTGTTAAAACGACTGCGCCTGCCAAAATTCCGAAGTGAAGAGTCATCCCACCAGATCTCTTCATGGTAGAACTACCTGACTCTGGTTTTGTCAACTGGCTTGAATCAGAAGAGTCCAGATGCAACCTTAAAACCTGAGACAGAAAACTTGGTCAAAATCTAAAAGATACAACACTAATCAAGAACTACTTGCCAAAAAAATTGTTCTAGAATATAAACCATATTGGTGTCTTAAGAAAATCCTAGCCTCTTCACAAAGAGATCTTACTTTAAACTATCAGTGACTCTAGCAACTAATGCATGTTAAACAGAGGTGGTCTCAAAAAAAAAAAAAAAAAAAAAAATCTTATAATAAAGAAAGTACCTCCAAACACTGAAATGCCAAGTGGAAACTCAAGGATAAAAAATGTATCAAGCAAAACAAAAAGAGGCATAGAGCATTGATACTTGATAGAAGTCAGTTCATTTTCCATAGAGAAGTCCACAAATTCAAAAGCAAAAGGATCAGTTCCAAACAGCAAAGTCACCAAAGGCCTTATTAGCTCAAGTGGCACTTCCTAGTGTTTCCATCATAGACATCCATGATTCGAATCCCCACTCCCCCATTGTAACTATCGAATTATCCAAAATAAAATACAAAAAAAAAAAAAAAAAAAAAAGAAGAAGATCCAGACAGCAAAGTCAACACAAGCCAAACCATTACCTTCTGTCCAACTGATCTAGCATGGCTGATAGCAGCAACAAGATCACTATCGGTTGCAAGTAGAACTCTATCACCATCATCATCTTCATACTAAGAAAAACAAAAATACATAAATTATGAATTAACAAATTAAAAAGTCCTAAAACATAACGAAAAGCAGAGCAAAACAAAATAACTTTGGAAGCTCACCAAAAGCTGAGGATGATCTGTGTGAATACCAGCACCAATCCTTTGCATTACAGCAGATACTAACTCATCCAAATTTTCTGCGGCTGAAGAAAAACCAGAAGCAAAACCAACATGTTATTTTTGGGTACAGTATGATAGCATTTCCAACATACTCCTGGTGTTCAAAAGACTAAAAAAGAAATCAAAATCTTAAAAAAGCTTTTTGCTTAAAGTGAAAAATGCAGCTTTTAAAAGCACAAGATTCATTTACTACCCACACCCCCCCCCCCCCCCTTTTGCACCACCAATATGCATTTGCCTAGCCCCAAATTCCAACATAACCACCAGGACCGTCACTATGCAACCTTTATATGGCATCAGATATATATATATATATATATATATATATATATATAAACAACACAAGCATCTCTACAGATAATATATCTCTGCCATCACCACCTTCACCATCAAACCTATTGTGCGCATTCTCAACAACCAATTTCACACCTCTGTGTTGATTCCATCCTCTTGCATTCCTCAACAAATAAAAATCCCAACTACTTCGTGTTTCTACTATCACAATAAAGGCGTCCATTTTGAAAACATGCAAAATTTAAGGAACAAAGAACTAAAATCATTCCATAATCCACGTACTTATCCAATATTTATATCCCAAAATTACAATTTTAAATTTTAAAATGGAACAAGATTAGTTTAAAGAAAAAGGATATCGTCAAAAGTGAAACAAAAGGAATCTTTATAATTTTGTCGGTAGTCATATATTTTTGGATATTTAAAGGAAAAATGACCTATTATTATCAGACAAGGGGAACAAAACAGGAGAGAGAGAGAGAGAGAGAGATGAAAAGAACTTCTCTTTTGGAATACGTGCACACACACAAACACATGAAAGATTAAAAAACATATTTTTCAAATTCATCAAAATCTTTTTCTCAATTCAAATCTAGCTAATAGTGGGACATCTTGCATTCTTACCTCTTCAAATACTTTTAGAAATCATTCCGTAAGATGCTTACACTTTTAGTGTTAGAATATACTCCCTCCATCCCACATAATGTGTCATCTTTGCCATTGTCTGTCCCATATAAAAGAAGTTTAAAATTCATACTTCCCCTTTCTCCTTACGCTTTGGAATTTTTACCCTTCTCATCAAACAACTAATAACACATAATTTTGCCACATACAAATCGTTCGAATTATCAAAGCACTAACTGCTATCCTTCACATGCATTTTTTTTTTTTTTCAAAGAAGACAATTGTAATAGGATGAAAAAAGTATCTAAGTACAAAAGGGAATTCAGATCTCATGAAATTGCAAAGATCCTGTCCTCGACCACTTACCACAATTCACTCGATGTACACGACCCTTTAGATCCTCAAATTTGAAGGCAAATGAATTTCCAAGACCAAGAGATGGATAGCTACCAAGCTTCCCTTGCTCTGTCCCATCAGAAGCCATAAATCCAGACATTTCACTGTAAACAACATCCAGCAGGATTGGTAACCAGCCAGATAACAGATAACCAAAATAACAGCATAGCCAAGGGAGCAAAAGGGATACCTATGAGTATCATAATCATCAGGTGGCTCTAATGCAAGTGCTGAATCCCAGAACTTTTGCATCAAGGTGCTTGCCACATCATTAACAGCTCCAGAGCTACCATCAACCTAATAAAGTCATAAAACAGATTAGTATTACAATTTTATCATACTCTAAATATAATTAAATGAAAAGGATACAAAAACACAAATAAGTTCCTAATGTCATGGCTTCCCGCACTTTTATGTTCATGGCTATTCTTTTCAGGCCTGAAGAACTTAGTGAGTTTGATTTGGGGCAATTTGCACTCCCTTGCTGATGCTGACATAACTTACCAATTCAATTGAAGTAATTCAATTTTGTAGGGGTAAAGCCTCATCAATATGTTCCTTCAATATTCACTAAGAAACCAACCATTTGATAAAAATGACAAACTTGACCAAGTTAAAGGACTTAATTACTCAATGAGAACTCTCTAAAGACCCAATTGAAATTTTGCTAAAATTATAGGGGCCAAACCTTAGGTCAGACGATACTTTTAAGATAAAATTACATTGAACTAACCTATACCTTTGCATTTTATATAATCAATATTAAAAGACTGAGAAACTTAAAACACTTCATTTTATTCTGGAAAATAGATATTCTAAGCATGCAACTGTAGCATCAGGAATTGAATACTTTACCATGGAGATTGCTGCTTGGGTTATCTGTAGGACATCAACACAAGACACGACACCTCCATCTGCACAACAGATGTATCAATATTCTAATAATAAAATACTTGGCAATAATATATTTGCTATACTTGGTTTAAGATCTGGTATCAAAAAATGCTCCTAAACCCCAAGGGATAACACCATCAGCTGAGGACTATGTCTCATAAGGCAGAGGTCAATAATTTAAATCTCTGCTTCCCCACCCCTCGGAGCCAAAACAATTAACCAAAAAGCAAAAGCCAATGCTCACCTTTGTCTAAGACCGGAAGATGTAAAAACTTCCCATCATGCATTATATGCAGAGCATCAAGAATTGTTGTCTCTAAAGTTGCACATTCCGGATTTGGTGTCATTACCTTGAGATTTATATTAGACAAAGAGGAGAGCAAAAGAAAAACACCAATCACAACAACATCAGCAGTGAGATCACACTAATGTCAGAAGCTTTTAAAAAAAATGTGCTAATTGCACATTGAAAAAATAAGAAGCATATAGGATTTTCACTGAACCTTTTCCACCAGAGTCAAGTCAGGAGAGAGATTTTGTGCAACCACTCGCATAAGGATATCCTTCGATCTGCAATACCGTGGTATCACAAAACCATAAGCAAACACTAACCGATATTCAAAGACACATTAAATTTCACCCAAAAGCTATAATGCAGGGAAACAGGCATGAGTGATCTGTTTCAACACAAACACAAGTAGTTGGACATTGCAACTCCTGATTGTAAACACACAGACATACCATATGCGCTTTTTTTTTGTGAAGTAATCATAGATAATTATGCATATTTTATTTTCAGATAGAACTAGAGACATCTAAATTCTAATGCTCCCAAAATACAGAATATATGCCACAAAAGATAAATTCTACTAAGGAAAGAGTAATACGTAAGTATCCCCTGAATCTTGTTCCCCATCATAATGACAACCGAATTTACCCGCAACTCCCGCATCTTTTTTGCAGCAACACATACAGGATCTGATTGTGATACAATTGGAACCCTGAAAACATATAAAGCTACAAAATTTGGTAATGCTACAAGATCAAAATATAAACTCTATTCCTTAGTGAACAGACTCATATGCAAGTAAAGTTTAATAAAGTACTTCGCATTTTCTGCAATGATAGTTGACAAGGAAGGCTTGAACATCCGATCCCTCAATGTCTCTATAAATGCATGTGGAGCTGAAACAGATGATAAACAGGAAAGTTAAATTTCTGTGACAGATATGATTTGTAGTAACCAAAAAAAAGAGAATATACGGCAGTAGTTCTGGTAAGAAAAGTTGAAGTCTTCTAAACATTAAAGGGCTGCACTTTGGCCAAAGTCATTAGATTCTGATAATGAAGACTTCTCTATCTTTACATAATTAAAGTAATGCTCATCACCTGAGTGTAGGTCGATGTTAGAAAGGTCGCCAAAAAAAAGGCAGCAACAGTTTATGCAAGCGATTACAAAGAGCCACAATTGTATCTTAATCCTTTGGGGGTATAGAGCTTATGTGGTTAGTGATTTTCTTGAATTGGGACAAATGGCATCAAAGCCAACCTAGTAACACCATGTGGTGAGGCCACAACAGCACAATGTGGGCCTTGACGAAGACATTAGAAATTTAAGTGGGGCAGATTGTAATACCCGAAATTGAATGGATTTGATTGGATAAGTGTGTGTTGTACAGGCATGTGCTGGGACCAACTTTTGCGATTAAGAAAACTGAATGTGACAAACCTTTGGAAAAGTATTTCAGACCACAAATCTAATGAAAGGTATTAAGGGGGATTAGGACTATAATTGGTTGTATAACAAACCTTTAATCAAAAAAATCCCTAATCAAAAAAGGAATACTGTCAAGGATAATTTTATATGGTGATATTAATATTATCAAGAAAATCAAAAGTATTCATCCAACCATCCATGATACGTAAAATATGTTTTTTTTTTTTTTTTTTTGATAAGTAAGAAGTTTATTGATATCAAAAAAGGAACACCTAGTACACAGGGAGTGTACAAGAGTTAAACAATTCAAGAACAAAAATTACAAGAATCTAGGAAATCAAGAAAAGAAAAAAAAATGATTGGTTTCACAAAGCAATCAACCAATCCGTTAAAGTTCTAAAGAAAAATAACTTCAGGTCTGGTATGGATCTCTCATTATCTTCAAAGCACCTACTATTTCTCTCCCTCCAAAGACAACACAATAAACAATGAGGAACAATCAACCATATATACCCATTTCGATGACGACCAAATCTGCCTTGTCAAAATGTTAGAAGCCCCACTACAGATTGTGGCATAACCCAGCTTATTCCAAACAAACCAAACACCATAGACTACAGATCCATAGCAACCAAACACTGAAGAAAAAGATGATCAACCAATTCACCATTACACTTGCACATGAAGCACCAATCCAATATCCAAACCTTCCTTTTTCATAAATTGTCAATCGTTAAGCATTTATCTAAAGCAACAATCCAAACATAAAAAGCTACTTGGGAAGGATTCTTCTGTTTCCAAATACTTTTCCAAGGAAAACAATAGTCATTAGAGCCCACTAAAAGACTATAATAATCCTTAACCATGAAACCCTTCTCTCTATCCTCGCCAATTCCCTTCACTGAAGCACCATATATGGTATCCATTAAACCCAATAGTGCCTCTAATTCCCAAGCATGCACACCCCTAAAAAACTTACATCCCAAAAGAGAACTCCATTAGCAATCTTCATAAGCTCAGCCACACTAGCATCTTTATCTTGGCAAAATCTAAACAATTCAGGATAGCTGACTACAAGAGATGTCTCACCACACCAACGGTTTTGCCAAAACTTCACCCTAGACCCATCCCCAATATCATATAGAATGTGGCGAGAAAAATAAGGCCATCCCCGACTAATATATTTCCACAAGCCAACACCATATGGACCATTAACAGACCTAGTACACCACCTACCCCATCCACAACCATATTTCACCTCTATCGCTTGCCTCCAAAGGGCATCCTTCTCCATCCCAAATCTCCATAGCCACTTCCCAAGCAAAACTTCATTAAAAAGTCTTACATTCCTAATCCCCAAGCCGCCAAAAGAAATAGGAGTACAAACAGTAGCCCATTTAACTAAAGGAAATTTTGGTTCGTCACCAATGCCACCCCATAAGAAATTCCGCTGAAGTTTCTCAATTCAGTTAGCCACAGCAGCAGGTATAGGAAATAAAGATAGAAACTAAGTGGGTAAATTAGATAGAGTGCTTTTAACTAAAGTGACTCTACCTCCCTTGGATAAGTACAAACGTTTCCATCCTGCTAATCTACGTTCTATCTTCTCCAAAATTGGGTTCCATATTGTCTTATCCTTGAATTTAGCTCCCAAAGGAAGACCCAGATATTTCAATGGAAGAGTACCTTGTTCACAACCAAGGACACTCAACAATAAGTCAAAATTATGCACCAAACCAACAGGAACGAACTCTAAATTGCCCAAATATATCTTTAGACCAAAGACCGCCTCAAACCATTTATTCAAGTAGTGAACTCAATAGAGATTTTTCAGGGATTATGCCCCACATATATTTTTCGGGGAAAAGAGTCTTAATGGTAGCCCCTAAAAGGGAAAGAAAAATATTACTGGAAAAAGGATTAGGGTTCACTATCCTATCCTTTGTGATTTAGTTGACTAGCTGCATGAGGATTACAACAAGTATGGAAAATTAAAAGTGAAAATTTCTAGAAAGTGAACGTATAAGACCATTGAATCAGGTGATTTCCATTCAAATTTGTCCCATTCCGGTCTCAATTACCAATAAATCCACATAGAAATTTGCTTTAAAACTTATGCTTTTTAGGTACTAGAATTCTAATGAGCTTTTTATGCCCATTACTAGTAGCAAAAATCTCAATTAATCTTGCAGATTATTTGGCCATGACCTAAGCAAATGTGAACATCAAATATAACTTTTCAGTTTCATGTCCAAACATATAAAGGTTTACTCCAAGCTTATCCCAAAGTGGGCTCCTATGAGGGGTGGCTTGGGTGTGGCCCAACCCTTCACATCTTATGCATGAAGAGGCCTCTCAAGACTCAAACTTGCACACTTGCACTTGACAGCCCAAGACATAACCATTGCAGCAGACTATGGCCCCTTTACATGTCAAAAATATCAAACACAAATTCTATAAAACAGGTTTAACCATTAAGTACCTAAATTTGCAAGACAGGTGCTTATACAACCTTTTGCAAAAAGGTAGAGTACACTCATACTAATAAAATGAAATATTATAAAGCATAAGAACTTCCATTCCAAACAACCCCCCCCCCCCCAAAAAAAAAAAAAAGCAAACACATCAAACTGTTTATTTTAACAAAAAGAGTTTTTCGATAATTTTTCTATATTTGATTGTGACCCTAAAAAATAATTATATGAACCAAACTTTCAATAAAAACATGAACATTACGTAGACTAGAAAATCAACCTAATTTTTATTGTTTTGAATACACATTTACTAGTTCAAAAACATTATATATATACACACACACATAACCACAAGAAATAGATCAACATACCAAAACAGAAAATGCTTGAACTTTGGCAGTTTCAATCCTAAAAAAGTGGAAAATGTTTTCCATCCAAAACCCGTTGTTTTCTATTGACCAAACTACCATTGACCAGAGTTTTCTACCATACCAAACAAAGGAAAATGTGGAAAACACTTCGACCAAAACAAACAAAGCATTAAAATTAAGCTTAAATGTTATTTATAACTTAAAACAACAATACCAGTTGCAAGTGATTAATACAGGAATGCATGAGTGTATTATAAATGCTATTTCAGCTACTAGTACTAGTACATGCAAATTTGCCAACTAACCAGAAAAATTGCTTCCCCACTGGCGCTCCACCCCTTCAACTGCAGCAGCAATTGCACTACCCTGTTCAGCAGCCTTCTCCATTCTAGATATAGCATCATAAAGGCACTTTGTAATATCTAGCAAGGCAATTACTTCACCATTTTCTACAACTGGTAGGTGTCTGAATTTGCCTGTAACCAAAACTGAGATTACAAATAGAAGAAAATAGTACATATACAAAGAAAACAAGATGTACAAAAAACCAAGATGAGAAACAACGCAAGGAAAATTTGCATTGTGTTACCATCAAAACGCTTTAACAATCAAGTGACAGTATAAAAAATAAAATCAGATCATGGTTATAAGTACGTCAATGTGATGGAACAGTCCAAACAAATGTCGCATTAACTAAAATAAACACACATTTTAGCGTTCCAAAAAACTCCATAAAATGTGTTCACACCTAAAATACCAAAAATCAAATAGATAAAAAGTTTAAATTTTTATATATAGAAAGTCCACTGAGCTAGCACCAAAAGAGAGAGGAGGAGAGAACATCCATAAATTTGTAATATAGCAGCACACAACCTGGAAAATCAGTACAGCCAAGGTCCAACTATCTTAGCTGAGATTTTATTCACAGAAGAAAGATCATATGAGATCATGTGGTGACCAACAGAGATATCAGGATGCTAAGAAGAATGATCAAAAAAATAATTTCTTGTACATCATGAATTCATGTAAAAACAGGAGACGTGAAACAGTTTCTTTTACTCTCCAGCTCATTCTATATTTCTGCTTTTTAGTCTATTATCCAATCATTTCAAACATATGTAAGAACTTCCTTTCTTATAAGATTGAGTCAACCCCATGTATCATTGTGTCAATTTGAAGCCATATGGTACAACAAAAAACCAAGTTGACTAAGCCCCCAAAACTAAGCATAACAAACAGAAATACAAGTAGAGATATATATAGATATAAACCAGACCTTGGATCATCTTCTGAAGAGCTTCAATAGCAAGCGAATCCGAAGTAACAAATATAGGATTACGCGTCATGATTTTCGATACTATCGTTTGCTCTGGTCTCAAACCCTCTGCTATAACTCTAGTGGCAATGTCCTGATCACCAATACATGCAATCAAACTTAAATTAATAAGGATTCAGTTAACGGGGTGCCCTTAGGTCATTTGTTAATAGACCATTTTAAGAAAGTTTTTATACCCCACTCATAAAAAGTTTCTTATTCCCCAAACCAATTCCCTTAGAGCATCCATGAACTTTTCCTAATAAATAAATAAACACACTAAAATCACTTAATAAATTCAATAAATTCTTAGTAATCCCAAAAGCTCAAGTTTTTAAGAGACATTGAATTTAATTACTTAACTATAATTCTCGTACTTCCCATTACATGTGGGTCCAGACTCACCCTTAATAAGTGGGGCACTAGTACTACATGTGGGATTTTAACCTGGTTCTGATACTATGATAAATTACTGCATTGTTCCAAAAGCTTAAGTCATTAAAAAACAGTTAATTTAATCATTTAACTATAATTCTAACAAAATGAATGGATAAAACAGGACGAGAAATGATTGGGAAACCTTATCAGTAAGGATTCCAGAAAGCAAGGCGTTGGCATCCGTTAAGAGCACGGCGTCGACGCGACGAGCCGCCATCCTCCGGCAGGCATCGGAAACGGTGGTTCCTTCAGGAATCGTGAGTGCTTTCGACAATCTCAGCTTCTTCACCGTCCTTTCCACGCCAGCAGCACTACACATATCAATCAAACCCATCAAAAGCAACATCAAAACACACACACACACACACACACACACATACATATAGAAATATACAAAAACAACACACAAATTTTGTTGAAAGCAAACGTAATAATATTGGGAAGCTACGGACGATTGAGAAAGCGGAGGAGAAGAGGGTTTGGAAGCATTTCCATTTCCATTGATGTCGGAAGAAGAGGATCTCTTGACGGTGGAAGGACCACGTTGTTTCTGGGTCACACTGTTCCTTCTTGGACCAGTAGTAGGACCCACTTGTCCACTCATCTTCTTCTTCTTCTTCTTCTTCTTCCCTCCTTTCTTCAACCAAGAGAGAGACGGTTAGGGTTAGGGCTTCGCTATTGCCTCTTGCCTCTCTCTCTCTCTCTCTCTCTACTCTAAAATGTTCACAAAGTTTGAATTGAAAGAGAGTTCAAAAAAATCAAATCAGCTTTTGTTTCTTTTTCTTTTTTGAATTTTTTAAGAATGTTCCTAAACTTTTGTTTTGTCTTTCAGAGGATACCTTTACCCGTTACTATTGTAACAACTACTACTACCACACAAACATCACAGTACTGCTTTTTAGTATTTACCAAAAAAAACAAAAACAAAAAAGTACCACAACGATAAAAAGATACAGTTTTTACGGTTGTTACATATGATTTTTTTTTTTTTTTTTTATGAGCCTCACCTGGTCGTCGTGTTGGTTTCGAGGGTGGCCATGACTATTCGATTCTGCACGCTAAGCCATGGAGGGAAAATGGTTTCTAAAAGAGAGTACTGATTATAGTTACAAATATTGTGGGCGATAACTCATCAAAAAAATAAATAAATAAATATTGTGGGCGATAATTTCATGTTTATGTTGAATAATGGTAATACTAGTATTTATTGTTGTACTATAAACAGAGGTACCTAAATTTATACATAAATGTTGGTTTATCAAAGAATAGGTAAGAAATGGCTTTCGAATCATTAATTTATTATCAAAAGATGGCTTAGAAACAATGGTTGGATTTGTTCATCTTAATTCTCGTCCAAGAGTTATTAGTATTTTTGTATTAATCTGCCCATTTCTTATGCCTTATTAGGTAAAATGATAAATATGACAACAACAAAAGCCTTTGTCTTAACACTATTATTGAGTGGCTCATGAATCCCCAGTAGGTGAATCAGGATCATTTAGCTATATTCTTATCTGTTTTTTTATCATATTTAAAATGCAAAAATCTAAAACTAACCCTCTAATTTTCAGTTTTTGTCATTTCAGTCTTTTAACTTTCAGTTTTGTTATTTTAGTCCTCTAAATTTCAATTTTTGTCAATGTAGTATTCTATTAGATCTAAGTTACTGCTGCCGTTAAGTTTGGCCCTCTTTTTTAGAATACTACATTAACAAAAATTGAAACTTAAAAAACTAAAATGACAAAAGTTAAAAATTAGAAGGTCAATTTTGAATTTTTGCCTACTTAAAATTATACTCTCTATAACATCTTTAATTAACACGTTCTTTTTATATCATTCTTAATAATTTATCTAAATTTTTTTTTCAACCTTTTTTACTTGTTCCTTATTACTAACATTTGATCTATGTGTCAAAATGGTTTCTAATGTTTCAAATATGTCAATTTAGTCTCTAATATTTTAATATTATTTCAAATGTGTCTTTGCTAGAGAAAAGGGTTGATGGCAGTTTGTGCACGAGAGAAGAAGGGGGAGGGGTTTTGAATGTGAGTGAGTATTGTAAAATGTTTTACCAACAATTTTGGGAGAAAATGTATAAAAAAAAAAAATTTACGAATAGCTTTTCAATCATCGAAAAACAATTTTAGATTTAATTAAATTTTACAATAAAACAGATAATATAAATTGTTGAAAACTTTTTACATCGAAATAAACAGAGTGTAAGTACAAATGTATTACTTGACAAGCTGGTTAAATATGAGGTGGACCAAGTGCACATATCCTAGGCCACACAAAATAATAGCCCATAGAAATTCTATTCCAACCAAATTACTAGTCAAGTAGCAAGGAAAGGCTCTTAAGTTATCACCTCAGGAATTTATTCCTTCTCATGGATTGGCAATGCGGCAAGGCTAACCCAATTGCAAACTAGTAATATATTCGTCTTTCCTTTTCAAATAGGTAGCAAGAGTTCAACCGGAGGCAATTGTCCTCTTTGTCGTGTGCGCGCGTGCGTGTGTGTTTTTTTTTTTTTTTTTTTTTTTTGAAATAGCTTTGAGTGTATTTGAGGTATGAGTCTTGTAAGAATGTTTTTGATGCCACCTTTGTAATATTTGGTCAAATTTTCTTCTTGACATTGTCTGCACGAGTAGCTCCAAAGCCAACCACATAACTCTTTTTTTGTTCTTATTTCATTAAATATTCTATATTTTTTCTATTATTTGGTTATAGACACAAGAAATAAACATCAACTCTTTTAGTACTATCACCAACGAAGGTTGGCCTGAGTGGAAAGGGCTCTGGTCGCTTAAGCAAGAAATCTCGGTTTCGAGGCCTTGTGTATGCAAAAAACTTTCTTGGGAGAGGACCTCGCTTCGGCGCCCGACAGTGCCTCGAGGGATTAGTCCTGGACAACATCTGGGGATACCCTGGGAAACCAAAAAAAAAAAAAAAACTCTTTTAGTACTATCTTAGCGAGAGATATATATATATATATATATATATAGTCTTTCATGTACTATTTCTTCAAGCACAATTTGACTGCTTATTTTCTTTGAACAAAGCTTAGGTACAGTACCTTAGGTGCAATTCTTTAGGTTCTCCTCTTAAGATTCAGCTATGTGGTTATTTAACTAAAAAATACACTTCTATCCCATGAGAAAAAATCCACATGACAGAATTTTAAGAGGAAAACCTAAAGAACAGCACCTACGTACTGTATCTAAGTCTTGCCCATTTTCTTTTATGTGTTAAAGCTGAGCTTTTTTACTTTCTCAAATTTCACAACCATAGACCATAAAAAATAGAGAGGGTCAGAGTTAGGGTTTGGCTCTAACTCCATCTCTAATCAAAGCTAAGTTTGAGTTTTGGATTTTAAAAAGTTTTATTTAGTCTTCCAATTATATCTATTAACTAAACGTACAATTAACATAGTAAAATTGCCGCATGTAGTTTTGGTGTTGGCGTGTGAGTGTATTCCCTTATCTCATCTCCTATATATATATATATGTGTGTGTGTGTGTGTGTGTGTGTGTGTGTGTGTGTGTGTGTGTTTCTCAAAAAAAAAAAATAGTAAATTTCTAATCATAGTAAGTACCATGTCCTGATGCATCCCAAAAAAAACAAAATTTTATATATATATAATTTTTTTGTTGATTTTATTTTCATAGCCATTAATAGTTTTCTACTAAAGAATATGCAAGAATGACCTTTCGAAATGTGAATTTATCATCAAAAATGGTTATTGGAGGAGCATTAGGCCAGGAATTCTTTATCCATATGCATGATGGGCCTAGAGCCCAAGTCGAGGACTGAGATTTTTCCAATGGTGGGTAAACTCTGTCAAAGGAGTCTGTGTTGGTAAATAAAGAAGTTAGTTTTGAACATAGTGACCCAAGAGGTAGTGCCACAAATGAATATTACCTCGGATAACCAAAGCCGAGGTCCGTTTTGGTGGTCTGCCATTCAGGTAAACATTCCAGAGAGTTCTGTTGGAACGAGTAAGTATTGCAAAAACGGATGGCAGGGAAGAGTCCTAAAATATTAAAGGAGAAAACTACTATCACCGCTCTGCCTGCATTAATGTGGAAGTGATACCTGAACAGTGTTTTTCAGCCTTACAGCTATTGTGTAAGGACTTCCGGAAAGTGTTGATGGGATAAGTATCAACACCAACCATCAAGTATGCACGTGGAGGACAAATGGAAGAAAGAAAGAAAGTATAAAATGGAGGAGATATCCAGAGAGCAAAGGATTGGAACAAGAAAGAAAAAAACACTATAGCAACCTATAACTAAATTTGTAACCAACTTGTGAATTAATATACAAAAGCTAGTCTCCTCGGATTGAGCTGAGGATGTTTTTCTTTGAATAAATCTATTTTGTACTTTCTCTTTTGGTTGCGTAGATCTATTATATTTGTTTTCAACACATTAAAGTCCAGTTTTCCCAATCTACTCTCTACAAATTCATTGTTTTAAGCTTTTTGGGCCTAGGTCTATCCATTCGGTGGGCTAGGAATCCAAAACGCGTCCTTACAATTATAATCAATACTATATTATTTAGTGGATATTTTTTTTGTCTTAATACTTCCTTTACGAGTTATTATTCCCTCCGTCTCACTTTTTTTGTTCTCTATTCCATTTTAAGATGTCCCAAAATATTGTCCTGTTCTCAAAAATAAAAGTCATTAATTTACTAATGTTCTTATTATACCCCTATTAATTTATTAATTAATTTTTTGATAAATTTTTTTAAGGGTAGTTTTGGAAATTTATACATTTTTAAAAGGTAGACAAGACAATAAATGATGTTCCCTTAAAAAGTTTGGCTTTTTAAATAGGACAAAAAAAAAAGTGAGACGGAGGGAGCAGTATTTATCACTATATTAAAAAGAGAGGTATTGGAATTATTTTTCAATGGACAAGACCTTTTTTTTAGAAGAATTGACAATACCTAATTGGAAACAACAACATATGGCTTTTTCTAGATGAAAGAAAACTCCAGATAAAACCACTTATAATGTTCTGCCACTATTTTTTGTACTTGCTGAGTTTTTTTTATAAATTTATTGTTAGATTACATTGTCTCATTCATACTATGTTTTCAAAATATTAAAATAATTATAAATAAATAAATTTTATATATAAAAACTTTTAAATTTCATATTATTTGTATTTCAAAATTTTCTTTCAACATAACATTAGGAGTAAAATAGAAAACAATATTAAATGGACATACAATTTGGTGAGTGTGTTAAAGAACGGGTTTTTAAATTTTGAAACATGTATACATCTATATATATATATATATACACACACACACACACTTATTGTTATATCTATCTATCTATACTACTAATAACATGATTCTCTATTTGAGTTTCATCATTTTACGTACTAAAACATCCTTATACAAATTCTTAAACTCTTTAAAATACACATATCTTTTAGTTAAACTAGCTTCTGAGCACGCGCGTGAAGACTCTTCTATTTTTTGGGTAAAAGTTAATAATTTGCACCAATTATAATTTGGGATTAATATATTTTTCAATCACAAAAAAAATAAAAATAAAAATAAAACTAGGGGTGTGATGAAAAAATGTCAAGAGTCTAACTAATTACTTATTTGACTTCAGGAGCCTTACTAATTTTTTATCTTTGTGTCTCATAAAAAAATGTTTACTATCATGCTAACCTTGCTAATTTCCCAATGAAAATTAATGCTGGAATTTCAAATTATGGGCCTGTATCTCGTGAAAATGAAATTAAACTCAAAGTTTAAGAAAAATGGGCATTTGCTTCTAATTTACAAACTATGCAACAAAATGCTCCTGTTTTGAAACTATTTAGCAAAATACCCACATTTTTTAAACTCGATTTTAACAAAATCGAGTTCAGTGTAAAACTCGATATTCTCAAAATCAAGTTCTATGTATATTTTTAATTGTCGAGTTCCACTTAAATTTAAAAAAAAAAATTAAGTGGCAAAATATGCATAAAACTCGACATTGCTAATGTTGAGTTCTACCTGTAACTTGACTTTGTTAAATCGAATTTCAAAAACAGGGATATTTCGCTAAATAGTTTCAAAATAGGGGCATTTTGCTGCATAGTTTGTAAATTAAGGGCATATGCCAATTTTCCCCCTAATAACAAGATTCCCTGTTTTTTCCTCAAAAAAAAATCAATATTTAGGTTTAATCATTTTGCATATTAAAATATCATCACAAAAATTCTTAAACTCTCTAAAATACCCCTATCTTTTAATTAAATAATTTTAAATTAAAAAACACAAACATGTTAAAAAAGTAATTTACTATTTTTAAAAATGTTCCTAAGTTTTAGGCTTTTTCCTTTCTCTTTTCCAATCTAAATTACCACTTTTTTATATTAATTTCAAATTTTCAAATAGTTTCTTACATTCACATCAATCACTAACTCACTTACAAATACTTTCTCAAAAAACAAAAAACTCACTTACAAATAACTAATTGAAAAAAAAAATCACTTAGAGAAAAATCCTAAAAATTATGACACTATCTCTATCTTACTTTTAAACATTATGATACTAAATCCAAAAAAAAAAAAAAAAAAGAGCACGCGCTAAGCGTATATGATGAGGCTAATGTTTTATACTATGGTTCTAAAATATCGAAATGATCATGTATAAACTATCTTATATGTAAGATATTTAAATTTTAAGTTATTTGTTTTTTTTTTTTAGAAAGTTTTAACTTACGGCGTCCACTCCCGATGATAACTCTTTATTATCAAACCAAGACACCAATCAGTTTTTGGTGTAGATGAAGATTGAACCTCAGATCTCTTATACAACCATCAGAGACTTTACCAATTTAACTAACTGAAACCCACTTGTATTTTAAAATTTAATATATAACATAAACCTTTAAATAAATAATTTTAATATATGTGTGTGTGTGTGTGTGTGTGTGTGTGTGTGTGTGTGTGTGTGTGTACATATGTATAATGTATAATATAATAAAAGTATATCATTAATGATGTTATTAATAAGGAGATTTTTCAAAGAATCCAAGCTTATGTGCTAGGGAAAATTATTGAATACACTAGGAGTACTATAAATGCGTATTTCCCCCTCTTACATGAATTGTGGGTCCTACCATAAATTTAATTAGTGGGACCTACAATTATGTGAGAGGAGGGAGTACTCAATAATTACCCGCTAGTAGCAATAAACAACATGTTTTGGATTAAGTCCAAATTGAACCTGGAAAAAAGAAAAATAATAGAAAAAATTAAATAAATAAATAAATAAAAATAGAATGTGACTTTGTTATAGACACCACTTTTTTTTACAACTTAATGAAATTACAAGATGTGAGTGGTAGATAATCAGAACACAAAACTCCAACCGAGAGCACCAATATGGAGTCGGCACCAATCAGATAATGCCCTTAGAGAAAGAAAAAGTATATATTTTAATGGGAGATTGGAATACGATGCTATAGTTAGGGCTATTGCACCATGCAATTCCTCTCACATCATTTTCACTTTTTCAAAATTATTAACTTCTTTTTTCTTTTCTTTTTTTTACTTTTTTAACTTTCTTCATCCAGTAGTTAATAACAAAATTTAACTTTTTAACTTTTGATCTGAACCGTTAAGAAGGTATAGCACCAGATCTCAATCCATTTAATTGAGTATCAAAATCAGTCTGACCATAGCTTGGTGAGGAAGATGGATTTATATGGAAAGAATGCAAAGGTTAATTTCCAACAGTTCAGCCCATATACCCTCGATACTGGCAAATTGGGCGCCGAAGAGGGCAAAACTGAGGATTCTTAATAGTTTCAATATTAATAAGAACATGGGCCTTGTTATGATTGTCTATCCGCGGACTAGGTGGATGATTGTCCATGCAATCTTGGGGCTTTCTTGACACCGTCCAAGGATAGTCATGTTTAGACATATCTTTTATTAAAAAAAAAAAAAAAAAGAAGAAGAAGAAGAAGTTTATAATTAAAAATGAAATGGAAAAAAAAAATTATACATTTACTGTCCTTAGAAAAATTCAAAAGAAGAAAAAGAGATAAACTTTCGTGGATGCTCAATATTCAATATGGGAATTCTAAAACAAGGACAGAACCAGGATTTCAAGTTTGAAGAGGCCGAAGTATAAGCAAAAAAATAATTAAAAAATTTTTCTTCAAATAAGCATTCATATGGTATTAAGAGCATCCACAATAATAGTGCTAAAAAGCTATTTTTAGCACCTCTATATACAAAAAGGGTGTTGCAATAGTGGTGATATAGGTAAATTTTTTACCTACATTGCTACAGTGCACATCTATATATGGCTGTGTATTGTAGCTGAAAGCTAAAAAAATTATTTTTTATTCTACCTCTGTTTACTATTGTAAGGACGCAATTTGGTTCCCAACCCCAAGGGATGGATAGATTTAGGCCCAAAAAGCCCAATACAATGAATTTATAAAGAGTGAGTTAGAAAACTAGATTCTAATAAATTGGACGACAATTGTAGTGGGTCAAGATGATAAGAAAATAAAGATAAATAGGTTTTGTCTAAAGAAAATCCTCCTCGGTGCAATCTGAGGAGGTTGGTTCTTGTATATATTTCCTTTGGCTTTGATTACAAATACAGTTCTTGTTGCTGCAATGTTTTTTTCTTCCTTTCTGTCCTCCGTTTCAGGAAGGTCTCTTGCATTATATAGAGCCTTTTAGATGATCTTGGCCTTCTGTTTGTTGATCATCCAGTCCCCTACTTGAGTACTTGTCCCATTAGACACTTTCCTAAACCCCTCGTGAATTGTGGCAGCCAATTAGACAATCCTATTTAGGAGTCTTCTCCACATAAATGCAGCTAGGAGGTTTGGTAGGATATATTAAATGTGGTGGCAGCCACCATTCCTTCAGTCATGTCAATGCTAACCCCTTTCCCAAAACTCTTTCTCTACAGTACAACCCCCTTTAGTGGCGTGCTAGTAATGTGGCCTTACTGTCCGAGGGTGTGGCCTTCTCAGTATGATAATGGCTCCTCTCGGCCACGGGTATGACATCTGGCACAATTACCCCATTGGAATTCCTGTGCCCCACAATTATATTATTTGTTTGTTTATTTCTTTTCTTTTTTCTATGTCATTTATCTCACCTCTGTATTAACTCTCTCAACTCTTAACTCTTTGTCTCACCGCTGCTGGCCCACCTAAAGCTTAATGTCTTCAGCCCACACCCTTGACCCATTCCGTTGAACCAAGCCGCTGACCCACGTCGCAGACCCATCTCACTCACTCTTAAAGTCTCTACTTTAACCTTGCCGTCATAGACCCATGACACGAACTCCTCCTCCTTACAACTGGTAAGTCTCTCAAACTCTCACTCTCTCTACCTCACCTCTCGCTTGCCTTGATTCTGAATCAGAATTGTTGATGAATTGGAATCATTATGGGTCTGTGATATGTTGTTGTAGAATGTAATATATTGTTGAGAATGGGTTTGTAACTACTTTTTTTTTTTTTTGTTGGCTGGTTGGGTCTGAGGTATATTGTTGCAGTGTTATATAATTTATATATTTATTGTTCATGAAATTTGTTATTGAATGATATATGACGGGATAGATGAACTCAACTACCCTGAACGAGCTCATCCAGACTGACGAGGAAGAGTTGACAGACAAATTAACCACATCACTGACGAAGTGAACCACATTAACGATGAAGGTAGAGAAGCCATTTAATGTGGTCAAGAAAATACCTCAAACGGTTATGAAAACAACTATACGGACCGTTGGAAGCCAATTAAAGTCCACATAATTAGTCATGAGGCGTTACGTAAAGGGACATTGAAGCCACCATAATAGCCGCAACGGCTAGAAGCTACAAGAATATATATATATATATATATATATAACTCCTCTGACGTCAACAAGAGGTACATAACAAATACATCCATTGAATATATTGTTAGTACGTATACTTGTTTATTTCCCAAAAATTCTCTGATACTGACTTTGGCATCAGAGTCGTTGTGGCAAGCACCACACCGGTGACTATTTGAAGAGAAACTTCACCATTTTTGAGGTGACTCGGAGGAAAGAGCGCCTCCACCTGGATGTGCATGCGATAAGCTAGCAAATCTGCACTTCATCAATATACAATAATATTTGTAGTGATTGTGGTTGTGTTTTGTATTTTGTTGGCTGCTTGGTTGCTTGCTTTTTTTTTGTTTTGTTTTGTTTTTATTTTTATTTTTTATTTTTCCTTGCTGCGGACTGGTGGTGGTGGTGGTGGTGGTGGTGGTGGTTGTGGGTGTGGTTGTGGTTGATGGTGAAGGTGGTTGTGGTTGGTTGATGAAGTTTATGGTGGATGTTTTTATTATTGTTCTAATGAGTTATTTGTATTATTTTAATGAAATAGCTAAAAATATAGATCCATTGATGTTGGTTGTGAAGAAATAAAATCGAAAAAATGATTTTTGTAGATGCCAAATAGCGAAATTTTTAGTTCCACTATTGTGGATGCTCTAACAAATTATATAAATACATAAAATCATTGTATCTTCATACATTAAGACGCAATCATCTACCAACAAAGACAAAAAAAAAAAAAAAAACACAAAATAATATTGTTTTTTAATACTAGGCTGGTTAGGATTATTTTTTATTTTTTATTTTTAAGTTAAAGCATTCACAGAATCACAATAGTGGTGCTAAAAGCTAAATTTTTTAGCATCTCAAAAAGTTACTTTATCTATTTTACTACCTCACTTTACAATTCACCCAACATTAAATGTTCTATTTTTTTACCACTTCATTTAAAATAATATAAAAAAACTCATTAATATAATAAAGGAAGAGAGAGAAATTTTGAGTTTTTTAATTGAAGGAAAAGAGAGAATCTTAATAAAATATTTTATTTTATTTTTAACAACTTGCTATAGTCAACTGGTATTTATATCAATTTACTGTAGTTGCAAAAATTTAGTTTTAACTTCTCTAATAACACATGCTTTTTTGGTGGTAAAATAGCTTTTTTTGTTAAAATACAATCATCATTGTGAATGCTTTTATTGTTTTTGGATTGAATAGTTGTTAATTGGGCTAAGTTGATTAGACAAGAGGGGGCCTAAGACTTTGGAAGAGGGGGTCCAACTACAAAATTGAAAAATAAAACAAGTAAAACAATTTTTTTCTTTGGGCCAGGGTGGCTGGGGCCCATTGGGCTCCCCTTTGGGTCCGTCTCTGTTCTAAAATAAAAATAAAAAATTTAATAGGGAAAAATGCACTGATACCCCCCTGAACTTTTATTTTAGCTAATTTACTCCTTAAACTATGCATACGTGCCAAATAGGACTATCGGTTAGCCAGAACATTAAGTGACTAACAGAACAATCACACATGTGCAAATTATTTTTTTAAAAACAAAAAACAAATGTCTAGACCATTTTGGGAGGGGGTGAGAGAACAACTAAAAAAAAAAAAAAAAGACAACCTCATCCTTATCTCCCACTGTAGATAAAGCTTAAGCACAAGAGCATACCTAATCAGATCAAACTCTATCAAATAAATTGTAATAAATTGTTATATATACATACATATATATATATATATATATATATGACAATATTCAAATAAATTGTAATCAGTACAACGATTGTAAATACATGTAAAGGTCCCAAAAAATAGTTATGGGAAGCCACAATTATTTTCAGTCTCTACATCTCATTTTGGATTCCAAACCCAAGCTAACGCTCCTCTTTTACAACTTCTCTCTCTAAACCCATAGATCATCCACCATGGCTAACTCAAGACCTCCATTGCCATTACAGGTCTCTTCTCTAATTTCTCATTAGTGATTTGTTTCTCTTTGGCCAAAACCTTAGCCTTCATATTTGAAACTCTCAAGCTTTAGCCTCTCAGATTTATGTTTCCCTCTCACAAAACTGAATCGCGAGATTGTCAGCGGGACCATGATCGTCTCTTTCTCCTAGGATTCAAATTGACACTTAACTATGTGGATTGTCTCTCTCCCAGGTTTCTTTCTCTCAAAATTGTTTTCTCTCTCATCTCTATGGGTCTCAAGCGATTGAATTGGGTGATTTTAATGCTCACATGCATGTCATGTGAGTATTCTGTTAGTTTATTAACAGCTGAACAACTGAAGTACCAATTTGGCACATGAGTAAAGTTTAGGGAGTAAATTGACTAAAATAAAAGTTTAGGGGGTATAATGGCCACTATGTTAAAGTTTAGGAAGTGTGAGGGCACTTTCCACTACATTAAAGAAGCCTTTCATTGATACTCATTTTTTTTTTTTTTTTGATGAACTAAACAACTTTATTCCAAGAAAAGAAGATTATAATACACCAGGTAAACTTGCCTTAACCCTGAGGACATCACTAAAAAAAGAAACCCTTCATCAATAGTCAATTAGGTTCAGCTTATAAGGAGGCAATGTACTTTTAAGTAGGAATGGCAATGGGTCGGGTTCGGGGTGGGTTTCTTTATGCCTGAACCCGCCCCCGAAACTGGAATCCACCTTGTTTAATAAATGGTTTTTTTTTAACCCCCAAACCCGCCCCGTTGGGCCCTGCCCAAATTTGCCACTTTAGGGCCCAATCCTAAGTCCTTGAAAGGCCTAAACCGTGGCCCATTTAAAAAAAAAAAATCAATAGCATTTGATAGCAAAATCACACAAATCTAAAACAATTTAATTTTAGATTTCTCATTTTCCCTTTCAAAATCACAATCCCAAATACAAAAGTCCTAAATACATAATCATCAAAATAAATTTGACAATGAAATAGTACATAAAAATTACAAACCCTTCCTAAATACATAACCCAAATACATAAAAGTCCTTCATTTTTCCATTTACACCAACACAAAACAACAACTAATCTGCCCTTTACAACCCCATTATTTCAGCCCCTCCAAAACTCCTAAAACAAAACCACAACACACCTGGAAAACCCAACAAAAATCCCTCCTTTTTCCAATCAAGGTGAAGTGAAGGAGGTAAGGAGGAAGGATCGGTGTCTGTGGTGAGATGGAGTGGTGACGTGGTAAGGAGGCAACAAAGATAGACCGGTGAGGTGGAGGAGGGACCAGTGACAACAAGGTGGAGGAGGGAGGCAGCAGCAAGTGAGAGTGAGAGTGAGAGTGTGAGTGAGGGAGAGGGAGGCTGCTGAAACTTGAGAGTGACTGATAAGAATGAAGGATTAGGATTAGGGTTAGAGAAAGTATTTATAGTTAGAGTTTTTAAAATTTTTTAATATCATATATGTATACGGGTCGAATTCGAGTCAGGTATGCATAATACCTGCACCCGACTCGAACCCACCACGGGTTAGGTTTCTAAAACCCAAACCCACCCCATTTGTTTCACGAGTTGGGGCGGGTGCCCGTAGGTCAGACAATTTTTGCCATCCCTACTTTTAAGAAAGCCCATGCTCCAAGCTTATGCCTAAGTAATAATGTACACAACCATCCCCCAAACATTAATATTGCTTAAAGTGGAATGCAATAAATGATTTTTCGACTCACCCAGAAAGTCAAAACCAAAACTAAAGAATGGTAAGCATCTTAAGCCCAATGTATTGTTTTTTTGGTTTTCTTTTTTTAATTTTTAATTTTTTATACTCTCAAATTTATGCTTTCAGTTAGAGAAACAAAAACTTTGGTTAAAATACAAATGCATCCATCTATTGAATTGTCATTTTCGCACTTTAAACTTTCTCATTTTAATGCTTGAAGTTTAGGCTTTTTGTCAATGTAGGTCCTTTTGTCCCATAAAGTCCATTAACAATTGAAAAAAAAAATGTTTTTAACACTAATAAACTAATAAAAAAAAAACTAAATTAAACTTAGTCAATGGCTAAGCATAGAGAAAAAAAATTGTGCAAAAAGCATCATTTTTGATGAACAAAAAAAGGGGGCAGAGGCAACCATATGTGACTTACCCCACAGGGTATGACCTGATAGGGGCACCCCCCCGCTAGGAAATGTTAGATTGAGCCATAGCTACTGTGACATGGACGCCGCAGACCTTACCCTAGCACCCCAAGAGAGCCAATGGATGGGCACAAGCAAGCCAATGAAACCCCCCCCCCCCTCACATGGTACCCGCCACAACTCGAATAAGGGACCTCGAGTTTGCTTGCAGAACCCCACACCATTGGGCCACCCCTCCTAGGGCTGCAAAAAGCATTATGAGTACTGAAACTTAGGCGCGCTTTATAAACTCTCCCTTCTATCGTCATTCTCTCTATTTTCTCTATCTCTACTGGGGTTAAGCAATAACAAGAGTTTGTTTAGATATTTCACAGTTTTTAGTAGCTTATTTGTATAATGTTTATAAAACAAATATATAGTTTTTGATAACTTTTATGTTAAAAGTGTGGTAAAAAGTTAAAAATTAGTTGATTTTCAAAAATGTTAAGTGTGAGTTTGGAAAGTGCGTTTGCACGTTTTTCAGCGGCTTCGTTTTTTTTAGTGGGTCCATGGGCATTGTTCATGGGACCCGCAACTTGGGAAAAATGTAAATTTAACTTTAAAATTGGGTCTCACGGCACTATTTATATATTTAAAAATTATTTTGTTACAATATTTTTAGTTTTCAGTTTTCAATAATAAACGGTATCCAAATAGATCCTAAAACTTAAACGTTAGATTATTTGCAAAAAAATAAGAAGCTGAAACAAAAAGCAATGCTAAATGAACAAAATGGATGGTTATGCTGACAAGGCTACAACACTTTTTGAATGAATCTGAAGGTGGAGACTCGGTAGTTAGATTTGACTAGTAATTAAGATTTTTGGGATGGACAAATATTCTTTAACCCACTATGTGATGATTCATAAAACTATTCACATGTATTATTTAAACAAGTTATATGGCTAATTAAAAATATCATATGACTAAAAGTATACTTAAATGATCTTTTCCACTGCCGTATAGTTGGTTGGAGAAGTTTCCTCCAAACTGATTTGGAGGAAAACATTTGTAATCGAAAATGATCACTGAAATCTTAGCAACTAGATTGATGCAATTGAGCTCTTGAAAAGAATATTATAAAAAGGACTAGACTAATCACATTTGTAATAGTGAATAACTGATCTGACTGAAATTCCAAGAACTAAATTGATGCAATTGAAATCTTAAATTTTTTTTTAAACTACCTTTTATAAATTTTGAAGGACTAAATTGTATTTTAGCCAAAACTTGTTTTGGGTGCCGAAAAAAATAAGAGCTATCCTCACATCCCAATAAAATCATGAGTTGGTTGGATGTCACTCCTAATGTCACATCCATGAGAGAAAATATTGAGCTTATATCAAATTAATGAAGCTAGACTCTCCAACTAGATGTCTAAAAATACGAAAAAGATAAGGGGGTTATGAGAATATTTGTTAAATACAAAGACTATAAAAGACTTTCACATGACAAGTTTCCATAAAAAATCTGAGATGTCTGTATCAAATCAACCAACAAATAGTATTTACACAGCATTTATTACATTTTTCTTTACCTGGATATCATTCTGCTCAATCAAATATGAGAGAGAGAGAAAGATTATCAAGGTTATATCATATGCTAATCCCATTATTTCTTACTAATGTATATGGCAAATTCCTATAAGGACAAGTAATTGATGTAACGTTGAATATATTGCATGGTAAGCAAGTCTGTAATGCACCATTTGGCAGTGGAGTGTGATTGCTAAGATTAGGATCCTATGACTGCTACGTGGTAATTGCTGGTAGACTGTCCAATATTTTTGACAAACATCTCAATCCATTTCTTGTCAAAAGAAACCTCAACCCCTTCATTTTGCTTATCACTTAACCTACTAACAGCCTCAATAAAAAAAATAAAAATAAAAGATTTGGAATTCAATCCCATTTACTCTAAAAATTAATTGATATTTTAACTTAATGATAAAAAAACAATCATTATAATGTAGACGTCATAGGTTTGAAATATTATCTTATTTATTGGATTTACCAAAAAATAATTGTCACGTTTTACATAGATAAGCATGACCAAATTTCTCATGACAATTATAGATTATAGTACAATCCATGACTCTTTCCTTAGCTGTTAATAATTTGATGGGTGCTGGATACCAACCTTGCTTTGCCAAAGAGATGAGAATTGATCTTCATTTATAAGCCTCGCCCAAATCAATAGCGGCCATCATATAGGTGGTGGAAACATGAGCTCTAAAAAATTCATGCTTGAATACAATGAATAGACCTTTAGTCCATTCACAAAGCAATTAATCGAAAATTATTTGGTCAATAGTACAGTCTTGCACTTCGTATTGTGACTATTGTCAAAAGCTTCATACATGGTAGGGCCATATGTGTACAAAGTGCCTTCATAAACTCATCCAATACTTTATCATTAGTCAAATTGAATATAAAAAATAGATCAGATTGGATCTTCTTCATCAAAGTAAGGAAATTTGAGACCCGTGATTCGTGGTTGGTCAATAATCCTTTAACTTGTGTTTACTACAAATTGGTTGAACCTCTTCATTCTAGACTATGTGATAGGTAGGTAATATTTGAAATCTATGGTCACGCACTCTCATTTGTGGCTTTTCCATGTTTCTTAGAAGCTCTTAACTAAATTGAAAATTACACTACTTAAGTGGATCTTTTGGTTTTACTCTTTTATGTTTAGAATTTAGAATTTTCATCTCTAACGTTTGGTCTATTTTTAATTTTGTCCTTTCATCTTTGTTTGTTAAAGACATAAGTGTAAAATGCCACCTAAGTTCAAAATGATATAGTTTTATCATTCAAAATTATATCATTTTAATTTTAAGCCTATTTGGAGCTTTTTCTTGTAAAAGGAAAGTCCACCTTTTCAAAATGCGACCCTCCTCACCAGTTTCATTACAAACTTTTTATTGTTATTATTATTATTATTATTATTATTATTATTATTATTATTATTAAAGGAGCTGATTTCTTCCTCACCAAATACTCCAAAAGCCTATTAGACCCCCCCCCCCCCCAAAAAAAGAAAAAAATGTTTAATCACTCTTAGAAAAAAGAAAAAAAAAAAGATTTAATCACTCTTCGAAAGAAGAAAAAAAAAAAAAACCCTTCGAATGGGTACTTGATCTTAGTTTCCACTTGAACCGTGTATATTGTTGATCATAAGTCCAATACCAAAAGGTATGATATTATTACACTTGAAAAAAAATAAATATTAAAGTACACTTTTGACCTTTAAAATTTAGAGTTGTTTTATTTTGGCATTTCATAAAAACATAATTAACCAAATCTATACTGTTTCCCAAAAATACTAGTCTAGTCACAATTAAGAATTCTTATAATTGTTAATAAACCTCGAATTAACCCAATATAGTAGTGTCCACAGGTTGAGTTCAGACGGATTCCCCCTAAACTTGTGCTTGACTCGATTGGATTGGGTCTTAGAACCATGCACTCGTTGCAGAGCAATGGAATATGGGTTGTCAATCGAAAAAAAAAAAAAACCCAATTTGGAACTGTCAGATCGATCGAATCTAATATCTCCTTCAATCGTGGTAGTTCTGTGTCATATCTTAAATCTTCATTGAATTTTGATGAGATTTCACTAGATTAGCAATGATCTAGCTAGATTTGATGAAGATCTCACCAAATTTGATGGAGATCTCATTGAAACAGTAGATCTTTGTCAGATTTGGTGATGTTCTTCACGGATCTAACAAAAACTTGAATGGAGAAGAGTAAATGGGTGGAGGATGATGATAGCTTATGACGATCAAAATTGGGCCTTTTCTTGAAGAACTCGCCATTCAAACCTATAATATCAATTATTGTTAATCAACAATTATCAGTTTACCAAAGGATAGCTTGGATTGGACAAATTTCAGTTTGGTTTGGATGATGGTAGGTTAAGTGGGTTTATTGGATTAATAAGTTGTTGGACAACCCTAACCTAGTCTATGCCCAAAGTAGGACTAAGCACACACTTAATTAATATCTCAAAAAATCAGGGGCATCACAATTTCTGTTAGCTTTTAGACCCTCCCCCTCCCCCACCCCCCACCCCCACCCCCACCCCCACCCCCACCCCCAAGGTTATTCACTTAATCTTAATCCCACTTGAACAATATTATTTACATTGGAGATCTCAATTGCACATCTAATTTCACAATATGCTAAGATATCGAGTCGTGATCTGTAGAGAGCAAAGCCAAATGCTTCAAGAAGATTGAAAAACCCAGTTGAACAACTTGGGCAAAACTTTCATTAATTATAGTGGAGCTTTAGAAGCCAATTCTAAACAAGTCATGAAGTACAAGTGAAAACATTGTTTTTTTAGAGCTAAAATTGATTTCTAATTAACTTTTCAAGTTTGTTGTTATTGTATTAGGGACCTTATAATTTATTTATTTTATTTTTATAAAAGAGCCTTAATTGTGAGTATCAAAACCAATTTGTTTATCTTTGAGTCCCCAAACAATAACATTACACATATTTGCAATTAGTTTGTAAATTTGACTCAGAAACGAATATTCTAGAGAAATAATTGATCAGCCAAAAAAAAAAAAAAAGAGAAATAATTGATCAAAGGACTGATTAATTACTCATAATTACCAGTGTCATAGATCTCCAAAAAAAAAAAAAAAAAAAAAAAAAGATGCCAGAGCCATATCACCACCTTCTCTTAAAAGATACTCCATTTCACTTAAAAAAAAAAAACTCCATTTTCTTTTCCAAAATGAGTAGTTAAGAAATTATTGTTTTTTTTTTTTTCTTTTCTGACCGGTTCTCAAAAAAAAGAAATTATTGTTTTTCACTTTTGTTATGTTTTATTTTTTATTTATGGTTTTTATTTTCTAACAAATCGCAGCTAAAACACGAAGAACAAGAACAGTGGTGGAGAAGTGACAAGTCCCATATTCAAGGGCGGGAATAATGCAATCTCCATTTGAAAAAGTAGGTACCTATAAGCTAAGCTCAGCAACAGCAACATTAAAAAAACAAAGTTACAGACGTAGGTGTAGACTTTTTTAATACCACTCCTCCTCCGAGCTACATGTTTTCACATGGCCCCACTTTTTATTTTTTCTCAATTATTTTGATTTTTGAACACAGAAACAAAAGTTAACTAAAAAAAAAAAAAAAAAGTAAAAAACAAATACGAAGTACAGTATTTCAATATTCTCCATGTGTCTGTCTTCTTCATCAATCCCTATACAATACTCTACATTTTCTTCTGACATTCCTCCTCAGATCTCTGCACATTGTCAAAGCTTGTGTGCGTTCTCTCAGCTTCCAGAGGCCTAGTTTTTGCGGTTTGGCTTTGATGGGATTCAACATTTTCAGCTATCTCGATATGGGTATTCTCATTTTCTTGTTGGTTTTCATCATGTGATATGTACTGAGTTGTATTCGAAGTGGGTGTTTGGCTCTTTCTTAGTTTTCTTCAAGATATTTTGAAATGTGGGTATTGTCTGTTTCATACTCCTCTCCTCTGTGGTCCTCTCCCAACTTTTTATTTTTTTATTTATTTAGTTTTTTTGGTTTTTTGTCTGTCTGTCTCTCTCACACACAGACACAGACACAGACACGTACACACAGGCACACACATATCGTATGGCGTAAAATTTGGGGAATTTGGTAGGTAATGATAAACAGTTTGATAGGATATTGTGCTTGAAGTAAGTAATTGTAATTAGTTATACAGTTCAAATAAATTGTTGTTATTGCTTTTCCCTTTCTATTTCAGACTACATGGCCTTTCCCTTTCTTCTGGGTTGGTGTAAAAAGGTTTCTAAGTTTTTAAATTTTGTTCAGGGTAGATTGGACTGTGGAGTGAATTGTAAGTAAAGCTGGTAATTACCAGTATATCCAACCTCTTTTGGGTTAAACAGTCGGTTATATCTTATTGCTTCTTTTGGTTGCTTACAACCGTTTGGAAGCTCAGCATTTCCCATACAACACAAACCCATGACAGGGTTTTTATAGTTGTGGATGATGTGCTTGGTCCCTGGTTTTAATTGAAAGATTCTCATTTTAAATTTCAAGCAGTGAAGGTTCAAAGTTTGTTAGCTCTGGTGTTGTTGTTATTTGGTGGTTGTTTCTCAATGTAGCACTTATGGTTGCTGGTTTTTTCTTTATGAAGCTGTAGATGAAAGTCTATGTGAGAGGCTACTGAGGTGAGGCTTTGCTGGGATTCGAAATGGACCGGCGGAGCTGGCTATGGCGAAGAAAGTCTTCAGAGAAGAGTCCTGGTGAGACCGAGAGTTCGGGATCATTATCTTCTCATTCTGAAAGATTTTCTGATGAGCAGGTAGGTGGTTTTGGGATTTGTGGTGTGAAGGAATCCATTTGATGAATTGGGTTGTTGAATTGTATGAAAAACTGGGATTTGCATAGATAATGATCATTTCTTGTCCAATTCATTCTTTTTGATCCTTTTTGTTAATGACTATTTGTAGGCAATTTCTTCTCTGTACAAAAAAGGAATTACATTAAATGTAGTTCAAATGTCTTTAACTCATTTTGTTGAAATATTCATGCCATTATAATCAGAAACCACTTCTTTCTTCTCTTTTCCTTTTCCGCTTTTGTTTACTTATTAATGACTCTGGAAAGTTGGTGTCATGGGACTTTTTTTCCATTTATCAAATATGCTCTGCAATGACGAAAACTATCTAGACCAATGTGATCACAGAAGCAAAAGGTGGCAATTCTAAAAGTGTATGTCTTGACTCTTGAGTTCCTCCAGGTGTCCATGAAAATAGTTATGTGAGGGTGTGGATGTGGAAGCTTAAAGCATGGTTTTATACTAGTCGATGTATAAATTAAGACAAGAAAAAACTGTAATCACCTGCTGGGAGGGGCAGGGGTTGAGTTATACAACAGTGAGTCTGCGATGAATTTGCTCTCTTATTGATTACATTTTATGTGATTGACTCTCATAATATTCAGTTAACTGGTCAATTAATCTAAAGTGTGGACTATTGAACTATATCAGTGTTGTCTAAACTCTAAACAAAATTGTTCAGTTGAAATACCAAAAACTAAAGTTGTTAATAGCCATTTCCAAATGAAGCTTGGCTTGTTTTCCTGCAACAGAACTATCAACCAACACCTTTCCTCTTTCAACTTTCAAGTGTGATACCTTAGAATAGGAATTTTTATAGACCCAAAGATGCAAACAATATCAAAAAACTCAAGATACCTTGTCCCATAACTTTTATTTTATCACTTCATATAGGATTATCACGGAATATTCCTCATAATCAGGGAAAAACCTAACAAATCTTTTAAGGATTATTCAAATAGATGAGATAATTCAGCTTTTTAGTCCACATCTTTGGGATGCGTTTTGTATGTGGAGTTCCTCTTCCCTTACTTAGCACATATAAACTTCTCTTCTAGTTATTTCTCTTTACAAATATTAATTTTCCCTCATTGGCTTTCTTTTTTACTTTAAGTGTTCTTTCTATCTTCTTGGTCAATTTTTCCATATGTTTAATTCTTAGTTCATCATTCTCGTTGACTGTTTTACTTTAATTTTTGTTGTTTTATTCATATTATCTACACTCATAATTTCATTTCTTTCAATACTTTGAATCAACCTTTGTCCCTCAATTTGTATTTACTTCAAACATTCACTTTTCTGTGAAATTAGACAAGTTGAACTGAAAAAACAATGAAAGAAAGGGTCATCGGCAACAATTGTTGATATGGAAAATAGAGAACATTGAATAGAGTTCAGAAATTTCATCTTTAGCTGTTGGATTTAGTTCACTGTGAAGCTGCAAACTTGAATATCAAGAAGTCACAAATCAGTTTGGCAATGAACTTTTCGAGGAACGAGGGCTTTATTGATCACTTTGTTTTCATGGTCTCGTGAGAATAAATTATTCTGCAATTCTCATCTTATCAGATTCGGGGGTGACATAAGCTATGGATGGAATGTACTAATAAAAGATGCAGATATTATCAACTTAAGCCTTGGGTTTCTTTGAAGAAAACAAAGGAAATGAGATGTTAAAACAATATGGGAACTTTAGCTGTAGATAGATTTTCTTGTTCTCACCACTAGTTAGAAAGTGTTCTGAATCAAGCATGTCCTGAATATATTTTATTCTCTGATAATAGTTATCATTTGAAATTATAAATATATATATATATATATATATGTGATTCCTTGCAGTGTGAGTGGTCTAGATGAGCTTTGTATGAAATTTGTCGTGTTGTGTGCTTCCTTGACTCTATTATAATTCCTTTAAAGGATGAATGTTGTGATCTAGAAATGTTGCATGATTTTGGTCTCTTGTAAGTTTCAGATTGGTTTTGCACTTTGAATGATGTGGTAGGACAAAATCTTATTTTATTTACTATGTTGTGAAAGGCATATCCAGCTCAAAGTACTCAATCACCAGAAGTCACATCTAAAGTTGCAATTGTTGATGAAGAAGCTAATGATAGTGTGAAGACCTTAACGGAGAAACTATCTGCTGCTCTTCTGAACATTAGTGCCAAAGAAGACTTGGTAAAGCAGCATGCCAAAGTTGCAGAAGAAGCTGTCTCAGGTATTCTTTCTTCAACTGTTTTTATTCTTTCATTAATTTTTTTTACTGTTACCTAAAAGTTCACATGACTTATTTTATTATTATCTCATTAATATCCTATTAAGTGCCTAAATTTACACCACACATTTCTCTATTCTTCATGTCTTATAGCATACCCACTGTTTTAGTATTTTTTTTTAAAAAGAAAAAGAAAAAAGAAAAAGTAAAGACTAATAGTAATAAGGTTCTACTAAGTGACACATTCTATGCAAAGAGAATTGAAATATTCTCAAGATAAGAATAAATTAATTATTGACTTTTTGGTTCAATGTTTCAAGACTTTTCTAATTAAAAAATAAATATTCTTTGTATCATTTGGTTCAATATTTCAAGACTTTTTATCTCTCACACATATACACAAACTTCTTTGCATTTTAATTCACAATTTTCACATTTTGCACTTCTACCCCTTTATATATACCTAGCCATAGCCCTTTAAGCCATCCAATGTCAAATATACACAGACAAAAAATGATGTCATTTACCTTCAATCTTTCGATAACACTTACGTAGCTCTAACATTGTTGTTTCATTTAATCCTAATCTGTATGAGTTGCCTACAACCAAAGAAAGGGGGGCTTTCATTTTATATTGAGTGACAACATACGGCAATTACTATTTTGATGTTAAGATTGGACGTTATGAATTTGTGGTTTTTGTAGATGATGTAATTGACCATGGGTGTTTAGTATGTGTATTTGTTTTTAGAATTAAGAAGAAAGAGAAAGATACATTCTATATCAACTTTTATTCTATAATATTCTTCCAAAGTTTTTTTTTATTATTTATTATTTTTATTTTATTTCTCATCATTGCAATTGAATATTTATATTGGATATGTGTATAAAATTTATAACTGTTGTTTTTTATAATAAACTCATTATAAATAAAGTTTTATAACAATTATGTTATATTATTTATATAACATTCTTCAAAATCATTTTATATAAAATATTACAATATTATCCGTGCATCGTACGGGTAACTTACTGGTTTCTCTTAAACAGTGGTGGCCAAAAAAAAGATGTAGAACTCCTATCGGAAATTAGGTTGCAATATTATTTTTGTTACATCAAATAAATCTGAACTTGTGTTGTGAAAAGGTAAATTTAGGGTCACACCATTTCTGAAAGTCCAAGAACAAATTTCAGGGAGAAATATTGTTTAACAATATTGAGAGAGGAGTGACGTGTGAGGTTATAATCAAGACATCGTGTTATGATGTTTATTTCAAAAGAATATATTTTTGTTACATTTTTCCCCTTAAATCATATTTATCAAGTATTCGCATGAATTATTAATCAGGAATTGATATTAAAACTTCCAGGAACACAAAGTTTAGGGAGTCTTTTTGTTTTTGTTTTTGTTTTTTAATAAGTTAGGAAAGATATTCACCAATCTTAAATGGGTATGTTTAAAGTTTAATTATTATGGGAACACTTTTTGTTTGGTGAGCTCCTCTTTTTAGGGGCTATTACTTGTTGATTTTAAATTTCCTTTAGTGGCCACCATATGTGTGTAATAAACTGGTTTCCTTGATTGCCTTTCTAATGCTAGGCTGGGAAAAGTCTGAAAATGAAGTATTAGCTTTAAAGCAACAACTCGAGGCTGCCAACAAGAAGAACTCAGCTCTTGAAGATCGTGTTGGTCATCTTGATGGAGCATTGAAAGAATGTGTGAGGCAGCTTAGACAATCCAGAGAAGATCAAGATAATAAGATCACCGAAGTTGTTGCGAAGAAAACTCATGAATGGGAATCTACAAAGTCTGAGCTTGACAGACAGCTTTCTGAGCTTCAGGCTCAACTTCGGGCTGCTAAAGCTGAAGCTGCTGCTTCAATTGATTCTGATCTCCGCCCAAAGCTTGAGGCTGTAGAGAAGGAAAACTCAGCCCTCAAACTTGATCTCCTTTCTCGAGCTGAGGAGATAGAAATTAGGATTATGGAGAGGGACTTGAGCACACAGGCTGCTGAAACAGCCAGCAAACAACATCTAGAAAGCATCAAGAAGGTGGCTAAGCTTGAAGCTGAGTGCCGCAGGCTAAAAGCTACAGCTCGTAGAGCTTTCCCTGCTAATGATCACAAGTCCTTTACTGTCTCCTCAGTTTGTGTGGAATCTTTCACAGATAGCCAGTCGGACAGCGGGGAAAGGCTACTTGCGGTTGAAACTGATATGCGCAAAATGAGTCGCTTGGAACCTTATTATTGTGAATCAAGCCGTTCTGACTCATGGGCATCTGCTCTAATCACAGAACTTGATCAGCATAAGAATGAGAAGGCTCTTGGGAGGAGCCTTACGGTCTCTTCAGTAGAAATCAATCTCATGGATGATTTCCTTGAAATGGAAAGGCTTGCAGCTTTGCCAGACACAAAAAGTGGGAGCCGTTCCCTTGAAAAAGGGCCTGCTTTGGATCAAGCCAATGCAGCTGAAAGCCCTATGAAAGCAGAACTTGAAGCCATGATTAACAGGACTGCTGAACTGGAGGAAAAGTTAGAGAATTTGGAGGCCGAAAAAGTGGAATTCCAGATAGTTTTAACTGAATGCCAAAAGCAGCTGGAGACATCAAGGAGTCAGCTTAAGGAAGCAGAGGTAAGGTTGGTAGAACTGCAGACTCAGTTAGCACTAGTGAACGAATTAAAGATGGCAGCAGATCAAGAAGTACAGGTTACCCAAACAAAATGGGAAATGGCAGAGTCACAACTCAGAGTTGTTGAAGCTGAGGTCAAAACCTTGCATTTGAAAGTTGGTTCATTAGAAGAAGAGGTCGAGAAGGAGCATGCTTCTTCAGCAGAAAATGTGGTCAAGTATCAGAAATTGGAGGATGAACTTTTAAGAATGAAAAGAGAAGCCGAGCTCCACCGTGAAGCTGAGCTCCTGCGTTTGACAAACACTAGTGGTGAATTGAAGATAAAGCAGGTTAGTTTGCTAAGACAGATAAATAATAATCTGTTCTTATTTAGAATACAGGAATATATATATATATATATATATATATATTGAAAACTCATCAAATTCCTTTTGCAATTTTAATACATTTAAAATGCAGAAAATCATGTTAAGTTCCTATTAGGAAACAGTACCGGTAGTGTTAAATGTTAATGACACATTGGCTGTTTAAAATCCATGAATGCCTCATTATTAGTGCATGATTGGTAGTGACTACTGATTTCGTGCAGCTGTTATGACCCCATTTCAAGTATTTACAAGGAAAAGAAAGCATATTCAGTGGTCTCTGCCGGAAAGTCTTCCTTAAAAGATGACATGTGCTACAATGCAAATTATGTAATACTTAAGAGTTTGTTATTACTTGTTTATGTCTGGTAGGCGGATGATGCGATAACCCATTTTAATTAATTAGGCTGCATGACCATGCTTGCAGAACTACCAATTAGCCTCAAGTTCAATTTTCAACTTCTGAAACTGAGTGTTTCAATTTTTCTGTTAAGCTACTTGACCACAAAGTAAGATTTAGGTATTTCCTGTTAGCAGTTTCGAGATGGTCTATACTCCCTAACCAAATAAAAGCAATTATGCTTTTAAGTTGTAAAAGTACGTCTGAAAGCTACCATGCAGTAGGTACGTGATATGGATTATTACCATCTGCTGTGGCTGTTGATGTGCTGCCCATTTTAGTTAACTAGTCTTTGCATGATGCTGCTTGCAGAACTGCCATTCTGCCAATTAGTTTCAAGTTCAATATCTTCATTCCCAAATAGAGTCCTACCCTTCTCTGGAAGCTACTTGATTTAAGTCTACCACAAAGTAAAAAAAGTTACTTTTGGTTAAGCAATTTGGAGATACATTCCCAACCAAATGAAAGAATATGCCTTCACAGATAGAAAGTAAATTTGAAAGCTAATTGAGCAGTTTTTAGAAGTCATGTCTTGAAAGACCCCCTTAAACTGCTAAACTGAATTGGGACTATAAGAGATGTGAGATCCCTGGGTTCAAGACCCATTGGGTACTTGTGTAACTTACCAATAAGAAAAAAAGAAATCAGAGGCCTGACAAATCTGCATCTTATAGATTTCCAATTGAGCAAACAAGTGCCTTTTTTTTTTTTTTTAAAATTTTTATACCAACTGCTTTCCTCAATATACTGGTTTGATATCTTGATGTTTATGACAGGAAAAGGAACTTGCAGCGGCTGCGAGTAAATTTGCAGAGTGTCAGAAAACAATTGCATCCCTTGGCCAGCAGTTGAAGTCTCTAGCAACACTGGAAGACTTCCTGATTGACTCTGAAAAGCCTTTGGAACTCACTAGTGAGGGAATTCAAGGGCCTAAAAATAGTAGGGAACCATTGAAATTGCAAATTAGCAACCTGAATTTGCCAAAAAGAGATTCTGAATCTATGAAAATAGTCAGTGATGGTTCAAGTCTTTCAAAGAACAGTTATGAAAGTGAGTCATCATTATCACTAAACCCATCCAATGCCTCTGAGAAAACCCGAAATGGGTTTGGGAAGTTTTTCCCTAGAAATAAGAGTGTGACTCGGAATGAAAATCTGTGAGAATGATAAACAAGAGAAATTGATAGAAAATAAGTAGGCTTGAATTTTTCGTTGTAAAGTTGCTATATTTGTTCTTATTACCAACACTGTAGATTCGATGCTTGCGAATCAGCAGTTGTATTTACATACAAGGTGCATCTTGGCGAACAGAAATTGTTCAAAGAAGTTATAGTGATACATCAAGTTCGAAATTAGAATTTCTAATTGCTTTTTAAGTTTTAACTGCATTTCTGCTCTTGGTTTCAAGTAATCGTCATCTTCAAAAGCATTGATGTTAAGAACGCGGAGTGTTCTACATGATTAATGAGTGGCTTATTTGAGCTACACGTATGGTGCATTTAACCTTTTTTATCCAAAATTTGTGACTGGTAGGGATGGCAGTTGATTGATTTTTTATTTTTCAAATAGAGAAAAAAAGAACAAGGTATTTTCCAGGATTTGTACATTAAGAAGGGGTTGTCATTACAATTATGGGGATTATTAGTATAATGAATTGTGACAGTCTTGGGCATTTTGAGAAAAGCTAGATACAAAAAATTTGACATCTGTTGATGTGGTAGATTGTTAGTGGTATGTAAAAAAGTGATGTTAGTGGTAGACTCAGATGAGAACCAGTAAAAACGTTTTGCCAACTCAACTATTGTGAAAAAAAAACGTTTTGCCAACTCAACTATTGTGAAAAATATAATGAATTCTTTTGTATATGTAGCATTGTTGGGGCATTTTTCTGAGATTGTAAATACAATGAATTACTCTGGTGGTTGGGGGTCATGTCCAGTAAGCAAACAACTTGCAGGGTGTGATTTTGGTGGCTGTACCATTTCAATTTGACTTGGACTTGGTTCCAAATGTGTATGCCAATCCCTCGGTTGTAATTGGTAGACCGATGTGAATTATGTAATAAATATTTGACTAGCAGTCTAGCACCTAATATTTTCTTCAAATGAGTTCCAATTTATTGAATGCATAATTGATGTCTAAAACAGTTGCTTTTTTAATGGTGAGATTAACCCACAAATTATATACTAATTTATAATCAATACTGTTGTAGATTCAATGCTTGTGCATGAAAAAAACAAATAAGCAAAAAAAGGGGTTTTGGGGTGAGAGAGGCTCGAACTCTCGACCTCAGGATCACTCAGAAGCTATGAGACCTACGCGCTAGCCAACTGCGCCACCACCCCGGCTGGGTCTTTGCTATTAAGAAAATTTATATGTACGTAATATATGGGATGAAATGAATTGTTAATAATTATCCCGCTGAAACAAACTACTAAAGTAAAAACATTACAAAACCACAGATTAACATGGGCTGCAATACTATAACCCTACTCCAATCATAATATTAGACCAAACCAGAATTATAAAAATTAAGATACATCTCATATGCTACACTACACTACTACAGTATGCAAGGAAGGACCCCCAATATGAAACTGAGTTTTTGACATTCTTTTACGATTTGTAAAAAGTCTAGAATTAACATCATATTTGATTGCTTGAATGAGACCTTTAGATTTAAATTGCTCTTCGAGAACTATTACAATTCTTGTGTAATGGACATGATATATTGTAGGAGACCACGCAAATGTATTAACTGATTTTATTCCTTTTCTTTTAGTGTATGAACTATCCAATGAATTTCGTACATATATATATATATATATATTTTTTTTTTGAGAATGAATATTGTACATATTCTTTTGGTAGAGAAATATTCATAGAAAAGATGGTCTCTTTTTTTTTTTTTTTTTTTTTTTTTGAGAATGAATTTCGAACATATTCTTTTGGTAGAGAAATACTAATAGAAAATACATATTCTTTCGTACAATGAATTGCTCGGGCATTTTTCTGGGATTGTAATTACATTGAATTCTGGGCTTTTTTTAAAAAAAATTATTTATATTCGGTTTTGATTTGATGTTGCACCGGCTATTATCTTCTCTATTTCGTCTTCCTCACTTTTTTTTTTGGCGTTGCTCAATATGTTGTTGCTGTGACTGCCAATAATGATGGTATTATAATTAAATTATAGAGTCCAAATTTGATAAGGACCTTAAAAACTCAATTTTACACCCTCTAATTAAGACAATGACGCATAAGTTTTTTTCAAATAATTTCAAATAAAAGAGTTGCTGCCTTCATCTGGGACAAGCCAAATATTTAATAAAAAAGAAAAAGAAATCTGCAATCGTCAAGCTGCCGGAGTTGCTGCCTTCATCTGGGACAAGCCAAAAAATACGTTTCTATACAATTCACATAACAATATCTGTAGCTAATGAAGATGACAAGCAATATTATAGTTAATTTCTTTTTTAGCCCAACACAATGAACCAGGAAACACAATATCCCAAACAGATTTGAATGAAGCAAGTGGGGTCCCTACTGAAACCCACCAAGCTTTACAAATGGGTGAAGCAGCAACATTTGGCAAATCTGGGTCTTTGCTAGACTTTATGAGTCTTTTCCTAGAGGAGAGAGAGGGAAATTTGAGGGGAGAGTTTGAGAGGAAAACATTTTTCTAGACCCCGTTGCCCGCACCCATGGTGGATCCAGCAGCTTTTCTAGAGTTCTTCGGTGGAGGAGGGAGATCTGGTGAGGTGATGTGGCAGAGGACGGAGGCTCGGTGAGGTAATGGAACGATAAATGGAGCTTCGACGAGGTTTGTGGCAGGAGGCGGAGGAGTAGAGCAGAGATGAAATTTTAGGGACTCTTTTTCACATCTAGTTTTAAAAACGTGAAATAGGGTTTTTAATTTTTTTGAGATGTTATTAGGTATATTAGGACTCTTTTAAGTTTACACCCCGTCCTTATTGAATTTATTCTCTAAATTATAATGGTTTCCCATGTAAATGTTATTGGAATATGAGGTAGTGTTTCAGAATTGTTAGGGATTTTCTGGATTTCTAGTAAGGGATACCGATGTTTATTGACTTGAAATCTCTCTTATTTTTTTCTTCCTTATTGCTTTAAATTTAACAAAGGATTTAGTTAACAGGTACCCTTAAAGCATTTGTTAATAAATTATTTTAGAAAAGTTTTAATACTACTTTTATGAAAGATATAAATAATTTTCAAAAAAATTAGCTATTTTTTTTTACTTATAAAAAGTTTTTAAAAATATTCTTTAATCAATGCTTTTAGGGTATCAGTTAACTTTTTCCTTTAACAAATGTGTGATATAATTGTCAAACTCAATTGACGCATCTTGGGTCAAGGGAGAGGTTCAAGGCAATGTTGGCAAAAGTGTCAAACACACTTAAGAGCACTAGTCTCTTAGATCTTAAGCACAAAATATAAAGCGCAAGCACTAAACAGACATTTTTCAAATATAATATCCAATAAACTTTAATAGAAATATTCATATCATATAATTTTAAAATATATAAATTCAATTTATATATTTTACCCACTAGGTAAGTGCAATTGTATAATGTTTGTAAGTTTCAATTTTACATAAATTATTTCAATTTTCTTAAAATTTTAATATAGTAAATTTTCTAATCATAGAAAGTTTAAATATATAGAAATATTCATATCATATAATTTTAAAATATATAAATTCAATTTATATATTTTACCCACTAGGTAAGTGCAATTGTATAATGTTTGTAAGTTTCAATTTTACATAAATTATTTCAATTTTCTTAAAATTTTAATATAGTAAATTTTCTAATCATAGAAAGTTTAAGGGAAAAATACTATTTTCATCTCTACATTTACAGGCGATTCTCACTTTGGTCCCTACATTTTATTTTTACCGCTTTTAGTCCTTATTTTGAAAAACATCTTTCGTTTTGGTCCCTACCGTCATCTCACTAACAGAAATATCCTACGTGGCAAACAGATTGCAGTGTTGGCAAACTAAGTGATGACGTGACTAATAAAATAATAATAAAATTTGTTATTTGGCATTTAAGTAATGCCACATCAGCATTTTAAATATTAAAAAAAGCCACATCAGAAAAACAATTAAAACAAAATTCTAAACTTATGATTTTATTTTTTGAGAAAAACTTATGATTTTTAAGAAATCTGTGTTCATCTTTAACAAGAATACTAAAGACACAAACCCAGATTCATGAGATTTAAACATAAGAACATAAGCCCAGATTTCTTAGCATTTTCTTCTCAACCAAACATAAGCCCAGCAAGGATACAAACACAAATCCAGCAACTAATCTTTCTTGTCAACCAAACAAAAAAAAGAAAAAGAAAAAAAAGAAAGACAAACACAAACACAAACCCAAACATCAACAAGAACAGAAACACAAACCCAGCAACAACCCAATAACAAAATCCAAAACCTAAACCAAAGAGAGCTGAGAGGAAATCGAAGAGAGCTGAGAGCAGAATCGAGAGGACTGGCTTCAAAGAGAGCAAAATTTAGTTGAAGCAGAATTGGTGTGGTCAATATCCGAAACTAGATCCGAACCAACACAAAACTAAAACTAATCAAGAACACAATCTCAATCCCAGATCCAAGAACAACAATAACAAGAAACCCAGAAATTTAAAAAAATAGAAAAGAAAAATGTCTCAAACACAAACACAAACTAATCTCCAACTGAACAAAACGTCTCAAACACAACCCAGAAATTTCTTACCCTTTCTTGCCAACCAAATACAAACACAAACTAATCTCCAACAAGAAAATAAAAGTCTAGGCTAGAAAATAAATAAAAGATTTAAAATAAACATTAAGAAGAGAACCCACATCACAAATAACTAAGAACCCAAGCTCCAAATCCCCATCACCGAAAATTTTCCCCCATTTTCTCAGCCACCAAACAACCCTACCACTTTCTCAACACGGGCTTCGAGTAAGCCCAGTTGCTCTGGTGCTCCTCGAGTTGCTCCGCTGCGATCTCCCGAACCATCATCGACGGCTCGCGCATCACATGGCAGCTGCTGGCTTGGCGGAGGAACCGTGCGGCCTGGCGGAGGCTCTGGCGCTGCACAAATCGGTGTTGATGATTGGGTTTTCTCTAGGGTTTGTTAAGGATTTGTGGTTTGGAATTTATGGATTTTGGTTTGATGATTGGGTTTTGTTTTGTTTTTGATGTTGGATGATTTAGATGTTTTGTTGTTGATTTGGTTGGGTTTTGATTTACTGGTCTTGCAGATATGTTTGGAATGAAATTCTATGTAATTAGTTGAATTTGTGTTATAAGAAATGTTGGAAAAGAAAATCTTTGTACTATGTTCTTTGTTCTTCTGATCTAGGATTTTCGGTCATAGTTTATTAGATTTATGTTTATTTTAAATTTTTTTATTTGTTTTCTGGCCTGGATTTTTATTTTCTGGGCTTTTTAATTTTTTTAAATTTTTTATTAATTAAAATGCTGATGTGGCATTTTTTAATAATATTTTAATGGCCACGTCAGCTTTTAGTGTGCCAACAGTGTACTCCATTTGCCACGTGTGCATTTTTCATCTTTGATGTAACTGTAGGGACCAAAATGGGAAGCGTTTTTCAGGATAGGGACTAAAAGCGGTAAAAATAAAATATACGGACTAAAATGAAAATCGCCTAAAAATGTAAGGACGAAAATGTGATTTTCGCCAAAGTTTAAATATAACATTTTATATAACTCTTTTGTTTTATAAAAATACTTAACAGTAATAGTTATGACTTATGATCAAATGATCTACATGATTCAATCAATATAACATTATTTGTATCTTTTAACATTTAAATAATTTTTATTTTGTGTAATACAACACCTTAAGAATCGTGTTTGTATAATAAATCAACGGTTCATGCCATTTCCTTCAAGATCAAACAATTAATTTTAATGATTCATATCTTAGCAATAAAATTTAAAAAGTACGTCTACTCATGCTTTGTGTATTTCCAAAAAACACCAAAAAGCATGCCTAAAGCGCTCTTCACTAAATGAGCTTTGCATTGGCCAAACGAAGCGCTCTTACATTGGGCTTTGAGCTTTAAGCATGCTTAAGTGCGCTTTTAACAACATTTGTTTAAAGTTTAAATCTATCTTCCCCATTGTAAATATTAAATTATCCAAAATAAAATAAAAATAAATGAAAGGTATAATTGTCAATGTAAAAAGTGTTATAGGTTACATCCCCCAAGATGATTAAAACATCAAATCTAAGGGAAATAAATAGCCTTTTTCTTCCTCCACCTTGGCTTTCCCTTGTATCTTTTACTCTCCTCTTCCTTCACACTTTCAAACACACTGTTAGGATTTCTAACTCTTGCTTTACCCTGTTTCATTTGACCACTTTGACTATTATCCTAAGCATGATTACTAGTTTGCATAATTGAGTGTAGCTAATAAGAACCTAGCTGGGAATTTATTCAGATGCACAGGTCTCTGCAAGTGGCTTGTGCCCGAGGGTTAACTCAATAGGCGTGGGTCCAAAGGTTCGCCATGGAGAGGTTTCACGTCACTAAAAAAAATTATAATGCACCAAGCAGCATGCATTGGTTTAGTACTTTCACTTGCCTTTAGTTGTCTTAAAAATGGAAATACTATAGACACAAAAAAGTCCAAAACTTTTGCCACAACTTATTATGTGGTGAGCTGTTAGTGGTGTTAAACATCAAGCACTGTCTCTCTCTCTCTCTCTCTCTCTTTCTCTAGAAATCTCCAGACATCACTTTGTAGAGCCATAATTTGACAATTGTTCTAAAAGTTGATTTGGACAAGAAATAAATAAGCTAGAGCCTAGAAGCTTGCAGAACTGAAACTATAGAGACAAAAAGAAGAATACTCTAGAAGCTATCATGGGTTAGAAATTAAGAAGGGTTTGGTTAATGTATGTCTTAGGACATACATTAACCGTACATATTTAGAAATAGTTTTTTAGTACTGTTTTGCTTTTATATAGGATAGAGATGACTTTTATGGGAATAAGAGAAAGGCATCTGACCATTTATATTTTTTTCAAAGAGACCAAACTACCCTTCACTCATTTCTCCTCCTCCTTGAAAGTTGAAACACAAGTTACACAACTCAAACTAGTTAAATGAAAACAGCACTCTACCACCAAACAACCTCTTATAGAGTAAAATTGGTGGGTTTATTAGTTTATATCACAGTTAATTATTTTAAGAACAAAGAAATTTATTGTGAAATTTATTATAAATATTGTAAAAAACTAAATTTATTGTGAAATTTATTATAAGTATCAATTGTGTCTATTATTCACGTCATTTTTATTCTGTCACATGATATTATTTTATTGGACAAACTAAACATATGTAACATGATTAGGTGACACCTAATGGAAAAGAATAAATTGAGGGGCTACTGATACAACAATATACATTTTCCAGAGGTAAAATCAAAATTCTAAAATTGTAGGATGTAAAATTCAAAGGCTCCCAAACATTAAGGGTGTAATTTGCACTTTAGCCTATTTTGATATCAAAATTAGTTTGACTTTTTTTTAGGGTAAATTGCAAATTACACCTTTAAAATTTGAGGGTGTTTGGATTTTACACTCTGAAATTTCAGAATTTTGATTTAACCCACAAAAGTTTAGGGGTGTTTAGATTTTACACCCCCAACTTTAGAAACTTCGGGGTATAAATTCAAATACTTCAAAACTTTAGAAAGTAAAATCCAAACACCCTTAAAATTTAGGAGGTAAAATCCAAAATTGGAAACGTCAGGATGTAAAATCCAAAACCCCCCCAAATTTTAGTGATGCGAACCCCAATCAACATGCTTTGAGACCCAACAAACAATATTGGAATATTTGCCCAAGAAAGCTAAAATTGAGATTTGTGATAGAACCCTGACCCAATGTTTATAAGAGAAACGCGAACCAAAGGTATAAGTAACAGACCTCGACCCAATGATTATAATTGAATCACGAACCAAAGGTATAAAATTTGAACGCCACAAGAAAGAATCCCTGATAAATTCACAGTTCTTGAAGAACCAAAGAGAAGAGCGAAGCCTCACTTTTTTCTGATTTTTATTTAATAATCTATCAAAAACGTTTACAGACTTAAGAGCCTATTTAAGGGCTCTATACAACTTGACAGACAAGAAAATATATTCTAAAATAACTCCTAATTGATACCTAACCATTTCAGGAATCAAATTTGACTTAAAAAGCATTAAATGCACCTAAAAACAAGGAAATAAATCGCCTAAACCTAAAATAACGTTTTTACATAAAAATACCAAAAATAATAAATTACAATAATTAAATAGTAAATTGTGTCCTACATCATTTAGGGGTGTAATTTGCAATTTACCCCTTTTTTATTTTGATATTAATTGTGTGTTTGGATTTTGCTTTAAACAAATTTTCTTTTTGCTTTATGCAAATAATCTAACTTTAAAATTTTTTGAAAATAAGATAACTTTTAGCTTTTTATCACACATTTAAGAAAAAAAATATCACATTAATAAAATCTTTAAATTTCAAGTTTTTATGATGTGTGAATTTTGACAAATACACATTTGCATTATATTTTCTTCTTGTAACCTCTACGCTTGCAACATTTTATAATGATATGAGGTCAATAATTATCACGACAATAAAATATTGTTTCTTGCAACAATGATCAATTCCTTTTGAGTCCACAATTTCTATTTGTATATGTGATGGCACAAGCTTGAGTCATTGCATGTTTTTTTTTTTTTTTGTCCAGCATACCACTAGCCTTATTAGAGTAAGTATGTGAGAGGCCACACCCTTAGATCCTCTATGGTAAATTTTATTTAAATAGTAAATTTTTTTTCTATGGTAATTTTTTTATTATTATTTAAGAATGCATGATATTCATTGGCATAATATTGTCAAAATGATAATATAACACCGACAAGAATAAAAAGTTGACAAACATCATATAGGTGATTTTTTAAAGCAAAAGACCTAACAATTCAAATAAAATATTGCGTTCAACCCCATATCTATTGAAGTACAATTTTTCATTCTTTTTGCACCATTTGAGGAAGTTGAGTTTTCCTTCTCCTTCTCCAAACATGTAGAGATGTTATGGCCAATATGTTTACAAAATGCATTTATACTTTTAGATCTTCCGGTTGTTGTCATTCCCCCCAAAAAATAGCTACAAAGGTAACATGATACCAAAAAAAATGCTTGATTTGATATAAATCACTTACGTGCTTGTTAGTAAACATGTCATATTTTGCCATAACTTGAGACCATTGATATTCAAATTCTTCACTTGATTCTAACTTATATAGCTTGTACAAATTTGTGTACCGATTTGAATACTAACTACAAAGAATTTCTGTAAACCAACCACTAAATTTAATAGTAATGTGCCATATACAAAAAGCATGTTTTTGTGGATGGCAATTCTTTTGATATTGCCTTTGTAATCAATGGATCTTGGTCCGTTAAAATTGCCTTAGGTGACTTCTTCATTAAATTTGCAAAAGTATATTAATCAAATACAAAGTTATTAGCAAATGAAAAAATATCAAAGGATATATACTATTAAACTACTAATTAATTAAAAAAAATCAAAAAATAATTGCACAAATTTACAAGATAATTAAATAATTTACGTACCTTCATTAACCATTGAAATGCACTAGTTGTTTCATTCCGAAGAAGTGCACAACCAAAGAGAATTGTCTTTTCATGATTATTGATACCAAAAAAAAAAAAAAAAAAACCAAAAGGCATATCGTATGCATTTATTTTGTAAGTAGTATAAAAATAGCCACATCTCCATATTTTTGGTAATAATCAATACAAGGAGTAGACAACCAAAAAATATGTTCCAACTTCCTACCTACTCTCTTCATCGGTTGTATACGCATATTGAAACTTAGAATTCTTTTCCTTAGCAATTTTGCACAACTGTAAGAGACCCATAGCATCATTCATTGCATGCATCCTTCTCATTTTCACATAAAGGTTATGGATTTTTAAAAATGGAAGATCTCCATGCTTTACACTTTTCTCAAACTCCATAACACGCATTATTTGCCTAACCGAAAGTCCACCCTTTTTCAATAAGAGAATGTGATCTTTATCTTCTTTAGTGATAACTCAATTGGCCAAAAGAAATCTCACTTCCGAAGGGGACAACAATTCATGATTGTAATTTATAACAAACTTAGTGACATGCCATTCTCGTGGAAAAAAGTCAAATGACTTTCACAATGTGATTCTTAGGTGAGTTTTGCATTCACATCTTGAAGATATCTTGTTTCGTTTCTCCTTCGATGAATTCACTCTTTTTAATTTTTGTCTACCTTCTCGGTGACAAAGAAATCACCTCTTATATTTTCTCCATTTTTTGTGACAAAACAACTTTTTCGAATTGTAAAATCATATCGATTTGCATAATTTTTATAGAAAATGAAAGCCTCTTCTTCACTAAGAAAACATTGACCAACAAAAGGTTCAAACTCATTTTCTATTGAATTTATATCTTCATTTTTTTCAATAACTCCTATTTCTTCTATTAGATATTCATTCCAAACCACTATTTCCTTCCCACAAGTGTCATTATTTTCTCCATCATTTGAAAGCTCATTTAAGTCAACACAATTCCTTGAAACAATTTGATAAATCTCACTTGCAATTACAATATCATTCATTTGTTCTATGTTGTAACAAGGATTAAAAAAAAAAAAAAAATCAACATCAGATTCAATTATAAATGAAACATAAACTATAAATAAAATAAAATAGTATACCTTCTTGGGGTAATTCATTTAAGTCAAAAGAACTCAATAGAACTAATTGATGAATCTCACTTGCAATAAAATTCTCATCCATTGATTCTACAGCAATTTAACAAAAATGATTAATAAATATTAACATCATATTTAAATATATTTGAAAAATAAATTAAAAACAAAAGAAATATATGTACCTTATTTATAATTTCTTGAACACTATATTCTTGTAGATATTCTTTGATCATTCATTGAACTCTTCTTTCTTTCTTTTTTTCTCCCTTAACATTGCACTCTTCTTTTAGTGTTTTCTATGATATTAGTAAAGTGAAGCATAAGAAAAAGTAAGTATTGGTAAAGTAAATATCGGTGGGAGATGAAATAGAAAATGATGGAAAATTGTAAAATGAACATTTTTGTCTCGTTAAAAAAAACTGACGACAACTTAGTAATTTTTCTTAGTTAAATCCGGCCATGTCAAAAGATTGTTGACAATCACTTGCCAGAGCAAAGAACCCCTTTTCACCCCATTTCAAGTTTCTATGCGAAAAGGGCCCACCACTAGCATTGGCATAAAGGTCTGTTCTTAGGGAACATGATAACAAATGCCAATTAAAAAAAAAAAAACTATTGCCTAGAAATTACTAAAACTTTATTGGTAGAAACTTAAAGGGTTCGATTAATATATATTGTTAGAGTATATATTAACCATTTATTTTAAGAAAGTTTATATGAAAAATTGAAAAAATTGACAAAAAATTTATAAATTTTTTTAATTTTTTATAAATTTTTTTTTTAAAATATTGATCTATACTCAAGGACACACGTTAATAAATTCCTTGTATAAATAGGGACATTTGGTTCCCACTTATGTGAAAAACTTGTGTAAAGTGAAGTGAGGTGAAGTGTGTGAAGTGAAGAAAAGAAAGTCAAGAGCTAGTGTGTGTAGGTGTCTAGAAGTGAGGCGTGTGCAGGTATATTTATATGAGTTGATGTGTCTTGTAAAAGGTCAATAAGTGGAGAAGTTCAAAGGCAAAAATAAAGTGCCGTGTGTGTCTAAGCAAGTGTGACTTGTGTCTTTGTAAAAGTATATTGTCAACTTGTCAATATTGTGAAATAAATTTTGTTCTCTTCAGCACGTGTTATCCTCTTTTGCTAAACAAGTAGTAGAGGTAAAATGTTAGACACATACCTTCACCACTCATAATTAGTCATGTGAGTAGCATAAATTGTGAATTTTTATTTTTATTTTTTTTGTGTGTCTATCATTGCTCTCTCAAGATATAAATAGATGATGCAGGCTAAAAAGGTTGGATATGTTTAAAACTTTTCTAAACCCATTATTTTAGAAGCCCAATTTTGTGTTTGGATTAAGCCTAAGCCCATGACTTATTATAAGTCAGCAAGTACGTGGAGAGCATAAATAAATCCCCTAATATCATCTCTTTCCTTTCCTAAAACCTGTGATTTTGGCAACAACGTTATCAAAGGGATGAAATCCCTTAAATTCCTCTTTTGTTGGGAGAATCTCCTAAACCCTATCATTCTTTTCTTTCCTTATTCACTCTTGGAAAAAGTCACAAGGGACTTTCAATTAGGGGTGTCAATTCGGGTTAGCGTGTCGGGTTCGTGTCGTGTCGAGGTAAGGGTATTCGACTAAATGGCTCAACCCTAACCCGACCCATTTAATAATCGTGTCAGGATCCTTCAACCCTAACCCAACCTGTTAATAAGGCGGGTTGACCTGACCCAACCCATTTGACACGGCTAATAAACGAGTCGTGTTGGGTTGACACGAGTGTAACACAACCCATTTCAACCTACATAATATTAAATATAATATCCATCTAGAAATATTTTTTTTTTACATCCCAAAAAGCAGTGCATACACTTCATGTCTTCAACCCACATTCAAAATAATATAATTCAACAAAAATATAACATTTATCTAGAAATAAGTTCTTTACACTCCAAAAAAAGTGTAACACTTTAACCCAAATTCAAAATAACATAGTTTAACAAAAATAAAATAACATAGTTCAACAAAAATATAATATCCTTGGAACTCTCTAAATGCTAAATATCAATATTAAAAGAATTTGAGCAAACAATATTCTAATATTGACCACGATTATCATCCATAGATTCTTTGTTGATGTCCAAATTCATAACATCTTCCACAAGCTCATCCAATTTCATTTGTGCAAGTTTTATGCCAAAAAAATAAAAATAAATAAGTATTAGTAGTGTTACAAATTATGATCATGCCTCAACAGTTTTATAAGAACTAAATAATAATAATAATAATAATGTAAGAGTAATAATAACTAATGAAACAAATAAGAATCTATGGATGTTATGTTATGCGAGTTAAACGGGATGTGTTAAGTGGGTCATTTTGGGTTTGACACAAATAAATTGGCGTGTCAAGCGTGTCAAACGTGTCTATTGCGGGTTACGCGGGTTGACCCGCTTATGACCTGCTTATGACCTGTTTCTTATCGTGTCACTTTCGGGTTGACCCGTTTATGACCCAAACCCATTAAGGCCCAACCCTAACCCGAAAAAACCCGTGTCGGGTATGTGTCGTGTTCGCGGGTTGGGTCGAACATTGACACCCCTACTTTCAATGTTCATAAAGTTAACAACTGCAATTGGGGATTTTTCCATGGAGGGCAAATTCAAATGGAGCCAACGAATTGCGCGAGTGTGGGTGATTTCTTATTATATGTAAGTCAGCTCTTCTATATAAGACTAGTTCCAAAAAGATCAATGCCAAATGGAATTAAATATCTTTCCCTCTCTCTCATACTTGAAAATTCCAATTGGGCATCTTGTGACGAGTTTGAAGCTCTGTTTGTGAGTGCATACTAACAGAGTTGCCGTTGTATCCTGAAGAACAACTGCCCTAGCCATTTGCCCCAAATATCATAACAGTGGGGGTTAAATTGTTTCTTAAGGACACCGGATTTAGTTTCGTGCCTCGGCTTTTGATAAGTTTCTATTCTTTACATACTTATTCCATACCACTTATATCATTGTATTTGATTTACATTTTTGCAAATTAATTTGAGCAGTTTTCAGAATATATCTCCAACAATTGCACTGAATTTTATATTTATGTTTACTCCACCAACATCACATCCAAATGCAACCAATGTGTGTTATCAATATTCCTACTTGTGATTAGTTTAGGCAAACTTATACCTATTACATCACAAAGTTTAATGAGCTGAAATTGAATCATTAATTTGTGGTGGGTGATATGAATTTTTTTTTTGGTTTCCCACAGTGTTTTCTCAAAGCTTTCAACTTGTATCCTGAAGAACAACTGCCCGAGCCATTTGCCCCAAATATCATAACAGTGGGGGTTAAATTTTTTCTTAAGGACACTGGATTTAGTTTCGTGCCTCGGCTTTTGATAAGTTTCTATTCTTTACATACTTATTCCATACCACTTATATCGTTGTATTTGATTTACATTTTTGCAAATTAATTTGAGCAGTTTTCAGAATATATCTCCAACAATTGCACTGAATTTCATATTTATGTTTACTCCACCAACATCACATCCAAATGCAACCAATGTGTGTTATCAATATTCCTACTTGTGATTAGTTTAGGCAAACTTATACCTATTACATCACAAAGTTTAATGAGCTGAAATTGAATCATTAATTTGTGGTGGGTGATATGAATTTTTTTTTTTGGTTTCTCACAGTATTTTCTCAAAACTTTCAACCAGAGACTAATCACTGTTCACGACGGGTGGGTCCATAGCGAGGTAAATCGCTGGCTCAGGGAGTTTTTTCAAAGTGCTGGTGCCTGAACTTGAACTAACTTGAACTAGGGAGCTCCTAGTCAAACTCAAGACAACCACTTTGAGACCAAGTGCCCAACCACTTGGCCAACCCCACTGGGTATGTTTTATGATTGGCGAGTTTTGATGTTTGTTTATTATAGGTATGTCGAGTATGAGTAAAAAGAGGGGAAAAAGGAAAAGAAAAGAAAGGCCAAAACTTATTAGGCAAACTCTATTTCACACAAGACACAACTTTACACACATGCACAATTTGAATTGAGAAGTCACTATTTCCAACTTTTGTAGACTTAGCATGGTCTATCTTATGATAAAGAGTTATTATCAAAAGCAGACGTCATAAATTAAAATCTCTAAAAAAAATAAAAATAAAAAACAAAGTTCATCTTATATAAGTTAGCACGCAGGGACGGACCCAAGTAGGGGCCTGGACGCCCCCTAGTCCAATTTTTTTTTTTTTTTTTTTACTTGTTATATATCTATATATATCATTCTTGTAAATGCCCCTTTCAAAACCTTAAGCCCTCCTCAAATAGCAATTATCCAACTCAAAAACTTAACAAAAACTATAAAAACATTTAAAATGGTGATTGTATTTTAGCAAAATATACTAGTTTACCACAAAAAAAAAAAAAAAAAAAAACCAAAAAACCAAAAAACCATGTGTTATTGGTGAAACTAAAGTTAATTTTTTTGCAACTACAGTAAACTGGTAAGATTATAGTAAGTTGTTAAAAATAAAATACAATTTTTTTTTGTCTTTGTTAGTAAATGATTGTGTCTTAATGTATTAAGAAATAATGATTTTGTGTATTTATAACTTGTTAATACTATATGGATGCCTATTTTGAGTTTTTTTTTTTCCTTATACTTCGGTTCCCTCTAGCTTGAAATTCTGGGTCCGTCTCTGTTTATATGATTTGTTCATAAATCACATTTATCTAGTTGCAAGAGGAGTTGAATAGCAGCCAATCATGAGAATTCACCTTTTTGTTGCCAAATTATCTTTCTTGAAATTTTGATTGGGATTGCTAACGGAAACATAACATCTCCTATGGTTTTTTATTTTATTTTTTATTTTATAAATAGTCATTTTTTTCTTAATTGGATAATTACATTGAGGGAGTGGTGATTTAAACCTTGAATGTCTTTGTTGGAAACACTAAGAAGTGTTAGTTGAATTACAAGACTCTTGGTCATAAAGAGTCATTTCTAGCTATCAAAAATTCAATACGTAAAATTTGTTTGGTGCATCATGGGTTAAAAACTAGTTTTATCCTAAAGATTAATCATTTGTTTGGGTACCCTGCAACTTTCGGTATCTTATATGCATAGTATTTATAAATTTTTTTTTTGGTAACTTTTATGTTGACAAAAGTTAAAAGCTAGAATTATTTATATAAAAAAAAAGGTTAAAAATTAAATTTTTTGTGAAAAAAATTAAAAAAATCAAATTTCTTTTTATCATTTTCCACACACTCTCAAAGTCCACATTGCTCGACACCAACCATTCGAAACCATCTTCCACCCCTTCCACCTGCAAGATACAAAAAAAAACCCCCCACAAAATCCATTGTCCTCTTCAACACTATTCTATCACTAACTAGGACATATCCAATTTCACATTATGCTAAAGTGGTTGACAGTAAGCAGTGGAAATATAATAGTGATGAGTCTATGTAAAATCGACTATTTACCACTCACAATTGACTATTTACCACTCACATATATATCGGGCTTATGTAACATCCTTGTCATAAGGGAGTAGATCCCATAACCATGAGACCCATCCCTAGGTGAGAGGAGTGTTACATATGCCTTATACACAAAATATCTTCTCTTGAAATTGGTGTGTGTTTGGCAATGGAATAAAAACTAGATTTTTGCTAATTATCTACTATTTGAGGGACTTACACTATTTTTTGTCTTATTTTTATTTCAAACTAGTCGCTAACCCGTGCGATGCACGGGATAGTTAAATAAAAATTAAAAGTACTTATTTTACTTAAAGGTATATGACTTAAATTTTAAAAAAGTATAATTTGAAAATGGATGAAAATAACTAATTTCTTCAATATAATGATTTAGAAAAATTCTTTTTCTTTCATATCATTGGTTTCACATAACACATTTCGACGTAAGCTATTCTATGGTAATAACATTACATAATATTTAACTGCAATTATATCTACTATTCACTACCAATCTAATATATGTTATCTTGATAGTAAATCTACAAATTGCATTTTCGTATTCTTAGAGCTTGCCACATTATTGTTATTATCTATATATAATATAAAATTGAAAATTTTAACTTTTTGAAAGACTTACATTAGAATTAGGATTAAAAAATAATTTTTTTTTTTAAATTAGACCTCACGTTAGTTTTTTTTTTTTAAGGGCTCACTTTAGGTTAAAAAAAAAAAAAACTCACATGAAAAAAAAAGAGAGACTCCTATTAGGATTAAGGAAAAAAGAGAGAGACTCCTATTAGGACTCTCTCACTATTTAGTTTAACAAATTAAAATTTTTTATAAATTAAAATGATGATGTGAAAAATTGTAGGATTTTCAGAGGTTTCAGTTTTAAATATATATATATATATATATATATAGATATAGATAATAATATCTATATATAATATAAAACTGAAAATTTTAACTTTTTGAAAGACTTACGTTAGAATTAGGATTAAAAAAATAAATTTTTTTTTTAAATTAGACCTCACGTTAGTTTTTTTTTTTTTTTTTTAAGGGCTCACTTTAGGTTAAAAAAAAAAGACTCACGTGAAAAAAAAAAAAAAAAGAGACTCCTATTAGGATTAAGGAAAAAAGAGAGACTCTTATTAAGACTCTTTCACTATTTAGTTTAACAAATTAAAATTTTTTATAAATTAAAATGATGAGGAAAAAAGAGGGAGAGAGACTACTATTAGGACTCTCTCACTATTTAGTTTTTAAAATTAAAAATAAATTATAAATTAAAATGATGATGTGGAAAATTGTGGGAGCTTCAAAGGCTTCGGTTTTTAATATATATATATATATATATATATAGATAATATAACTTTAAGCATTTTGGAAGTTTTTATTTTTTGTTTTTTGTTTCACATTATGAAAGTAAGCTACCAGAAAAACCCATCCCTAGGTGAGAGGAGCGTTACATATGCCTTATGCACAAAATACCTTCTCTTGAAATTGGCGCGCATTTGACAACCAATTAAAAACTAGCTTTTTGCTTAAATTATCTACTATTTGGGGGGCTTACACTATTTTTTGTCTTAGCTTGATTTCAAATAATCTAACTTTAAGCATTTTGAAAACTAGGGTGCTAAATGGCTATGCTTGCAAACTTGGGTGTGACATGAACTAGAAGTCAGAATTCTAGTAAGTAAGAGACTACTTTCTGACAAAGTGCATGTTAAAGATCAATCTAATGCTCACCACTTCTACCCTTCTAAGCTACAACTCTAAAGCATGTATTTTTTATTATATTTCGTTAGAGTTTCAGTAGGTAAGAATTTTTAGACCCTTTTGGTGGTGAAAACGGGGTATTTATAACACAATTAGTGTTCTAGGATTAGGTGAGACGTTTGGGCAGCCAGTTGATTATGATGGTTGCCCTAGCCTCTCACCAAAATGGAAACGGACTGATTTGAGACTTCTATCTAGAAGATGCGTATGCATCACATACCAGGTGTACGAACCTTTTGTAAACCTCAGGCAAATTAGGTCAGAAATGGATTTTTAGGCTTAGTTCTTGGGTCACATTTAGGTTTGGGCTTGGTTATGTTGGGCCACCTTTGGGTTTATTGGCTCATTGGGTTCCATACATGAAGCTAATCATTTTGGAAGCGAACTAATTTCTTGTCATTGGGACCAGGGACCTCGAATATAAGTCAAAACAAAATGAGGTATCTACATATGTAATACGTAGAAAAGTTTTATATAAAGATGATATATATAGGACACAATTTAGTTACAAAATTAGTTATAGCTTAAGGCTGCAAATTTAGTCAATATCTTTTTATTGGAGGTGAATTTTGACAAATCTACTATTAGATTACATCTTCTTCTTATGTTCTCCATGTATGCAAAATTTCTAGAAAATTAAAGATCAATAACTATGTCATCAATAAATCGTTTAAATTACAAGTTTTATAATTTAAAATTATGCATAAAATATAAGCTTATAGATCATATAATAGATAATACATGATTAACAAAAAATTTGACATGTGTATTGAAAACATAAAGAACATGCAATTCAACGGTTATATTTTCAAAATATGTAATAATGTTTATTTTATTTAGTAAAATTGAAACTTTAGGCTACAACCAATTTTGTACTTAAACTTTGTCCATATATATATATATATATATATATATATATATTCACTACCAATTAATCAAAATGTAATTTAAGAGAAATATTCATTCCTTAAAAACAGTTATTTATAACATCTTGTGCATTATTAGAAAAAAAGTATGTTAGAAATTGAAAATTATTCTTTTAAGTTTTAAACAAACTTTTTAAAACCAAAATTTTTTCCTCCCAAAAATCCAAAACGCCAAAAATATATTTAAAAAATTAATAAAACTCAACAAAGCTACAATTCCAAACCAAAGTGTCAAAAAGTTTACTTAAACATCTTTTACATGATATTAAGACTGAAGTTACCAATAAAAATTTAAAATAGAAAAAGCGGTAGCTGGACTAAGAGATGATAAGAAAGAATTGGGAAAAAAATTCACTTCTATTATTGCCAATCTATGTGGATTCATCATTCATGAATGAGAGAGAGAGAAGAGATAGAGTGAGAGTTTTTTTTTTTTTTTGGAGAATAGAGTGAGAGAGTTAGGTGGAGAGAGAGAGAGAGAGAAGGGAAAGATCGTGTTTAGAGCATGTTTATATTTTTTTACTGTTTAGAGAGTGAATAATTACTTTTACTTTTTACTTACTTATTTTTTAAAATACATTTTCCAATAGACTCTCTATAATTTCTTTATCCTATTTAAATATTATTTCTTTATTATTATTATTTTAATCTCCCACTATCCCATTTAAATATTATCTTTCTATACCTTTTTTTAGGTAATTTATTAATTAATTTATCAACAGAAATTATCATTAGATGTTAATTTTTTTTAAATTAAATTAAAAGGGAATTTTCAATTAATTGAGCTACAAGTATACTAGCCTTAGAGCATGGGCTCACGTGTGTACTCAGAGGTTCTTTTTTTATTTTTTTTATATATATAGGTAAATGTTAATAATTTGTATCAATTATAATTTGAGATTACTATATTTTTTATTCACAAAAAAAAAAAAAAAACTAGGAGTGTGTGAACAAATAATTTCACCCCAAATGCATAATACTCTCATCACATCCCTAGTTTTTTTTTTTTTTTTTTTTTTTGTGATTGGAAAATATATTAATTACAAATTATAATTGATACAAATTATTAACCTTTACCAAAAAAAAAAAAAGAAAAAAGAATAGGATTTGAGCACATGAGTGTGCACTGAGGCTAATTTCTCTATCCTATTTTTTTTTTTGGAAGGGAATTTCTCTATCCTATTTAAATATTCTTTCTTTATTATTATTTTAATTACCATCTATCCCATTTAAATATTATCTCGCTATACCTTTCTTTAGGTAATTTATTCATTAATTTATCAACAAAAATTATCATTACACGTTAATTTTTTAATAAAAAATTAAATTAAATCCATTATAACAAACAATTAAACCCAAAAACTCGGCTGATGGAACACTCGGCTTATTAAACAAAAATAATCATTACCCGTTACTTAAAAAAAAAACCCGCACCAAACATTTACCCAAAACAGTTTTCAATTCCTATCCCAATAAAAAAAAAAAAACATTTACCCAAAAGTCAAAACACTCGGCTAAAATTAAACACAAAAACTACACCACTAATTGAACCCTTTTTAATTGGACCACGTTCAAAATGCTTCATCTTATCAAAAAAAGTAGGGGGGGGGGGGGGGGGGTGAGAGGGAATGGCAAAGGCCAAAGAGGCAGAGAGAGAGATCTTGCTCCATTGTTGAATGAAGGATACAGGCCGGCGGAGAATCACCATTCATAGTGCCAATGCACCTGCGCCTTCCACTCCACCAACGCTCGTCTTCCTTCCCAATGCAGCCCAGATGGGTCAGATCGGCTTCATTTTTGGTTTTTTGTTTTGTTTTGTTTTTGTTTTTGTTGTTGTTGTTATGATTTGATTAGTTTTAAGATTGTGTTTTTGAGTTTGTACTTTGATTTTTCTTGAGTTTACAGATTTTTGAGGGAGAGAGGCTTTGGCTTCTGTTGTGTTTGTAGCTAATGACGTCAAGAATCAAACCAGTGAGCTGCAGGGCCTGCGCGTACTTCGGATGAACCTGCACAGGTAAGAAGAACCTCAAAGGGAAGTACCGGCGTGGTATCGGCCAACGACCCTCCGATGGTTAAGTTAGTATTGCTCACAACCCCAGAGTACCAGAGTCGGGTCTTAGTATACGTACCTCGATTTTGGAGGGCGTGGCGGTATTTATAGTAGTAGTAGAGGCCTTTAGCCAAGGGGTACTGGAGAAGATATCACTGTACCGGAATTGCCCCTGAGTAGCGTGGGGCGCCAGATACTCCTTGGGTGGCCAAGTGTGTTGGGCAAGATATCCGTTTTGGGGGAGGGAATCGTGCTGCGTAAGATATCTGGCCAAGTAGTAGCGTATGCGACAAGATTCTCTTTCCCAGGGAAGCCCACGTGACAAGATAGGCTTCAGTGCCCGATGACAACATCCGTTGACCTTTTCCCCGTCGCCCCTTAAGAGTCAGGTCGTCAATGTCCGGCGTCCGTCATATATATCCGTCATCATAGGTCGAGCCGTCAGCCCGTGGAGGCTGCCGCCGTCTGGTGGGAGCTTTACCCCTATCAGGTGCCCCCTCAGCCCATCAGTCCATGAACCTTCAAAGGACGGGCTAATGGGGTGACGGTTTCAATCCATACCAAGGGTCGAATAGACAGGCTGTCATCAGTAATTAATGTCGGGTAATAAATGCAGGACACGTGTCGTCAACCCGTGGACCGTGTGCTCGGAACGAGGTGTCCCTTCGTCTCTCGCAATACCCCCCATATAAAAGTCTTTCTTCTTTTCTCTCATTTTTCACTTTTCACTAAAAACAAACGATCAGAGCGCATCCGTTCACCCAGCAGAAAAGCACCTGATCCGTCAGCTCATGCGTCCGTCGCATTCTCGCAACCGTCGATCATACCTTTCATCAGCACAAACAGCCGGTAAGTACTTATTACTGCTTGTTCATTTTTTGCCACCGTCAGTGTCTTTAGGGCAGTTGAATTTAGGGTTTTCCGTCACATGTAGGTGACATGTCTAGCGCGTCCAGTAACCAATCGTTTGTCCGCGACGGAGCGGGCTACAACGAAGTCAATCCGTCGGGTCCAAAGGATCCTGTAGCTACAACTTCTTCGAGTGAAGAGAGCTCGTCTACCACCTCTTCCTCTTCGAGTAGTGATAGGGCGGAGAGCAACCTTAGTGACGTTCTAGAGGGAGATGAACCTCAAGTCCAATCCGTCGTGGGTAGTGATGGGATGAGGAAGTTCGTCGTGCTTTCTCTGTGGACGGTGAACAACTTTTTCTCCACAATTAAAGAGTCACACTTTAAAACACTTAGGAGCAAATACCAAATACCTGCCAATATACCTCTCCGTCTACCCCACCCAGGAGAGAAGTGTTTCTACCGTGGTGTCAGGGGTGTCGGGGTCTATGAGCAAATGCTCAAGACAGGGTTGAGGTTTCCATTGACCCAACTACACCGTCACCTCCTTCATTACCTAGGACTGTCCGTCAACCAAGTTTCCCCAAACGCCTGGAGGGTTTTTATTGGGGTAGAGGTGTTGTACGGGTCCATGTCAAAAGGGAAGAAAAGGTTGACGGTGAAGGAATTCTTCCACTGCTACCGTCTGGTGGAGATACAAAAATCCAGGGGGATGTACAGTTTTGTGGCGAGGGGTCCACTATTAAGGTTGGTGTGTGATACTCCAGACTCCAAAAGGGACTGGAAGTCTAGGTACTTTTTTATGGATGGGGATGAGTGGATGGGTCATCCTGGCGAGACCGAGTTCATGCCCGTCGACACAACATGGGATGTCTTATCCCCGTCTGGTATTCGTCCGTTTGCTTTTTCTTTCTCTTTTTCTTTTGTTTATGCACCGTCAATCCCTAACCGTCTCCTTTCTTCAGCTCAAGACCGTCCACAAGTGTCAATTGAAGACTGGAGCTTTTTGGAGAAAATTTTTCAGAGGTCTAACTTGAAAGAGAGGTCTTGGGCCAATTTGGTAAGCTTGAAGACCATCTGTTGGCACTGCGACGGACCTGAACTGTCCACGGAAGCCGAGAAGTACGAGAAACAAGTTAGAAAGCGTACGTTCGTTCACCTGAACTTTACACTTAGCCATTTTTCTCACCCCTTTTTTAACTCCTGTGCCGTCTTGTTTCGCAGAAATGGACGAAGCGAAGAGGAGGGCCTTCATCAAGCAGCAAGCGACCGCCAAGAAGAAAGAAGGCCAAACGGCTGGGACGGGCACGCCTAAGATGCCCGTCACTAAAAGGAAGCCGGACCAGGAGGGGGACCATCTCCCCAAGAAGGCCAAAGCCACCCCCGAGACCGTCGTTGGCTTAGAGGCGGAGGGGAAGAAGGTTCCCGTCAAACACGGCAAGGGGAAAGGCTTGATGACGGCTGGCCCAGCCTCTGATTAGAAGAAGCCACCCGTCCTTCTGCGTGAGGACTCCAAGTATGCTCTGGATAAGCTGTCTTCAATACTGACGGCAGAAGACTACGAGGACCTTGGAAACCACGCGACGGAAGCGATGGGTGAGACGGGCCTGTTCAATCTTGCCCAGGTAAACACACTACCCGTGTACTTTATTTCTAATATATTTCTTTACCATCGCTTGAATCTAACACCGTCCCGTCTCAGGCCGTCGTCATGATGAAAGGGCTCATGGACTGTTGCGTTCGTGAGGAGGCGACTCTAGAACGTGTACGGGATAAGGCGGCCGAGACGGAGGACGAGCTCGAACAATACAAGGCCTGGAGGGTGAGGATCGAGAAGAAGCTCTCCGTCCTTAAGGAGGAGAGGTCCGAATTTGAGAAGTAGACGGAGTTGCTATGGAAGGTCCTTACTGACAAAGAGCAGGAGATCCTGTCCATGAAGGACCAGCTCCGTCAGGCCAGGGATGACGCTATCAGAGAATACCGAGACTCTGAAGCCTACCTGACGGAGCTGGGTGGCACATTTGCGGACGGTTTTGATGACGCCGTCCGTCAGGTGAAAGCCACGTATCCTGAGCTGGATCTCTCTCGAGTGTCCATAGACGAGGCCCAGGCACAGACGTCCGTCCTCCAGGCCGCTTCAGAGAGTACGGGTCGCCTCCCCAATGAAGGCCAAAATGATAAAGGCGACGGGATCCTTGATGACGAGGCAGAGACAGCCGTTCAGGCCAAAGTTCGTGCAGAAGACGAAGTAAAAATAGTTGATTCCCCCGTTCATTAGACCTGTAATAATTTTTTGTGGAGATAATTTTTTGCAATTTTTGTAGAACGGTCAATTTCTGAACCGTCGAGAACAATGTTGCCCTTAGAGGCATTTCTGTTAATCTATATCTTGTTTCAAATTTTGTTCCTGTGTACATTGCTTGCTTGCATGGTTCCTTTTACATGTTGTTTATGCTTCGTGAAACCGTCAACATGATAAGCCGTCGATTTAATAAGCCGTCAACTTAATAAGCCGTCGACTTTTATTAAAACTTCATGCATGATTCCTTCATACAAAGAGCTTTGTGGAACCGTCAACTTTATAAGCTCTTGGTTCGCATGCTTTTTAGAACGTTGGCCCTTATACTCTGGCTTTTTTAGGCATTGTATATAACCGAGAACGATGTAGTCGGTTTTGGCCGTCGCCCTAGATTCCGTCGTTTATTAGACTTAGGATTTTGGCTTTCATCCTCGTGGGATAATGTAGTTGGCTTTGAGCCATCGCCATTGATGCTGTCGTCTATTAGACTTAGGCTTTGGCTTTTATCCTCGTGGGATAATGTACTTGGCTTTGAGCCGTCGCCATTGATGCCGTCATCCATTAGACTTTGGATTTGGCTTTTATCCTCGTGGGATAATGTAGTTGGCTTTGGGCCGTCGCCATTGATGCCGTCGTCCATTAGACTTAGGATTTTGGCTTTTATCCTCGTGGGATAATGTAGTTGGCTTTGAGCCGTCGCCATTGATGCTGTCGTCCATTAGACTTAGGCTTTGGCTTTTATCCTCGTGGGATAATGTAGTTGGCTTTGAGCCGTCGCCATTGATGCCGTCGTCCATTAGACTTAGGATTTTGGCTTTTATCCTCGTGGGATAATGTAGTTGGCTTTGAGCCGTCGCCATTGATGCCGTCGTCCATTAGACTTAGGCTTTGGCTTTTATCCTCGTGGGATAATGTAGTTGGCTTTGAGCCGTCGCCATTGATGCCGTCGTCCATTAGACTTAGGCTTTGGGTTTTATCCTCGTAGGTTCTTTGTAGGACGTTGGCTTCTAAGCCGTCAGCTTTTGTGCTTGACGCTTTTATGCCATGTAGATTTTTTGTAGGACGTAAGCCGTCAGCTTCGGTTCGTCACAGTTTTTTAACACTTTACAAAATGTAGAAGGGATTTTGGATGAACTTCTGAATCTTGTATAACTTTTACAAAAGGGGAAAACATGCCCTTTGAATTTCCAAATACATCAAAACAGATTACAAGTATGGGGTTGCCATTCTTCTTACTGGTAATACTTTCACAAGTGTTCGGCATTCCATGGGTGGGCAATTTCTGACCTTTCGGTGTTTCCAGGTGGTAGGTGCTCTTTCTCTGCCATGACGTGATTCGGTATGGTCCCTCCCAGTTGGGGCCGAGCTTTCCTTGGGCAGGGTCCCTGGCGGTGCCCATGACTCTTCTTAGAACGAGGTCTCCGACCCTGAAGTCCCTGTGTCTGACTCGGGAATTATAGTACTTAGCCATTCGATCCTGGTACCTAGCGAGCCTTTGCTCCGCGGCTGTTCTGACTTCGTCGACTAAATCCAGCTGCAGGTACAAGGCCTCGTCATTCCTGCTTTCATCGTAGGCGTTCACCCTGTAGGTTGTGAGTCCTACTTCGGCCGGGATGACTGCTTCGCTTCCGTAAGTTAACAGGAATGGCGTTTCTCCTGTAGAGGTCCTTGCCGTTGTCCTATATGCCCATAATACGCTGGGTAGTTCCTCGGGCCATATCCCCTTTGCCCCCTCGAGCCGGGTCTTGATAATTTTCAGTAAGGACCGGTTCGTCACTTCTACCTGACCGTTGGCCTGGGGGTGGGCTGGGGAGGAGTATTGATTTTTTATCCCCAGCTGCGAGCAGAACTTTCGGAATGGGCCGTTGTCGAATTGCTTGCCGTTGTCAGAGACTAGGACCCTCGGGATCCCAAACCTGCATATAATAGATTTCCAGACGAAGTTTCGCACATTCTTCTCCGTAATAGTGGCCAGAGCTTCAGCTTCTACCCACTTCGTGAAGTAGTCTATGCCCACTACCAGGAACTTCAGCAGTCGTATGGCCGTTGGGAATGGGCCCATAATGTCTAGTCCCCATTGAGCGAACGGCCATGGGGCCGTCATGGGTGTAAGCTCCATGGGCGGCTGCCTGACGACGTTGCCGAATCTCTGGCACTTGTCGCAGGCTTTGACGTAGACTTGGGCGTCTTTTTGCATCGTGGGCCAGTAGTACCCGGCCCGAATCAGCTTGTGCGCCAGCGATCTTGAACCTGAATGGTTTCCGCAGATTCCTTCGTGAACCTCCCGCATGACATAGTTCGCTTCTTCGGGACCCAGGCACCTTAGGTATGGGCGAGAGAAGCCCCTTTTGTATAGAACTTCCTCTATCAATATGAACCTTGACGCTCGGATTTTCAACCTTCTGGCGGCTTCTCTTCCGTCGGGCAAGAGGCCATATTTCAGGTAAGAGACCAATGGCGTGGTCCAGTTGCTCTCAGAGCCTATTTCCTGCATTTCGACAGAGTCTATCAGTGGAGAAACCTGCACAAAATAGAGCACACCGTCAGTGCTACTCCCCTGCTCCGACGAAGCAGCTTTGGCGAGGCGGTCGGCTTGCTCATTTTCATCTCTGGGGACTTGGACTATCTTTGCCTTGAGTTCGTCTACCCTTCTCTTTGCATGATGGAGGTATTTCTTCATTCTGTCACCTCTGCACTCGTAGTTTTCGTTGACTTGGTTGGCGACGACCTGGGAGTCGCAGTAGACGATCACTTGGGCTGCACCTGTTGTTTTGGCGAGGTCCAACCCGGCTATCAAGGCTTCGTACTCCGCCTCATTATTAGTGATGGGAAAGTCCAGCCGGATCATACAATCGATTTGGTCTCCTTCGGGGGAATGAAGCACGACACCAACACCACCGGCTTGTCTAGTTGACGACCCGTCCATATATACACTCCATGGGGGACATGCATCTGCTCCCTCGTCTTCCGTGCTGGTGAACTCGGCAATAAAATCAGCTGCTGCCTGTCCCTTGATAGCGGTACGCGGGCTGTACCATATATCAAACTCAGTCAACTCGATCGCCCATAGGGCCAAATGACCAGCTGCTTCTGGGTTGTGCATTGCTCGCCGCAAGGGTTTGTCGGTTAGGACAACTATTGTGTGAGCTTGGAAGTAGGGCTTGAGCTTTCGAGCCGCGGTGACTAGGGCGAAGTTGAGTTTCTCCATGGGCGGGTACCTTCCTTCTGCTCCTTGGAACGCTCGGCTAGCGTAGTATACGAGTTTCTGGACCCTGTCCTCTTCTCTGATCAAGGCCGCGCTGACGGCCGCTGGGGAGACGGCTAGGTAGAGGAAGAGTTCTTCCCCTAGCTGTGAAGGACTCAGCAATGGAAGGGAAGAGAGATAAGCCTTTAGTTCTTCGAACGCCTTCTGACATTCGTCTGTCCACTCGAACGTTTTCTTTAATGTGCAGAATAAGGGAAGGCATTTGTCCGTTGCCCTTGATACGAATCTGTTCAGGGCTGCCACCTTCCCGTTCAAACTTTGAACTTCTTTTACATTCTTCGGGGGGGCCATCTCCATTATTGCCCTGATCTTGTCTGGGTTGGCCTCGATGCCCCCTCTGAGAGACCATGTAGCTGAGGAATTTGCCTGCCGTCACTCCGAATGCACATTTCGACGGGTTGAGCTTCATCTTGTAGGAACGGGGGGTTCTGAATGTTTCCTTGAGATCGCTTAGATGATCCTCCTCCTTCTGGCTTTTTACCAGCATGTCGTCGACGTATACTTGAACGTTCCTCCCTATCTGGTTGGCGAACATTTTGTTCATGAGCCTCTGGTATGTGGCACCTACATTCTTCAGTCCGAATGGCATCACCTTGTAGCAGAAGAGTCCTTGGCTGGTGACGAACGAGATTTTTTCTTGATCTGCTTCATCCATCCGGATCTGGTTATACCCTGAGAAGGCATCCATGAAGCTCAGCAGCTGGTGCCGGGCCGTAGAGTCTACCAGGGTGTCGACTCGAGGGAGGGGGTAGCTGTCTTTCTGGCATGCCTTATTCAGGTCCGTGAAGTCCACACACATTCGCCACTTTCCGCTGGCCTTCTTGACCATTACCACATTGGCCAACCAGTCGGGGTAGTATACTTCTCGGATGAACCCTGCTTCCCGTAACTTGCCGACCTCCTCTGCCACTGCGCGGTCTCTCTCCGGAGCGAACACCCGCTTCTTCTGTTTGACGGGCCGGAAGGAGGTTGCTACGTTCAGCCTATGTACCATGACTGAAGGGTCGATTCCCGGCATGTCTTCATGGCTCCAGGCGAATACGTCTTGGTTTTCCTTGAGAAAAGTCATGAGTGCCTGGCGAGTCGCCGGGCTGTTGAGGGCACCGATCCTGGTGGTTCTGTCAGGCTTGGATTCGTCGAGAATTACTTCTTCGAGCTCCTCCACAGGTTCTGTCCCCGTTCTCTGCTCTATGTTCATTGTTTGTAGCTGGCTATTCATTTCTACCATTGCGACGTATCATTTTCGTGCGGCCACTTGGTCTCCCCATAGCTCTCCTACCCCGTGCTCTGTAGGGAACTTGACCTTTAAGGCATAGGTCGAGGTTGTAGCCTTCCAGGCGTTGAGGGTGGGCCGTCCTATGATTGCGTTGTATGCTGAGGAGCAATCAACGACTAGGAAGGTGGCGTCCCTAGTGACCTGCCGAGGGTACTCCCCGACGGTGACGGGCAATGTGATCGAGCCGAGGGGGTATGCTCTTGTCCCCCCGAAACCTGTGAGTGGTGTCTTGGTAGGGACCAAGAGTTCTTTGTCGATCCGCATCTGCTGGAACGCGGGATAGTAGAGGATATCTGCGGAGCTTCCATTGTCGATTAGGACCTGGTATGTGTTATAGTCTCCTACCCGGATGTTGACGACAAGGGCATCGTCATGCGGATGATGGAGGTGCTGGGCATCCTCTTCTGTGAATTCCATAGTGGGGCTGTTGATTAGCGGCTTCTTCTGGACAGAGCTCGCAGCCTGAACATTCTGAACCGCCCTGAGGTGGGATTTCAGAGCCTTCTTTGTTGAACCGGCAGCCGATGTACCACCCACAATCATCCTTATGTCCCCTATAGGCGGTCTGGGACGCTCATTGTCCCGGTGGGGGACCTGTTCCTGTCGAGGTGTTTCTGCCTTTTCTCTGCTGACGAACCTCTGCAGCTTTCCTTGCCTAATCAGGGCTTCAATCTGCTGCTTCAAATCGTAGCAGTCGGCGGTATCGTGCCCGTGGTCTCGATGGAAGCGGCAATATTTGTCCTTGGGCCGTCTGTCCGGGTTCGATTTCAACTTTCCCGAAAACGTCAAGGATCCGTCGTCCTTGATCTGCATCAGGACCTGATCTACCGGGGCCGTTAATGGGGTGTAGCTTGTGAATTTCCCGGCGGGGGGCTTTGGGCGTCTATTGTCTCGGACTTCTCCTGTCCCAGGCGCCTTCCGCCCCTTATCTTGCCGGGTGTCTTCCTGCCTTTCCCTCTTCCTAGGGGGCTTTTCTTCGCGAGCCAGTAATGCATCTTCCGCATTCATGTACGTTTTTGCCCTGTAAAGCACATCCGACATTGTCTTCGGGTCATTTTTGTATAAAAAGAACAAGAATTTACCCTTCCGCAGCCCGTTTGTGAATGCGGCCACTTGTATCCTGTCGTCCGCTTCGTCAACCGACAGCGCTTTTCTGTTAAAACGGGCTATATAGGATCTCAGCGTCTCATCTTCCCGCTGCTTAATGTTCATCAGGCACGCGGTGGATCTTTTGTGCTGGTGTCCCCCGATGAACTGCGAGGCAAACTGAGCGCTCAGCTCCCTGAAGGTGCCGATAGAACCGGGTGCCAATCTGCCGAACTAGGTCCTCGCAGAGCCTTTTAGCGTTGCTGGGAAGGCCCGACACATGATTTCGTCCGGTGCGCCGTGTAGATGCATCAACGTCTTGAAGGACTCCAAGTGGTCCAGTGGATCCTTGGACCCGTCGTAGCTTTCCACCTGAGGCATGCGGAATTTCGGCGGCGTAGGGAACAGGATGACAGGTGTTGTAAATGGGGAGTCCGTGCGGTGGACGAGGTCGTCGAGGTCGCTGGATACTCGTCCTTTGAGGGCGTTCATCATGAAGTCCATGCGTTCCTTCATCATCTGCATTTCCGCGGCCATGTTGGACTGGGCATGGCCGTCTGCAGACAGACGGTTTGTCTCCTGTCCTTCAAGCCGGCTCAAAGCATGGCTTCCCTCAGGGCCTTCGTGGTTCCTCTCCTCGGCACTGCCCTCCTCCTGATTTTCTCCCTGGTTGTCACCCGTCGCATTCCTCCGCAGCAGCTGTTCTTCCAAGTCGTGGTTGCGTTTCGTGAGGCGTTCCACCGCGGCCGCTAGAGTCTGGACTTGTCTCTCGAGGGCCGTGGTGCGTTGTTTGTTGCCTTGGTCGTTCATGGTGGTCGTCCTTGAACGCGTGAGTACCATGCAACTCTTTGTCCGGGAAGCACGTAACAGAATCTACGCAGTCGCGGTTCCCACAGACGGTGCCAACTGATGACGTCAAGAATCAAACCAGTGAGCTGCAGGGCCTGCGCGTACTTCGGAAGAACCTACACAAGAAGAACCTCAAAGGGAAGTACCGGCGTGGTACCGGCCAACGACCCTCCGATGGTTAAGTTAGTATTGCTCACAACTCCAGAGTGCCAGAGTCGGGTCTTAGTATGCGTACCTCGATTTTGGAGGGCGTGGCGGTATTTATAGTAGTAGTAGAGGCCTTTAGCCAAGGCGTACTGGAGAAGATATCACTGTACCAGAATTGCCCCTGAGTAGCGTGGGGCGCAAGATACTCCTTGGGTGGCCAAGTGTGTTGGGCAAGACATCCGTTTTGGGGGAGGGAATCGTGCTGCGTAAGATATTTGGCCAAGTAGTAGCGTATGCGACAAGATTCTCTTTCCCAGGGAAGCGCACGTGACAAGATAGGCTTCAGTGCCCTATGACAACATCCGTCGACCTTCTCCCCGTCGCCCCCTAAGAGTCAGGTCGTCAATGTCCGGCGTCCGTCATATATATCCGTCATTATAGGTCGAGCCGTCAGCCCGTGCAGGCTGCCGCCGTCTGGTGGGAGCTTTACCCCTATCAGTAGCCGTTGTGAATGTGTCATTAATTCTTTTGCTAATAAACAGTATGCGATCAAATTGAGAAAGCGATTGTACATTAGTAAAAAAAAAAAAAGTTTAGAGACTCTGTTGGAGAAAAAACACTCTCCAAAGTAAAGATGATTTTGGATTGCAATGATGGTGCAGTGACGGTGCAGTGCTCGATAAATGTATTGAATTACTATTCATATGTTATTTGTTGAATGCACATATTGAGTATGATAAATGAGGTATTTAGTTATATTTTTACCAAAATAAGAAAGATGCTAGTTTGACTAGCTTAAAATTAATGCTCTCATCGACATCATGATTAAGTTAGTGGCTTTGTCCAAAAAAAAAAAAAGTTAGTGGCCGTTGTGAATGTGTCATTAATTCTTTTGCTAATAAACAGTATGCGATCAAATTGAGAAAGCGATTGTACATTAGTAAAAAAAAAAAAGTTTAGAGACTCTGTTGGAGAAAAAACACTCTCCAAAGTAAAGATGATTTTGGATTGCAATGACGGTGCAGTGCTCGATAAATGTATTGAATTACTATTCATATGTTATTTGTTGAATGCACATATTGAGTATGATAAATGAGGTATTTAGTTATATTTTTACCAAAATAAGAAAGATGCTAGTTTGACTAGCTTAAAATTAATGCTCTCATCGACATCATGAATAAGAAAGATGCTAGTTTGACTAGCTTAAAATTAATGCTCTCATCGACATCATGGTTAAAAAAAAAAAGTTAGTGGCTTTGTCCAAAAAAAAAAAAGTTAGTGGCTTTGTCCACAAAAAGAATAAGAAAAATTCTTGTGCCACGGAATTATTCATAATTGGTAAAAAAGTAATAGTAAGTTTACGTAAAAACAACTCACCACGGAGAGAGAGTTATAGTCAATGTCATACTACTTTTAGGCACAAGAATTACACAAAAAATAATTATCAGATATCACATGTGAACACTAAGTGGACCCCACATGCCACATAAGGTATCTTGTCCTCTCTGCAAAGTCACCCACCGATTCCCATAAAGTATGTTTTTTTTTGCTGTTTGCTTGATTGACGGGGTATTACTCTTAACAACAACAACAACAACGAAAACAACTTAAAAAAAAAAAAAGATTAGTATCTTAATTAAATGAGAAAAATTATTATTTGAATTGAACGCTTAATTGATGTTGTATTTATTTTACTCACATTTAAAATTAATTGATATTTCGATTTAATTATAAAAAATTATTATCAAGAGTAAATGGCATCAATTAAAACTAAAATAAAAAAGAAAAAAGAAAAAAGAAAAAGAGGGATAAATGCATGTGGAATCCAACCCAACTTTAAAAAAAAAAAATTTTTTTTTTTTATCCTTTCTGCAAGTGCTGAGCAAAGAACAATCCAGCCTCTTTGAGATCTTGCTCCATTGTTGAACGAAGGATACAGGCCGGCGAAGAATCACCATTCATAGTGCCAATCCACCTGCGCCTTCCACTCCACCAACGCTCGTCTTCCTTCCTAATGTAGCCTAGATGGGTCAGATTGGCTTCTTTATTGGTTTTTTGTTTTGTTTTGTTTTTGTTGTTGTTGTTATGATTTGATTAGTTTTAAGATTGTGTTTTTGAGTTTGTACTTTGATTTTTCTTGAGTTTACAGATTTTTGAAGGAGAGAGGCTTTGGCTTCTATTGTGTTTGTAGCCGTTGTGAATGTGTCATTAATTCTTTTGCTAATAAACATTATGCGATCAAATTAAGAGAGTGATTGTACATTAGTTAAAAAAAAAAAGTTTAGAGACTCTGTTGGAGAAAAAACACTCTCCAAAGTAAAGATGATTTTGGATTGCAATGACGGTGCAGTGCTCGATAAATGTATTGAATTTCTATTCATATGTTATTTGTTGAATGCACATATTGAGTATGATAAATGAGGTATTTAGTTATATTTTTACCAAAATAAGAAAGATACTAGCTTGACTAGCTTAAAATTAACGCTCTCATCGACATCATGATTAAGTTAGTGGCTTTGTCCACAAAAAGGATAAGAAAAATTCTTGCGCCTCGGAATCATTGGTAATGGGTAGAAAGGTCATAGTAAATTTAGGTGGAAACACATTTTTACCAACAACTTACCACATGGGAGTGAGAGTTATAGTCAATGTCATACTACTTTTAGGCACAAGAATTACACAAAAATAATTATCAGATATCACATGTGAACAGTAAGTGGACCCCACATGCAACATAAGGTATCTTGTCCTCCCTGCAAAGTCACCCACCGATTCCCATAAAGTTTCTTCTTCTTCTTCTTTTTCTTTTCTTTTCTTTTTTTTTTTTTTTTTTTTTTTTTTGCTTGATTGACGGGGTATTACTCTTAACGAAAACAACAACGACAACAACTAAAAAAAATAAAAATGATTAGTATCTTAATTAAATGATAAAGAATTATTATTTGAATTAAATGCTTAATTAACGTTGTATTAATTTTATTTACATTAAAAATTAATTGATATTTTAATTTTATTATAAAGAGTTATTATTAAGAGTAAATGGCACCAATTAAAACTAAAATAAAAAAAGAAAAAAAAGAAAAAGAAGAAAAAGAGGGATTAACGCATGCGGAATCCAACCCAACTTTTTTAAGAAGAATTTTTATTTTTATTTTTGGTCCTTTCTGCAAGTGCTGAGCAAAGAACATTCCAGCCTCTTTGAGTTATATTACATTACTACTCAATTCGGTGATATCTGTAGACAGTATACGCTAGCACATCTGTAATCAGTCGAGGAGTAGTACGTAGTCTCCAGAGAAAGAGAAATGGCCGAGGCGGTAGTCTCCAGCGTTGTAGAAGCACTCATTTCAAACTTGACTTCCGGTGCTATCCAGCAGTTTAGAGGGTATATGAATGTGGAAGAGGAACTAGGGAGGCTCCAGCAGGCTGTTTCCAGAATCCAACCTCTACTCTTGGATGCAGAGGAGAGGTACACTCAGAGCTACGAGGTCAAAATTTGGCTTGGAAAGCTTAAAGATGCATTTGATGATGCTGATGACTTAGTGGATGATTTCTCCACTGAGGCTCTGCGGCGAGAACTGATGAACCGGGGTAGAAGCTTAAAACAGGTACGTATCTTCTTATCCAAGCTTGCATATGGTTCAAAAAGGTTGCCCAAGTTTAAGACAGTTACTAAGAGAATAGAGAAAATTGCATCCGAAGGTGACAAATTCCAGTTTAATAACCGGCGTCCTGAGAAGAAGGAGAGAAGAGAGTTTCTATCTTCTTCTTCTTCGTCACGCGAGGTCGAGATTATTGGGAGAGAGAAGGAAAAGAGTGCAATTGTAGATGATCTAGTGAAAATGGATAATGTCAGCGACAAAGCGAATGTCTCGGTGATTTCAATAGTTGGGAGTGCAGGTGTAGGAAAGACTGCACTTGCTCAATTTGCGTACCATCACGAGACTGTGAGAAAACATTTCGAGCTACGACTATGGGTGTGTGTCACTGAATCCTTTGATTTGAAAACGATTGTTGAAGAGATTGTGGAATCAGCAGCCGGGGAGAGACTGGAAAATCTCGATTTGATTTCCTTGTTGGTACGCCTGCGAGTAATGATTGATGGGAAGCGGTTTTTACTTGTACTGGATGATGTATGGAATGAAGATAATGAAAAATGGTCCAGCTTGAAAACACTGTTAATGTGTGGCGCGAGGGGAAGTAAGATTGTGACTACCACACGTAGTAAAGTGGTTGCAGACATTATGCGCACGGTTCCAATGTTTGTTTTAGAACCTCTGTCGTACAATGATTCACTGGCTTTGTTTAAGAAGATGGCATTTGGAGAAGGAGAAGAGCGAACGAGTCAAGCTCTTGAATCCATTGGGCAGGAGATTGTACAGAAATATGCTGGTGTTCCTCTTGCCATAAGGACTATAGGGAGTCTGTTATACTTCAAAAATTTAGAAGGGGATTGGTTGAAATTCCAGCAGGATGAACTTCCAAAAATTTTACAGCAAGAAAATGATATTTCTGCAATACTCAAGTTGAGTTACGATCATCTCCCGTCACATTTGAAACAATGTTTTGCTTACTGTAGATTATTTCCTAAAGATTATGAAATTGATGTACAAGAACTGATTAAACTTTGGATGGGGCAAGGGTTTCTCATTTCATCAAACAAAGATAAATCTCTAGAAGATGTTGGTTATATGTATTTCATGGATCTATTCCAGAGGTCCTTTTTCCAAGAGGTAGAAAAAGATGAATGGGGCATTATAAGAAGTTGCAAAATGCCAAAAATCTTGCATGATCATGCAATTTTAGTGGCAGGGGTTGTGAGCTGTGCGTCAAATCCAAATGGGGACAATATAAATGATAGAGCCCGTCATGTGTCATTCGATTTTAATTTGGATTCATCACAGCAATTTGTGAGACACTTGCTTAAAGCCAAGAGAATACAGACATTTCTATTGCCTAGTCAATCATGGCTTCCAAACGAAGAAAAGTTCAGCAAGTCCACTTGTAAAGCAATTTTTTCACGATTCAAGTGTTTACGTGTGTTGGATTTACATGATTTAGGGATCAAGGTGGTTCCAAGTAGCCTCTGTAAGTTGAAGCGTTTAAGATATCTCGATCTCTCTAAGAATGGAATCAAAAAGCTTCCAAGTTCCATAACCAGCCTGCTGAATTTGCAAACATTGAAACTTTCGAATTGTGATGTGCTTAAAGAATTGCCAAAGGACATTAAAAATTTAGTCAGGCTTCGGCATCTTGAGATTGAAGGCTGTGATAAATTGGCTCAAATGCCATGTGGACTGGGACAATTGACTTCTCTTCAGACATTATCTTTATTTGTATTAAGGAGTCAGTCTATCTACAGACAAAGTGGCAAGCTAAGTGAACTGAAGAGGCTAAACAACTTGAGCAGAGGGCTTGAGATTTTACATCTGGAGCAGTTGTCAGATGCTTCAACAGAAACTAAGAATGCAAATTTGAAGGAGAAACAACGTCTTCGAGCCTTGACTCTAAGATGGTATCGACAAGATGATGCTAATGTTGATGTGGAGAGTGACGAGAAGTCATTGGAAGGCCTCCAGCCACATCGAAATCTGAAAACGTTGTGGGTGATAGGCTATGGGGGTATGAAGTTTCCAAGCTGGCTATCTTCTCTCATATATCTTGTTAAATTTACTCTCTGCAATTGTCTCAAGTTCCAGCATCTACCGCCATTAGATCAACTCTCTTTTCTCAAGAGTCTTAAACTTCAAAGGTTGCATGCCCTGGAGTACATAACAGACAGTGGTGGAAAAGACAAGATCTCTTCTTCAGCTGTATCAATAACATTCTTCCCATCCTTAAAGGAACTTGTACTTTGGGATTGTCCCAATCTGAAGGGATGGTGGAGGGATGTTCCAGTTGGTGATTATAAGAGTGCTGTTGTAACAACACAAGCATCAATGACAGATCATCAACAACAGTATCTGTTGCTGCCTTCATTTCCCTGTCTTTCAAAATTAGAAATCCAGTATTGTCCAATGCTGAATTTTATTCCCTTCTATCCACATCTTGATGAACAGCTGGTCCTGAGTAATGCCAAGCTGACACTTTTGCAACAGACAATGTGGTATATGGCAGCATCGCAAGGCCCAACAACTGTAGCTATGTCAGTTCATTCTTCTATTCAGTCCTCTTCCTCCTTGGGCCCTCTTTCCAAATTAAATTCTTTGACTTTAACTGGCATTAAGGAGCTAGAGTGTTTGCAAGATGAATGGCTGCAAAACCTCACTTCTCTTGAGCGTCTCAGCATTTCAGGGTGCCCAAGACTAATGTTCTTATCACAAGGTATTCAGTATCTCACCTCCCTTAAGTTTATGGACATTAGGGACTGCGAGGAGCTTGATCTTTCCAGCGATGAAGGTGATGGCGAGCGATGGAAAGGACTGAGGAACCTCTGTTCCCTCACTATTTGGGGAATCCCAAAGTTGAAGACTCTTCCGAATGGGCTGCAATATGTTATGCCTCTTGAAAAGCTCCGGATCCTAAATTGTCCAAATTTAATAGCTCTTGAAGACTGGATCAGCAGTTTCACATCTCTTAATAGGCTTGTTATTTCTAAATGCCGCAAATTGGCTTTGCTGCCTCATGGAATGAGTAGCCTTAAGTCTTTACGTAGACTGGTGATTGATGATTGTCCCATGTTATTGCGAAGATGCCAGGGGGAAACTGGTGAGGATTTGCACAAGATTAAACACATCCCAGAAATTTCAGAAAGGCTGACTTCTCGGGACTTTGATTAATCTCTTGTTTCATACTTCATTCAGCTTGTTTAGGTATGTAAAATTCCTTCCTAATCTCATAGGCATTCAACAATTGAAAATGTTGGTTTTATGTTAACACCCTACTCCCTGTTTCATTTTTTTTTTCTTTCCTTGGAGGCTTTTGATATTTAAGCAAATTTCTCAGTTATTTTTAGCTCATGTGCAGAACCAAATGCTGCTGATAGAGAGTTGGGGTTCATGACACATCTTTGGCAGATGGAATAAGAATAGCTGTAAGGACCATTTGTTTCTTTATTTTAAAAAATCTTGAGTATCCCAAACTGAAATGACCAGATGATGTATTTGCTTGCTTTTTATTTTTTATTTTTTATTTTTTTAATTAAAAAAAAAAATCCTTAAAACAGTGTACAAAATGGAACATGGTGGAGGATGAGGATCAAGATAGATTGAAGGTACAAGCCCCTTTATTTGTATTGGGTATCCATTTTTAGTCCTTAATTGTATATAAGCTTCAGCATGCCATTACGTCTACTGGAAAATATAAACTCACAATTGGATCATGGTAACATAAACCGCCTACATTATGTAAAGTCAAATATGAAATTCAACTCCAAATTGTAGACCTAACTTGTAAACTAAATGACTGAATTCATTTGATAGGAGTACTTAGACTTTGAAATTATTATTAATTAATACTCAAGAATGTAAAAAGGGTCTATCTCCCTTGACACAATATTTTGCAAGCTAACTACTTGAACTTTGAAAATCATGGTTCTCCCACTCTCCTTCATCCCTAGATCAAATTTGACGTAAAATTCCACCTCCTTTATGGTGCCTTTGAACCAAAACAACACAATTGCTGAATGTATATTTGAAGGCACACTACAGACTACAGTATATAAAAGCTACCCTCTCTTTTTTTCTCTTTTTGCATCAATTAGTATGTAAAAAGCAACTCAAACATATCATTACCAGGTAATAGACTCTTTTTTTTTTTTTTTTTTTATAAGTATTACCAGAGAATAGACATAGCATAAAATTGGGTCAAGAAGGTGAAATCAACCAAGCTTTCACTGTTATTGGCAATATCATGGATTACTTACCTTCACACTCGGGTGATCAGTGTTGTTCAGCTAATGCTTATATAGTTGTGTCAGCAACTCAGCACCAGATAGTAGAATGGTCTTTTATTGGGAGCAACATTATGGGCAGGAAACATACAAAAGCAATGGTCGCTACTTGGGTAGTTCAGATGAGGGATAGCCTATTAACAAAATCGTATGGCAAGGGCTGTGAGCTGCGGCTTCACTGGCTTGTGAGTAAGGTTCAATTTGCAAGGGCGGCAAAGTATTCAGGTTTTATGCTTGTGACCGTGTGGGTCTCAGGTTTTCAGATACAAAGTCATGAAATCATGTAGCCGGGTTTTCAAAGGTGAATCGTAAGGTTTTTACTCAGCAAATTAAATAATTTTAAAAATTAAAATGAGGTGTAAAATTATAGAGGCTCCAAAGGCAAACTCTCAAGAGGTCAACAAATAATCAAAGGCTTCGGTTATAGTTTTTATAGATAAACTAGTTATTATTTTTGTCTCACATTATGCAAATGAGCTAGTAAAAATAAGCAATTCTCAAACAGAGCCCTTCCTGTATTAACGGAATTAAAGGGCTACCCAACCCAATCAATCAATCAATAAAAAGACTACCCACACAAAATCCGGACCAACTGAAAGTCAATACTGTCTACCTCAGTTTCCTGTAAGCAAACGGCAGACCACATCGCAATTCCAGACACAACAAAATTCTTCACCAATCTTTTCTGTGGGTTATTTAAACACCTCTTTATAGTTCACAGTTTAAACTAAATTTGTTACTTCTCTAACACTCTTCATATGCTTGTGTTTCCTCTTTTATACTCAAAGATTTCCACAAATCTTCCTTCTCCATAAGAGCTTAAAGAATGGTGGTTTCGAGTTACTCCTCCAAAGAGTCAACATTCCACTTCAAACCTTTCTGGCCCATATATTATGTAAGTGAAACTGATGAATTTGACTAAGAATTTGAATAGGAAAGTGATTATGCTTAATAAATTCCATTTTTTTTCTATAGAAATGTTACACATGTTTATTACATACATGGCTTTAACTTAAACAAATTGCATTAAAGCGATAGCATAACTTTGTTAACCAAGAAGTCCAATGGCGTGAATTATTATCCAATTAGAATCATTTGTAATTTTGTGGAGGTTTTTGGTTCATCTAATCCTTTTTCAGCAGATTATAGAAAACCTCTGGCTTTCTGTAGTCTGGCTTGCAGATGGCCTGCATTGAAATTAGCCCTTACATGTTAGTCATCAAATGACATATACATTGTAGATAATGCTACATACACAACAATTTAGTTTGACAAGTTATTATTGGTACCCATTTGGGTCTACTGTTGATATCATTTTTTTTATCTACCGATAACAACTTGCCGCCTTAGCAATTGTGAATTTTTTTGTGCTTCTAGATTTATTGTGAGTTATTGGGGTAGTGTTTGTTACACACACCTTGTTTCAAACAAATTGAAATTGTGACTTGAAGTCACAATATTAGCTTAAAATGTTTTAAACTGAAATCTTCATTTAATTTAAAAAAAAATTTATTTATCCTTATTTGTTAGGAGATTGGTGCAGCAAAGTTATGATAGTGTTTCACTCTATCATGTTTTTCCTTCACAAAGAAAATCATTATCACGTATGCTATTATGGAAGTATGTCAAGGAAAATGTTGAGAAAAACACATCACAGAACGGTATCTGATTACTAAGAAGGTTTAGTAAAATACTAAGATGTGAATTTTTTCAGCAATTGAATGATTCATTACTTCAAAAACAAATCAAGAGTTTCACAATTTACCTGCATTGCAGATGCTATGTGAATTAACGTTGGTTCGGACCATGGCTGCCCAATAAACTGAAGGCCAATTGGCAAACCCAATTTGTCATATCCAACCTATCAAGTGCAGTTTAGGTTAACAATGAAGTGATAGCATTCCATAAAATAGGAGAGTAAAAGACAGAAAAGGATGATAAGATCATACTGGAACAGTCACTGCAGGCAATCCTAGAAAATTTCCTGCTATTGAATACCGAACTAGGGCAGCTGAAATAGCATCAAACTTGTCAAGTTTCATTTCACTATTTTGTCCTTTGCTGAAACAGAAATTTTAGAAACTAATTTATTAGGCGTTTCAAACCTCCATTTATGTAGTCCAGTTCACCAGTTTCTGAAGCATCATCCTGTATTGGGTATGCGGTTACACTGTCGCATAGATCACGGAGAGTAATCATATGATATTAGTATTACCGAAGGAACAATGAGGAAAAGTAAGATACAAAGTGGCTTTTTTTTTTCTTCGAAATATTATTTCAGTCATGTTTCCTAAAATGGAAAAATTTTAGCTCAAAATGAATTAAGTTGTAGCTTAAAATTTATTAGAGAGGCAAAAGATACCCTGTTGTTGGTGAAACAATGACATCTGCCTCAGCAAATATTTTCATATGAAACTGCATCTGGCGGTTCCTGTGGATATTTAAACAAGAAAGTGTCATAATGGGAATATTGTAGAACCAAACATCCAAATGCTTAGTTGTAATCATTTGTATGCATGCCCACAAAGTGCAAATAAAGCACTAAAATATTTTAAAGCACTCTTGGTTAGGTACATTTCTAATCCATTCTTTTGCTTTCTAGAATTTTTTTTTTTGAGAAACTTCTGCTTTCTAGAATGGTAGACAACAATGATGATAAAATGTGTATAGTGAAGAAGTTTTTTGAAAACTATAATGGAGAAGGGGCAATTGAAATATATCGGAAACATGATCTAATTTAAAAAGGAAGAAAAATAAAAACAGCACTACCTAGCAAGCTGGGATACTAAAAGATGTTAATCTACCCTCAAATTACATGGCAGATATATACAACATCATCTGAATGTGTAGAACTTGTCTTAAAAAAAAGGAGTTAGAACCACAATCTAAAAACTTTCATAGCAAACATCAACTGCCAATTAAAACAGCTGATAAATATTCAATACGATCTGAAACATATAGGCATTTTTCTAAACTATGTGTCAGACTTACAATCTGCAATTCTCTTAACCACTTTTTAAACTTGAGTTACCTCTGAAACTTTGATATTTTTTTTTACTTAAGTTTTCAAAACTTCCAACTTTTTTATTAAGGTGAAACTGTGGAAACTTCAAAGTTGAACCATCCAGCCTGCAGAGCTGTCTGATTGTAAATATGCTTCTTTTGGGGTTTAATAAAAGAGCTTTCCTGTTAGCTGCATTGCTTAGACAAGAAACTAACAGGCCCAGCCAAGCCTGATAAGAACTGGGAAATTAATTCTTTACTATCAGTTATGAGGTTATGTGTTTGATCCTAGATTTTCATTTATTTCCCATATCATAAGCTTCTTAATTAGAAATGAGTCAATCAGAGCAGCCAAAGTCCAGTTATAACATAGAAGCCTGAAGATCATGCCAATCTGGGTTCAGGATCTTGGCAAATAATAAAAATTGGAACCCTGATTCACTCATGCCTAATGTACATAGTATGCCTTTTACTGAGCACTAGGAAAGCTTTGGCAATTGCTTTCCTGCCAAAACTTTCCAGACCTTGTATAATTTCTACAAAAAAAAAAAAAAAAAAGAAAAACCTTGACAATATTTTTTTTTTGATAGGTAATAGATATTTTCATTGAAAAAAGTACAACATGTTCACGATGATGAGCAGAAACAAATCAAACAGGAACAAATACAAACAAATCAAACAGAAACAAAAATAGATTGCATGAAATCAAAAACGGAAATACATTGTGTAAAACCCCAAATACGAGACCACCCAAACTAAGTCCCAACTAGCAAAGACTTCAAAAAATCAGCAGATTTCTCAACATCCTCAAAAATGCGGGCATTACGTTCCTTCCAAAACAACCACATCAAAGCAGACACAAGACAGAAGATGTTGCTGATGTATTTAACCAGATAGCTTCATTATTAGAAAAATGTTGAATGCAGAGATAATGATTTGTGATTAAGAAAAGTTTAGCAGTCCAGAAAAGCAGTAATTAATGATCAGGAAGGCTCAGTTGAGTATATCATGAATTCTTCACCTGAATTCTGTGTTTGGCTTTGTGCTTCTAAGTTTTAGGATATCGAAATATTGCAGCATTAAGTATTTTATAGCTGATCAAGTCTTTATGATTACTATTGTTTCCAACTTTTGGTACCTTTTCCTATCACTTTAAATTAATAAAGATAGGTAAAAAACATAACCTAATTTTCTGCGCCTTTATGTACTCCTTGCTACTGAAAGAACCATACACGCTAAGTGCTACCCTTGCATCCCATCCTATTTCTTCAGGCTTCCTGTAATGCATTCTTAATGTCAGCATTTTGATTTCTTACTCTTTAGTCTTTAAACGATAACAGTGAAGAAAATGCAGTGCTGGAAGTCAATGTACAGCTTTTCCAGATGAGAACTAAGTGAAGTGCTACACTCAGATCCAATTGTTGAATAATGTGCCAGACGCATCACTTCTATCTCCGGTATAGTCACCTCTACAATCTTACAGACAAGAAGAACTTCGCAGGTTAGCAAGGAATGGCTATTGTATTTATCAACTATTTTTTATTTACTATAGTCTTCATGATATGGACAGAATTTTAATTATCTTGCACTACTATCAGCAACTCTTTCTGAGAAAGTAGGTTATGCTATTTCTTTGTATTCAGAGGGAATTATTTCAGTACCAAGATATAAGTAGTTTTGATATAAGAAAGGGAGCATTTAATTGCAAATACCTTCCAACTGTAGTGCTCCTGAAGCTTGTCTAAAGCTTGAGAACAGCATGTTCTTATATCATCACTGCAATCATTAAACCACTAATTGACCCAAATAGTGGTTTAACGTAAGATTAAGGATATCAGAAGATAACTTGATGAATCAAGTTTTTTTTTTTTATTGAAATAAAATATTGTTGATCAAAGTATTATCAAGTTGAGAAATAGGTTACTAACCTCTGCATACTTTGCCATTTTGACATCAGAGATAGATTTAGTTGGGTTGAGCAATGGAAAGTACAATTTGGGCTGGAAGATTATCCAAAAAGAAGGTGGTCTGAAATTAGAATAGTTTATTGAACTATTCATAATTTAACAATTTGAAAATGACATTGAAAGAACATTATAGATAAAACCTATGCAAAGCTTATATTGTAAACATGGCAAACAAAGAATAATGCTGGTCCATCAGTTTGGCCAACTATACCAAACTGTACTGCACTTGTTCCTATGCTCCTCCATCTTTAGTACTAACAAATTTAAGAAAGAAAAAAAGCCGTAGCATTTTCCCAAATATCTGGAAAAATGTAAGCTCAAACAAAAATCTTCAAGTTTAAAAGTCCTGATTTTCATTGCTTCATAATTAGAGGAGAAAGAATTTTAAGAAAGTTTCTACTTTTATAGAAAGCATGATTAGGTAGAACAATAATTATATTTCAAAACCATGGTAGATACTTTTTCAAACAATTGCAAAAAGCTCTTACTTTGGTGGGTTGATCTGGTGGAAGTTGTCCATTCATAGCTGCATAACTGTATATTAAATTGGTAGAAGCTATATTATCTCATAAAAGGAATCAACAAAAAAAATGAAAAGCCACGGTAAAAAAAGAACAAGTAGGAAAGTCACTGACACAATAAATGCATCCTCAATGGTGCCTGCTAAGATTCCAACCATCCCCACTGTCCAGTTTAAAGGAAGAACACTAAAAAACACGGAGTTATTTTTAAAATGGTCATATACCTTCCAACTTATATAGATCACTAGTAAAAGAAATTATTATTCACCCATTATGAGGTATGCGCCCAAAAGTTGGTTTCAAACCAATGACACCACAAAGAGCTGCAGGCATCCGCACAGATCCTGTACATAGATATAGATAAAACATTCAGTTTGTAATACACACGTGATGTATAGCGCACATCTGCATGATGCAGAATTCGTCAGCATGAACCTTAATCTATCTTGGAAACATCTCCTTCCCCTTGTAAGAATAGGATGGAAGGTGAGGTCATGGGTTCAAGGTTCACTGGTGCATGTGTAATTTATCAATTTGAAAAAGGAAAAAGAACCTTAATCAAATGTTAAGGAATATAAACTGTTATAAGGTGAAGTAAATTTGGTATATTATGTTAGTGGTTGAGTTGACCATGTTGAGTTTTCACAGTAAGCTAGAAGTTTTGCCTATGCTTGATGGCTTCAAGAGATCATACTTCAGTTTTTAGTGCTGGAAACATCTACCTTAGACAATTCTCAAGCATGAAGTTATTTCCATTTTAATTAGAAACTATGCTTTATGGTGGACTCCAAAAAAAATAATGTCATGTACATTTATGTTGGAAGAGTCAGAATATACCCCTACTGGAAAATTGGTGGTGTTGAGTCTGTTGACTAAAGATTTGAACTTTCCCATGGACAAAAGGGCCAGAAAATCCTCATTGCCAAAGGGCAGAAGCATCTTTCCTCATATCCTTTATGTTTCTTGGTTTTTGACCACAACAGTTTAAAGAAAGAAAAGAAAACTAACTAGATATGCTTCATGTAAAAGAAAGTTTAAAGAGGCAACTTTTCCTATTTCTTTACTGACTCTTGGTGTAATTCATTGCAGCCTAATTAAAAATTTTCCAACATTAATGATTGCTAATATTGTAATTTGGTGGATTTTGTAGATCTGGAAGGATAATTTGTTTTTGTCACTATGAGGTTTAAAATCCCTTCATAATTTTTTGGAAAATTCTTTCTAGCTGGCCCAAAGTGGGTGATACTCAAATCTTTTTGGCTTTCTCTAAGCAAAATAATTGGATATCTTAGTACTACTTGACTGGAGATATTTGGTAGGATTTGGTCTTTGGTGACCAGACTTAAGGAATCGAGACTTTCCTTATTCTTCTGTGTTTTCTATATTTGTTTTCCTTAGTATGGTATTTTAGTGATTGATGATTACTTAATGGGTCCAACCAGTGTGAAATTTACTGCTTCATTTAGCGCAATTATTTCTCTAAGCAGAAAAGACACCTCGGTAGTAAAAGATCCTCACTAACCGGGATCTTGCTGCTTAGTTTGAGATACCATAGAACATCTCATCCTTGTAGCAAACAAGATATTTAGAAATTATCTGTGTAGATCTAGGTTCTGCTATATTAATTCCTTAAAAATAAACATGATATGGATCCCACACAGATGAGAACAGCAAATGCAGATCTAGTAAATAAATCATCAGTACCACAGTACCATGTTGATCTCAAGTATAATTCTACAAGAAAAAATAGAGCACAATAAAGCAAATATGATAAAAATAAGTTTTTCTGCATAGAGTAATTTGGTGTTTTCTTATTATATTATTATTTTTAAATAAGTTACCTCCCCCATCAACACCAAGGGCAACAGGGCACAATCCTGCAGCCACCACTGCAGCAGATCCACTAGAAGAACCTCCAGCAATCTTGCTAATGTCATATGGATTTCTAGTAGCCCTACGCAGTCATTAATAGACGAAGGAATATCATCAAGGGATATAAATGAAAAAATGTTAAATCATGATATGAAAAAGGCACAGAGAATATGATTGGCTTGGCTCCATATGTACTGAATAAACAAGGAATTATGGAGTTCTTGGGAAAATAAAGCACTAGAACAGGGTGTTCTTACCCATAGTGAGGATTTATCCCACTTGTTCCGGCCCCAAGTTCATGCATGTTGGTCTTCCCAACAAGTATGGCACCACATAATCTGAGGCACTTAACACAGCTTGCATCACCTGTACAAGGTCTTACTTTGTGCATCCACTTTGTTCCTCCTAGAAGAACCAACTTTTGGTTTAGGCAAATATTCTATGAGAATAAATAAATTGTCTGTTTAAGAAAATTTGGATTACTTTGACAAACATATCTAGTCTCTCATATCCAGAAAACATATACATAGTGAATGGAATACCAAAGCATGTTGAATTACCTGTAGTAGGATATGGAGAACAATCTATTTCATCCTTGATAGCAATTGGGATTCCATCTAGAATGGATATTGGGTTTCCTGGAGGGGATCATATAGAGAATGAGATGGATGTGTGTTGCTTTTTTTTTTTTTTTTTTTTTCCTTCAATTCATTGAATCAGGGAGCTATATTAGAACTACATCTAAATGCTGAAGCATAATAACTGAATTGACAGCAGCATTACCACTGTTTGAATACTGTCTCAGTAATGGGTGCTATGCATAGCTAATGTTGGTGTAATGTCTCAGCAATGAGTGTTAAGCATATCAAATAATGGTATATTCATTAGAAAGACTCATGGTTTGTTGCTTATGTTACAGACAGGTACCTTGTTCATACCGAAGAGTTGATTTATCCGCTTGCCTTAAAATATCTTCAGCATTATAGTCTATAAAAAACGACATCCGTAATGGAGGATTAGAAGATTCATGCACAGCAGCTATAAATCGCTCCGCAACCTGTTCCAAGGGGAAAGTCAAGGCCAGTGAGTATGGTACAACATGTCATCATTTCCCTAATATTTCTCTTTCAAAATCTTTGGGTGAGTGCCAAATATTTGCTCGTAGGGAACTCACAACAGCTACAACAAGCACACAAACATAAGGCATAAGAAATTCATAAAAGCATTTCAAAATACTTTTCAAGATGTCAATTAAGTTTGAAAGGCAATTGTGTAAATTACAATTTAATGAGTACATATGTAAATAGGAAAACAACAATATACCATAAACAAAGTAGCTAAAGTTGGCATACCATCCGAGGAGTTATTTCTTTCAAATTATAGGCTCTTGAATAGTCCAGTATTGTCCAATGTTGAAAAGAAGGTTGTAAACCATGTAAACTCTTTTGTGAAGAATTAGGCAAACAATCCATTGCCTGTTGAACTTGTTCAGGTGGAGATAATTTAGAATCTATGCATTTGACTTCTTGTTCTTTAAGATCTGCAATCATATACTGATATTAGCAACATGATCCTACTCTCTAGAGAAAAATTCATTTTCAGCCATTGACTTACATAGAAATCTTCAGATATTAGAACATTTACATAGAGTAGTGTTTAACACCATTTAACCCCTGCGAATTCCTACTAGTCCTTTGTTTTAATAAACTATTTTATTAACCAAAAAAAAAATTTGTTGGTTAGTTTCAGTCACAATTTGTGGAACATTGCTTTTTATTTGAAAACCTGTCCTTGTCTGTAAAAAGAGCTGAAATGGAATGAGAGTTAAGGATAAAAACATGACCTTCGGAAGGATGTAAGGGAACATAGAGAGGTGACTCCTCTAGCTGCGCATTTGTTATGAGCTGCACAAGTTCGAAGAAACTTTTTAAGAATTTCAAAACAAATTTTTTGCATGCAACAATTGGTTCAATGTAGACAGTAACATTTGCAGAGAGACGAAAATTGATGCGTATTACCAATCTTATTTTAATTTCTATGGCATTGGTGTACAATGTGCATGGTATTCAAATTTTTTTATGGCAATGACTGTTACTGTGACAAATGACTACTTGTTATGAAGGGAAAAAAGAATAGGTTCCTTAGACATGAAATAGTCGTGAACTTAATTTACTGATGGTATGTTCAATAATACAGGAACTACACAAGTAAATTAGTATAAAGGAAAAATAATTTAGAATATGTTGTCTGATATTCTCATGAATAAACGTATGGCTCTATATACGACATTTAAAATCGGTGGGATAAACAAAATGAAATATTCTCTATAATGTTTCTAGCTATTATGGTGGTCTCATCAGAAATGAACTTCTTCTACCCTTTAATTCTTCTGTGTTGATCTTGTACAAGAACAACACCCCCCCCCCCCCCCCCCCCAACCCCAAAAAAAAAAAAAAAAAAAAAAATTCACGCGCTTTAAATCCACAAATCTGCTTATATATATACTTGTACCAACTTAATTAAAAAAAAAAAAAAACTGCTTAAATACTCTCATTCTTCAAAATTGTAAAGTCTGAAATTGTTATTTTAAGATAATTGAGTGGCTAAGATTAGAAGATTAACTAATGATGATTGATGAAGAAGGTTTTGGATATGATGAAAAATGGAGTTAAGGTTATCCATTTCCTCAATCCTAATACACAATAACTAATAAACTCTTAATGGAAAGTCCCAGGGTCATGATAAACATGTAAAGTTCCCTTAATGCTAATATGTAGCTTTGCCAAGCTCAACCAATTCTAGGTTTTTTTAATGGTAACGTTTATTAATGTCCTAATCTCCTCTTTCCCATCAATCAATTTTTTAATTTTTATTTATTTGAAAAAAAATTTCAGCTTTTGATATCGACATGGATCAAGGATACAGTTTGAAAAAAGGTCTAGTAAATTATCATTATATATATAAATAACAAAAAAAAAAAAAAAGTATAGAAAATCATCATTCCTAAAGAAAGTATTAAAGAAGAAATGGCCCCGTTGCTAAAGGCAGCCAGCCGCAAGGTGCGGGACCATTAAGTTAGCCACGAATCTTAATTGTGGGATGTTATATCGATGGCAAAGTTAGTAAAGCAACCCACGCGGTATTTAAAGCTCATCAATAGGCTTTGTTTGCTGCATTTTTTTGGTTTCATTGTTTTTTTTCCCCTTTTACACACTAAAGTGTTAGGAATTTAAACTATTTTCTAGTACCTAAAAATAGAGAAAAATTGTGCAAAAAACAATCATATACACAAAGATTTATGTGGTTCGGCAATGCGCTTATGTCCATGGAATTGCAATAATTTCACTATGTTAGGGAAAAAACAAAGGTGGCTATGGTATAGTTTTTCAATAAATCAAACTCTAATTTTGAATCAACAAATATATATTCCAAAAACAAGCCGAAAATGAGCCAACAAATTTTTTAGGGGTACTGCTCGGAATTGACTCTACCTTAGATAATCTCCTATTTAAAATTATAATACTTCCAAGTTGGGTCAGGTCACGAATTGGATCGAACACAAAACCAGATTCCATAAAGTCCAACATAAAGAACTTTCATAAATAACAAAATCTTTATAAGCCCTCATTTAGAAAGAGGGAATGAAATGAAAAATAATGAAATGAATAATTTTAGAATATTCTTCCATTTCCTTGTTTGGGAGCTTTAATGAAGAGAATGAAAAGTCCATTCCCTTATTTGGGAGTTTAAGTGGAAGAGAATGAAATAGGTAAGAAGAAACACTTTATTCCCTTAAACCTTAATTTTTTTTTTTTTTTTGGATACTAAACCTTAAATTTTCATTCCCCCTAAAATTGGGAGGAATGGGAAGGAATGAAATTAAATTTAAATTTTTTTTTACTAAAACTCTCAAAATACCCTTATACATTCAACCATTTATTTTAAAATAGGGATCTAATAATAATATTGTTATAAAAAGATTCCATTTCATTCTCTCTATTTTACTCCCAAATAAGATTACTTACATTTTATTCATTTTCATTCATTTCCATTCATTTATTTTAAAACATCCCATTAAAGTTATTTAATTCTATTCCATTCAATTCTTTTCCATTGCTTAAATATATTCCATTCATTTCCATTCACTTATGATCATTCCATTCCATTTCCTTATGAACTTCCAAACGAAGCCTAAAGCTCTCTCAAACTAATTCAAAATCTCTCTTCATGTGGAAATACCCTTATACACCAAATCCATAATAATATTGTCTAGTTATAAGATTTCAATACATATTCCTTGGTTGAAAAGGAATACCAATTTACTTTTATAGCAAGTAATGTAATTTTCTTCCATTTTTTTTGAGGGACAATTTTCTTCCACTTCAAGTGAAAAAAAAAAAAAAAAAAACTAAACCAAGTCAAATTAGAAATATCAGAAATTTTTTAACAAATCTCTACTTTCACACAAATTGCACCAAATAATATAAAGCAAAAGATTTTAGCAGAGTAAAATGGACAATGATAATTATGCCGACATCATGGGAGTTGGTGATATTTGTGTGGAGAGTAATATGGGATGCATGTTAAACATATGCACTCGAATATGATCTCAATGCATGCTCTAGATCAAGCATGATATGTTAGCTATTTGGGCAATGAAAAATAGAAACTCACTAAATGGTCAATAGCGTTTGACAGAATAAAGATATGTTAAACAGTTTACATGACACAAGTAAAGTTATGCAGGGGTGTAGTAAATGTAACTTGAGATAATTTTTTGCTTAACTTGTGGCATATGCAGATGACTTACATGAGCAAATAGTGGTTGCACATTTCGATAAAAAAAAGAGTCTCTCGTTCCCTTTGCCAAAAGTATGTTACTAAATCCCTATGATTATATTTTATTTAGCAAACACCATAAAGTTTCATTTCATAAATCCTTTAGTAGAAAACCCAATGTGTTAGATTTAGTTTATTTAAATGTGTGCGGTCCCATTGAGCTTTACTCAGGTGGCTATAGATATTTTGTTAATTTTGTTGATGATGCATGATTCATGAAAAGTGTAGGTGACAAAAGACCAAGATTTTCAACGGTTTAAGAAATTTTATGCCATGTTAGAAAGAGATACGTGAACGACTTTGAATTGTCTTTTTATTGATATCGGATAAGAATACACATATGGTGCGTTTGGATTCGCGGCACGTTTGCTGCGTTTCCATTGCTCTGCATTTTTTTTTTTTTAAGCTCCGCATGTGGCACTGTTTACTGGTCAGGAACAGTGATTTTAGGTCAGTGAACAGTGCAAAACACTGTAGCAACAGTAAAAAAAATTTTTTTTTTATTTTTATTTTTTTTCAGTTTTCAGTTTTCAGTTTTCAATTTTCAGTTTTCAACAAAATAAGCGGTATCCAAACGCATACTAAATAAGTTTTTTAAAATTACTGTTTAAATGTTAAATCGCAACATTAGACACGAGAAGAAAATTCCTCATACCCTACAACACACAACACAATGGTTTGGCAGGGAGGATAAATTTACACGTACTATTGTGAAAAAATGTCAAATGTATGTTAAGAAACTAAAATGCCTAAACCATTTTGGACTGAAACTGTTTGAACGGCATAGAAAGAGAGGAATGAATTTCTTTAAAAAAGATCTTTAGTTTTATTTTAATTATAAATGTTAATGTGTATAATGTTATGGGCTTTAGGCCCAACCTAGTTTACTTGTAGAGCACTTATATTACTTGTACAGCACACACATATTTTGTACTACACTCCGACTTGTACTGCACTCATATGCCTCCTATATAAAGGCATACTCATGTATATTCCCATGGAGAAATACAATACAACTTTTCAGTATTTCTAACATGGTATCAGAGCCACTGCTCTGATCTTTTTCTTAGCAGTCTTGTCTTCCTTGGTGTTACTCCACCTTTGTCGCTTCCGCCGTCACAACGACCTGCAGCCGTCGCCGTTGAGGAGTCCCGCACCACAGACCACTGCACTCACCGTCTCCGCCGTGCTTCCTGCTCCGATCAACTTTTTGAAGGCACCACAGTGATCGTCTTGCCACGATCTACTCAGTCGTGGAAGTCTTGCAGTGATTGGAGGCCGCACGCGCCCTCACGCGCCGCCCAAAGAATCAGCGCTTCAGCCACGCGCCTCACGCGCCTCACGCGCCATCTCTGATCTTGCTGACGTCATCAGTGACGTCATCTAGGGCTGACGTCATCGCACAGCTCTGCTGACGTCATCCATACAGGCAGCTGACGTCATCGTTGACTTTGACCGTTGACCAGCCGTTGACTTTGACCGTTGACTTGCGTTGACCAGCCGTTGACTTTGATCGTTGACCGTTGACTTTTTCAGGGTTGACTTTTGCTGTCCAGGTTCACCTTACCCAGTTTTTCGCGTAGATTTCATTTTTGCAGTCTGTTTTTGCATATTGTGTCTCTAAATGGATAAAAAGGATATTTTTCTTCCTCGCCCCATCAATACTATATTGGAGGGGAATAGGAATTACTTATCTTGGTCTCAAGCTATGCGCAGTTTTCTTAAGGGTCGCATGCTCTGGCAATATTGTACTGGTGCAATCACTATTCCTATCAAAGGGGCAAGTGAAGAAGATACTGCCTTCCTCAGTCGCATGATTGAATGGGATAGTCACAACCACATGATCCTTACGTGGATTCGGAACACTTCCATTTCCTCCATCTCCAATCTATTGGGCAGCTTTGATGATGCTAAATCGGCATGGGATATGTTGGCCAAGAGATACTCCACTACTCACGGATCCATGAAATATCAGTTAGTGGTTGAATTACATCAACTCAGGCAAGAACCAGGGCAATCCATCAATGACTACTATGATCAGCTTCGCTTCATTTGGGACCAAATTGACCTTTCTGATCCAACCTGGGCATGCTCAACAGATGCTCAACAATATGCTGCTATTAGAGATGAATTTCGTCTCTATGAGTTCTTGATGTCACTTCATAAGGACTTTGAGCCCATCCGAGGTCAGCTTCTTAATCGCAGTCCTCCTCCCTCTCTTGATACTGCTGTAAATGAGTTGGTTAGAGAAGAAGCTCGCCTTGCAACCCTTCAAGCCCAGAATAAGCTTAATGTTCTGGCCATCACTCCTTCTGCTCCACCCATTGAGCAGCCTCAGCAATCAGGTGATCCCTCTGGCTCTAGCAGTCGTCGCAAGACCAACAAGAAGTTCTGCAACTATTGCAAGCGTCCTGGCCACACTATTGAGACTTGCTACCGTCGCAACAAGTCTACTGCTGCTGTTGCTAATACAGAGTCCACTCCGCCAATGCCTTCCATTTCAGCTGAGTCCCAGTCTTCTGGATCCACTATCAACCTCTCCCCCACTGAACTACAGGACATCATTGCTCAAGCTGTTCGTATGGCTGGTAATGCATCTCTTTCCAATGCTCTCTCAGTGTTACCTGGTAAGTCTGACACATGGCTTTTTGATTCTGCCTGTTGCAATCACATGACACCTCACTCGTCCTTATTCTCCAAACTTGACCCTGCACCACATCCTCTTAATATTCATATAGCCAATGGTTCCACAATGCATGGAAATAGTTTAGGTTCTGTTTCAACCTCTAAACTCTCTGTTCCTAATGTCTTCCATGTACCTGACCTATCCTATAATTTATTCTCTGTGGGACAATTAGCTGAACTAGGATATCGCCTTATTTTTGACTATTCTGGATGTATTGTGCAGGATCCGAGGACGGGGCAAGAGCTTGGGACCGGTCCTAGAGTTGGGCGTATGTTTCCCGTGGACAATCTTCGTCTTCCACCTGTTGCTCCTGTTTCTGTTGCTGCTGCAGTTGCTGCAGTTTCTTCCTTCCCTTCTCTCGCACTTTGGCATTCTCGCCTTGGTCATGCACCTTCTTCTCGGGTACAACAGTTAGCTTCTAAGGGTCTGTTAGGTTCTGTGACCAAAGAAAATTTTGATTGTACTTCATGCCAATTAGGAAAACAGCCAGCTTTACCTTTTAATAATAGTGACTCTATTTCTAATAGTACTTTTGAGTTAATTCATTCTGATGTTTGGGGGCCTTCTCCTGTTGCTAGTATTGGTGGATCTCGATATTTTGTTGTTTTTATCGATGATTATTCTCGTTATAGTTGGATCTTTCCTATGAAATCTCGTTCTGAAATTTTGCCAATATACAGTAACTTTGCAAAAATGGTTGAAACACAATTCTCCAAACGTATCAAAATTTTTTGATCTGATAATGCCCTTGAATATACTCAATATGCTTTTCAAACTCTGTTACATTCCTATGGCACTGTACATCATCTAACATGTCCAGGTACCTCTCAGCAAAATGGTCGAGCCGAACGAAAACTTCGTCATATTCTTGACACAGTTCGAGCTCTTCTTCTTTCTGCCAAAGTTCCTGCCCCATTTTGGGGTGAAGCTGCCCTTCATGCTGTCCATGCTATTAATCGCATACCAAGCACTGTCATTCATAATCAAACTCCTTATGAGCGCCTTTTTAGGTCACCTCCTGACTATCATCACCTTCGCTCCTTCGGTTCTGCATGTTTTGTTCTTCTTCAGCCTCATGAGCACAACAAACTTGAGCCTCGATCTAGACTTTGTTGTTTCCTTGGTTATGGAGAAACTCAAAAGGGGTATCGGTGCTATGATCCTGTCTCTCATCGTCTTCGTGTTTCACGTCATGTTGTCTTCTGGGAACACCGCTTGTTTGTTGAACTCTCTCACTTTCGTTCTTCCCTCACTACCTCCTCTGTTTTAGAAGTCTTTCCAGACGAGTCTCATGTTCCTTCTACAAATACTCTTGATCCCCCTTTGGATTTCTCTATTCATCCTCCAGATATTTTTGATGCTTCTCCTAGACAGGTTGAAGATGAACAGGTTGATGACGAGCTACCCCTTCTTGAGACTGGGTCCCCTGCTCCTGCTCCGCCTGAAGATTCTCCACAAGACATTCCACCTCGTCACTCAACCCGGGTAAGATCCATTCCTGCACATTTACTTGACTATCATTGTTATACTGCCCTTGCTACACTCCATGAGCCTCACACCTATCGTGAGGCCTCTACTGACCCTTTATGGCAGATTGCAATGAAAGAGGAACTTGATGCATTAACCAAAAACCATACTTGGGATCTAGTTACTCTCCCTCCTGGACAGTCTGTGGTTGGTTGTAAGTGGATCTACAAGATCAAGACTCGCTCTGATGGAACCATTGAGCGCTATAAGGCTCGTCTTGTTGCAAAAGGTTTCACACAGGAGTATGGGATTGATTATGAAGAGACATTTGCCCCGGTTGCTCGTATCTCATCTGTTCGTGCCCTTTTAGCCGTTGCTGCTGCTAGTAAATGGGATCTTTTTCAGATGGATGTTAAAAATGCCTTCCTCAATGGGGATTTGAGTGAAGAAGTTTACATGCAACCTCCTCCTGGTCTCTCTGTTGAATCAGACAAGGTTTGTCGTCTTCGACGTGCACTTTATGGCCTTAAACAAGCTCCACGAGCTTGGTTTGCCAAGTTCAGTTCCACCATCTTTCGCTTGGGTTACACTGCCAGTCCTTATGATTCTGCCTTATTTCTTCGTCGCACTGATAAATGCACTATTTTACTCCTCTTATATGTGGATGATATGATCATAACTGGTGATGACCTCAGTGGCATTCAAGAACTCAAGGATTTTCTTAGTCAGCAGTTTGAGATGAAAGATCTTGGACATCTCAGCTATTTCTTGGGTCTTGAAATCACTCATTCCACAGATGGTCTTTATATTACTCAGGCTAAATATGCTTCTGATCTTTTGTCTCGTGCAGGACTCACTGACAGCAAGACTGTTGACACTCCAGTTGAACTTAATGCGCATCTAACTCCCTCGGGGGGGAAACCATTGTCTAATCCTTCTCTTTACAGACGATTGGTTGGCAGCTTAGTTTATCTCACAGTCACTCGTCCAGACATTTCCTATGCTGTTCATCAAGTAAGCCAGTATCTGTCTGCTCCACGATCGACTCACTATGCTGCTGTTCTGCGCATTCTTCGATACTTGAAGGGCACTCTCTTCCATGGCCTTTTCTACTCAGCTCAATCTCCACTTGTACTTCGTGCATTCTCTGATGCTGATTGGGCAGGAGATCCTACTGATCGCAGGTCCACCACTGGTTATTGCTTCTTCCTTGGCTCTTCCTTAATTTCTTGGCGAAGTAAGAAGCAAACCTTTGTAGCCCGCTCCAGTACTGAAGCAGAATATCGTGCCCTTGCTGATACCACATCTGAGCTCCTTTGGCTGCGATGGCTTCTTAAGGACTTGGGTGTGTCCACATCCTCTGCTACTCCTCTTTATTGTGACAACCAGAGTGCCATTCATATTGCTCATAATGATGTCTTCCATGAACGGACTAAACACATCGAGATTGATTGTCATTTTATCCGTTTTCATCTTGTCCATGGTGCTCTCCAGCTCTTCTCCGTCTCCTCCAAAGATCAACTTGCAGATATTTTCACCAAGTCACATCCTAAAGGACGCCTTCGTGATTTAGTTGACAACCTCAAGCTGGTCTCACATCCACCTTGAGTTTGAGGGGGGCTGTTAATGTGTATAATGTTATGGGCTTTAGGCCCAACCTAGTTTACTTGTAGAGCACTTATATTACTTGTACAGCACACACATATTTTGTACTACACTCCGACTTGTACTGCACTCATATGCCTCCTATATAAAGGCATACTCATGTATATTCCCATGGAGAAATACAATACAACTTTTCAGTATTTCTAACAATAAAAAAAAAAAACGCAAAACTGAGTCATTTTAAAGGGGTTTAACAGCAAATTGTTAACAGAATGGACAGCAAATGGAAGGATCATCGTTGACAACATATAAAATTTTAGAGATTAAAATGACAAAATGAAATAAGACAAAAAAAAAAAAAAAAATCATCAAACTTAAATATTTATTTTTGTCAATCTTTTTAACCCCCATAAATAGTAAGCGGTTGTGTAATTTTTTTATTTTTTATTTCTAAAACTGATATCATAACTTGAATTCTTTAGTTTAAAACGTTTTAACTTTTAAGTTGATTTTTTTTTTTAAACAAGTTTGTGCGTAACTGTTCTCAATGTAAATGAATGGAAGCAGTGGGCTATTTATGTAAACTCTAATGGTGTGCTTAAAGACGCTACCATGACCATGTCAAAGCAGTTCTGGGGATAACAAAAAAGTCTCCATAGAGTGAGTTCAGTGGTTGTGGATCAATTTTTAATTTAATTTGACAACTGTTGTAACACCTTCTTTGCAAAGAAAGGACCCTACCATCCAATGCCATGACAAACATTGTCGATTGATTGTGAGCTGTGAAAATGATGTATGTTATATTTCTAGTGGTTCGTTGTGTTATAGCAGGTAAAGCCAACCGAACTCCCAAATTAATGAGTTAGTGGACCACTTCATCGATCTGTTCATTATGTAGTTTACCATGAGGAGAGAAAGTTTTGATTTCTTTTAAGGGAAACTCTATTCTCATATAGATGTTAGTTAAAGAACAACCTTGCTAGCTTAAAGTGAATTCCTCAACTATAGCCTAAATACAATTATATTAGCACGTGGTTAATCATAAAAATTAATTATTACATGAGAGTATGAGACAACATGGTCAACAGTGACATACAGAGGAAATTTATGTGATAATTTAATCAATTGCTAAAGATGCAGCAAAGTATATGTTTGGTAGAAAATTCATATGTTGGTTTCACATACGTAGGAAGATAGAAGGGTCTCCCATGAAACTAAAAAGGAAGAAACCTCAAGTGTGAGAAACCAGTCAGGCCAATGGTTGACAAAAACTAAGAGCTTTTAGATAAACATCTAGAAAAGTTAAGACAATACCTCAAAAATGAAACTCGAGACCAATAGTGTGTACCTTGTGAATTAGATTGTTTTTCTTCAGTATGTACACCAATATTGTCCCAAAGATTCGTGACTCCAGAAACCAGGTGAAAATTTTGACCAGAAGTCCAGCCATTCTAGGAGCTATGCAGCAAATGAAAGTTCACTAGTTATATATGTTCACCAAGTATTCAACAATAAATTTGAAAAAAAAACATTTTTTTTTTGTTCAATCCATCATCCTATTATTCTTTCAGTTACAAAATTACAATACAAAGGCAATTTTTTATGCCTTCACTTACATGTATTTAACAGACCACCAGCTACCTATATGTTTAATACCATTCAATCATGTGAATTGGTTTAAAAGTTAAAATATGTTTGGTGCAACCGGTGCCAAATTTCAATTTCAAAGTACCATGAAATTCAGGACCAAAAATTCTACCACAAATAAATAAAATAAAAAAAACTGAAATTTAATTCAGATATGCAGGCCCAAAAAAAGTTCTATTTTTCAAGATGCATCAACATGATGTATAATTCTAATTCACAAAATGGATTTTTGGTGAATTAGAATAGAAAACCAAATGAAACTCAAAACTAATCCTATGACACCAAATTATATAAAGAATCCCAACTAATGGTGACAATTCATTGACAGAAGAAGAAACATGCATGGAGAGTATAAAAAAGATGGTGAAGCAAGAGTTAGGAACCAAGATTGAACCTTTAACATTGGCACGGAGATAGACATGATCACTCTTAGGACCAAGATCAACCTCCTCCACTGGCTTGTAAACCACCCCTTGATCCTTGAACAACCCCATGATTTCAAGCTTACTTGAACACAAAATAAAATAAAACAAATGAAGTGAACAAGAAGACGATGACACAGCCTATAGATTCCTATATATATAATTATAGATTAAGACTTTAGGAAGAATGACTTGGCGGTGGATGCAATGCAAAGGAAAGACTTTTTAACTTCATCCAACAAAAAAAGACAATAACTTGAAAGCTTGTTGTGATAGACAAAGTGTGTGGTATGACAATGTGACGAATTGAAAGATAAGAGTTAGCATGTGAGTGAGAGAGAAAGTAAGTCTTTGAAGTAGTTGGAGAAAATCAAAGACACCTCCTACGTCATATTTCCCGGGCTTCTTTCACTAACAACTTCCAAGTCTAACGGCTTATTTAGTTTTATTTTATTTATTTATTTATTGATAAAACCGAGGATTTATTTATTTATTATTATTATTATTATTATACAATGAGAAAATAGGAGATTCGAATCCTGAGCATTTCGGTTTGAAACATCAAGAGGTGCTTGTTGAGTTACAAAGTTTTTGGATTAATTAGAAGTTTTAACTTTCAAGTTAAAAAAAAAAACAATTAACTTAAGTCATCAATAACAATCAAAATAATTCAAATTTACATTAAGGCTAAAACTAACGACAATTATTTAGATATTATATTAGGTTTTCGAACTAAATTTCATCATGTGGTTGCATTGGCTAACACAATCCAAATATAGAATGAGTTCGATTGACAGGTCCCCTTAGGGTATTTGTTAATTGACTATTTTAAAAAAGTGTTGATACTCATTTTTATGGGATATATAAAAAGTTGAATAAAAAAGTTTGTTTTTTTTTTTCTTAGAAAATTTTCAAAAATACTTCTTAAATTAGAGTTCAAATTTTCTGTCCCACTTTTTCTGCTCCATTTTATACTCTACCAATAAATGCTTGTCACATGTTAACTTAATTAATTAAATACTATTATTATTGACTTATTAATATTACCATTATTAATTAATGATAGTATTTAATTAATTAAGTTAACACGTAACAAGCATTTATTAGTGGAGTATAGAGTGAAACAAGAAAAGTGGGACAGAAGATTTGGATTCCTTAAATCAATACTTTTAAAGTATTCATGGACTTTTCCAATATAATATTATTAATTATAAAGACAATAATATTCAACTATATGATTTCTTGGATCATGCAAAAACATTTTATTAGTGGAGTATAGAGTGGAACAAGAAAAGTGGGATAGAAGATTTGAATTCCTTAAATCAATACTTTTAAGGTATTCATGGACTTTTCCAATATAATATTATTAATTATAAAGACAATAATATTCAACTATATGATTTCTTGGACCATGCAAAAACATTTATAATTTCTTGGACCGTGCAAAAACATTAATTCCTTAATTGAATTTAAACAACTGTACTTAATTTTCTGTCTTTCCACTAAGGACCTATGGAGTAAGGGTAAGGCAACTCTTCCCCTATAGAAAGGCATGGTTAAGTGAGATTCTCGAGTATGTGTACGAGGTAAATTATTGGGTAAAAACAACCAAGTTGAATGGTGGTGTATTGATTTACTTGTTGAAGACGCAATCAAGAGGGTGAGAAAGCATGTGGATACGCTGTTTTCAACTCCATATACTCTGTCTTTGTAATTGCAAATCCAAATAACTAAACACTGTTAGAATTAGTACTCTACACTCTACATTTCTCAGTCCTTTTAGATAATGGGTACTGTTAATGGGTGTTGTACAACACTTGTTAATAATTCATTTGAAGAAAATTTTTATGGGAAATGAAAAAAAAGTAATTAATATTTTGACAGTTTTTTTCATTTCTCATAAAAGTGGTATCAAAATTTTCTTAAAATGGATTATTAACAAGTGCTGTACAACACTTGTTAACATTTTCCTTAAATAATTGTTTTTTATCATTATTAATGCTAAATTAATTAACTAAAAGGACTAACATGGTAAAAAAACGTGGGTTTGGAAAAGTGAAAACGACCTTAAACTAATAAAAACAAATTAAACGGTTAACTAACACCAAATTAACTAAAACCAAATTAAACGGATGACTAACACCAAATTAAAGTCTATAACCATTTATATTTTTGTTGGGAAAGTGTGAGTTTTCAAATGACCTTAAAGTTTATGATCCACTATCTAAATTAATACTAGTAACTTTTTTTTAGAAGTCTTTTAATTTAATTGACACTTCATGAATGTTTCTAAAAAAAAAGGTTCAAAATTCAAATATCTTACCTCAACTATCAAATTATCAAAAAATACTGAAGCAGATTATAATTTTGGATGCATGTGAGTAGCTAAGCACTATGGTCTTTTTTTTTTTTTTTTTTTTCCCGGGATAGGATTTAGCACTATGGTCCATAGATCTCTAAAAAAAAAAAAAAAAAAAAAAAAAAAAAAAAAAAAAACAGATTGACTATATATCATTTGAAAGACCGAATTAAATTGGGACTTGAAAAAGTTAAAACCTAGTCTATACGGCTTTATTGGGTATATACTCCAATTGAGTTGTACACAAGGAAGTTCACACAACTGTGCACACAATATGGGCAGCTAAGGTATGTAACAAAATCATAATTTCCATTTGGCTAGCTTGTAAAGATATATTGCCAACTAAACTTAATCTGACCCGAAGGAAAATTTTGTATGATGTTGGATGTGAATGTTGTGAGGATGAGGAGGAGTCAATAGACCATATCTTGTTGCGCTGCGGTGTGGAACTTTACAGTTTACAGGCCTAAGAAATAATCTGTGCTGATGCTCAAATCTATCCTTAATTTGTGGATGTGGAAGACCAAATGATAAATGGATTAAAAGAGCTAGAAATTACAATATTTTTTACAAACTGCAGCTTGATGATTTGGAACAAGAGGAATGAAGCTCACCTAGGCGCTCCAAGGTCTGACCCTGCATCGATCCCTAGCTAGAAAAACTACTGCCCATGCTTTAGAATATGTAGAGACAAATTTTGGTAGTCTTACTTGAGTTCCTAATATTTTTTGCTGTTTTGTTCTCTATAGATTTTTTTTTTCTCTCTCTCTTTATTTTAGCTGCTTTGGAGATTTAGATGGATATGACTGTTGATTTAGATATAACAGAAGCCTTTATTTGTTGTCTCTATTGTTGGTTTCAGTTGGAGGCATTTCCTCTAGGTTGTACTTGTTACTTCAGTTGTATACTTTTTGTGGCTGAATGAAATTCTGACGTTTTGTCCCCAACCACACCACCCCCCCCCCCCCCCCCCCCCCCCAAAAAAAAAAAAAAAACTGTGCACACAAGAGGCTTAAGACGTGTTTTGAAAAATTGGAATCACCATTCACGAGTGTACTGTACACACATGAGCCTGTTTGGTATTAGCGTCCGCCTTTAGTTTTTATGTACAGTTTTTTAAAATTTCATTTTTTTTTCTGCATTTTCTCATATTTTTAAAATTTATCGATGTACAAGTATATTTTAACCTACTTTTAACAAAAAAAACTAGATAAACTATTTCCAAACTAACATTGCGTATAACTACCACTGCTCAAAAAGAAAAAGTAAAAGGGTCATGCTAACGAGTGCCCTTAGAGCATTGGTTAACAATTCATTTTAAGAAAATTTTTGACACCACTTTTATGAGAAATGAAAAAAGTTGTCAAAATATTAATTGTTTTTTTTTTTAATACAAGATAGAAATTTTATTTTAGTCTAATTTAAGTGTATATATGTGTGAAACTCCCTCCTGGAGACTTGAATCCCAATTCTTGCTCCCCATACTCCACAAGTATTTATACCCGTGGAGTGACCATCATGCACACAAGAGGCTTAAGATGTGTTTTGAAAAATTGGAATCACAATTCACGAGTGTACTGTCCACACATGAGCCTGTTTGGTATTAGTGTCCGCCTTTAGTTTTTATGTACAGTTTTTTAAAATTTCATTTTTTTTTCGCACTTTTTCATATTTTTAAAATTTATCGATGTACAAGTATATTTTAACCTACTTTTAACAAAAAAAACTAGATAAACTATTTCCAAACTAACATTGCGTATAACTACCACTGCTCAAAAAGAAAAAGTAAAAGGGTCATACTAACGAGTGCCCTTAGGGCATTGGTTAATAATTCATTTTAGGAAAAAAGTTACCTGAAAAAAGGTATTGGGAGGCCGATGCCATGATTGCATAAATTTATGACCATATATTTCACCAAATGTTGGGGCTCATAAATAGTACCTTATTGGAACCATTTATGCTGCTCCTTAATAGTTCCACAAAAAAACAAAAAAACAAAAAAAAAAGAAGAAGAAGAAAAAGAAGTAGTAATTAACCACTGCACACTCTTGGTGTGATGGTCACTCCACAGGTATAAATACTTGTGGAATGTGGGGGGCAAGAACTGAGGTTCAGGTATAGATACTTGTGGACTGTGGAGGGCAAGAACTGAGGTTCAAGTCTCCAGGAGTTGACACCACTTTTATGAGAAATGAAAAAAGTTGTCAAAATATTAATTGCTTTTTTTTTTTTAATACAAGATAGAAATTTTACTTTAGTCTAATTTAAGTGTATATGTGTGTGAAACTCCCTCTTGGAGACTTGAACCTTAGTTCTTGCCCTCCACACTCCACAAGTATCTATACCTGAACCTCAGTTCTTGCCTCCCACATTCCATAAGTATTTATACTTGTGGAGTGACCATCACACCAAGAGTGTGCGGTGGTTAATTACTACTTTTTTTTTTTTTTTTTTTTTTTTTTTTTTTTGTGGAACTATTAAGGAGCAGCATAAATGGTTCCAATAAGGTACTATTTATGAGCCCCAACATTTGGTGAAATATATGGTCATAAATTTATGCAATCATGGCATCGGCCTCCCAATACCTTTTTCCAGGCTGAATATGGGCCTCCCTACACTTTAAGAAACCTAGCATTTATTTTTTTTGGAGATAAAAAGAGAATGCATTCATTATTGCCGATTTCTTATTATTATATTACAGCTTGGATTTAGAATCCTCACCATTTTTTATATATTTTGCAGCTGTTGAAAATGACTTCTTCTATGGTGGGTACACCAAGAGCTAATGAGGTTTGGATTAACTTAAAGGCAAACTAAGAGATTTGTCCGAGTTAGATACACAGTAGTAAGAACAAGTTTCCGATTTGAATCTCAAGTCACAATAAACAATACATTGAATAAGGTAATACTTCAATTCCTGTGAAATTTGTTACCAAGTCATAAGCGTGTATATATATATATATATATGTGTGTGTGTGTGTGCGTGTGTGTGTGTGTGTGACTCAACTAGTCAACTATTGTCTCACCCAAACTGAGACAAAGTTAAATGTTTTGTGTGCCCACTTGATTATGATTGATATTGACTAGGGACCTTTAGCGTCCCCATACTAATACTCCATTTCCTTGTGGGGTTGTTTTGTTTTTCTTGTTTAATAAGTAGGGGTAATTAAGAATCGAATTTGACTTCTGAAAGTTCTGTAGAAAAAAGAACACAAATATGCTAGTGAAAATCAATTGTATTATAAAGCTGTTTGTAATCAATTATCAATTAGAGAGGAGAAGGAAATAAGGTCTTTAAAATTCTCTCAAAATCAATATGATAAAAGTTTAAGGAAAAAGTCTAGATTAAATTATCAAGTAGTTGCCTTTCTTGCTAGTGGGGCTGGAATGTTTGGATTTAGTGCTGAGATTAAATTCATCAAGACTTCGGTGAAAAAAAATCCTGATGTACACCCTCTTATGAAATATTGCCATATTAGTTTTTCTCAAATGGAAGAATAAGCAAGACCAGGAAATTACAAACTATTAAAAATCTATTCATTGAATAATTATCAAATCCAATATCTAAAATAAAAATCAAAATAAAAAGAATATAGGCGTTGTCATCCATAATGATATATTATTTTGTGTAATGGTTGAATGTAACATCTTTCTCGCATTAGATGAGAGTGAATCTTACAAGTTTGAGAGTTTCTCACATGTAAAAAAAATGTTATATATAACCGTTACATATGACAAACTTTGGAAGTAGCAAGAGCACAAGCCCAACCTGTCGGAACATTTTTGTTAGAACATTATTTAGGAGTGGGGTGACTAGTTTGTTTACCTTTTTTTAAGTTTCCTGTTTGTTTGTTTGTTTGTTTGTTTTTTTTTTTTTTTTTTATAAATTTTTTTACCTTCTCAAGAAGAAAAGTTCCTTGTCTATATATATATATATATATATATATATATATATATATATATATATATAAAACTGAAACCTCTGAAGTTTCCACAATTTTTCATGTCAGCACTATTTTCTTCTTTTTTTTATTTTAGGCTTTATATATTATATATTTAATTATTTCTCTTTAACCTGTAATTATCTTATTAGTGTTATAACAGTTTAGTTTAAGTAAAACTCTATTAGATATATGTTTCAAGAGTTTGGAAATTTTACTTCAACTAAAATTCTACTTTTAGTTGACCTCTCCACAATTTAACATATCAGCATTACTTAAATAAATATATATACAATTTTCCACATTTAAATTTTGCTTTTTTATTTGGGTATTTTTGCCCGATAAATCTACAAACCCTTAACGTAAGGGGACTCTGTAGTCGGATTCTCCTGTCTCAAGTGATGGACTTCTTTCTTTTTCCCCTCTTTGACAAAATTTGAATTATGCTTCAACCCTAAACCTAACACACAAGTGTCCACTCTCTCCTTCCACCCATGCTTACTTCTTATGGACACCTATTAGAGGAAGCAAGAGAAGTAATTGCCAAGTTCTAAGATGTGAGGTGGCAAGCTGTATCAGTTAACAAAAACAAAGGAGCAAAATAGATGGCAGCATATACATACTCTATTCAGAACACATGTGGCAAAGGGAACTTCCTCCCATTCTTAGCATTACCTTGTAAGACACGTTTATTATCAATAAACTTTTTTCTACTATTTATCAATAAACCTTTTTCTAAGATGTCCCCTGCATGTTTCTATGTTGTTATAGTGAGTTTTTTTTTTTTTTTTTTTTAATTATATGATTTATTGAATAGTGATTAAATATTTTGAGAAATATACAATATCAGTTGCTATTGCATTATAATTCTTATTTTTAGCTAGCATTAAAAGAAAATGCTTGTGATGTCTATACTTTGGAGCTCAAAATTGGTGAGAAACAAAAGAATATTATAATATTTGATTTAGGAACAATTTTGTTTCATTTAGTAGGTTGTGCATTTTTGGGTTTCTAAGGTTTTGAGTGAGTTTTATTGACAAAAAAATAGTTTCGAAAATTCAGATTTATAGTGTTATAATCTATGTAAAGCAGTATAATTGCTGATTTTCATATAAATATTTTGTGGTCTTTGGTATATATAAGTTTGAATTTGTAGAGAAGTGAAATCAAATTAATTAAGACTATTTGGTGTCAAAGCATATGTGATAGTGATTGTCGGTACATGAATGCATTTCTAGATTCTTGAGGAATCAAAAGGCATAAATTAAACCTTTATGCAAAGATTTGAAGTTACAAATTTAGGTAAGGCTGGTAGAAGTGCAATAGGATATCCAAATTTTTTATTTGATAGACTTGCAATAGGATATCCAATTTTTTATTTGCTAGACTTATATCAAATTGGCATTTTTGGGACAATGTTTTGAGAATCTTTTATACAGTATTATAAAAGGTTGACTTTTTGATGAAGAAGTATAATGCTTTGGTTTGTGGTAAATGAGTTTCCTCAACTTAAAGGGTAATTTTTGGTTTGCTTTTTATGTTAGAATATGCTCGTAAACTTTGAGTTTTTTGTGTGGTAAGTAATGGAACTTTATTGATGAAAATTTAAGGATAACAAAAAAACCTTCTTAGTGCATAGGAATCAACAGAAAGTACAAAAATATGAATAATAGCTAAATTTTCAGAAAATTAAAGATCAATAACTATATCATCAATCAAATATGTAGATTTTAAGTTTTTTATAGTTTGAAATTACGTATAAAAAATAAGTTTATGGATTTAATAGTAAATAACATCCAATTAGTATGAAATTTGATATGTGTGTTAAGAACGTAAAGAACTTGCAATCAACGATTAGATTTTTAAAATATGTAGTCATGTTAAACTTTTTCCAATAATAAATTTTCAAATTATTACAATAGAAAACATTGTCAATAGCAAAAATAAATTAATAAAAATATTTTTTTAAATCATATTTAATAGTTTTTCCATGCATCGCACAGGTTAGCGACTAATTTTTATAATATATATTCTTTGATCTGGACACTATCTCACGCCTCTCGATTGTTGAGAATTTGGATCAGTTGCTGAGAGTTTCCGTGGTTTACTACTATACACTACTTATTTTCAGTTTCATGCAGTTGAATTTCAAAGGGTTCGGGTTGATTTATAAGAAATCAGAGTTGCAGTACAGATTGACTGGTGCAGAATCTGGTTCATTTGATTGCCAATGTGACATTTTTTTATTAACATGAATTTTATAACTATATATATATATATATATATATATATAGTATATTTTTAATCATTCAACGCAGGCCGACTCCAGTATATTTAAAATAATATATTTTATATGTTATTTTGTTTAAGACTTATTTCCTCTTCACCAGAATTAAAAAAAAAAAAAAATTAAGGGCCCTTTTATTAGCTAATAAAATGCATTGTATATTAAAAATATCCCACCATAATAGAGAATACCAAAAAAAAAAAAAAAAAAAAAAAATAGCCTGTACTTAAAAAAAGAAAGAAAGAAGAAAGATTAGAGAGTCTATAAACCCTAGCCATTATCATGTGGGTTGATGTCACTTTATTTAAATTTAAAAAAAAAAATTTTAATTAGTTTGATTTTTCCAATTTCAATGGTACTGATTTCTTTTTTTAATGTTTCAAGTAATTTATTTAATTTGTACTGTTTAAGTATATTTTCATTAGTTATCCTTTAAAAACAATCTACTTTTAGTATTAGTACTAATTTATTCAATTAGATGATGGATAAATTTTTATTTGTGCAAGTTTAGAGTTTGCAGTGACCACATCATTTAGTAAAGTTGCAATCTTGCTTTTGATAAATTATGTATATTGTTTTATACTTCATATTTTGTTTTAGTTAAATTATAATTCACTATTATAAATCGTGTTCAATTTATCTATAAATATTTTTTTAATTATAAATGTCTATTAGAATATATCCATCTAGATATAAAAAAATTAAAAAAAAAAATTTGGATCTCAATATGTATCTAGATATATTTGTTATTAATATTAAACAAGACACAACAAAAAAATTTGGGTGAAAATATAAAAAATGAATAAGAAATACATTAAAAAGATTTGGTCGATAATAATGAAAATATTATTAATTAAATAAATATTATTTAATTGGTATTTAAATATAAAAAATAAAATGAAAAGGCCCACTTAAAATTCTCACCTTAGGCCCAAAAATTGGTTGAGCCACCCCTAATTTAATGGTACTTTGGCATTGTATTACTCTCTTTTTTCAGTCTTTCTATGAACACATCCATTACTGCACCAAATTTTATAACTTGCTAATTTATGTAATTGTGAGTAACGTAAAGTGATAAGTTGTGCAAGATGGAAAATGTCCACCACTTATTTGTTAATGCATATGCATATCACTGGTATCTTTAAATAGTTGGATTGGGTGATTAGTCTGGACAAAAGTTAACACGTCATTTCTTCACTATAATAAAAAAAAAAAAAATTAATTACCATTATAGTTTTTTAAAGCTTAAGAGCATTTACCAACCAAAAACCCACTAAAATCTTTGTTTCTGATTCGTGTAAAACTTCTCTCACTTGGTTTGGTTTATTTTTGTACATGTAGACTAGCTTTAGTTTGTGTTTGTCCTTTGTTTTATCTTTGGAGGTAAAGTCTAGACTCTAGAAGACACACATAAGTACGAAGGCATTTTTTATCCATGTAATATAAAGTGACCACTTTTTCTTGGTACAAATTATGCACTATAAAAGAAAAAAAAATATTTAAAAAAAAGTTTGAGTGTGATTAAGTAGGACAAAATTTAGGTACAGTATTTAGATGTTTTTTTAGGTTTCTCCTCTTAAGATCCAACAATGTGGTTGTAGGTACTTAATTAAAAATTCACTTTCATCTCATGAAAAAAAAGTCACATAGTTAAATCTTAAAAACAAATTTTAAAAAACAACACCTAATTACTGTATTTAAATTTTTTTCCAATTAAGTAAATTGTGTGCATAGCCATGACGATAATTCATGTCATCTTATGCCCCAAGCTACCAAACAACATTGTCCTCTTTCTCATTCGGACTACGACCAGCCCACTTTGCAGGTATATTATTAGTTATTAGAGCATCTACAGCACTGAAACTATTTTTTTAGCTATTTGGCACCACAAAAAACTACTTTATCTATTTTACGTACTCATTTTACAAAACATTTTACAACAATGAATCTATTTTAGCTTTCAACACAATAAAATAATATAAACATCACAATAATATATTCATCATATACAACATCATCATCTCTATCTTTTTCTCTCTCTCTTCCTCTTCGTCTCTCTCTTCTCTGATACAGAGCAAGCAAACCACCACACCACATCAACAATCACACCATGGCACACATGACAACAATCACACCACGGCAATCACACCAACACACCACAGCAACCCACGGATCAACAACCCACCACCGCTGACGCATAGGCCACAATCCATCGACCCACATCCACGAAACCCATTGATTCACAGGCTACAATCCAATTAGATCACACCCACGATATAAACCCAGCACAAACACAAACACAAACACAAACTCAGCACACATACACAAATCTAGCACAAACTCGGCGGAGATGGGGCTCAGGTATTAGATTGGCGATGGGGCTTGGGGAGATGGGGTCACGACGAGATGGGTTTGGGGAGATGGGGTCTCGGCCCGCCAGAACTGCTCAACCTGCACCTGTCAAACCGCTCGACCCGTAGCCACCAGAACTGAAGGCCAATTGACCTGAGCATCACCGCAGTTGGCGAGTTGGCCCGCGAAGCAGAGAGGAGATGAGGGAGGCTCTAGAGGAAAAAAATGAGAAGGAAAAAATAGAAGAAAGAAGAGAAGCTGGAGAGAGAGAGAGAGAGAGAGAGAGAGAGAAATTTAATAAAATATTAGTATTATTATTTTTAGCTTCTTGCTACAGTGCACAACTATTTATAGCTGTGCACTATAGCAAGAATCTAAAATAATTTAAATATGGCTCCACTACTGTAGTATGTATTTTTGTGTTTTGGTTATCTATTTAGCTTCATTACTGGTAATGCTTTAGATTTTGGGTGACTTGTAGCCTTTTAAGAACCCGTTGGCAGGTGGCACTAGTTTATTGAGCAATGACTGCGTTTGATCATGTGCGTGCGCAACTCCCCTTGTGTTGCACAAAATTAAGACGATGGTATCGAAATTGATTGATGCAGACACACATGTGAATTATTAATTATCTTTCACAGGACACCATAGTCAAATACACATCATTGACAAAACCATCAGGTTTGTTTTGATTTTAATTATCATTGACAGGACACAATAATCATATACACGTCCTTGACAAAACAATGGTTATTTCACATAAACATATATTTACACATTTTTTGCACTACAAAAAGTATATGTATGCACTTTTATATGTAATAAGTGGTATGAAATAAACACAACCCAATAATAATAATAATAATAATAATAATAATAATAATAATAATAATAATAATAATAATAATCTCCTTCAAAATTAACATTTTATAGTACATATGATTATATAATTAAAGTTTCCAAAATTACATTATTCTCCCAAAAATATAGATAGCCTTTTTTTTTTTTTTGAGAAAGATATAGTTTTTTTTTTTTGAGAAACGAGAAAGATATAGTTAGTCAAACTGTCTCATATAATGCGATGCATTTCGCTTTATTAGAAATATAATAGCTAACCACTGAAATTGTTTGGTCCCATTAATAATTAATTATACTTGCCAGGATGTATTGGTCATATACACATCATTGACATGACAAAACCATCATGTTTATTTGATTAACCCATAGGACAAAAAAAAAAAAAAAAACTAATAATACCCTCCAAATATAATATTTATATTACATATAATCTTACAAAGTTTTCAAAAGGGTAAGGATTTGCTGTATATTATGTCTATTAATGTCAAATCCCTTTCTCTCTCTTCACAACCTCATCAACGCGCTCTCTCTCTCTCTCTCTCTCTCTCTCTCTCTCTCTCTCTCTCTCTCTCTCTCTCTCTCTCTCTCTCTCTTAGATACCTAGCCCCCAAAACCAAATCAAAATACAAATCCCTCTCTCTCTTCCTCTCTTCAAAAATAATTGTACACACATGCTTAGATTTACATACATACAAATCAAAGCCAATAAACCCAAACCAAAACCCATTTGTTTCGGCCTACCCAAAACCCACATATTGATTCATTTTGAAAGAAATTAAAATTTATATCCAAATCCAAATCCAAACTCAAACGCAAAACAAAACTTCCTTTTTCAAACCCAAGCCTACGAACCAACAATCAACCCCTCAATATTCCATTTTTCAAATCCTCAAACAAAATACCAAATTTTCAAACCCATAAACAACCAAACAAACATATAGCTTTTGGTCATGCACAAAAAAATAGATTGAAAATAAAAATAGAGGAAGAGAAGAAGACCACCACCGATGGTGGATGAGCTCTTAAGGGTTCGGCCATGGTGGTTTATGGTGGAGCCATGGAGCTTCGGTTTAGAAAGGGTTTGAGAGAGAGAGAGAGAGAGAGAGAGAGAGAGAGAGAGAGAGAGAGAGAGAGAGAGAGAGCTGAGTGTCTTGGCTATGGAGGCTTTGAGTATTAGGTAGCATCTTATGAAATATGACCATTTGCTCCATTCGTTGGGGTTAATTATCATAAACAATCAATTATTTTTGGAAAGAGAGAGAGAGATTTTTATTTTGATTTGGTTTTTAGGGCTTGGTAGTCGAGTCTTGAGAAGTGAGAAGAACATAGGAGGAGGAGGAGGAGGAAGAAGAGAGAGAGAAGCTCTGCTTTGATGGGTTTTACCGTTTTGAAGAGAGAGAAAAGGGTTTGTCTTTTGCCGTGTGTGTCAGAGAAAGAGTGAAAGAAACATGTTAAGAGGTTAACAGACATTTATCATTAAATTGGTCAGTTGACATGTGTCACTATCATTTTTTGATAAGTATACCATTATGCAGCAAGTGCTGCAAACTTGAATGCAGCAAATCCTCGCCCTTCCAAAAATACATTTACCCTAAAGAGAGATGTCAAAAATAGAATAGCCAACAAAAAAGTATGAATGTTAGAAAAAAAAAATTTAATAACCTCCAATATTATTGAATTAAACTAGAACATGGGAACTATAGTCAACCTAACACGCTATCCTTAAGACTTCTAGAAGATTGAGTTTATTGAAATAAAAAAACTTAGCATTTAAAAAAGAGAGAATTTAGCAGTAGCATGAACTACTATGTTACATTCTCTCTTGACCCAACAGAAATTACAGTTAATAAAAAACTCTTTAGGACTTAAAGTATTGCAGATGGTGTAACTAATAGACCAACTGTCATTTTTGCGATGAATATAGTAGGTCAAAGAACTTTTTTTGCGTCACCTTCAACAACAACATGGAGCCATCTTTCTGCCTTGGCTAATTTAATAACCTAGTATATGGTTCAAGCTTTGGCCTGGAGAGGAGAGCATGAAGGAAGAGTTCTTACCCACATTTTCAAAACTTCACCTCAATGGTCTCCGGCAATAACAGCTAGGGCTGTCTAGTGGCTAAAAGACTCGACCAAACCGACTAGGTCCGACCGACTCAGTGCCCAATAGGTGGACTCGCAGTCCTTGGTGGGTCGGATTCGGGTCCCTCTCTAGTAAAACTTGAATAGTTGGTTCAGGTGGCGAGTTAATGGGTTAAAAACCCGTAGAACTTGAGCCGATCGACAGTTTAAGATAAATATATATATATATATATATATATATATATAGTTGGCTATCACGTGAAGTCTGAATGGAGAAGTGCACTGATTGGACTAAAAGCTGAGTTTGTTTAGTGCTACAAGCAAGAGTGATGGGACTAAAGGCTAAAACCACTGATTCCACGCAAAAGAAAATCTTCTGCTGAAGATTTGGAACGACTAACTTCAAATCAGATGGCAATTTTTCACTTCCCCATGCCCATGGTCATGAATCATGGCTTAGGGTTTCAAGACTTTACTCGGCTACACTTCAAATCAAAATCAAAATCAGTTTTTCCTGACTCCTTTCTCTACTCAGCTACACTTCAAGACTCTTAACCTTCATCTCTCTCTCTTATAAATCGGTCTTCTCTGAGTTCTCTCCTTTCTCTTTGCTCTCAAGTCTCTCTAGTGATTTTAAAATCTCTCTTTTTTATTTTGAAACAAACCAAGTCCTTTACTCCTTTGCATCAAAATCTTTCTAGTTTCTTCACTCCACCGGGTTGCTAGTTGCTATTGTCGCCGCTTCACAGCCCACCTGATGCCGCTGTCTTCACTCCATGGGTCTTCTCAACCTCTCAGTCTCGGCTTCCTAGTCTCAGATCAGGAATTTTTTTTATTCCTTTTTCATCCCTCTTTTTCTATATTTTGTCTTTGTGATATGGGTTTATCATTTTGTTCAAATGATTTATTTTTTGATATGTAATAAGAATCATATGAAAAGCAACATAAGGGATCTTGTTCAAATGATTTAAAACTTAAAGATTAGGGACCAAAATTGGACAATAGATTGGATTTCAAAGATGAAACCCTAATTTTTTTATTTGATTTGTTGGTCAAAGACTTGATTTATCACTTTTCAAAGATGGAACCCCTAATTTGAGTGTGTTTGTTGTGTTATCATTTTTCGAAGACTTGACTTATCACTTTTCTGAGTGTGCTTTGTGTTTATTTTCGTGTTTATTCTTTACAGATAGACATTTTAGTTAGTTTGATTCATTATTTTAGTGTGCTCTGAGTGTGACTTGTGTCTGCCCTGTTTTATTCCTTGTTTTGTTTTTGGTTTTTTTTTTTGTTTTTGTTTTGTTTTGTTTTTTTTTTTCATGATCAATATACTTGTATCTTTACTGTAAAAAAAGACTATGTGGTAAAAAAAGAATATGAACTCCTATTTTAAAAAGATGAAATCTAAACACATTTTTATTTTCTTATATGCCTGTTTTATTCCTTGTTTTGTTTTTTTTTTTCTATGATCAATATACTTGTATCTTTACTATAAAGAAAAAAAGAAGAGGATGGACCCCTCTTTTAAAAATATGAAATCCAAAAACATTCTTATTTTCTTATCTGATTGTATTTTATTGCTCATTTGTTTGATTCATTTTGCTTTTCTAACTTAAAAATTTGAAATCCTAATTTTATATAGGAGTTGAAAGTTGTTCAAGTAGGCTTTTTGCTTCCTTTTCAAGGTTGAATCCCTTATAGCTAAGAGTTCTCTGAGGTATCATTTCTCTTCTTTTGTTTCTCTTTTAACTTTTTGTTATTGTTTGTGTTACTTTTGAGTTTTGTCATTGTTTGAGGAATATCTGACTGCAATAATTGTGTTTGCAAATTGACGAAGATATGTCTTTGTAATTTCTTTTTGAGGCTTATATTTTCTTATCTTTTATTTTCTCTTTCTCATCAGAGCTATTAGGCCACCCAATCTATGTAGTGTATATTTACGTGTAAAATGTTATATCAATCCATTGCTTCATGTCTTGATCAGAGTTATCATACTAAATAGGATTGGGTTATCTTCTCATCAACTGAGAGTTTAGAAGTCCTACTTTTTTTCCTTTTAAATTATAGAAAATGTCATCATTAATTGTAAGTTTGATTCTCATATGCATCCTTTGACAATTAGATACAGATTCAGATATGATGCACCCTTTCACTAGACTTGATAATTTGATATATTCATGCACATTGTCTTTAAAATTTTTTGGGCAATCTTGTTAGTTGATTCAAGATACATCCCAATTAGTACTTGTGAAGTCAATTCTTATGCATTATGATATTTCTTATTCTACAAAGCTCCAATGTATGTGACTTTGCCCTTTAAGAGGTCAACTACAATGATCTTTCTTAGGATCAGTTTTTTTATGGTTGTTTGCTAATACTTAAATTTGATTTCTTTAGGTTATGGAACCCTCTAGTGATGCACCCCCTTCCCAAATAACACCCGCTGCCCAAGTTGAACCTGCTGCCACTCCAACTAATGCTGAGGCACTTCCACCTAAACCTAATGATAAAACCAAGGTGAGTGAGGTAGCTACTTAGGATCATTTTGAAAAAAATATAGATTGGTAAGGATCAATACAAGGCTGTTTGCCGTTATTGCCAAAAAACTTATTGTGCTAATAGTAAGAGGCATGGATCTACTAATTTGTTGAATCATGAGCCAAATTGTGTTAAGAACCCTAATAGAGATGCACTTAAAAAGCAACAAGCCTTAGCATTTGAACCCAAAATGAATGGGAGGAAGGGTTTCAGCTTGTACCAACAACCTTTACTGTTGAGGCTTCTAGGAAGGCACTCGTTGAAATGATTATAATAGATGAGTTGCCTTTTAGGTTTGTTAAAAGGTATGAGTTTCATTCAACTACCTTACAACCTAAGTTGCAAATTAGGGATATCCCATCTCGTCAAACTGTAGCTAGGGATGTGATTGGCATTTATGGTATTGAGAGAGAGAAACTAAGGGAAGCCTTGAAAGGTTGTAGGGTGTGCCTTACTACGAATACATGGACTAGTATACAAAATCAGAATTACATGTCCCTCACATGTCATTTTATTGATGATGATTAGAACTTGCATAAGAGAATTTTGAATTTTTGTCATGTTGAAGACCATAGGGGGGAGACTATAGGTAGAAAGATTGAGATGAGTTTGCGTGAGTGGGGTGTTGATGGCATATTCACTTTAATAGTGGATAATGCTTCCTCTAATGGTGCTACCATTAAATTTTTACAAACAGTAACTAAAGATTAGAAGGGGACTGTTTTAGAACATGAGTTCTTGCACATGAGGTGTTGTGCACGTATCTTAAATCTGATTGTGGGGGATGGTTTGAAAGAAATTAATGCATCCATTGCTAGGGTGCGTGAAGTTCATTCTCTCTTCTCATGGTTCAAAATCTTGTTTGTGCTCAAAACTGGCTGCAAGCCCATGTCCTAATTTCTTTTCGCAAGTCAAAGGATGAGATGGAGGCCTTAGAGGATGAATTTCATGACTTAGGTAATATGTTTAACTTCCAAACTTCTTGTCTATGAAGTGTTATTAATTCTGTCATATACTTGAGCAAAATTTAATCTATTGCCTCAATTTTTTGTTTTCTAGTTTTGAATCAAGCAACAACAGCAACACGTTCTAGTTCTTGCTTAAGCAAAGGTGCGACCCATACCACAGTTAGTATTGATGAATGATCAATGACTAGGTATGTTTCTGCCCTTGTAATTTTTGTTCATATTGGTCATTCTGTAGTTTTTGTTCTTTGTCTTTATATATTATTGATAAATATTTTTTCCCCTTGTATTGTAAGAGGAAGGAAGGTCACATTTTGTATGGGAGGCAGCGTTTTGGATATATTTTGGGAGCTTTTTGAACAGATTTTTAGCTTTTCTTTATACATGAACTCTTGTTTATAGGAAGGAATACTTAGCATCTATGTAGGCTTTCCTTTCTATAAATTATGGACTTGTTTACTATAGATAATAGAGTAGTTCTTTACGGCATTTGGAAAGCTATTTTTTTGGAAATACTTATAGTATTTCATAATTGTAACTGATTATATATACTGCTGGGAATATTGCCTACTACCTTACAAACTTATGCAGTAACTGCCTTCTTTGCTGCCTCTATGGCTAGGGTTGTCCACAGTTCGGGTTGGATCGGGTTTGGGCTCAACCCGCATCCAACTCGAACTGATCGGGTGGAGCCATCAGCAACCCGTCGCCGACTGGGAGGAGAATCGGATTGGACTGGTTGGATCTTTAACGAATGTCGGGCGGATCGGGTCGAGGTTGAAGATCTGGAAAATAACAATAATCCAGTGAGAAAATATGAAAAACGGCGAAAATTCGGCGAGAAAAAATTGCAAAACGGCTTAAATCCGGCGAGATCTCTCCATATCTAGCGAGATCTCAGCCATTATAGGCAAGATCTCGGCTAGATCTAGCTAAATCTCGCCGAATTTAGCTAGATTTTTACAAAAAAATCCCAGTTTCGCCGGAAAAAAATCCCAGATCCGCCAGAAAATACAACTGGGTCGGTCGGTTCGGGTTTCTCGGATTTGAGAGATGGAGATTCGATGCCCGAACCGCCGATCTCGGTTTTTGGAGAATAAAATCCGTCGCCGACTGCCGGAGCAATCGGTTCTGTTGGTGGCGGTCGGGTTCGGTCGGCGGCGTCGGGTGGGTCGGGTCCAATGGGTCCTTGGATAGCCCTATCTATGGCTTAATATATATATATATATGTGTGTGTGTGTGTGTGTGTGTGTGTGTGTGTGTGGAATTATGAAGATGCTGTAGTATTTGTAGCAATGCTTGATGCTGTGTGGTTTTGGAATATTACTTGATGTGTGGAATGGTTAGTAGGTTCAATGTGTCTAAATCTAAACTTTAGATTGACTTTTATATACTTGAGTTTTCTTGAGGCAATTTTGAGGTACTGTCCAATGCCCAGGCCTTTAGGCTTAGGCAATTTGGAAAATATTTGTTGTAATGTGTGAATGATTAAAGTGATAAAAAAAGGGATTTTGTGCATTTTTATTTGTTTGATTAAAGCCTAGGTTTTACATGCTATTGATGTTTAACATGTGGTAAAAAATGGTATTTTGTGTGTTTTTATTTGTTTGCTATTGTGTCCAGGTTTTACTTTGTATTTTTTTTGTTCTAAATGTCAATATGTGGGCTCTAGGAAGTATAGATTTGGACTGATTATGTTCAAGCAGACCTTAAAGGCCTATTTTAAAGGGTACTAGCCCATTTTAAAAGAAATGATGTAAAAGAGGCCCAATTTGATATTAAAAAATTTAGAAAGCCCAATAATATTAGCCAAATAGGCCCAAAAAAAATTAAATCCATGAAAATCTACAAATTTGGTCCAAACTCGCCAAGCCTTTTAATCCGACCTGCCCCAATTGATGACTTGACTCGGTGGATCCAAACCGTATTTCGTGTGAGTGCGGGTCAATTTTTCTGTGACTCGATCCAATCGGGTCGAGTGCGGGTTAGGCCCAAACCTGGGCCGACCTGACCCATGGACAGCCTTAATAACAGCTATTGCATTGAGATTTTTGGAGGTTGATAGATTTGAATTGGGCGGAATCCAAAAGACAACTTTCCTTTGTCATGAGTCGATACACTTCTGAACAACACAATATAAATGTAATATTATTTATGTTTTTTGAAAAAAGTTTATAGACACAAAAAACTTTTTTCAATTGTTGATCTCGCAAATTATTAGTAGGTGGTAAAAAAGGTATATTAGTGGTGGACGTATTTTGCAAAAAAATGTAGTAAAAGTTGTGTTATTTTGGACGTATTTTCTAGATTCAACCAGATCAATTTAATTGAGTAAGATAATATAAATATTATATTTGCTAGGATATTTAATGTTGGCTAAATTTCGTGTAAAAAATTTCATTTGTAATCGCATTATTCAATATATTTGAAATTCAGTTCATATGTAATTGCATTGTATCAAAGAGTAACAAGAAAGATGGAACTGTACAAAGTGCTCTAGCAAGATTTTCGCTCAAATGAGAATCTCATGTCAGGCGAGTTCAACAATTTTTGAAAAGTGGTTACATAGAAACATTTGCATTGAAAGTGGCCTAAATTTGGCTCGAGCAAGTTTTCACTAGAGATAAAAATTTTCATTTTTTCTCTTTCATCCCTACAGCCAATCAAGTCTCAATTTTGACACACATATATCTACAAAAATCTATATATATATATATATATATATATATATATATATATATGTAAAAGCAGAGAGCTTATGTGAGGTTTTACCGTATAGCGCACTCTGTGAAGAGAATTGAAATACTCTTAAGCCACATCAGAGATAAGAACAAATTTAAAAATAAGAACTCTTAATTTCTTTTGGTTCAATGTTTCAAAACTAATTTTTGTTACATTTTTTATTCAATGTTCTAAGACTACTATTTGTTTCATTTAGTTCAATATTTCAAGACTTTTTCTCTTTCTTACACACAAAAAACTATTTGCATTTCCATTCACCTTTCTAACTTCTACTCTTTTATATACATATGCTCATAGCACTTGGTTTTATGCCATCCCATCTCAAATACACTAAGAGCATTTTCATCAAAGGTTGTAAACATTTTAACATTTAGCATCTAAAAAACCAACTTTATAACATTTAACACATCACTTTACAATACAACCTACATCAAAACTTCTATTTTTTTACCACTTCGTTAAATTTTATTTCTTTATTATTTTTTATTCTTTCTCTCTCTCCCTCTGTCTGTCTATCTCTCTTTCTCTCTCTCAACCCAACAGATCTAGAACCTTCTCCCTCTCTCTAATCTTCTGCTCTCAAACCTTCTCCCTCTCCATAGTAATCCAACAAAGAAATAACAAAAAGAAACCCAGATTGATTACTAGAGCATGGTGAATGCCGAGCCGGAGCTTTACGAAAGTTATGAAACCCATTGATGGCCCGAAATGCCACTTCATCATCCCGACCTGGATTTCCGCCTTCGACATCTTCGACAAATCGAAAGGCTAGAGATCGGAGTCACCAAAGTGCGTGGATTTCTTGCCCCAACCAACCTCAACCCACGGCATCAACCAACCTCAACCCACGGTCTCAACCAACTCCAACCACCACAAACCCATCACCAACCTCAATCCACGATATAACCAACCATGGCTCCACTGAGACCCATCAAGCAACCCAACAACCCACCGCTGCTGGACCTATCAAGACCCATTAAGACCATCGAAACCAATTAAGCAAACCTCCACTTGCAGTTGGACCCACCACCGTCAGACCCACGACCCACTTGCAGTCATCAATGACCCCATTGGACCCACGAGAGGGAGAGTCTAAGAGAGAGAGATGAGAGAGAACGAGAATGGGAGAGTGAGAGTGATAGTCTGAGGAGAGAGAATTAAAAAATGATAACACCTTACTACAGTGAGATCTCAAAAATGACAGCTCACTGTAGCAAGATGTCAAATTTTTTAGGATATAGTATCTTTGATGGAGTAGAGTTCTGTGGTTTCAGACGCTTAAAATAGCATTTTGGCATTAATAGCATCTTTGATAAGATTGCTTTAAGACAAAAAACAATACCATTTACTTTCAACATTTTAATGACACTTACATAACTCCAACATTGTAGTGCCATTTGATCCTTAACCCGTATGAGTAGGCTTTAACCAAGAAAAGGGGCTTGGGTTTTTATTTAGTGACAGTAGCTTACAGTTTAGATGTTATAGTCGAACATTGTGGATTTTTGAAGGTTGTGATTCGCTTTGAGTATTTGGATGTTTGAGATTTTGGTTTGGGAAAATCATAATGTATTTTGTTTTAGAACTAAAAAAAAAAAAAAAGAAAAAACGAAAAATGAATTGATTATTTATGAATTTTTTTTTTATATTTTTATTTTTATATGCTGTGTTAGAACTCATAATTTTTAGGTTTCTTTGTAGGTTTATTATTGCTATTTTATATAGTATGAGCCATGGTGATAAAAATAGAAATCGATGATGATTTCAAAGAATTTTCCCTTTCTTTTTTAAAGGATATAGAATCCCAACTAAAGACAATTAAATTTTGATAAAATCTTATTTTATGCTTTAAATTCTTATGTAAAGATGTCAAAATCATTTAATCAGTTTAAAAAATAAAATCTATTTTTAACGGTAAATACCGGAGGAAATTACATTTTATCATCCTAAACTATACACCAGATTACACTTTACATCCAAAACTATTTGAATGCACGCTTTGCATTCTAAATTATGACCCTTGTTACATTTTACACCTCAACGTTAGTTCTACTGTTAAGTTAGACAGAAATTAATAGCACATTACTTGCACATGATTTTGTTTAATGACATTATTTAAAAACCAAAATACCATTTTCACAAACAATTAAAAACAGAAGCTTTTTATTTTTATTTTCCAGCTCTTTCTATCTCTCTCGTGCATAGCTTATTTCTATCTTTTTGTTTCTAGCTCTCTTTCCCTCTCGTGCATATCTCTCTTTTTCTCAAATCAAAAAAACAGTAGGCAGCAAAAACGAACATGTATGATGTATCAGAATCAAAAATCAGCAGGCAGCAAAACATACATGTATCAGAATCAACATATAATATCCAAAATATAGAACTAGTTTTTGATCAACAATCTAGTGCCAGAATTAACTGAAAGATAGGATTTCAATGTATAAGGAGACAAAAAGGATAAACCAATTTAAAGAGCTATGGCAATGGTTCAAATCCCAAAACAAAGTATCCCATTTACGCCTTCAACCACTGAATTTTGATTTTTATATAAGAGAAGCAAAAAAAGCAAATTTCAGTGATTTCACTGAAACCTTTGTCGCTTTCCTGCTGGGACATGATTGTTAAAACTAGCAATTGAAGTAAACAGCCCACAACAAAATCTGTCTTTTTCTCTAAAAATTCTCTATTTATATAAATGTAAACTATCACAGTAGAATCAAAAGGTGGAGAAAACCTTGTGGATTTCTAAGGGAAAAACCAAATGGCCCAATCAGTTGATACTACAATGAAAAAAAAGCTACGGATGGTGGTGTCGATGATGGTTTGGGGATGTAATTTAGGGCTTTGAACAAATTTTGGTTTTGGAGCTTAGGGATTTCATTACAGCGGTGGAGCAGTGGGGTCGCGGTGGTGGTGTCGTTGATGATTTTGTTTTGGGCATTTATGATTACATGTTCAGCAGGATTTGAGAAGAGGAGCAACTGAACAATGAAAACGAGGAGAAGAGCTACCGGCCGAGAGAGAGGGGAAGAGCTACTGGGGAAAGAGAGAGAGCTATACCTAACTACCTATATGCACGAGAGAGAGAGAGAGAGAGAGAGAGAGAGAGAGAGCTAGAAAAAAAAAAGTGTTTTGGTCTTTAAACAGTATTTCACTTAAGCAAAAATCATATGCAAATCATGTGCTATTAATTTCTATCTAATTTAACAGTAAAACTAATCTCAAGGTGCAAAGTGTAACAAAAATCATAGTTTATGGTGCAAATTGTGCATTCGAATAGTTTATGGTGCAAAGTGTAATCTAGTGTATAGTTTAGGGTGGTAAAGTGTAATTTTTCCAAAATATTGTAATCTATTATAATCTTATAGTGTTATACAATTTTTAAAAATAAAATATGAATTAGAAAATCAAGTTTCAAAATATTCAACAATATTGTGGGCAAACATAAATATTATACTACAAAAAAAGTATTATATGTAAGTTTTAATATATATAAAATGATTTCAAATGAAATTGTAAAGTAGTACGCGCATCGCGCAGGACATATCTAGTTAACTCCTAAAAATATAGAGAAAGCTGAGACTACCAAATTCCCTTTAGAGACAAATCTTTGTAGCCTCCATACCTTCACCCTCTCTAAATTGACTTACCCTTTGAGAGGAGAACCCGACCAAGCACTCTTGATTCCCTTGTGTGTTTTGGAATGGTACTGGAAACCATAGGGGCAATCCCAAACCTTCAAGTGGCCTTGAAGTATCCAAGAGATTAAATTGGCGGTGGGTGTCTTGACTTGCGAAACCTAAAACTATTGATGAGAAGTGAGTACAACCTATTGCTAACAAGAGCAGGGACCTCAGATACAAGAACATTTCCATTGAACTAGAGGGCTTTTGTAAGTTGTTTTTGTATTGAAACTATTTTCATAATTGGATTAATTTGCTAGGCTAAGGCTTAGAGAGCTTTTCCCATTAAGGTTTTCTCTTTATAAAGACTGTTCGTGCGTTTGGTTGTGTGAATTGTGGTTTGCTGTGATATTGTTTTGTCCTTGCTGGATTGTAGTCGACTAATTAATCACTTGGACTTAATTTGAACAATTTGTTAAAGTTGATAGAAAGCCGATGCTAGGGGGCTAAACTCGAATTTTCAATATTTATCATGCATTTGACTCTTTGAGACTTGGAGTTCCTAGGCTACGCGTATGCTTTAAGACTCATGACATAATTATATATATATATATATATATATATATATATATAGATAGATAGAGGGTTAGGTTCAAATTACACTTAATATAACTCTAAGCAATTTTAAACCACGTAATAACTTGTTATAGAATTTATATTTTGAAAATCTCACCATTAGATTTTATATTCTTTATGTTTTTAATATGCATGCCAATTTTCATATCAATCAAATGCTGTTTATCATTTGATTCATAAATTCATATTTTATGCATTATTTTAAACTACAAAAAACTTGAATTTAATCAATTGATTGATGACATAACTATTGATCTTTGATCATTTTGAAATTTTGCATGCATAGAGAATATACGAAGAAAATGTAATACAATAGTGAATTTGTCAAAATTTGCATCAAATTAAAAAAATTAAGTGGTATAATATTATTTAAAGTTACACCGAGTGTAACTTGAACCCAACCTCTCTCTCTCTCTCTCTCTCTCTCTCTCTCTCTCTCTCTCTCTCTCTCTCTCTCTCTCTCTCTCTCTCTCTCTCTCTCTCTCTCCACACAAATTTGGCTAGGCCAACTGCCTTAGAAAACCCTTTTACGTATTCTTTCCTATAAATGATGAGTTTTGATGTTGCTAGGGCTATATAATTTTTGACCATACTGAGAACTTGGTAAGGTTACAACCAGTGAGGATCATGTTCCAATTCTTACTTGACAGTATTTACTTCTTAATTGGTAAACGCCAGTGCACGTTCTCAAAAAAAAAAAAAAAAAAAAAAAAGAAGGAAAACGCTGAAATGCAGACGCTGGGTCTGTTTCAGCTGTACCCAAACCAGTACTATAGTATCCTTTCCATGACAATTTGTGTCCCTCTTTCTCGAAATCAAATGGAATTTTAAAAGTCATTACAAAAAAAATAGAAAAAAAAAAAAATGTACAACTGGAAGAGCTAATTAACCATGTTCTACAAAATAGACAAGGAATGGTCTATGAGCCTGGGAGAACCTTACTTAGGGTGCTTTGCAGCGATGAAACTGAATTTATAGCAGATTTTGTAAGCCAGCTGATACCCACTTTAAGCCTATGCTCATCTGTAGGTAATCTGATCAAGTATGCTATTTTCCTTGCTGCAAAAAATTGAATCCATGACTATAAATAATTACAGAAAGTAAAGAGAAAATGAGAACATAGGGGTACGCTGCAAAGAAGTTTACCAGTATGACCAATAGGACCTTCTAACGTTAGCCCCTCTATAAAACTTGGAGAAATAGCAGCATCATTACTCCCCAGAGTCATCATCTCACCTAAATTCTGGAACCTGGTAGCCAAATGGGTAAGTTACATACAACTGATGGAAGATTTTCACCCACCCTCTCTTTGGATGGAAGGGTATCTAACATAGCCTATGCAATACCATTGTACGACCAAGAAGCTCAACATAATCACAATATGTTAAGAGATGTGCGAGGACATGTGGTGCCTGCCACCTGTGCTCACAGTATCAGGCATATGACATGGCCACCAAGCTCGAGAGAGAGAGGTGACCTTGAATTGAAATATACAACCAGAACCCAAAACCATAATCTAGACTATAACCACACTGATGCATTTCAAGTAATTGTTATACGCTGTTGTTTGATTGATTAAATGCACCAACCATAAGTTAGTCGTGGAAGTAAACCAAACAACTTTAGACATCTATAGTTATCATTTTGTCATTATTAGAAGGGGGGGGGGGGGGGGGGGGAGGAGGAGAAAAAAATGGAAAAAGGTGACTGAACCCCTATAGGAGTGGCTAGCAGCAGTGGTGAGAGGAAACCTAAGTCTAGGGGTTAGTGGAGGCCACAAAGATCTAGCTCTAATATCATGCTAGAAAAGGCAAACAAAAGAATCAGGAAGAAGAAAACAGAAGAATGACGCAGGACAGAAGCCATAATGAGCTTTAATACCAATTTTGAGGTAGGATCTATAGAAATTCAGCACTAAATTAGGGTTTTTGATGAGATCTTGAATGAGTTTGATGGTTGTTTGGATTAAAATAATGAACAGAACAAGGAACAAAGTAAATTAAATCCTAGGTAATCACATCCTCAAAGCTTAAAATAAGCTGTCAATATTTTATTAAATTCAATCTCCCTATCAATGTTATTGCCTACAATAAAGTTTTATATAGGCTATTGCAAAATCCTTTCCTAGAAGGACTAGGACTCCTCAATAAAATAGTCCTAAAAAGACAAGGACTCTAATCACAAAGAAAAAGTACTTAAGAACTTTGAAATCATTAGAAAAAAGGACTGAAAACATAAAATAAGACTCATGGGCCTTTTGAGCAACTTTTGACAGCCCTTTCCAGAAAATCTGGAATCTAGTAAAACTTAATAAAAACTCAACCAACAATTTTCCAACCTAAAGAACCTTAATACTAAAACTCAATCATAGATGAAGCATCCTACTAAAAGTATCAAGAAAGTCCAACATTTGAGACCACAAATATTGAATTCATTTGGTATTTAATCTTGTTTCTCCTTGAACTCTTTATGTTTACATCAAAGAAGAAAGAGAAATATCATATGGAATTAATGTGGTTCAGCCTTAGAGGCCTACATCTACAACAAAAAACCTCAAATCGCTACATCTTTAATAATTAGCTCTATTTATTACAATGAATTTTTTAAATGACTAACACTAGACTTACAATTTTGATAACATAGTTAAGACTACTTGCACGTATGTAGGATTTGGATTCCAAGTACAATGAACTTGAACTAAGATAACACAATCAACCTTTTTTTTGATAAGTAAGAAAAGAATTTTATTAATAAAAGAATAGCAAGAAAAACACAAAGGGTTCACGGTAGTGAACAAATGAAAAAAAGGAACAAAAAGACAAAAGAAGCCCCTAATCTATTATAATAGACGAAAGAAAATCCATTAAGGTAGAACAATCCGAAAAACTCCAACATCGAGACCAATCAAAGAGGGTCTGCTGGCAAAACTCTAATAACTGAACCACAGTTTTCCCCTCATCCTCAAAAGACTGCCAATTCCGTTCAGTCCAAATAGTCCACATTAAACAGCCTGGAACCATATTCCAAATATCAAAACTGTGCTTCCCAAGCCAATTATACCAAGAAAATAATAAGTCTACAACTACACCTGGCATGACCGAATTGATCCCAAACAACCGAAGCATATTCATCCACAAAGAATGGGCTATTGGACAAAAGAGTAACAGGTGATCCATAGATTCCGTATTACAACAGCACATACAACAACGATTCGTCAATGGGCGACCACAAAGCATAAGGTTATCTAAGGTTAGGATCTGATCATGGGCTGCTGTCCACATAAAAAAAGCCACCCTTTAGGAACCTTAACTTTCCAAATGCCCTTCCAAGGGAAAGTGGAAGGAGTTGTATTTCGAATCTTATGATAAAAAGACCGAGTATCAAACTTCCCACTTCCATTAAGAACCCAGCAAAGCCTGTCACACCCTCCCCCCCTAGGAATTCGGGTTTGGATGAGATGAAGAAGGGAGTAGGAAGCCGCTAACTCCCAATCATTAAATTCCCTATAAAATCTTAAACACCACATTCTGTCATTATCACCCATTGGAGGGCTTAACACATCAGAAATGCAAGCCTCCTTATTGGGTGAACACAAAAATAGCTGAGGATAAAGAATTTTAAGAAGAACATCCCCAGTTCACTTATCATGCCAAAAAAGAATACGAGAACCATCCCCCACCACAAAAGAGGAATGCTTAACGAAAGTTTCCCACCCTTTACTAATACTCCACCATAACCTACAACCATGAGCCCTACTACAAGCTCTAGTGCACCAACCCCCTTTTCCCTCCCCATATTTCATGGCAATGACCCTTCGCCACATATGAGTGGTTTCTTGGCCATACCTCCAAAGCCATTTCCCTAATAGGGCCTGATTAAAAGACGCCTAATTCCGAATTCCCAAACCACCCAACTCACGCGGTAAGCAAACCTTATCCCAAGTCACCAAGAAGTACCCCACAAAAAGTTCCTCTGTATGCGTTCCAATCTAGTCGCCACAGCTTTAGGGATAGTAAAAAGGGAAAGGTAAGAAGTCGAAAGGCTTGAAAGGGTACTTTTTAGTAAGGTGAGTCTACCACCCTTTGACAAATAAAGCCGCTTCCAGCCTGAAAGCTTCTTTTCCATCTTTTCAAGAATTGGATTCCAAATAGAGGCTGTTTTATACAAAGTTCCCAATGGCATTCCCAAGTAAATCATAGGCAAACTACCCACCCTGCATTGAAGAATATTAGCCAAAGACTGGATGTTGCGCACCTCCCCAAGGGGGACAATTTCACTTTTTCCCACGTTCACCTTCAGGCCAGTAAAAGCTTGAAATCAAGTCAAAACCAGTCTAATAGAAAAAATCTGCTCTCTAGAGGCATCACAGAAAAGAATGGTATCATCAGCAAATAATAGGTGAGAAACACGGATACTAGTAGAGTTAATAGGATCCACATGAAAACCCTGAATGAAACCACCTTCCTCTGTTTTCTTCAGGATACGACTTAAAACCTCCATGATCAAAAGAAAGAGAAAGGGAGACAAAGGATCACCTTGTCTGAGACCTCTAGAGCTACCAAAAAAACTAGCAGGGGATCCATTAAATAAAACTGAGAAGCGAACGGTAGAGACACAAGTCTTTATCCATCTCCTCCATTTATCCCCAAAGCCCATCCTCTCCAACAGATAAAACAAAGTGTCCCAATTCACATGATCATATGCTTTCTTAATGTCTAACTTACACACCACCCCCGGAGTATGACATTTCAGTCTACTGTCTAAACATTCATTAGCAATAAGCACGAATCTAAAATCAGTTTGCCACCAACAAAAGAATTCTATGACTCCGAAATAAGATTACCCAGCACCCGCCTCAATCTGTTAGCTAAAACCTTAAACAACAGTTTATACACACTGCCCACTAAGCTGATAGGCCTAAAATCTTTGACATTCAAAGCATTATTTTTTTTTTTTGGGAATCAGAGATAGAAAAAAAGCATTCAGAGACCGTTCAAACTCAAAGCTTCTATGGAAATGATCAAAGAATGCCATGACATCTATTTCTACTACACTCTAGCATTTTTGAAAAAAAGCCATGGTGAAACCGTCAGGACCTGGGGCTTTATCACCCTCCATCTCTTGAAGAACCTTTACCACTTCCTCCTTAGAAAAAACCCTCACTAATTCAAGCTGTTCATTCTCCTCAATTCTAGCAAACTTTAGCCCATCCATAGAAAGGCGCCAAGTATCTGGCTCAGAGTAAACTCTGATAAAAATGGACCACCTTAGACCGCACCTCTTTCTCCTCCTCATAGAGGACACCATCCACCTTTATACCCCGAATATGATTAGTTCTTCTATGGGAGTTTGCAACCCGATGAAAGAAGCGAGTATTATTGTCCCCCTCCTTCACAAATAAAATTCAGGACTTCTGTCTCCAAGAAATCTCCTCCAAAGATGAGCAATCTCACCTATAATCTGAATGCGACGAGTTTGATCCTCCTGAGAAAGACCTGACAAGTCCTCCCTAGAATCCAATCCCAACAATTCAGATAAAAGACATTTCTTCCTAAAGGCCAGATCCCCAAATTCCTCCTTATTCCACTTTTTCAAGTCCTCTTTAAGAGCTTTTAATTTACGAGCTAGAATAAAGTTGGGAGAACCCAAAAAGCAATACCCATTCCACCATTGCCGAACCCTCTCTACAAAACCCTCTTCTTTCAACCACATATTCTCAAACTTAAAGGCACTCCGACCTTTATTAACACTACCCGCAACCATCAAAAGAGGGCAATGATTAGAAACTACACGAGGGAGAACCCTTTGAGACACGTTTCCAAAGTGATCTACCCAATCTACCGATGCCAAGGTTCTATCAATTCTTGACATACAAACTGTCCCCGAATCTCTAAACCAAGTAATGAAGCCCCTTCAAAGGGTAAGTCCACAAGGTAATTAGCCTCAATGAAGTCTAAAAAAGCAAACATAGCTGGACTAAAGGCCTCACAACCAAATCTCTTTCTTGGATATCGAATGGTATTGAAATCCCCAAAAACACACCATGCCGTATTCCACCTGGAGTGCATCCATGAAAGTTCTTCCCGCAAAACACCCCGCTGATTATCCTCATTAGGCCCATACACTCCTGAACAAGCCCATACAAAATCATCTACAACCCCCTTCAATAAAACATTAACAGAAAACAAACCAACAGCACAATCAACTTTTTCGAAAACTCTCGTCCCAAACCAGTAACACCCCCCCTGCAGTATTGACTGCATCTAGAACAGCCTAATCTAGGAACAGAATACCCCAAAGGCTTCGAACAACAGAAGAGTTTAAAGAAGACAACTTAATTTCTTGAAAGCAAACTATATCACATTTCCACTCCTTGAGAAGATTTTTGCATACCTCTCGCTTTCAAGGATTATTTAATCCCCTAACATTCCAAGATAGTAACCGTAAACTCATTTAAAACTGGTAATCGCCACTGCACCTACCGAGAAGTCTCTGTTCCTCCCCTTAGAAGCTACCCCATCATAATTAATAGAAGAAAACAAACCTCAGAGTTCCATAAGCCCTTTCTGCTTAGAATTCACAACACCTTTAGAAGACCCAACACTAACAACATCAACAAAGTCTTGTTCAAGAAGACGGAACAAAGCCAGGCACTGATCTTCGTGCTTAACTATAGGAAAACCCACAATTCTAAAAAAAATTTCCATCAGGCTACTAACCCATTTCGAATTTTTTACCGCTGACCCTTGAACCACATCCTCATCACCTTTCTGGATCACCTCCAACTCCTTTTGATCATTGGGATCCCATTTAGATAGAGGTGAGCACTCCACAAAACCATTCTTAGCCTCTCCATGATAAAAACCAGTAGGATTAACTTCACTGTGCTTCCACTGAAACAAAAGATGCTCAGGTCTTTCCAGTGACAGCTCAACCCCATCCAAATGGCTCGGAGACACTGGCTTAGCAATAGAATTGTTCCTTTTTTCTCCCTTCTCACTTGAAACCACCGTGGAGTCATCTCCCCTTCCAAAACAGAGACCCTCCTCACTACCTAGACCTGACAGAGGAGAAAAAGAGTTTTGGGCATCAAACCCAGGTCCCATAGGCCTCACCGTCGCCCCTATCCTCAAAACACCAACTATCGGAGTATGGGGTCATCCCTCATCCCCCAATTTGTCACCTCCACACCGGAAAACCCAAGAATGGCACCCTCTGTCGCACTCGCCAGTGTCACCGGCGACCCAGGAACTTTCTTCGATCTTCCTCTCAAGCTCTCCCCTTTGGCCCACGAACACCGATCTTCATACGAAGCTTTTACTAAATCGGGTTTGACCAAAGTACCCTTAAGTGCAATTGTTGTATCCACGGGATAGGCTTTAACAAGCCCACCAGATTGTTTTACAAGTTCTGGCCCGCCACTTGCAACCTTGGGCCAACTAAAATCCTTTGCACCCAGAACAGCCACAGTACGTTTCCCGACCTCAGACTTACACACTCTCAAAGCCAAAAAAGCAAGAGTCAACTTAAAAGTGAAAGCCCGCGTGGGTCTGCCATTAATGACTGAAACATTGCCATTTAAAACTGAACCATTTTCTATAGGGACTCCAGGAATCCCGTTCTGCCCCAAAATTGTTCCAAATTGTTCAAAATTGCTGATCTTTTGCTGATCACCATAAGCAGACAAAAGATTCCCACTCCGGTCACCACCAGCAGACTAACCACCTCCACCACCACCATTTTTGGAGGATACTACAGCCATAGAAACTGGTTTAGCACCAATGAAGAAATTCCTCAACTCTCTCTGTAACAAAGACCAACCTGCATGGTTGGAGCTTGTTGGTATCATAACACACCCTCGGCGAGCCCCAACATAGTATTCAGCTATGACCACAAAAACACCAGCCTTATTCGACCTCCCACAAAATTCCAGTAACTTATTATTTTCCCGGAAATGTTTGCAAATGGAAACATTCCCTGGAACCCAATCATGAATATCAGCAAAACAAGAAAGGATCCACTCCAATCCTTTACGTCCTACCCAAATAGTGTTTTACATGCTGGCTGCTTTCATGTATAGCATACGAATCATGACACTCACCATTGAAAGAAAAAGAGAAAAACTTTGCATCAATACAGAGGAATCTTTCTACCCCCATGAGCCGAAAAAGTTGGAGCGGTATTAAGGTTTGAAACTGGTTTGGTATCAGTTTTAGAAAGGGAGATATTGGGTAAACAGTGGAGGTGTAGGCACAGAAGGTTTGTTAGGCAATGTGGATGGTTGTAAGGGGTGTGGCGGTGGGCAAAAACTAGAAGGGATAGAGGGATGACAAAAGGTGTATGATGGCAAACCAAAAGGTGGGGGTTGAGGTGGAAAAAGAAAAGGATAGGGAGGGAGGGGAGGAATATGTGGGATAGCCGGTGGTAGGAAGGGGAAGAGAGAGGGGGTTGGGGGAGGTTGGTGGTGAGGGTGACTGGGTGAGGGTGGGGGAGGGGTGGGGGAGGGAGAGAACTCATAAAAGGAAATTCGTCTTACCGCCCCTTTGTTTTGTTTCTACTTTTACTAATGGGCTTGGGCCTCGACATCTCTAAAAGTCATGTTGTTTTAGGGAACATTATGGCTAAACTAACAAGCCAAATGAATAAACCATTTGCAAGGCAAACATCACAATGGGAACTTTAGTAGCTCAACCAACATTTACTTGCTAGATGCTATAGGAAAACCCCTAATATTAAAGATCGAAAGCCTCACAAATAATATCGATGGGCTAGGCTGTTTAAAATAGTTTTTAGGCAGAATTTGATGCAGACAAGGAAGAAGAAAAGGTAAATTTCTGTAATTTCAAGTTTGGCATCTTAAAGATTTTCTTGTGTGGAATTCACATACAACATTTGAATGAGAAAAGTGTAAAATGAATTTGAAGGTCAAGTCAATGAGTCTAGGGTTAAAATTTAAAACGGGTTTTATTTTGGCTTTATTAATCCTTTATTGGGTTGTTAGAATGATACTAGCAAGTGTATGAGTTTCCAACCTAAATGGCAAAAGAGGACGGTCATTGATTGCTGCCCATAGATTCCAACCAGCAAAGTCTGCTTGCTGAAATGCAACCTGCAAGGTGTATGGAAACAAGTCATCAGATAAAAAATTGACTTTACTACAAAAAAGAATAATGTATATATTGATGAACAGGTCCGATAATTTTAGCCTGTAAACCTTATTGACCTATAATAACAGGATATAAGAAGATAAGTTACATATTACACCTGCGCAGTGGCTGGAAGAAGCCTTCCATTTGAGTCTCTTAAAGAAGAAGAGTCACCAAGTGCAAATATGCGAGGGTGGCCCTTAACACGAAGGGTTTCATCTGTTTCTGCTTGTCCTCGAGCATTTAGGGGAAGCTCATGAGGCTTGTCACCAGGTTCCAGCAGAGGAAGAAGAGGTTTAGATCCAACAGTCCATAATACTAGATCTGCCTCGATGATTTGCCTTTGAAATCCCCTTTCAGCAGGTTGAAGTTCCAATATATATTTCTCATGATCATGTTCTGCAGCAATACCTGGAACTGCTCCACTGTCAGTCAGCTTTTCTGAAGCTTCTGCATTGCCCACTCTCTGAATAGAGCGGACAAAATAACCCAATAGTAGTTGAACTTTCCTAGATGAAAGAACCTAGCACCAACAGCCAAAAAAAAGGTGCTGTCAGGGCAGATATATAATTTACTCTCAATAATTATAATGAGATGGTTGCTACAAAAATTGGAACTTTCTTGGAGAAGAACAACAAAATCTACTTTGCGATAGACTTGAAAGAAAAAAGTTAAGTCACATACTGTAGCTAGGACTCTTGGGGGTTGGGTTTCAAATTCCAAGTACTAAACATTTCACCAAGTTCGCATTACTAAATTCTATAAAAAATAAATTCATCTATTAATACAGCTAAAAGGATTACTCTGAAGGTGTTGTTCAGTGATACACAAATAATCTTTCAAGAAACATGAAATCCAAATTCCAAACAACTTACTTTTAAGGCAGCTTCTCTATTCCCAGGTGGGGCAGTTGGGCAGATTGTGGTATCCACATTAATTGCTTGCACAATCCCTCCATCCTGCAGTCTCTCTGCTACTGTGGCAGCTAACTCAACCCCAGCGTAACCACAACCAACAACAGCCACACGAATCGGAGAGCCCTTACCAAAGTTCGTCCTCTCCAGTGTTCTTAGCTTATTGTCAACCTTCTGCTTTGCAAGAATATTATCATGTGAAGGCAGGGAACGCTAATTTGTTGCAACATAGAAAACTCATTGTCTATCAAAAGATGACATAGAATGAAAAAATTTATTTTCAGTCAAGCACTCACGTGTGCATCCTCCAGGGTGGAGAATGGCAATGCAAACTCTAATGCTCCTGGCACAACATCAAGTTTTGATTCAGCTCCCAAGGCAAGAACCAGCCTGGCTGTCCAGGGTAAAAGACCAATAATTAAAAAGAAAGAAAAGTCAAATCAGTAGGGCCAAGCAACCTTTACATTAAAGCCACGAGAACAAAGTCAATCTAGATCATGCTAATAGGGAAATCGGAATGTTGAAAACAAATTCTTTATATTGATACAAGGTTTTTCATTTGCATGTTCTTTTGGTACATATAAGGACTTCCTTACACTGCATAATACCCAGACATAATCGATCCTACACCCCATATATTACAGAGGCAAGAAGGAACCTCTTCTCTAAGATCACATAGGGAGCTCTAAAACTAAAAAACCAACAGGTCCTGGTCTTTTACATATTCTAAGTATAAATTAAAGATTATGAGAATGAGCAGCACCTATCATTATATATCTTTGATGGAACAGACAGGAAAAAAGGGTAAGAAAGACTAATTAAAAAAAAGTAGAAACTCTAAAGAGGTGTGTCAATAATAAGCACTATACCAGTCATATTCAATAAGGAGGCCACTTTCAAGATGCACAGTTCCTCCACAACTAGATTTGGAGGGCCCATTCATTCCCAAATGATCGGCTGGATGCAATAGTTTTACCCTGTCTTGAAAAAACTGCACACTGGTGTTTGCCAGCAAATCCAAGAAACGAGGAGCTATTTCCCATGCATCTACTTCTGCATACAAAGAGATACTTACTTTATCCCCTACTTTTATAAGATTATTTAGATGGATTAGGAGAACATTAATGTGATTTAACCCAAAGAACGACGTACCTCCAGATAGAAGCTCATACAACATTGGTTTAAAAACAAAACGTTCAGACTGGTCGACAAGAAGCACCTAGTCCCATATCCAATGCATTTCAAAGGTGATACATAACAAATTGAATAGTGAAAATGTTGCTATGAAAAAAAATTCACAATATGCCCAAGCAAACAGGGCATCTCTGCCACCAGCTAAGGCAAACAAATCAAGTGATTAAATTATTTGTTTGTTTTTAATCACGACTTACCTGAGGTTTTTTGTCATCGGGCCACACAAGTGATTCTAGTCTCAAAGCAGTATATAAGCCTCCAAATCCACCACCTAGTATACACACCCTTGGCTTCTGTAAGCAAATCATTTTTGTTACTAATGTTAGCGTATCCAACCCATGAGCATAAGGTTAGTTGGAGAGAACCAAACTGAAGGTGGCACTCTCTAACAACACCGCTTCTCATGTGCAGACTCAAACAGAAATAGAGACAAATGGCCTCATCACTCATCAGCCAAACAGATGCATGTGAGCCTGACTAATGAAGTCCAGGAATATATAGAAGCTAGGTGAAGAGACCCAAACCAAGGTGAGGCTTTAAAAATTATAACACATAAACACCAAGTTTAAGATATATCTTCACCATTTCTACAGTGTAACACACAATAAATTTGATTCAGCAGCATAAAGCATGGTCAACTTCAAATTAAGCACAAGAAAGTCATCCAACACTGATAACAAATTAATTTAAGAATGCATTATTATATAAATGTATGTAAAGCCATTGAGCTCTAGCTCAAATGGCACTTCCTCCTCTTGCAAACGTCGAATGCGTGCATAATTACCAACATATATATATAAATTTGGTGAATAGTTGCCAAGAGTCTTGCAACTCAAGTGGCAAGTTCTTGGTGTTTCCAACAGACTAAATTCAGTAGTTCCTAATAGCTTTGAGCTTTTGGGACAATCGGAAATTTATTAGATATAGCATCATGTTGTAGTAACAAATACAATGGACATTGCATTACAAATGAGACACAGTTCAATTGCAATAGTAAATCAATAAATTTAACACAAAGGGGGCAACCTTGTTGTCTTGCCAAACATAAGACCTCGGAGCTTTTTCACCTTCAGAAATCTCCACAACACCTCCATTCGCTACAGTCACACCTGAACCAACGAATCGAACTCCTTTGTTCGGAAATAACGAGAAACCGGTTCCATATCTTTTTGGAAATACAGGAAATAGCTTGTTGGTCCATTGCTTTGCTCCCCCTGAAATTCCACCAAAAAAAAAAAAAAAAATCAAAAACACCTTAAGAGTAGTGAAGCTAGTGTTTAGCTATATGTGCCATTTAAAAAAAAAAAAAATTTTTTTTTTGTTATCATTCTCAGACAAGTAAACATGTTATTATCCATACATAAAATTTCTGTAATCTTTCATTTTCTAAGAGGCCAATGTTTAGAGAGAAAAAGATAGCATACGATTGAAGGGTAAGAGTAGCGTAGCTGAAGCTGAAGTAGATAACGCAAACGCAATCTGTGCCATTACCGATCTGTGCGTGCAAATAGGGCTTTTGGTGTAAACCCGTAACAGCTTTTAGAGAGTGAATTGGTATTTTTTTTTATTTTTTTTTATTTTTTTTTTAATTATATGGCTGTTTTGGTTCCACGCTACCAGTGCCACAACGCAAGATGCAACGGCCGGCCAAAGTGCGCGTTACTTGTTTTATTTATTAGCCTTCGTTTGGATAGCACGTTGGCGTCCACGTTCCACGTTTTTTTTTTTTTTTTTTTTCGCCCATGAAGCGCGTTTCAACATCCCTTTTTCTACTGTGTAAATACTGTGTAGCTACTGTTTATAAACCGTGGCTAACTTTTGACTTTTTATCTTTTTTTTTTATTGTTTATAGGCCCATAAAATATCACTTTTCAGCAATTTTTTCATTAAAAATAGGTCCCCACTATACTATTCAATTATCATTATTTTTTGGGAAAATGATGTATTTAACTCCTATCTCTCTCCAAAAGGACCTAACTCTTGAATATACAACACATATTTTAAACTTCTTTAATTCATATTTATTTTTCAATGTGGGATTAACCCACTGTTTTTTCTTTTGAGAATACTAAATATTTTTAACACACATACGGGGAGAGGGGAGAAGGTTTTTTTTTTTTGAATATACACCATTGTAAGTTTCTTTAAGACCTTCTCCCCTTTCCCCGTGTGTGTGTTAAAAATATTTAGTATTCTAAAAAAAAAAAAAACTCCTATCTTTTGCTATAGGTTTTATAGCTGAATTGACACCTCCACATGCACAAAGTGCTTAAAGGTTTAGAGAAAAAAAAGTTCGAACTGCATGTGTATTAAAATACTTAGATTATGTTTGGTAACAATTTTTGTTTTCTATTTTTAAAAACTTGTTTTGGAGAATATAAAGAAAAAACAATTTCTTGTATTTTTGAAATAAAAAACGTGTTTGGTTAATTGAAATTAAAAAAATAGGTTTTTGAAGAAAAAAAAATAGAAAATACTAAAATATATTGTTCCTAAGATTTGAACTCTAATTGCTAACTCATTAAATGAGACAGATTTATTAAATTAAATGCGTGTTTTCATTAACTTTTGAAAATTAAAAATTAAAAACAACTTTTTACATATTTTCAGTTTTCTTCACAAATTGAGTTTTGAGAACAATTTTTGTTTTCTATCCATTTTGAGTTTTCAAAAAAGTTTTTTAGTCTCAAAAATAGAAAATTGTTTTTTGAAACAGAAAATAAGGGGAAAAAACAGTTACCAAACATACCCTTAGTATTCTAAAAAAAAAAAATTTAATTGTGTCAATTTAGTTCCTAACCTTTTAATACCATGTCAATTTAATCACTGTCGTTATCTCTTCGATAAAAATTAAAGAGACTAAATTGACACATCACTGAAAGGTTAAGAACCAAATTGACACAATTAAAAGGTTAGGGACCAAATTGAAGTATGATGTAAAAGATAGGAATCAAATACATAATTTAACTTTTTTTTTTCATTGTTAACAAATATTTTTATGATATTTGTTAATAAACCATTTTAAGAAAATTTTAATACTACTTTTATTGAAATTATAAAAATTTGTCCAAAAAGTCAATTTTTTATTTTACCATAAAAAGTTTTTAAAAATAGTTTCTATGCCAATGCCGGCATCCATTAACTTTTTCCACTTTAAAATAACTGAATAAACAAATATAAAAATCAATTAATATTCAAATATCGGTTATGTTAACAGTTATCTTAATGGCTTTTTTCTTTTCCAATTTTTTTTTTTTTAATTTCTAGACCAATACTCTTAGGCATTGGTTAACTTTTCTCTTCCCTTCAAATAAAAACAATTCAAACTCATTACATATAGAGATAATAACGACCATCCACTAATATTATTGAAGATGATTGCAACAAAACAACTCAAATTGCTTCAAAAAAAAAAAAAAAAATTAACTCAACTCCTACGGTAGATTTTACAAAAAAACAAACTCAACTCCTACGGGTAGATTTTTCTCTAGCTCCTTAGCCAATTCTCTGGCTCCTTTAATATTATGTCTGTCTTCACAGTTTCGCAACGAGGCGTAATAATAATCTTCTCAAGCTTGGTGGCACTTTTGAGTAGGTAATTAATAAACTCCATGTCTATTTCACGCCCCGCAAATCCCACAATATTCACCTCCTTGACCCCGAGGTGCTCATTCGTATATATCATCACCTTCTTAAATTTTCTTTTTCCCGGGGACTGGGTTAATACACATCAGCTGCAATTGGGAAAAAGAAAATAAGAATATCATGCTGCAGTTGGCAATCAATTTTTTTTTTTTCGTTTTCAGCAAAAAAAAAAAAAAAAAAGTTGAGTTGAGTATTATAGCTTTTTGTATATTCTTCAACAGTGATGCATGACTAGCTTGGGGAGATTTTTTTTGGGGTGAACTTTAGCCCCAATAGTGGACATTTTAGTTAAAATTCTAATTTTAAGAGTCCAATATTGTAAAAATTCTTAGGTGTCTAGCCTTGTTTTTCCCAAGTAATTCTATTGACACAATAATTTTCATAAGAGTTAAATTGCCATGTTTTATTGGTTTTTTTTTGGGCCTAATAATTAAAACTTTTGTGACTCTAGAATTATTGTTTTCTCTTTTTCTTTCTATTAAAATCTTTTATTGAGAGAAAGGGTTAAAAAAACCCTCATATACATGCCATAGATACCATACCTACTATTGGAAGTCATTTTAAAAAAACAATTACACACACATATAATAGAATTTTAATCTATGGGTTCATTCCACATGTACGGTTTTTATATCGTCAGGTCAAGACAATAATTGGCTTTAGGGATAGGCAGAGTTTGAACTTCATACTATATTTTTTTATTCAACAATAAGAAATTTTACGAGTTGAGATAACTGAAACCTACATTTTTATAGATTGTATTTGCATTTTTATAAAAGTAAAATTATTAGTTTAAATTATACTATCAATATTTGTATATTTATATAACAGTATATAATATTGTACACATTTTCTTAGTAAAATAAACCAATAATTTTCGTTTATAAGAAAATCTCTTATCCTACATTTTTCAAAAAACTACAAACACAGATGACAAACCAAGGGATTTTTTTGCAATTTAACACTAAAATGCTAACAATTTCGTTAGTTAGCATCACTTCCAAACTATTTAGGAAACTAACATCTCGAGCCTCTTAGACTTGAGTTCACTGTAGAAACTCGAGTTTCAAAGACTTAAGTTTTATATGCTAGTAGTGTTGAGTTGAAAAATTATCCACATGGAACCCAAACTAGAAAACAAGCAACAACCAGAGAGACACTAGCAACAATACGAGAGAGACATTGGAGACAACAAACCCAAAAAACAACAAAATCAAACCTAAGCACTGTAGACAATAAACTTAGAAAATAGCAAAACTAAGTAACAATACCACTAAAAACAACAAACCCAAGCACCGAAGACAACAAACTTAGAGAGAAATAGCAAACCCAGCTGCTCCGGTGCTAAGATTAGCAAACCCAAGCTAAGAGAGCCACTCCAGTGCAGAGATCGAAACTACCGTGGGGTTGTGTTTTGATTTGGGGGTATTTTTTTATTTTTGGGTTTGGGTTTTTGAGAAATGAAATTTATTGTTGAGGTTCTTCTTTTTCTTCGGTCAGATCCTCCTTCTAGGTCAAATTCTTCTTCTTCCTTTTTATAAAATAATTTCCTTCGTGGGGCAATGTTTTGGTATAGTTTTTTATTTGGGTCTTGAGAAAAAAAGAAAAAAGAACTGTTCAGTGCAGGAATTGGAACTTGAGTTTCATATGGATTTTAATCCACTTTAATACTGCCAGCACATGAAACTTGAGTATGAGAAACTCGAGATGGTAGTTTCCTAAATAGTTTGAAAACGTTGCTAATTAACGAAATTGATAGCAAAATGGTGTTATTTTACAAAAGTAAAATTATTAGTTTAATTATACTATCCATATTTGTATACATTTATAAAAAAAAAAATGTATAATATTGTACACATTTGATTAGTAAAATAAACCAATAATATTCCTTTATAAAAAAATCTTATCCTACCTTCTTCGGAAACTACAAGCATGATGACAAAGGCCACAAGGCCGAGGTAATGTGCAGAATAACCACATGAGGGAAGACAATATAATAAGTTAACAATAAAAATTTTTGATTAAGTAAACTAGCATCTCGAGTTTTAGAAACTCGAGATCCAAATTAAAACTCGAGTCTCAGAGACTCGCTTTGCAAGCCTTTGGACTGATGAGGTGGACATAAAATACCACGTAGATCTCGAGTCTAAGAGACTCGATTTCTAAAAAGCAAAACCGAAGAAGAACTTGAGAAACTGAAGAATTGAAGAAACTGAAGAATTGAAGAAGAACCAATGATCTGATGACGATCGGGATCGCGATCGGGATCCAAACCAAAGACCGATGTTCCTCTTAGATCATCATTGTTCTTCGTCGTCAGATTGGGATCGCGAACTGGATCCAGATCGCGATCGCGATCGGGATCCCGATCTTCTTCTTTTCTTCTTCTTCCCCGTGGATCGCGATCCCGATCTTCTTCTTTTCTTTTTCTTCCCCGTGGACCTCTACGTGTTTTTGCTTTGGAACTCGAGTCTCTAAGACTTGAGTTCCACGTGGAGTTTTTGTCCACATCAGTTCGTAAAAATTCTGGAACTCGAGTTTTAAAAACTCGATTTGCAATTGAACTCGAGTTTTAAAAACTCGAGATGCTAGTTTTCCACTTTCTTTTGCATCTTGTCAAGTAACAAAAATTTTCTAATAATAAAGTTAAATGGAAAAAAAATTCCCACAAGGCCTCTTCCTCTTTGAATCTTGACTGACTTCCTTTCAATATAAAAGCATATCCAAATCTCTTTTAAGTTTTCTTTGAAATTTTGTCTATTTTCTCTGGTTCACCGAACCAAATCTACTAATCCCAAATTGACCCTTTTGTCCAGCCGCGATCTTCCTCACAGTATAAAATCCAGAAGCAGAACCAAACTCTGGTTTGTGCACTTTTATGTAGTTGGGACTTGGGCGTGCAAACTCCGAGGTTGTCTCTATTCTTTGACTGTCTTTACTCCCAAACTGAAAGACGCTGCAACATGCCAATTTCCGAATCCATGGCCATCAGAGATGGCACTTCCGAGCCTGATAGCTTCCACAACGTCTTTGAGCTTTGGGTTTCCGAGGAAAACCAATACCTCCAAGAACTCATCTCTGCCTCTCAATACCACAAGCAAAGCTCCAACATTAACATGTGGTGTCTGAGTTGATGAGGGAAAGAGGTGGTAGTGTTAATGGAGTGGAGGAAGAGCGAGTTGAGTCGACTCTGGGGCCTAAAGAGGAAGGGTTGGAGGAGATCTTGCAGAAAGCTGATGATCTACGGTTGAGAACTCTTAAAGCAATTGTTGAAGTTTTGACTCCAATCCAGGCCGGCCATATCTCGATTGCTGCTCCTGAGTTGCACCTCAGGCTTCATGATTGGGGGAAGAAGAGGGACGATGTTTTTAGGCAACACCGTGGGACTGGTGGCACTGACCGGTGACAGAACTTTTGTACCACAATTTTTGACATCATGATCGATTGTGAGTAGTGAAAAAAAACTTGCTAAGTCAATGTGAGAGTGTTTTGTTCATTATTCATAATCGATCACATCAATAAATTGCGGTGAAAGTCATGGTCTTAGAAGAATTGGAATTACTAGTTAGAATTTAAACGGGACGGGCTTCCTTGACTTAAAGTTCCAAGTTTTAATTATGTGTTGTTGGGGGCATTGTGAGTAGGTATATGGGTGCTTAATCGATACTATTTTTATCTCCTTCTTCTTTATTCACCAGGAGGTGTTGATCGTCGTTAGAAGAAGGGTCCATGTTGCGTTCAGGCATGAAGGGAGTTGGGGTGACTTGAGTTGTTCCCACCTTCGAGGTCCATTCTGGCCAATCATGATCTTCCCACGATCCTGCTTCTCTTGACTCAAAGAAGTCATTGACATGGGCTCTCTTGAAAGTCCATGGTCTAGGAGCACTCTTTAGTTGTGGCATAAAGTTAGGTAAAAGTAGGTGGACCTTCCCTTCTGCCATCTTGTGGTCGATGTCCACTTGAGTCAGCTCACTTTCTCCACAGTTAGCCTTGTTTTTTTTTTCAGCCTCTTCTTTTGCTATCTCAGAGAGGTGGCTAATTATCTTCTTAAGGAGTTTATCTTGCGCCTTCACACACTCAAGCATCTTTTGCATAAGCACCTTTTCACTTGCAAAGTCCATCTTTCCCTCTTGAGGGGCCTTCCCTTTGAATGTTTAACCTTCCATTGGACTTGGTTTGGAGCAATGTCTGAAAAGAAGCCCCATTCATTAAGCTCATGTCCCAATTAAAGGTTCCTTTTAAACTTTAAATGTTCTTAGAAAATTCTTAAGTTCATTTTAATGAAGGCCCAATTACAATGTCCCTCCCTCCCTCTCATAATTTTTGCCCCTTGTTTCATTAGGCTTTTGGTCCATTTACAATAAAGCTCTCATCTTACTCTCATGAGCTTTCATTGGAATGCACTTAGAGTTTTTTAATCCTTTGTTTCAAACATGGGCTTACAATGTATTCATCACCTTTGTACTTTTCATTTTTATTCATTATTTTGTCACTTTTTTTCTTCTTAAAATGGCCCTATAGCTAGAATACATTGTAGCCTCCCTCTCAAAGTCTATGAAATTCTCATCATTTTGGGCCTAGACATGCAACAAAGAGGTCCAAGATTAGGAAATTTCATTTTTGGCTTTGAAGGATGTTGGATGTTAAGTCTATAGCGTATTTGTTACCTTAGGCCCAAATTCCTCTCTTCCAAAAGGGTTTTTTCCACTTGGGCCTATGATAGCAATTAAGCTATGGTTTTATGAATCTTTCAAGTTAAGATATGCCTTTGAATTTAGGGACAAGCCTCTTATATGTGAGAATTTTTTTCTTTTATCCTATAACATCTTAGGGTATACCATAATTTTAGGGTCATCTCTTCCATTTTCAATATTTTTTATTTGTCCTTTAGAATTAGGTGAACACATGGTATATGGTTGAACAGACAAGTGATATATAAAGAATATCTTTTGTGATAAGGTCTAGGATCTCTCTAGTGTGGGCAGACTCCCTAAGGCTAGAGGGATAGATAAGTAGGTCACTAACAACTAGATAGGCTATGATTCCAACCGATGGCCTAAGTGGACCCCATAGTGGATTGGTAGCAAACCTTAAACGTACTCAAAGCCCATTATGGGCGCTAGCATCGATTATGAGTTGGTGGGATGAATTTCGAAAAATTTGGGCCCGAATGGAGTCTTCCATCTTCCCATTCATCACCAACCAAGGTTAAGGGACAAAAGAGAACAAGTGATGTGTGTCCACAAACACTGTTTATTATTTTTTTCTCACTATCCTTCTTTTCCCTCTCTTCAACCCACAGCCCCTCACGGCACCACCACCACCACCACCACCAGTTCACAACAGGAAAGAAAAAACCACAGAATAACTCATTAAAATAATAATAAAAACATCCATAGAAAAAAAAAAAAAAAAACCCAACACATCACAGCGATGGGTGATGGGCTTGGGGCGATGGGCGATGGGGCTTGGAGCTATCGGTGATGGGCGATGGGCTTGGAGCGATCGGTGATGGGGCTTGGGGCGATCGGTGATGGGCAATGGGCAATGGACGATGGCTTGGGGCGATGGGCGATGGGCTTGGGGCGATCGGTGATGGGCGATAGGCGGTGGGCGATGGCTTGGGGCGATGGGCGATGGGCGATGGCTTGGGGCGATCGATGATGGGCCTTGGGGTGGGTCGGTGAGCTGGGTCGGCAGAACAGATCAGCGATGAGGGAGCTGGCTGGTGAGCTGAGGGATGAGGGAGACGAGGGAGCTGGCTGGTGAGCTAGAAAGAAAAAAAATTGAGGAAGAAAGAAGAAAGAAGAGAGCCGGAGAGAGAGAGAGAGAATATGAGATGTTTTTTAATGAGAGAAGAGAGAGGAGAGTAATAAAAAATAGTTTTTTTTTTTAGCTTTGAGTTACAGTGCACATCTATAGATAGATGTGCACTGTAGCACTTTAGCAAAAAATTTTGAGAATGCCTCCACTGCTGTAGGTTACTTTTGGTATATTAGTGGAGCTAAAATAGCAATATAGCTATTTAGCTCTACTGCTGCAAATGCTCTTAAGCACCCAAGATCGCCCAACCCTAAGGTTGGATTCCCATCATTGTGTCTTAATCTTAACCCTATTAAAAACTAATTCAATACTTGTATTCTAAACTCACACACACACACACTAACATGCATCTAACATACAACATGGCATCTTTATCTCTAAACAAGCACACTTATCTATCTGCAAAGCAAAAGAGAGCCAAACACACATAAGAAAACCCTAGCATTCATCTAACATGGCAGAAACCCTATCATACATCTAAAACAAAACAGCAGCCCCAAACATGACAGCAAGCATATCATCAATCACAAGATCATGTAAAGCATATAATTGGTATTGAAAGACACAAAGCATTCAACAATACACCATCAAATGCATGTTCACCCCTATGCATGACTGACCTTCACTTACCTTTCAGCAACTCAACACTTATGGTATTATGCATGAGCATGTGAATGCATGTTCATGGCATCAAATATAAAACCCTAATCAAAGCATGTTGCAAGACAAAACAAGCATGTGAGACAGAGGCATAAATAGGTATGAACATATGAAAAGGCTTTAAAAAATGGGGCAAAGCATGTGAAACAAACCAAACAAACAGCATAAGGAATCTGGATAGGGTTTCTAGACAAGTACCTGCGTATGCAACAGAGGCCTACGTACGCAGGGTTTAACCTGCATACGCCTGCTCATGACATGCGTACGTGGGACTTGTTCAAGAACCCTAACCCAGAAACCTAAAATAGAAAATAGAGCACAAACAAAAAACCCTAACTCTAACTATCTAGCATGCTCAGAACACAACAGAAATATAAAATTAACCTAAGCAAACATATAAAAACTTAAGCTACGCAAAGAAACAGGATTAAAACTAAAAAGAAAGATAGAAAAGGAAAAAAGGAAGCAAGAAAGAATACCTTAAAGCAAAAATTCCTAGGTTTGATTTTTTACCGTTCTCCTTAGTCAAATCTATCACAATTCAATAAAACAGTGATTTTTTACCATTTTCCTCAGTCAAATCTATCACAATTCAATAAATCCTTATTTTTATAGTTGAAAAATAAGTATTTGAAATGGCTCCCAGACAATGTGGGATTCATTCCAAACCTCAGCCATTATTGCAAAAAACTTGTCTTTTTCATGTTTCTGAAACCCTAGTTGCATACGCAGGATTATGCCTTCACGCATGCTTTGGCCCACGTACATAGGTTGCTGCCCACGTACGTGGGCCGAGGGACACTTTGGTCTTTTATTTCCAAAATTAGATTTTTGTGCATTTAAAAAGTGACATTTTCCATTTTAACACTTCTAAAGTTAATTTGATATCTGATTGGGCTCTAAACTGGCCTTAGGCTTTAGAGTTCGAGCATCATTGGGGAACGGGAGCTTAAGTTGTAAAGGGTACAAAATGTAGTGTCTACAGTCACGTACTGGGATCTGTGCAAAGACTTAGTCACAAATTGGAAGTTTGTGTATCAAAGGAAAGAAGACTACTACAAGATTAAGTCCAATTGGGTATTGAAGCAAATGTTCAACTGTAGGTTAGTATTTTGGGATAGGCCAGGGTAGTTGGTAAGATTCTTTATACTTGTAACCGCTTAATTGTTGATTAGTGGATTCTTGAGAGTGGTGACCTTAAAATCACCCGGTGGGATTTTTGCCTTAAGAAGTTTTCCCCATTTGTCAACAAATCACCGCGTTCAATTTATTTTTTGCTGCATTTAGTAATTTTCGAAATTTGTTGGTGCCTTCAAATTTTGCATGCAATCGAACCTAATTAATCAACTTAGGTAATTGAATTAATTAACCGGGGTCAAGCTATCTTAACCCAACATTAAGTTGTTAAAAAAAAGGATTGTCACAAAAACATGAGTTCATGTAACGTCACCAAACTTGATAATTTGCAAATGATGGAACCGTTCGCAACAATGTTTGCCTAGTTATATAGTTCCAGGTAAAGCAATCAAGCAAACTTTTAGTCTTCAAAAAACACATATCTATCAATGATTAAACGTTCATCTTGGGTAGTTTTTACTTTTCATATATTTTTACCTCTACATATTCAACTATTTAATTTAGATTAAAAAAAAAACTTTAATGTAGATATTTATTAGTAAACAATGAAATAATGATTCATGAATATAAAAAAAAATCATTTAATACATGTTTATCTTGCGTGGTTTACTATAATTTAGATGATTATAACTTAATAATAAAGCCTATAAACAAGGTAATTAAAACAATCATATTTCTACAATTCAAAAAGTTCCCATTTCTTTTTCAGAAAAAGGCCTTTTACATTTCCTTGGAATTTCTTTTAATTTTAATTTTTTTTAACTTTGACATACCACTAACCTTACCGCTTCATACATTAAAAAAAAAATTAATGCTCATTATTACTTCCGTTAAGATATTATAGATGTCTTAATTAATTAAGACTAAACTAGAGAAATGTTCATATTTCTTTGAAAATTCAGAAAGGGGGAAAAAAATCTTTTGATATACTATTAATGTAACTACATCTATAAATATTTAAGTCATCCATGATATCTATTTCTTATTGATATCCATAAAAACTACAACTAGCGAGGGAGTATAAAAAGTAATCAAGAATAAATGATGGAAGAAAAAATTAAATGAAATCAAACGTCAATATTAACCATTATTTGGAAAATAAAAGAGCGGCCAAGAGGAGTAAGAAATAAAATTTAAATGACTATACAGAGGACATTGAAAACTTTATAGTGCAATAAAATCAATCACTATATTCACTTAATTAGATCAATAATCAACAATTAAATATAATATTACAAAATTTAAACTTAAAACTAACCAAACTCTTACTAGGGAAATTATATTTCTCATCATAACTAAAAATGACATGTTCTTCGGTAATTTAGAAATTATATTAGAAATAAAGTTGAAAATTTTTATAATCTCATTTTTTGACATTTCATATAACCTTTTACACACACACACACACACACACACACACGCACACGCACACACACACACACACACACCATGAATTTAAAAAATCTAATGAACAATTTTACCTTTTATTCAATGTCTATGTATGTAAATTATCAACCAATAAATATATGATAATGGTAAAAAACGATATATACAAGATTATAAAAAAAATATGATAAAACATTTTTTTTAATTCTTTACAAAGTCTAGGGACTAAAATATTATTTTACCTAAAAATTATCATGCACAACGCGCGGGTTTACAACTAGTTTCTTTATTATTGTTAAGAGTAATGCTAGAGATATAAACTTTTTTACAAAAAAAATTTACAAATTGTTGATTTGGTGAGTGGTTTTTGATAAATGAAAAAAGTGATGTTAATAGTGGGCCTAGATAAAAGCCAATAAGAAGTTGGACACATCAACAGTTTGTAAAAATATTGTAAAATAATTTGTGACTGTAACATTACTCTATTGTTAAATGACATGTATGCAATTTGTTTAGTTCAGGTCAACAATTTCATTAGACAGATGACCACAAGGTTAAATTTGAAACAAACTTTAAAAACTTAGGATAAAAATAAAATATTTAAAATTATAAGAACCAAAATGAAAATACCCATTAAATGAAACTAAATATTCGCAATAAAATTTTCAATATTGCTAAATATAAATTTCCTTGCTACTTAATACAAAACCTTTTACAGTGCTAAATATGGTAATTTCGTGTCACTAGCTAGACACAAATTTTTTCCTATTTAATACAAAAATTTGTCTAGTTCAAAATCATGTTCTAACTTTGTGGTGACCATTCCATAATAGTATGGACTTGCTTCTTGTGACTTCTATTCTACTTCTTCTTCTTTTTTTTTTTTTCTTGTTTTTTGATAAACTGCAATTCATTTACTAAGAAAAGGAAAAAACATTAAGGGCGTCCTCCTTACAAACAACAGAAATCGATGGGGGAAGGTTGCCTAAAATAAAAAAACAAGATAAACAAGAAACTAAGGTGAACTTGGCTGCAACATGAGCAGCCAAGTTGCAACTTCTATGAACCCAGCAGAAAGAACATGACAGGAAGGACGAGGCTTGATCTTGAATATCAGAGATGATGTGGGAGATAGACCAAGCTTGATCCTTATCACCAGATAGGATGGCGTTGTTGTAGATTTTTGAGTCAGCTTCAACCAAAACATGGCTCCATCTTTCTCTCTTAGCAAGCTGGATAGCCCACAACAAGGCCAAGGCTTCGGCTTGGAGAGGAGGATGTATGGGATTGATTCTAGCCCACACTTTAAGAACAGCTTTATGATCATCCCTTGCAATGACTGCTAAGACTGATCTGGAATCGGAATTTGATGCATCAGTGTTGATCTTGACATAGCCTTGGGGGGGGGGGGGGGCAGAGGATGGGAGTTTCGTGTATGGGGGGTTTGGGTTGTGAGAGGAAGAGTGAGCATTCGCGGAGCTTGGATAGAATACTAGAAGCCTTCATCAACAGGGGCCTTGAGATGCAAAGCAGCATTACAAGTTTGCCAAATCTCTTCAAGAGTGAACGCCATGTTGAAGGAGATTAGCCATTAATCATAAGCTAGACATAGAGATGGTGGTGGGTTAAGAATCAGCTGGACAATGTCAGAGTGTGACCTTAAAGGGTGCTCTTCTGCTTTAAACCCCCAACAGGTTGAAAACCATAATGCTCTTGCGGCAGGACACTTAAGGAATAGGTGGCAGATTGACTTGGACTCTTGGTTACAAAGCAAGCATGTTGGATCATCCACTTCCAAATGATTTAATAGGTTCTCTTTTGTAGGAAGAGCATTGGCACCGACTCTCCAGAGGAACATTTTAATCCCCTTAGGAGCTTTAAACTTCCACAGTTCCAATTCACATTGGATAGAGATTGGGGATTACAGTGGGTGGTAATCTCTTTGTAGGCAGCTTTAACAGAGAAAAGGCCTTTTGAATTTGGAATCCAAATGAGCTTGTCAGTTCTAGGTTTGATGGGAATGGGGATAGATAGAATGGCTTAAGCATGCATAGGAACGAAAAGGTTGTGAACCAAAGAAGCTTTCCAACAACGCAGTTCAGGGTTGATCAAATTAGACACCTTGAGAAGCAAGGGGGCAACTGAGCCATACCTTGGGGAGGGGATGAAACCTAGCAGCCAAGGAACCTAAGGATCAAGCCATACGTCTATAGATTCTCCATTACCAATGAGAAAGCATGCACCCTTAGTGATGATAATTTTGGCTTTTTCAATTGCCTTCCAGATTGGGGAAGCACGACTAGGAGCTTAAGCCCGGAACCAATCATTTTTTACCTTGTACTTCGATCTAAGGATTTGCATACATAAACTCTCCCTGTTGGACACCACCATCCAAGCCAAATTGGCTAAGAGTGCATCATTAAAGTTTTTAGCTTTTTTGAACCCAAGACCTCCAACTATGGTCAGGCTGCACAGTTTTTCCCAGGCTTTCCATGCAATATATCTGCAACCTTGCTACTTTGGTTTCCCCCAGAACCTTTTAGTAAGAGAGTCTAGCTTGTCAGAAACTGAGTTTGGGATGGTAAAGGTAGACATGGTGTAGTTTGGAATGGTTTAAGCCACTAAATTGATGAGCGTCTTCCTACTTGCCTAGGACAAACATTTGCTTCTCCAACCCATGAGTTTGGCATCAAGCTTGTCAATGAGGAAAGCGAAGGCTTTGGATGGAGCTTTTGATAGGAACATATGGGTGTTGAGAAAAGTGGCATCCTTTTTGAGGCTTTCAACTTGGAGAATACTTTTGATGATCCTGCGAGTATGACTTTGGGTGTGCTTAGAAAAAAAGACACTTGACTTGTTCCTATTGATGGCTTGACCAGACCATGTGCAGTACTTTTCCACAATTCTGACAAGTGAAGCAGTATCTTTTCTGGAGGCTTTGGAGAAGAGCACAATGTCATCTGCATACATGACATGGGTAATAGCGGGGCCAGCAATACTAGTTTTGATGCCGCTAATATTTTTCAACCTCAATTCATGATCCAACAACCTAGATAAGATTTCTTGCCCCAAGATGAAAAGGTAGGAGGACAGCGGGTCTCCTTGCCTAAGGCCTTTGCTAGGTTTAAAACTCGTTGTCTTGCCACCATTTACAAGGACCTCGAACGAGATGGAGGAGAATAGCTTGGATGAACTTCCAGTTGACTCTATCATAAGCCTTTTGAAGGTTTAGTTTGTTTGCCATGAGGCTAGGATTTGTTTTATGTGTTTTAAAGCTATGTATGATCTCTTTAATAATAATTTAATTCTTGGCAATTCATTTGTTGGGAATGAATGCCGACTGAGTGGGAGAAATGATCTTGTCGAGGAGAGGACGGAGCTTAGCTACCAGCAGCTTCGAGATAATTTTGTAAACAACGTTACACAAGTTGATAGGCTTGAAATTATTGACAGAGGTTAGGTTAGAGACCTTAGGGATAACAATGATCAAAGAACTGTTTACCTTTCTATGCATGGTTTTGGAAGAAAGAAGTTACGGCTTTGATGACATCATTGCCCACCGTCAACCAGAGTTGTTTATAGAATAATACGGGGAAGCCGTCTGGACCAAGGGCCTTTAAATCCTGCATTTGGAATAGAGTGGCTTTGATCTCTTCTAGGGGTGGGATAGAGAGCAAGCTGTCGTTTTCTTCTTTAGTGATGGAGGGTAGGACAAGGTGCTCTAAATGTTCTGGAAAGCAAATATCTTCTTCTTTGAACAAATCCATGAAGTTTTTTCGAAATAGCTCATGGATTTGGCTTGAATCTTGGATCCAAAAATCGTCGTCCTTTCTAATTGTGTCGATATTGTTGCCTCTGCTACGGATAATTGTTGATAAGTGGAAGAATTTGGAGTTTTTTTCTCCAAATTTGAGCCATAATTCTCTGGATTTTTGGTGCCAAATTACCTTGCTTCTGAGTAGCCATTTTGAAAGCTCAGCTTGCAAGGACTTTTCTGTTAGCTCATTGTCTTGAGACGATGGTTTTTTCTGTATTTGTTTTATCTTTAAAAACAGTGTGTTAATTCTATCTTAACATCGACCAAAGACTTGCTTGTTCCATATGCATAAGCAGCTCTAGTGGAGGCTTGCCTTTTGTAAAGCTTTATGAACTCAGACCCTGACGCTTGGATGTTCCAAGCATTCTCAATCATGGAGTGGCAACTTTCATCTTTGAGCCACACTGCTTCAAACCTGAAAGGCATATGTACGAAACTATCCTTTGGGTTAGTGTCCAAAAGGATAGGAGAGTAATCTGATTTGATAGATCCGAGTGAGTTATGGTGGCTTTAGGGTAGGCCAACCTCTATGATATGCTCGCGACACCTCTATCTAGCCTTCTTTTGATAGGGGCACTACCCCAATTACCCTTAGCCTAAGTAAATTTGTTTCTCGAGAATTTGAGATCAACCGCATTGAATTCAAACAGCAATTCCTTAAGATAATTTGTTGTTGAGGAGGCATCCTTTTTGCCACCAGATTGCTCGTCTTCATAAGATGAAATTAAAGTCTCCAATACAAACCCAAGGACTTTGATGAACTTCTAACAAAGTGAACAGATTCTGCCAAGCACATTTTTTCTTGGAATAATAGGGAGTACCGTAAAAACCAACTAGGAGCCAATCTATTGTAAGGTCGGAAACTTTGATAGCAATGACGTTTTTGTTGAACTCATTCTCTCTAATCGTTAGAGTGATGGTGTGGTGGTTAGGGGCATGTGGGGAGTTATGAAGAGACTCACCATGATCGTTGGACTTGTGCCTTTCTTCTAGGATGAAGGCTTCTACCCTTGATTGTGGGATGAAGGAGATGGAGGCTGGATTAAAATACACATATTCTGGACCTTCAATAGCTCTCCTAAGCCTTTTGGAGAAGTCTTCTAGCTCAAGCCTGGAGATCTTCCATTTGAAGGAGGTGGGAGGGGTAGCTGGTGGAGAAAGGGGTTAGAAAGCTGGGGTGTGGGAAGGGATAGGGCTAAATTGGGGTTGGGTATTGATTTCGGGGATGAAGGTAGTGTGAGGATTAGTAGTTTGAGGGGTTGTAGGGCCAGAGGTGGGTAAGTGTGGGCTAATAGTCGAGTACCTCTAAGGGTTTGGGCTTGAAGAGAAGGATTCTGAAGTGGGACTTGGGCCCATGTTTGTGTTATAATCAGAATGGGCATGAATAGGGGTGAGCCCAATTTTAACTAGTGTTAGGAGGATAAGATTTTTTGTTGCTGTGCTGGCTGGGCGATCTGCTTCGGGAAAGGACCAGGAATGCGTATAAGGTGCCACCTGTACAGCTTTTCGAGTTGTTTTACTGGCCTTATTCTCTGTTTCATGATTGTCCACTAACTCTGTAGGTTACTATACGATTATGGTACAGGATGGCCATGTATGAAGTGTACTTGGTGGCCAAGTATAAGGGGGAACAGTGCTATGGTTATTATGCGAGTGAGGCTAGGACTGGCTTGGGGGGACCACGGAAGGGCCTTCCGTCACATAGGGAGATGACTGGGAGCTAGTTAAGGCTGTATGACTTGGGTTGTTAGAGGTTGTGGGGTTGTGATTGATATCAGAAATACCTCCTGGGACTTCATCGCTATCAGCTCTCAACCATGGACCATTGGCTTTAAAGAAAGCACCTGCTGGGTTGAAGAGCTGGAAGGGGAGGAAATGTGCAGAGTAGCAATGTGAAGGGGTTGTATATAGTGGTTGCACGTACTTGCTAATTGGACTAAAAAAATTCCACACAGATCTCGAGTCTTTAAGACTCGATTTTTGCCAAAAAAAAAAAAAAATCGAGTCTTTAGGACTTGATTTTAATATAAAAAAAAAAAAGATATCGAGTATTAGAAAATCGATATCTTCTTAAATTTAGAATAGAACTCGAGTCTATAAGACTCGAGTTCTACTAGGAAAATTTTATATAACAACACGCAGCAGATCAAAATGTTCAGCTTGAGCACACAATACAAACACACTCTCACCCATACACACTGACCTCACTAACGCCTCACTCACCCCACACCACATTGCCTCTCATAACTCACCACATTGCATCTCTCCCCACACCACATTGGCTCTCACAACTCCATTGCATCTCTCACTGCTCTTCCCCCTCAACAAATTCATATCTCAGGTAAGGGTTTTTTGATTTGAATGTCATTGTAGTTGGGTATTGGTTGTTGGGTGTGGGTTAAAGAGTTTAACTATTTATTTTGTAGATAGTGTTAATAACTTAGTTTCTTACCGATATTGTGAATTATAAAACTTTGTTTTGTTAGTGTTAATTTTTTGAGTATTTATTTGCATAGTTTTTGTGATGAATGGGTAGTGAATGCCTTGTGATGAATGGGTATGTCATTCATGCTCTTTGAATGTGTAATGAAATGGTTTTTTTTTTTTTTTTGTATTGGGTAAATGGGTATGTAAATGTGGCAAATATGTAACATGATAAAATGTTGTATACTTTTACAAGGATTTTTCTTTTTGTTTGTTTGTATTGGGTATGAAATGGGTAGTCTTAGCATGACGGAAAAATGATTTAAGTATGAAATGTGTAACGAATGTGTAATGAAATTCATACCAGTTGAATGAATTGGAATTTCTACTTTGTGCAGTTTAAGTAGATAAAATGTTTTTTAACTAACATAGTAACTTGATTCTAACAGGTTTACAATGCCTGAAATTGATATAATCCTATACCATGGTGCGCCACTTAAGAATTCCAATGCGAACAAGGGATTGCTATTTGAAGGGCCGGGTATAAAGTTCTATTATACCCAAATTGATCGTAGGTTGAAGACCCTTGATGAATTGAAGATGATAGTTATGGAGGAATTGTGTGCAAATCCTGCTGTACACAACATACAAATTACTTATCGTATGCCACATGAAGTCTTGAAGCACCGGATTAATTACAAGTATATGGCGATAGAAATAGATAAACATGTAAAGATCATGTTTGACAAGTTGGAGAGAATACCTGAAGTCAGTGGTATTGAGTTGTACATACAGTTGGAGCCGCGTACAGATGATGAGATCCAACAAACAGCCACAAGTTTACAGGTTACAGTTCCGGATGCTTAATATGAGTATTCTACACATGTAGAGGATGATGATGTTCATGCCGATGATGATGATGATGATGAGGATGATGATGACGACTATGTTGATGAGACTATTGCAATTAATGGTGAAGATCTTGTCAATAGAGATGACTTTGAAGAGAGGATTGACCGAGGGGACTTTGGGGACTTCGAGAGGGACATTGATGACGATGAGACATTGGACGGTAGTGAACCTAATGCTGACAATGTTGTTAGTGTCCTAAACATGGAAAACACAATCCCTGCCTATGCACCTCCTGCCTTGTCATTTTCTGCAAATATTTGGGAAAATATGGTTGATCCTTCACATGTTGAGATACCATTTGTGTCTACTTGGAGAGAGGGGATGAATTTGTGCAAAGGGTTGACTTTTGCCAATAAAGTAGAGGTGCAGTGCGTATTAATAAGTTGTGCTCTTAATGAAAACAAACATTTTATGATTAGTAGGTGTTGATGCCTAATTTTGCAAATCCATAGCCAAAAGCCCATGAGGAAGAAAGCCCAAAGAAAAACAATGGCCCAAAGAGCAAGAAAGGTCCAAAGAATGAAATGCAAGGGAAAATGATCTGCAGCAGAATACAAATTTGCGGCAGGATGTAGCTTTGCCGCAGAATGCAATTCTCTGGTAGATTAGCTTCGGCAGATGAAGGCAAATTGGGCCTAAGACCCTTTTGATCCAATCAACATTATCTGGTCCACAAAGGCCTAAATCCTTTCGTATAAAAGGATTGGCATGAAAAACTAATATGAAGAAGCACGGTGAGAAGAAACAAGGAATGGCAGGAAGTGTCAGTAGCAGGAAACGCGTGAATGAAAGAAAAGCCAAACTAAAGGAAAAGACAAGCACAACAGGAAACGCATGAAGAAATGAGACAGAGACACGCAGCAGAATCAAACAAAACTAATCTGCTACGGCAGAAACGGCGTGGGAACGAAAGAAGACAAAAGCGGAAGACAGTGAAGCAAGCACACAAGGGCTGGAGCTCCATCAACCTGTACCCAGCCAATACAAGGGAGGTGGGCCCACGGTCAAAGGGATTCAGAGGGTGTGGTTTGGTGGTGGGGGGAAAAGAGGGTCTATATTTGGTTTCCTACCATAACTTCTTTTGGAAAGATAGCCTGCTGGGATGGTTTCTTACCCAAAAGAAGTAATAAATGGTTGGGACCATTTGATGCATGCCATAGAGCTAGGTAGTGAGGTAACCCAATTTTTATCCATTTAAACCAAGAGGTAGAGGTATACAGCAGGAACAAACAAAAGAGAATTTTGTCGTGAAATAGCGATGCAGCAGACATGTACTGAGCCATAGCAGTGGTCGGGGCAACCAATGGGTTAGTGGGTAGTCCTAAAGAGATGCCCACAACAAACCAAAAACAGTTGGTGAAGCCCTAGGGGTAAAAGGGAGAAATCCCATTGAATTAACTCACTATAAAAGGAGGAAGAAGCACCAGAAAACAGGGGAGAGGAAGCCACGACAGGAGAGTAGTAAAAAAACAGAGAGGGAAACCCAACGGGAGAGAAAGAAAGAAAGAAAGAAATAAATAAAATGGTGAAAAGAAAGAAAGAAAACACGGCAGGAATAGGGGCATGCATCAATAGACCATCTTTTCCCTCCCTCTTAGCAAACCCACTCTTTGAAGTCTCTAAAAGTAATCGCCAGTAGCCATTTAGGCCTGTTCTCCAAAATGCACAACTTTTATGGCAGAAGCCTATGATAAGGTTGTTCAAGTTGGGATTTGGGTTCCTTCTTGGTTTACTTATTCTATGGGAAGATTCAAAACTTGTTTTGGTTGCAAATGTGTTTGATTTCTCTCATTATAACTTATGTATGCCGCATTTAGTCATCCTGCCGTAGTACGTTTTTTATCACGCTTGCTGCATCAGTTGTCTTGCTGTGGTATCTTTACTTGTTGTACTGGTTATTCTGCTGTAGCACCTTTTTATTACATTCACCGTGTTCAACTTTTTCTGCCGAAACTTTCTTCTTCATTTGTTATTATGTGTTTTACTTTTGACTCATTATCCTGCCATAAGTATATATACATATATCTTGTTTCTCATGTTCTGCAAAATATATATTAATACGTATAAGTATATTTACACATATATGTATGTATATATTTGAGAATATGCTAACCCATGTAAGCTAACATTTGCTTGATTGACATTTTCTTTGGGTTTTAGATTTGTTTATATGCAGGAAGTAAGAAACAATATTTCTGCAATAAAAGAAATGAAGAGTAGTCACCCAGGTTGCACGGCAGAAGGCTTTACTACACGACAGGAGGCTTTACTGCACAGCAGACAGCTTGCTGCACAGCAGACAGTTTACTGCACAGCAGAAAGTTCTGCTGCACGGCAAGAATAGAGGATAAGCCCAGCAGAAAACTTTATTGCACAAGCAGACAGCTTTACTGCACAGAGTTTTGCTGCACGACAGGAAAGTCAGATCTGCGGCAGAAGCTGGAGGAAAATTCCTTCTGCGGCAGGAACAAAGAATAAGCCCAGCAGAAAGCTTTATTGCACAGTAGACAGTTTACTACACACAGAGTTTTGCTGCATGGCAGGAAAGTTAGATCTGCGGCAGAAGCTGGAGGAAAAGTTCCTTTTGCGGCAGAAACAAAGGATGAGCCCACTTTGTAGCGTCTTTCCTTGGACTTGGACTCAATGTTTGCGCACAAACTGGCAGCGGCAGAATGGTACTTTGGAGCCCATTCCGCGAAGCGCCGGGCCCAACTTCCTTCTTAGAAAAAGAAACGTAAAAAAGAACCCCCGACAGTAGGTCGACGACAAAAAAACTTTGTGCGAAATGCGTGGATGAGTCATGCAAGTGGTATGTCTATGCAGTCATGAAGCCCAATCTCCATGGACCATGGATGGTCACCGTTTATGTGGGTCCTCACACATGTATACCGACTGGGGTGCGGAATGATGGTAGAATGATGACTTGTAATTTTATTGCATTAGACATTCTTAAGAAGTTATGTGAGGATCACACTACCCCAATTAAGCATCTCAGATCTATGATAGAGTCAAAATATCAGGGCCATAAGCCTTCTTACTACAAGGTATGGGATGCGAAACAGAAGGCAATTGGGAAGATGTTTGGGAATTGGGAAGAGTCTTACCAAGGGTTGCAAAAGTTGCTAATGGCATATATTGATCAGGATTTGACTACCCAGGTGTTCAATCGTACCAAACCTACCAGTGAAGATGCCACCGTATTTTTGCATTATGTGTATTGGTCTTTCGGTTTAAGCATTGATGGATTCAAATATTACAAGCCGGTTATTAATATTGATAGGACCCATCTCTATGGTAAATATCAGGGAAAGCTATTGGTCGTAACGGCAACCGACGCTAACAACAAGGTCTTCCCTCTCGCCTTCGCTGTTGTGGATTGTGAGTCAGGGTCCAGTTGGAGGTGGTTTTTAAAATTCCTCAGAAATACGATTGGCCACATGATACCTGACAAAGGCATTTGCATAATTTCTGACCGACATCTTGGTATCAAAAACGCCATTGCAAACTGGCCTAGAGGGGATGATGGAAGACCACGGGTATTTCATAGATATTGCCTGAGACATGTTGCTAGCAACTTCAACACACATTTTCAGAACTCGACTCTGAAGTCAACGTCGTTGAAAGCGGGATATGCTACTCAGGCAGTAAAATTTGATATCATAATGGAGTCCATTAAGCAGGTGGAAATTGAAGCCATTAGGAATAAGAAGAAGGTGACAGGGAAGGATGGCAAGGAAAAGGATTTTCTTCCATACACATACCTAATGAGCGAGTCTGTGGATATGTGGACCCAGTCACATAATGGTGGGAGACGTTTTGGGGCAATGACAACTAATATATCAGAGTGCTTCAATGGTGTACTGAAAGGTGCACGGGGCCTTCTTATTGCCGCAATGGTTGAGTTCACTTGGTTCAAATTTGTTGAATATTTCCACGATCGGCACAAAGAAATTACGAATGAGTTGTTGGAGGGTAAGAAATGGAGTACATATGCCTTCTCCACGTGGGAGAGAAATAGGCGTAAATCTGAGAAACACTATGTTAAGGCATTTAGCAATCAAGAGATGCGATATCAGGTAGTTACTTCACATAACCCATGTAGCGTAGGAGGGGGAAACCGCAGTTATGACATTCGGTTACTGGAAAGAACATGCAGCTATGGAAAATGGCAAAACATAGGGATCTCGTTCACATGTAATTAGAGTATGTGATGCGGTACAAATTGATTCGACCATATATATTCACCCATGTTATAGTTTGAACTATGCCCTTATCATTTACTCACATGCTTTTGTGGTTCCTAAGTTACAGTCATTGTGGAGGGAGTCCATGGGGCCGAAGTGGTTGCCTAATCCAGCATTGGTGCGGGGCAAAGGTTGACCAGTGAAGTCAAGAATAAAGAATGAGATGGATGGAGTGAGAAATAAAGATCGAGAACCGGGATGGCGAAGGGAGGATGCATATTTGATAGAGAGTCAACCCAAGCAGACATGTGGACTGTGTCACGCTTCCGGGCATAACCGCAGAAAATGTCCGCAGTCTCGTGGCGCTTCCACAAGCGGTCATGTTCCAAACTAGGTAGGTGACAAATGACAAAATGTTTTGGATCGGGTTGTTCATTCTATGTTTACGTAATGTTTACTATCTTGTCTCCTAACAACCATCGTCTACGTTTTTCAAGCATGCTTCCATGGACGACGTTTTTGTTGTGTGGATTGCCGATCTTAGGAAAAGTGACTACGTTGTATCGGCACAATTGACATTTTGGTTTTTGTTGAATGCATTTGTAATTCTCTATCCAATGTACTTCTATGAAGATTGTAATTTGAGTAATATGGTTAGAACTGCAAATTAAGCGTGGTTGGGCATGTTTAGAATGTTGATATATTGAGAATGCCTTTTGCTGTGATTTAAGTGCATTTACATTGCAAAATTATGTTTATGCAAAGAGCGTAATAGTTTCTATAGTTTGGTGCATCTTGAAAACGCCTTTGGATGTACTTTAAGTGCATTTACATTCTCAGCTTATCTGCCTTTCAATGAGTGTCTGTGGATTACATTCCCACCTTCTGTATCTCTGTTTCTCAGCAGGTTGCACACAGTTCAGTTTCTGGTATGCCTGCATGCCCAGAAAAAAAAAAATTTCCCAGTGAAACTTGAGTTTCAAAAACTCGAGTTGCATAGGGGAAAAATAAAAAAAAATTTCCCTGTGGAACTCGAGTTTCAAAAACTCGAGTTCCACTAGTGTGAACACTCTGAAAACAGAGTGTCCAATCTGCCTGAAACAGAGCATGCGCTTATCTGGGGGGAAAAATTGATCAATGAAATTTGAGTTTCATAAACTCGAGTTCTACAGGTGTGAACACGCCAAAAACAGAGCATCCAATCTGCTTGAAACAGAGCATGCATGGGAAATTATACAGTGAAACTCGAGTGTCAAAAACTTGAGTTCCTATCATAAATTTTTTTTTTTAATCTTGCGTTTTATTTTTTAAATTTCGTACGTATGAGCTTTTTTCCGTAGCTAATGCTATTTTTTTGGCTGTTGCTTATTGCTATCTATGGTGGGGTATATGCTTTAAGAACAAATCACATAATACAAACAAATAATGTATATTTCATTGCAGAGAAACTAAACTTTCGTTAAAATACAACCCATCCCCATACAACGTGAGCACAATGCAGAGAAATCCCAATCACTTAAATCTTAATGGAGAAAATCCAACTCTTAACATATGTAATGTTGTCACAACACAGGATAATGTCATCTCACCCTCTACCAGCAAAACTAAAAATTACGTCAACTGCACAATGTCTTGTAGTATTGCAACACATTCATTACATCAACACACAAGACGGCCAGCAAAACTTATATTAGATCAGCAACATTCATTGGCATTTCATCAATCTGAGTACTGTAGTACTGCTTAATGTCTTGTAGGATTTTAATATCATCACTTTTGACAAAGTTTATTGCAACACCCTGCAAACATCAAATAGCCATTTTTAGAGACAATGCCCATATCAACCATGAGAGAGAGAGAGAGAGAGAAGGAAAACAAGAATATTTGCTAGCAGACCAGTCAGCAAGAAATGAATAAGAATGACCCAATTGGAAACAAAAGAATATGAGACAATAAAAATGCACAAATATTTCTGCAGTAAATTACAAAATCAAGCGTACAATATAATACAATTAACACTTATTTAAAGGAATGATATGAGCAATTCCATAATGTGGACAGTTTGAAGAGAGAGGAGTTGTAGAACTTTTAAATGGTGTTGAACACCCTAATGACGATATCAAACAGCATAAGTTAAGGCATTTGTTTTATAGGATGACTACCGTAAGTGGCATCCCGCCATCTTCCTATTAGAATTTTTAGATCATAAGAGACTTAAGATTGTAATTCTTTAGTAGTAGTTTGATAAACACAATGTGTAGTGAGCTATGTTGTCTTTTGAATGAACTTATTTTACTTATCACAAGAAAAAAGGAAAGAGTCCTCACTGATGCAACAAAATTTACCCAACCACCAGCACTTTGTGTCACATTTCTTTAATGGTGCAGCTCAGTGTAATGCCAAAATTAAATGTGAAATTCTAGAGGGGTAAAATTTTAACAGCTTTGGCAGAGTTCATACAAAGATTGATTATTTACTTTGAGCACTTTGAGTCCAAGAAAAATATCAACTCTACACAAAATAAGGTTGTTAAAAGTTTTAAAAAATAGAGCAAAAGAGGGAATCAAAAGTATTTACGTACTAGACGGAACATCTCTGAATAATAAAAATAAAAAACAAAAACACACCTGTAAGAGCTAAAACAATTATGATCCACACAACAACCAAAAAAAAAAAAAAAACAATTTACTAAACATATGTAGTGATTAGTCGTCACCTATTTTTAAAACTATCTTCACGATGCAAAGGAACAGCCTCATCATCATAATCATCATCATCTTGCTCCACGGCTGTATTTTCAACGATTCCTAGATTTTGAAGCCATTCTTTAACCTTTAATATAGTGTTCCAAGGGCCAAAAAAAAACTACATCAAACCCCCAAACCTTCCCAAATAATCAAATTAACAACTGAACAACATCGAATACAAGCTAACAAAAGCACAAGCAACAAGCACAAGAATGAACCATAAACATCCAACCTATTCCATCCAAGTGACCTTACAAAACTTTAAGAGTACTACATAGAATGATCATTACGGTTAGCTGAAAAGTACAAGAACAAGAGATCCATCCAACCAACTTAAACTTATGGTCTAAACACACTGCAGTTGGGTCATGAAAGAACCAACATAAAAGCCTATATGGGAAGAAAACACCACCTGAATTAAGTCTCCTTGCTTCCTACAACAATAGTAGCTAATGCATTGTCAAAACCAACATCACCACATATGTCACAAATTTCATCCAGCAAGGTGGAGGAGTAGAACATGAAATTCCAAATACAAGTACCAAAACATTAATGGAATTTAATTAAGTTCAATCAAAATATTCTGGTCAACTTTTGGAATTTATTAATATGTGATAATTTTGTTCCTTTTTGACTAAAGTAGGTCCTGGTTGGGAATTATTGGGATGTAGTGCTATTCTGACTTTTGGCACAAATTTAAGCTCGCTCAAATGGGGACAGGTGGCACAAACCTATGTGGGGCATTTAAAATTTGGGCCCAAATGCAACTAAGGAAAATTTGGGCCACTATAGACTGCCCCTGCAGTCCAAAAGGACAGGCACCAACAGCCGTAATAATTATTAAAAAAAATTATGATTTACTTGCAAAGGTAATATATTTATATTGTTAAATCAATTATTACAAAATTTCTCTACAGAATTTTCATTTATAAACACATTTTACTAGCAATATTTTCTCCCCTATATAGGCACATTTATAAAACACATGCACTATCAGGAATTTGATGTATTACGCATCTATTTTTCTCTTTCACATAAAGGTATATTTCATCATATATAGACCCGATAAGTGGGTTGTGGGACTAATGCTTATATGAGAGAAGGATGTACACAAAATGCACTTACTTACTATCTTGTGAATTATAGAAATTCACAAAAAATTCTCAATGAGGTAGCGCCCAACAACCTCAATTGGCTGATCAAGTTACCTCTCATCTTATTTGGCATAAAATGCACTTACTTAGTGGTAGACTAACCAATTTTGCATTTTTTAACCCTTGTGTATGGGCGAGGGAGGAGGCTGCGGGGCATCATCCTTAGGCTCATCATCATGCTGCAAAGACATTAGATGCATACAATCAATATTCGGTGTAATGATCAGAATAAAGTGAACTACTTAATGTTATCATTACATTGTAATTAATGTTATCATACCAGTTGGTTGCCTTTGTGTCCTATTTTGTGTCCACCTGTCCCACAAGTGGGTGCTCTTCTAGCACGTTGCGGTCTACCTCGTGGGGGTGAGGGCTGAGGAGGGGGATGCTCGTCCGGTACATCAATATCTGGCTGTAGAGTGTCAATCCCAACCGGAGGTCCTAGAGGGTCGGATGAGGATGAGGTTGGTGGGTAATGATGCTTTGTGTAGAGGCTAGGAGTGGGGATCATTGTCATGGGTTCAGTACGGAGTGGGTCTATGGGCAAAGTGGGTACACTTGAGCTGGTGGGTGGGTATGAGGGTGTCTCGGGGTGTGTAGGAGGGGTCAAATGAAAATCAACACTGAGATCAAAACTGGGCTACAAAGGTGGGGTGGGTGAAGGAACCTCGGCTGAGGAGATGCATCTACCATGGGTGGAGGGACCTTGGACTGAGGAGATGCATTTGGGATGGGTGGAGTGACCTCGAGCTGAGGAGATGCATGCGGGATGGGTGCAGGTATCTCAAGACTAGTTACAACTCGAGGGGTTGTTGCACGTCGACCACGGCCCCTAGCTGCATTTGTGCTTAGGCTTGCTATAGCAGGCCGACCATGGCCCCTAGCTGCACTTGTGCTTGGGCTTGCAGTAGCATGCCTCCCACGGGTCGATGTACTTAGGGGTGCTGCGCTTGTGCTTGGGGTTGCAGTAGCACGCCAACCACGGGTCGGTGTACTTAGGGGAGTTGTGCTTGTGCTTGGGGTTGTAGTAGCTGCTGGTTCAGTCTCATGCCCATTGTTTGCCTACCCATTTGCTGCAGGACCACCACCAAGCCCAACCACATTATTTAGGACACGCCAGACATGGTTTTGGTCTCGACTGCCTACAGGAAGCATCTCCAACAGTGCTAAATGGCTTTCAATTTGAAGCGGAGAAAGAACCATTACAATCAAATTTGAGACATTTATGTATGAATTATAGAATGGATAATATAGTAATTATAGAATGGATAATATAGTACTTATTAATCTACTCAAATACTCAACTAAGAGCTAAAAGTTTTATTACAATACTATATGTAACTGAAACTCTTTTTAATTGGATGTCAGTCAGATCAAACCAGATTTGCTGAAAAAAGAAATCAATTGATTCTACGTTCGTACATGTACTGAAGAAAAAACAAAGAAGACAATAAAATCTAATTAGAACACATTACCATTATATCTAATTTAGCGCTGTTGCGGTCGACATACTTTCGAGTGATCGGACGGTACCAGCGGTAATATGCATGATCGTGGGGCATCTCACCAATCTGAGGAGGTGCATGGCAAAGTCGTTGTTGTCTCATACCCCATGTAAGGATATACGGTCCATGCTCCTCCCTCCAATTTTTTTCCACCTTCCCACGCAAGTCTATTCTATACAGTTTATGATCATACACAACATGGTCGGGCCACTCCTGCGCCAATCCAAACTGTCGAAGGACACACGGTCAGGGTGGTGTGTCTCTACTACGCAAAAACATATGAGTGGCACTCTTGCTGTCCACGTATCCCTCCCTGCAATGCAAAAGGCAGGAAGGCGGCCTAAGTCTGCCTTATATGGCTACCACATAATTTACAATACAAACAAAAGACAATTATCATAACATCTTCAAATGTGAAACAAGGGGGAGAGTACATAGATAAAGGGAAAAAACTAAAAATAAAATAGAAGAGATGTTAAAACAATGATTTTAAGGAAAGGACCTATGCCATCATTTACCTGGCCCTGTTACATTCTAACTAATTGCTCACGATAGTAGATCAACGCCATGCCAGATGGCTTACTCTTCGGGCTTGGCACCCGCACCCACCTACAGTTACAAGCGAATAACATAAGATAAGATAATACCACTTAGTTACTAAGAAAAGTACATTGCATAACACACTGAATATGATGAAAATACTTACTTAAATGCAAGTGGAGCTTTTGGCCATGGGCCATAATCAGATCCAGGTGGGGGCTCTATCCTCGGGCACAAGAATGGCAACCTTGCCCATGCCCAATACTGGACCAATTGCAACGCCCCACCAACCTGCAATACCTCTTTCTGGCTTGCCCAGCACAACTCTCTATACAACCATGCCAGACAACCACTACCCCAACTATACTGTCGTGGACGACAAAGGTTCTGCAGGAACTCCAAGAACATCAGATGCACCCTATCTCCCGACTTGTCCATGAAAATCTTATCCCCGAGTAGTGCTAAAATATAGCACCGGGCATACTGATGTATCATGAGGTAGTGGCTTTGCAATGCGCTAAACAAGGCGGCTGATGAGAATCCTTTGCCCCACCAAAGTTGTGTTGTCATTCGCCGGAACTCCAAAACCAAGCAACTCTACGCACAGTTGCTTCCAATCCCCATCCTCCACAGCAATCAGCCCAATCAAGACCTCATCGTCAATAGGAAGTCCCAAAATGACCTCCACATCTTCTAGGGTGATCGACATCTCACTATGTAGAAGATGGAACATATGCGTCTCCGGCTGCCATCGCTCAACTAGGGCCGTTATTAGGCAATGATCTATCCATTTGGAAGGGGCCTTAAACAATCCTTCTAGCCCCACCAACTTGATAATGTCAATCACCCGATTATCTTGCATCGTTACGTTTGCCATCTCCTTAGAGCGACCACGACACGTAAGTGGGCTCGGGTCCTATAAAATCGATAAAAAATATAGCGGTTGTTAGAACTAGATATACAACCCTGAAAGAACTTGCTAAAAATTAAAGACAATGTAAAATTAAAGGGTTTTTAGAACTAGATCTAGATGTTTCACCTCGCCATTCCAAATGGCCTCTAATCGATGATTTTGTTGATGCATCAGCAATGAAGCATTTTCTGGACCAGGGCGCACGATCGCTAGCTTCTCTTCCATCTGAGGCTCCATACTGCAAAGAGTGCTACTGTGAGATCATACATAGTGGCAGACATACATATTTTGTGTGAGTCATCACAAATCAGGCATTACCACAACACACAATGATTTCACATAAATGAAAATATAAAAAATAGTTCACTGCATAAAAGATTTCAAATATTACAACTGAACCGCCTCTGATGCTGTAAATTAGTATAATATGATCCCTCAACAACCATTTCCAAAAATTTCAAAAAATGGCATAAGGGAGTTGTTGAACCTAGGTAAAGTACATTAATAATGCTACAAATGCCAAGCTGCAAACCACATATGAAAACAAATGATATTATATAAACCACATAAACAAATGCCAAGCTGCAAACCACATATCATTTCTCTCAGATGATTAGACTTACAAGTTACAACTACTCGAGTAACTGAAGACAACTAACACAAATGATGACATTATAATTTAAAATCAATATTCAAATCAGCAAAAACAGAATTCACTTGGTTCCTTGTCAATTTCTATGAAAATAGAAACATAATGAATTCGAGTTCAGTTACATATGATTAAAAATAGGAATACAACTAAAAAAGGGCCCCAATTCAGTCTCATAGGATTGAATTGAAGCAGTAGAGCTATGCTGAGGCTTATCTCATCCTCCATCACATTTTCTTGCAATTCTATTAGATAGTGACCAAAAAACCACAACAGAGAACATTAATGCTGTTAAAGCTTACATTTTCTTGCATTGGGTTGCAACTTACAAGAACTGCAAACCGCAAAAGTTTGAAGACTATAAAAAATTAATGCTATGTGAAGCATTAATAGAGGTACTGCATTGTTTGAATCTTTTAATTTTTTTAGAGGAAAGATCGTTTGAATCTAGAATTGAGTAACCCTGGTGTTCAACTCTTGGAAAGTATAATCTCAATTTTGGAATTGTTTATCAATCCATTTCACCAAACAAATAGTCAAATTAATTAATATATCAACCATACTTTGATAAGAAAAAGTCAACATTTATTTAATTAGAAAAATCCATATTTTAACTAGAGATTTGGGTTTATTTTGTTAAAACAATGACAAGAATCATTGGAAGAACTCGTTCATCTTCTTAAGGAATCATGGCTATGACAAATAATTCTTGCTATGAGCTGAGGGCACTTAAACACAGAAAAAGCTACAGAAATATCACAACAAATACCTAATTACTACCAAAGCAACAAACAAGCACTACCCATTTTCCAGCTCAAGCATTACGAAGTCCTAACTACAAATATCTAGTTAGTGACAAGCATTTCTGAACATAAAATTGGTAAAACCAACTTAGAATACTCAATAATTAAAAATTTCTGAAGGCTTAGATTTAAGAATAGTCCCAATACCTCAAAGGAAAATATCATAAAAAATACAAACTTTTCTACATTTTGGTCACAAACTAACATGACTTCTAATTCATCATACAAGGTATATCACACATCACCACTTCCCCTGAATTTGGAGACAAAGTACACAACCACTTGATACAACACTTGCCATCACTCTAGAATTATATAAATATTATATAATTATTGTTTAAGTGTGTCTTTGCCTCTTTGGCTTTGTTTGTGCAGTGACGTTTGTCTCTCCAGCATCATTACCCAGAAACCAACAAAAAACAGAGACAAAACAGAACATGCCAGCAACCCAAATCGTACAACAAGTAACAAAACAAATCCGTTTAATTTATATCTTACACTAACAAGAAAAACTAAAGCACTAACAAGGGAAATTATCAAACACAAACACTTAGGCTAAACCCAGATAGAATAATTATCTAAAAAGCTCAAATTTTTTTAAGAAAAACATACCTTCAAACTTGAAAAAATCTGAACTTTCGTTTGTGTGGAAAGAGGAAAGCGTTTGGGGGTGATTTTTGTTGCACGCCGAGGGGTTGAGGGTGACTGATTTGGGTGTCTGAGTGAGAGTGTTGATTTGGGTGTTTGAGTGAGAGACTGTTTGAGAGAGTGAGAGATGGAGACTGTTTGAGAGAGTGAGAGTGAGAGACGGAGAGCGTTGAGAGAGTGAGAGACGGAGAGTGTTGAGTGTGTTTGAGAGAGTGAGAGACTGTGTGTTTGAAAGTGGCTGAGAGAGTGAGAGACTGAGTGTGTTTGAAAGTGGCGGTGATTGTATAGTCAATGGATTTCGAGTCTTATAAACTCGATTTCCACGTGGCTAAATCTGCTCCACGTGGACAAAAATTGTCCACGTCAGGATACTGCCAAACACCATAAATCGAGTTTTAAAAACTCAAGTTCTAATTGAATCTCGAGTTTTAGAAACTCGAGATGCTAGTTTTAAAAAATTTTTTAAACCGGCCAACTAACTAAAACGTTGGATATTTAATGGTAATTGGAAAGGGTGTCCGCTGGAAGGGCTTATAGATGTAGTTTTTCTAGTCATGCCCAATGATACTACACTGATAGCAGAGAACAGCTAGCATTTCATATTTTAGACCGATCCACAAATCGCTTTTATTAGGCCTAGGCCGGAAAATTCCAGGAAGAAGAGGCTTAGAAATGTTTACCTCGAACTTAACTCTGATGAACCTTTTCCATGCACCACCTGGATCTCCGGTAATATCGACTTCAGTGATTGCTCCGACCTTAGCTCCTATTTTCCTTAGGTTGTCCTCTGTTCTCCAAGAAGTGGGAAGACCATGTATTTGGATCCAGAGGTCTGAAGTTGAGAAGTCTACTTCCTGCCTAGTTATATCTGGACTCCATTTCTTTAGGACGAGATGGCCTCCTCTGATGGACCATGGTCTTTTGACGTAAACCTTGTGTAAATCTACTTCATGGTTAAAAATGAACATGAACGTGTCCTTATTCAGGCATTTGACATCCATGGGAAAGGCGAGTTTCCAAGCCTTGGCAATGACCTCCTTGACCATGTTGAGACTGATCTATTTGGATGTGACGAGTTTTGCCAAGAGGATAAGCTTAGAAGGGATGGTATTTTCTTGATTTGGAGGGAGCTCTAGTCTAATGTCTGGACAAGAGCACTTTTCGGTACGGGAAATAAGGTCAGACACCTCCATGAGAGGAGGTGGAAGTTGAAATGAGATAGTGCTGGAGTGTGGTTAGCTCGGGGGAGGAGGGTACAGAGCAAAAGGAAGGGAAGAACAATGGGATAGGAAGGGGTGAAGAGAGGTGGTGGTGGGGAGGTAGAGGAGAGACTAGCTCTGGGAAAAGGGAAAGGGGAGGAGGTACTATGGGAGTACGGAGAGAAATTTTTCTATTGTGACTTCTATTCTTTAGAATTGGTCTCAGGTTGACTCAAGATTCAATGGAGAGTTCCAAACTTTACTACCTTTGAATCTACATCCAAAACCATCCAATCGACTCAAACGTGGTGTGACAACCAAAAAAGAAACTCCTTTCATTCCTAAGTACTGTTAAGTACAAAACAACAAATTTCACAACAGTTAAATTCACAGAATTTTATATGTTCATATATGTATCCTCTAACTAATGACATCTCTTAATCATCTATTATTAATAACTTGATACCTTGAAAGCAATATGCAGCATAGTCTTTTCCTAACAAACTCTCCCTTCCAATTTTATATTTCTTTGTCGTTTGTATATTTTCCTACAATCTCACCCTCTCTTCCAAGTTTTCACAAGCAGCTTTCAATTTTAGATTGAGGTCCATACTACTTGACTACTTGGTACTTCTTTACATCACTTTTTGAGAAATAAGAGAATTTTTCATTGTACTTCTGTAACAAGGAATCAAAAGCCAGTTCAGAACATGCCAGTGATGCCACTTGACCTTTTTTCTAATATAAGCAAAGCTAAGCATTCCATAAGCTGCCAAATCTATTTTCAAGACTCAAGAGTGTAGTAACGTGTCAATTCCCTCACCATTAAGTAATGCAGTAACTTAAGTTTGTAGATATTATAACAACAGAAAATATCAAAAGCTGACGAAAGTAAATACCACCTTGATATAGGCGAGCTCATTGTTTTGGAAAATATTATACACTTTGTGCTGCTATGATGACAATGCTCTCTCTCTCTTAGTTTTCTTTATTGACTCAAAACTTTTGAGTATTCTTTCAAGTTAAGCAAACCCAAAATCCCATACTAGTGCAAAAAATCTAAATACTCATCAGCTTTCCAGAAATCCAGACTGGACTCAAAATTTCATGCGTACAGTCCAAAATTATAATTAATGACATACAAAATTCCAGTTGACCCTTTTGTCCAGCTCCCATCGCATCCCAATCACTCCAACCCCATTTTATATAAAACCCCGATGAGGAACCATACTTTGAATTGTACACAAATATTTTGTTAAATGTGCTCTACTCTAAAAACCAAAACCACCATGTCTTTACACCCAGATGGTGGTAACTACGTAGCTTCAGACCAAAGAAACAGCTCTCCTGAGCTTGAAAGCTTCCAAAGATTCTTCGAGCTTTGGCTTGTCCAGCAAAACAAATACCTGGAGGGCCTCATATCAGCCTCTAAGCAACACAATAAAAGCATAGACACTAACACCACCATCGCTGACAAGCCTCCCTTACAGCTCCTCATCAACCAAGTCATTCAGCATTACGAGTATTTTTATCAGGTTATATTAGAATAATTAATTAAATAATTACATTTACGATTTCATAATAACTTAAACTTTTTGAAAAATTGTTAACTTTATCGGTTAACAAGTGTCTTAGGGCATTTAATAAGGAAGCATTTAATACAATTTGCTATAGTCAATTTTTTATGCCTTCATAACACATATGCATGTCTCTCACTTCTCGATCCATATCCATTAACAAACGTTTTGAACTTTTGATGATATATTACACGCTAAATTTATTAGTAGTATTTATTTACACACTACTTGTTATCACACCTTTACACACAAGCAAAAATTGTACTGGAAATGTGACTTAAAGTCACGATCTTCAAGTAGAAATCATCACTTCAAGTCATGTTTTCAATCCAATTTTCACGTGTGTATAAAGTTGTGTGCAAGAAAGTGTGTATAACAACTAACAATAATTCCCCTGAATTTAAACCTTTCTCCACTCTATCCTTCATTTAAAAACTTAAAAATCCTACGTGTTAATTTCTATCATCATTTGTTTAAGCTTTTGGTATACTTTGATAATTTATCAGGTTAAGTCATGGTGGGCAAAGAAAGACGTGCTAAGCATCCTAACACACCCATGGACAGCACACTTGAGGACGCATTCATGTGTGTTAGAAATACTGAATAATAGTATTGTATTTCTCCAATGAAAGAATATATATGAGTGCCTATATATAGGAGGCATATGAGTGCAGTACAAGTAAGAGTGTAGTACAAGAACGTGTGCTAGAAATATTGAATAATAGTATTGTATTTCTCCAATGAAAGAATATATATGAGTGCTTATATATAGAAGGCATATGAGTGCAGTACAAGTAAAAGTGTAGTACAAGAATGTGTGCTATACAAGTAATCTAGTTGGGCCAAAAGCCTACAATACTATACACATTAATAGCCCCCCTCAAACTCAAGGTGGATGTGAGATCAATTTGAGGTTGTCAACTAAAGTACGAAGGCGTCCCTTAGGATATGACTTGGTGAAGATATTTGCAAGTTGATCTTTAGAGGAGACTGAGATCAGCTTGAGAGCACCATGGACAAGATGATAATGGATAAAATGACAATCAATCTCGATGTGTTTAGTCCGTTCATGGAAGACATCATTGTGAGTAATATGAATGGCACTCTGGTTGTCACAATAAAGAGGAATAGCAGAGGATGTAGACACACCTAAGTCTTTGAGAAGCCATCGTAGCCAAAGGAGCTCAGATGTGGTATCAGCAAGGACACGATATTCTGCTTTAGTATTGGAGCAGGCCACATGAGTTTGTTTCTTGCTTCGCCAAGAAATCAGAGAAGAACTAAGAAGAAAGTAATAACCAGTGGTGGACCTGTGATCAGTGGGATTTCCTACCCAATCAGCATCAAAAAATGCACGGAGAATAAGAGGAGACTGAGTAGAGTAGAAAATACCATGGAAGAGAGTGCCCTTTAGGTATCGAAGAATGTGCAGAACGGCAGCATAGTGAGTCGATCGTGGAGCAGACAGATACTGGCTCACCTGGTGAACAGCATAGGAAATGTCTGGATGAGTGACAATGAGATAAACTAAGCTGTCAACCAAGCGTCTATAAAGAGAGGGATTAGACAATGGTTTCCCTCCTAAGGGAGTCAGATGCGCATTAAGCTCAACTGGAGTGTCAACAGTCTTGCTATCAGTGAGTCCAGCTCAAGACAAGAGTTCAGAAGCATACTTGGCTTGAGTAATATAAAGTCCATCTGTAGAATGAGTGATTTCAAGACCCAAGAAGTAGCTGAGATGGCCAAGATCTTTCATTTCAAATTACTGACTGAGAAAATCCTTGAGTTCTTAAATGTCACTGAGGTCATCACCAGTTATGATCATATCATCCACATACAGGAGAAGTAAAATAGTGCCTTTATTAGTGTGACGAAGAAATAAGGCAGAATCATAATGACTGGCCATGTAACCCAAGCGAGAGATGGTGTAGCTAAATTTTGCAAACCAAGCTCGTGAAGATTGTTTAAGGCCATAAAGTGTACATCGAAGGTGACAAACTTTGTTTGATTCAACAGAGTGATTAGGAGGAGGTTGTATATAAACTTCTTCACTTAAATCCCCATTAAGGAATGCATTTTTGACATCCATCTGGAAAATGTCTCATTTACTGGCAGCAGCAATAGCTAAGAGGGCACGAACAGATGAAATACGAGCAACTGGAGCAAAGGTCTCTTCATAATCAATCCTATACTCCTGTGTAAAGTCTTTTGCAACAAGACGAGCTTTGTAACACTCAATGGACCCATCAAAGCGAGTCTTGTAGATCCACTTACAACCATCCACAGATTTCCCATAGGGGAGTGTGACCAAATCCCAAGTATGGTTTTTAGATAATGCATCAAGTTCCTCTTTCATTGTAATCTACCATAAAGGGTTAGTGGAAGCCTCACGATAGGTGTGAGGCTCGTGCAGTGTAGTAAGGGCAGTGTAACAATGATAGTCAAGTAAATGTGCAGGAATAGATCTTACCCGAGTTGAGTGACGAGGTGGAATGTCTTGTGCAAGATCTTCAGGCGGAGCAGGAGCAGGGGACCCAAGTTCAAGGTTGGGGTTGGGTAGCTCGTCTTTAACCTGTTCATCTTCCAACTGTTCATTAAAGGGTGAACTAGGAAAGGGATCAATAATATCTGGTGGTTGGACAGTGAAGTCTACAAGAGAATCAGAAGCAACTACAGGAGGATCAGGAGCAGCTACAAGAGATCTAAGACAGAAGAGGAAGATAAGAAGGCATGGAAGTGAGAGAGCTCAACAAAGAGGCGATGTTCCCAAAAGACAACATTGCGGGAGACACGAAGACGATGAGAAACAGGATCATAACACCGATACCCCTTTTGAGTTTTGTCGTAGCCAAGAAAACAACAAAGCCTTGACTGAGGCTCAAGTTTGTTATGCTCATGTGGCTGAAGAAGAACGAAATAGATAGAACAGAAGGAGCGAATGTGATGATAATCTGGAGATGACCCAAAAAGGCGCTCATATGGAGTTTTATTTTGGATGACAGGACTGGGAATGCGATTAATAGCATGAACATCATGAAGTGCAGCTTTGCCCTAAAAAGGAGTAGGAACTTTGGCAGAGAGAAGGAGAGCATGAACAGTGTCAAGAATATGACGAAGTTTTCGTTCGGCTTTACCATTTTGTTGAAAGGTACCTGGACAAGTTAGTTGATGAACAGTGCCATAGGAATGCAAAACAGCTTGGAAAGCATATTGAGTGTACTCAAGAGCATTATCAGATTGAAAAATTTTGATACGTTTGGAAAATTGAGTTTCAACCATTTTTGCAAAATTAGAATATACTTGCAATAATTCAGAATGATGTTTCATATGAAAAATCTAGCTATAACGGGAATAATCATCAACAAAGACAACAAAATATCGAGATCCACCAATACTAGAGACAGAGGAAGGTCCCCAAACATCAGAATGAATTAGGTCAAAGATATCAGTGGACATTAATTCACTAGTATTGAAAGGCAAAGCTAGTTGTTTTCTTAATTGACATGAAACACAATCAAAATTTTTTGTGGACACTGAACCTAATAGACCTCTAGAAGCCAAGTGTTGTACCCGAGAGGAAGATGCGTGACCAAGTCGGGCATGCCAAAGTGCAAGGAAGGAATAGAAGAAACTACAGTAGCTGCAGCAACAGAAATAGGAGCAACAAGTGGAAGACGATGGTTGTCCATAGGAAACATACGCCTAACTCTAGGACCGGTCCCAAGCTCCTGTCCCGTCCTCGGATCCTGCACAATATACCCAGAATAATCAAAGATAATGCGATAACCCAACTCAGCTAATTGTCCCACAGAAAATAAATTGTAAGAAAGGTCAGTAACATTAAAGACCCCAGGAACTGAGAGGTTGGAGGTCAAAACAGAACCTATATTATGACTAGACATTGTGGAACCATTTGTTGTGCGAATATTAAGAGAGTGTGGTGCATGTTGAAGTTCAGAAAATAAGGACGAGTGAAGTGTCATGTGATTGCAACAAGCAGAATCCATAAGCCAAGAGGAAGGAGACATACCAGATAAAGCTGAGAGAGAAGAGGAATAAGATGCATTACTAACCATACGAATGACATTGGCGATGATGTTTATAAGGCCATCTCTGGAAATGGTGAAAGTGGATCCAGAAGACTGAGACTGTGTAGTGACGGGAGCCATTGGTTGGACACTCTCAGTGTTAGCAATAGTAGCAGCAGAAATTGAAACAACTGATTTGTTACGATGATAGCAAGTCTCAATATTGTGGCCAAGACATTTGCAAAAATTGCAAAAAACGTTTGCAAAAATTGCAAAAAACGTTTGCTGGATTGCCGACGACGATTATTGCAACAAGAAGAAGACCTATCCTTATTCTTCATTTAGAAGCAAAATATGCAAAAATGGACTGCAAAAATGAAATCTACGCGAAAAATTGGGTAATGAGCACCTGAACTGCAAAAAGTCAACTCTAGCCAAAAGTCAACGGTCAAATCTGCTCAAAGTCAAAGTCAACCGTCAACAGATGACGTCAGCAAATGATGTGGCGCTGACGTAAGCAAGTGATGTCAGCTAGGGCTGATGTGGCAATGATGACGTCAGCAAGTAACCCAGTGGCGCGTGGGGCGTGTGAGGCGCGTGGATGAATTTCGCCGAAGCTTTAGGCGACACGTGAGGGCGCGTGAACTGTCTGATGAAGCCGATTCTTTTCTGAAGATGCAGATCGGAGGAAGACGATTCTGATGGTGTAGGCGGCAACAAGATTGGAGCAACCCTGGTGGCGCGTGAAGCACGTGGAAGTGTTTGCCGAAACTTTGACCGGCGCGTGGCGGCTCGTGGATGGTCAGATTTGGATGTTTCTGGTGGATATGTGTAGAGTGAATGAAAAACTACACGGTGATATGTCTTATGTCCCAATCGGAGGTCAGAGGTGACAGATCCGATGATGGCAGTGGTTTTGGCGGCGGAGGAGGAGCTTCTGGCAGTGGAAATTTAACCCTGAGGGTTTACTGACCACAGAAGTTGAGGCAGCGGAAAATACCGACAAAACAAGACTGCAAGATACAAGAAAATTAGAGCAGTGGCTCTGATACCATGTTAGAAATACTGAATAATAGTATTGTATTTTTCCAATGAAAGAATATATATGAGTGCCTATATATAGGAGGCATATGAGTGCAGTACAAATAAGAGTGTAGTACAAGAATGTGTGCCATACAAGTAATTTAGTTGGGCCAAAAGCCCACAACACTATATACATTAACAATGTGGATAGGAGGGTGGCGACCCACAATGGCTTTTCATTTGCTTTACTCCATGTCAAGGATGCAACTTGAGGACCAATTTGCTGATTTTATTCTAGGGTTGAGCAGTGGTGACTTGGGTGATCTCTCTCCAAGTCAGCTCAACCAGCTTGATAAGGTGCAGATGAGGACTATAAAGGAGGAGAGAAATATAACTGAGAAGATCGCGAAGCATCAGGAGACGGTGCCGGATTCAACTATGGTTAGGTTGTCACATGCGGTAATGGAGTTGATGAGAAGTGATGGTGGAGTTAATGAGGAACAAGTTGAGTTGGCTTTAATGGCAAAGGAGGAGGGCTTGGAGGAGATATTGCATAACACTGATGATTTATGCTTGAGAACGCTGAAATCCATTCTAGATATTGTCACTCCAATGCAGGCTGTGCATTTCTTGATTGCTGCTGCTGAGTTACACCTCAGGTTTCATGACTGGGGGAAGAAGAAGGACGCAAGGCAACACCATGGTACTGGTAGGAATTGATCAACTTGTGTGTTTCGCAAACTTGTATGCTTAAATCTAAAGCCAATAAATTGGCTTCTTTGAAAGAAGTTAGCTTAAATTTACTTTTTTGTTTTAAGTATACAAGCTTAGAGAAGGGCACACATAAGTAGTGGCTGCATGTCTTTGGATTAACAAAACGAAAAGAAAAATCCAACAAGATGTAGCTCAGGAAGTAGTTTGGAGAATTAGGCACTTGGGTAGGATCAGAATAAAGGGCATCTTGAAGTTTTTGTTGAACTTCTACGTAGTGCTAGAGTTTTGTTAGTAGGTTTTTGGTGTTGCTCTATCTACTAGCTAGATACTATACGGTGTTAACTGATATCTTGACTGTAATTTCAGTAAGTCTAAACATAAATTTTCTCACAATTTTTTTACAATTGCTGAGAGGATTTTTTTTCAAAATAACTATAAAACTCAAACAATTTTATTAGTTAGTAACGTTTTCAAACTATTTAGAAAACTAACAATTCGACTATGTGAGACCCGATTTCACTGTAGCAAATCAAGTTTAAGACACTCGATTTTTGTATGCTAGCAGAGCTGATGTGGAGAAAGGATCCACGTGAAAATCGAGTCTTTAAGACTCGATTTCCTGTTCATCATCTTCTACCTTCTTCTTCTTCTTTTTTTTTCTTTTTTTTTCCTCCATCTGCCGTCCCACAACTTTCTTCCCAGCCCTCAAAATCAAATCCACAAAAGCGTCAGTGATCTTTACGGTGAGGAAGCTCTCAAGTCCAGTCAAACCCCGCCACTCGAACCTTCTTCTTCCTCTTCTTCTTCTTCCTCGTGTGTCCATCACCACCATTTTTACAATCGCCAGCACCACCACAATCCGACGTCGTTTTGGTTCAACCTGTGTGATGCAGATTGCAGAGGATATTTATGCCGAGATTTTTGGATCCGAGAGTAATGGTGGAGCTGGCCATGGTTCGATTGAGAAAAACACGAACCCACAATAGTTTTTGCTCCGATTGAGATCGTGATTTGGTTTTGTGATTTTGAGAAATTGATATATGTTTTTTCCGAAGAAGGAAGCACTGTCTTGGGTTTTTTAGGGGCTGGGAAGAAGGTTGTGGGATGGCAGATGGAGATTTTAGGGGCTGGGAAGAAGGTTGTGGGACGGTAGATGGAGGAAAAAAAAAAAAAGAGAGAGAAGGAAGGTAGAAGATGATGAATAGGAAATCAAGTCTTAAAGACTCGATTTTCACGTGGATCCTTTCTCCACATCAGCTCTGCTAGCATACATAAATCGAATGTCTTAAACTCGATTTGCTACAATGAAATCGAGTCTCACATACTTGAATTATTAGTTTCCTAAATAGTTTGAAAACGTTACTAACTAATAAAATTGTTTAAGTTTTATAGTTATTTTGAAAAAAAATCCTTGCTGAGATATTAAGTTGAGCTTTTTTTTGCCTTAGGCTAATTTTGCAAATGTATTAGTTATGTGACAAAAATTGAAACATATTAGTTATGTGACCACTTTTGGAACTCAAGTTCTTATGGAAACTTAAAAAATATATCACCTAATGATTTTTACCATGAGACTCATGTTCTCCCTCTAGAACTTGTGTCCAAAAGTAGTCACATAACTAATATGTTTCAATTTTGGTCACAAAACTAATATGTTTGCAAAATTAGGCTAACGAAAAATAATAAATAAATAAATAAAACTCGTTAAATTGTTAATGGTAAATAATATAGTAGATATAATAACAAGGCCATATAAAAATTAATGACTTATTAACTCAACTATTATGAAAAATATTATAAAGGTAGGAATATGTAATTTTGGTTGTAATTTGTATAATAATATTTTGTGGAAGTACGTAAAGTGTAAGGCAGTAATCACAGTGGTTGACATAAGAATTAAGATTACAAAAGTTTCCTTTATTCATTCATGGATTAAACATAGCATGTATTGTTTTTGTGTCTTAAATGGTTGGCTGAAAAATCAAAAGTAAGATTACTAGGTGAGTCCTAACGGTGCTAGCCTTCCCAACTTTAAGATCACTTGCAGCAGTGGAGCTAAATAGCTATATAGCTATTTTAGCTCCACCAAAATACCAAAAACAGTCATGCAGCAATGGAGCTATATCTATATTTTTTAGCTTCATTGCTACAGTGCACATCTATCTATAGATGTGCACTGTAGTTGAAAGCTTAAAAAAAAAAAATTATTCAGCCCGGATTAAAATAGTATTACTTGCTTTATTTTTTTCCTTTCTTTTATTCTCACCTTGCTCTCTCTGTGTCACTCTCATCCGCCTCAGACTCCTCAAGCTCTCATCTCTCACGCTCAACTCAAGCTCTCACATCTCACGCTCAACTTAAACTCTCACATCTCCTCTAAAGCTTAAGCTCTCATCTCTCATGCTCAAGCTCTCATCTTTCCACTCAAGCTCAAGCTCTCAAGCCGCCGATCCTGTTTACTGCCGTCCCTGTTTACCGCCATCGGCCCGACTCATCCTCAATGTCGCCGACCCACCAGCCGTCCCAAGCTGCCAATCAGACCCATCCGCCTCAGACCCACTTCTCTTCCGCTGATCAGACCCATGCAGACACTGTCCTCCTTACCGAAGCCTAGCTCTGTGATTGGTGATTTTTTATTTTTTTTGTGATTGGTGATTTTTTTTTGTCTAAGTTGAGGAAAAAGATTTGGGTTTTTTTTTTTTTTCCTAATGTGGACTGGTGGTGGTGGTGGTGGTTGTGGGTGTGGCTGATCGTAGAGGTGGTTGTGGTTGGTGCTATGGATATTTTTTGGGTAGTGGGATATATTATTTTATTGTAGTAGATACATTATTTTATTGTGATGTTTATATTATTTTATTGTGTTGAAAGCTAAAATAGATTCACTACTGCAACATATGTGTAGGTAAAATAGATAAAGTAATTTTTTATGGATCCAAATAGCTAAATTTTTAGCTTCATTGCTGTGGATGCTCTAACCATCCCAAATAGATAGAGAGAGGATTCACAATAGATGCATGCTGAATGGAACTAAAATAAATGTTTGGTGAAAAGTACACAATGTCACAGGTAAGGAAACATCGGCAAAGCTAAGGAAATCAATATATATATATATATATATATATATATATATAAAAGCAAAGACTTCATGCGGAAGTGCACGAGGTTCTACCGCTCTAATTTTGCATATAGCTATTTTTACCTCTATTTATTAAGTTATTTTTACTGTTATCCAATAGATTATAGTAAATTATTTTTACTATTATATAAAATATGGGCTGCTCTTGACAATCAGACCAAATGTTATTCTCTACAAAATGAACTAATTTTTAAAATAAACCAAACCTTATAAAAAGTCCAAGCCTAGTTATTACCTTATATATTATGATCCAAGTCTGACCATTCCCACCTGTAAATCAAAGCCAAAACTCTTACCCACTTACAAACTCACTTCCTCCTCCCCAACATATAGATGATACTTTTAGAAAATTTCATTCTCATGAAATCATGTCTTCCTTTTCTTTTTTCTTTTTTTCTTAATTTCAATTCAATACGCTTTTGTCTATTTATAATGTTCTATGCAATTTATGTAGGCAAATTCTCTTTGTCATTGACCAGTGCAATAAAAATATATATAAATCTTGAGATTTTTTATGCTGAAATAATTGACAAGCGCATATTTCTAAAATTTATAATAACAAAAAGAGTCTAATAAATAACATATACTATCTCACAAAATGTCATTTACAGAATATTTTCTTTTAAAAAATTCAATGATAGGAATGATCAAAAGCATGATCCTATACAAGAAATACCAAAAATATATGCAAAACAATTTTCATAGGAGAACTTATCTTTAAAGAATATGATGACAATAACCAAGATAAAATGCATTGAATAAGATCCTATGAAATAGGTTTGCTAATCACATTGAGCTCTTGTCATGTGGCACTCTAATATTTTATTTAGCCTTTTTAACCTTTTTTTATTAAGTTCTTTTTACGATTACCCAAAAGATCATATTAACCATTTTTTACTATTATATAAAAGATGTGCCACTTAGACAAATACACCAAATGTTAAAACATAGGCTATTGTCAGCCTCAATTAAATGGAAGATGAGGAAGCTATATAAACAAAGGCTTTCAGCATTTACTGAGATCCCATCGTGTTGTGCAACTTAGCTGTCGTTTCTCCTTCTTCTACAAAATTTAGTAGTTTCATATTGCCAACCTCTTGGTATTCTTCATAAAATGGTTGCTCTTACGTTCTAATTTTCTTTGCCATTAACTGTCCAGCTTTAGTTACTACCTCTCTCTCTCTCTCTCTCTCTCTCTCTCTCTCTCTCTCACACACCTCTTCTCTTCATCAAAGTTAAATATAAAAGCAGAGAACTCATGTGAGAGTGCATGACCTCCTGCCATGTGGCGCTCTAATATTTCATTTAGCCTTTTTAACCTCTTTTCGTTAAGTTCTTTTTAACTATTACCCAATAGATCATAGTAACTACTTTTTACTATTATATAAAATATGAGCTTCTCTTGACAATTAGATCAAATGTTATTATTTACAAAATGGACTACCTTTTAAAAATAAATCAAACTGTGTGAAAAGTCCGAACTCAGTTATTACCTTACATATTATAACTCAGGTCTGACCTTTCCCATTTGTAGATCAAAGCCAAAAACTCTTACCCACTTACAAACTCTCTTCCTCCTCCCCCACATGTAGATACTTCTAGAAAATCTCATTCAAAAAACATGTCTTCATTTTTCTCAATTTCAATTCAATATGCTTTTGTTTACTAATAATGTTCTATGCAATTTTTGTAGGCAAATTATCTTTGACGTCGATCAATGCAATAAATAAATATATATATATATATATATATATAAATCTTAAGATTTATGAGGTTCTTGAAATAATCAACAGGTGCATATTTTTAAAATTATTAATAACAAAAAAATTCTGATAAATAACATATACTATCTCACAAAATACCATTTATATAATATTTTCTTTAAAAAAATTCAATGATAGGAATGGTAAAAAACACGATCCTATACAAGAAATACCAAAAATAAATGAAAAACAATTTTCATAGGAGGATTTATGCTATATTAATTCTTTTTCTACACTAATCCTTATAAAGTTAAAAAAAAATATAAAAAAAATTACAAAAAAATGTCATATCACATTTAGATTGATGTAAATAACTTGCTGACATGTAGATACTAGATACCTATGCAAAATCTTAGCGACAACAAATTTGCAAGTCCAAACTTTGTAAGATCCACTCAAAAATCTTCTAGTACTAATTCATTAGTAATCAACACAATTGATGCAATAAAAGAAAAAAGTGATGAAAGCTCAAAAATTGAACAAATAGGATGGACCAAACTTCAAACATTAAAGATGAAGAAATAGATGATGATAACATATTCTAAAAAATAAAAAATAAATAAAAAAGATGATGATGATGATAACATTCCCCTCAACAAGCTTTACAAGCGTTGCCATATTGTCAAAAAAAAAAAATTTTGAAGAAAAAAAAAAAACAAACAAAATTTTACAATGAAATTGAATTAACATGCTTTATCAACTTTTATTGTACAATATTACTCCAAAGTTGTTTTTTTTTTTTAATTGCTCATTACTTGAATAGAATAATTATAATGAATATGTGTATGCAATTTATAATTTTTGCTTTTTTTTTTTTTTTTTGGTAATACAGGAAAAAAAAAAAATTAACTCTAGATTTTATGCATGAAGTTTGAGTTGCTTCTTATGATGAACTCATTACTAACAAAGTTTTATAACAAATATGCTATTTTGTATGTACAATATTCTTTCAAAAAAGAAATATAAAAAACTATAACATTATCCGTGCATCGCACGGGCAACTTACTAATTTTTTATAGTAGAAAAACTGAGAATTACATGTAGCACTACTTGAGACCGTCTTGCATCTCTTATTTTCTTCCTACTGCAAAAAGATTGTGAAGACTCGCTAATGTTGTCAAGTAAAATGCGCCATACAAGTATCTCCTCTTATAGTTGGAAGCACCACTACAAAATTTACAAAGTAACAGGCAAATAGAATTCTTAAGTACACATCCATTAAATAACATATCTTACACAGCATAAATAAAGAAAGAAAAATCAGATTGTGCTGATGGAGGCATACTCTGCATAGATTTTGACATATTCGAAGAATACACTTTAGCCAAGCATGATGGCCTGTGTTCCAGACATAAATATGGTAGCCAATTTACTAATATAGTTTCAAGGTGTAAAAGAACATTATAAATAGGACTCAGAAGTCACTAGTTTCATCTTAAGATTCCAGTACTTCATTGGATAAATTATAGCATAAAAAATGTTAGTACTTACCTTAATCACAGTTCATCGTTCACTGTCATATCTGGTTGGACTTGGACTGTCTGGTCACGATTCTTCTGAATAAAATCAATGATCTCCTCCTTCGTTTTATTCCCATCATACTTCAACAGGATGCCACTGGTAGACTTAAAGTACAAAGTTGGGTATCCTTGTACCTCAAAGTTATCACTTGGGATGTCATTTTCAGTCGCATCCTTGACAGTAGTAAGATCAAAACAACTCAAGATCAAAACCAATTAAGAATGTATATGAGACTGAACAAGTCCTAGAAACATGATAGAATTAGCTGAAGTTAAAGTATCTAACAAAACAGATCAGACAGGTGAGTAGATGACTAATTAGAATAGCAGTCAGTAATTGCATAAAAGTTAGCCATTATGGATTTAACTTGTTTAGAAATATCAAATAATATAGGTAACAAAGAATAGACATAAGTTATATGAAACGCAATGTGACTAGTATAAAACTTGATGTAACATGTGCTATTAATTTTGATTGACCAATCTCAAAGGGATAAATGAATGCAACACAAAGGTTAAAACATTTTTTTATTATTTATGCTTATTTTTACTGTGAGTTCATACCAGGTTTAATCAGCAAGAAAGGAAAATGGTTTGGACAAAAGGAGAAGTTACAACGTGTAGATTGGATGTCTGATTTTTTACTGGTTCTTGGGTCTGTAGCTAAATGTTAGTCCTAAATCATTTTGTCTCAAGGTTTTGGCTTCAGTGCTCTTTCCTTGAGGCTCAAGTTGTGCAAAGCTGCAAGCTATTAGCTTCAAAACGCATTAAATATGGATGCTTTGGTTTGAACTACTTAACCTATTTTCACCGATGGCCTACATGGGCAAAATGTTGTAAAGTGCTGTGGAAAAAACTGTGCTCTATGACTATGACAACAAGAGCAAAGATTTAAACCAAATACCACAAAACTCAAATTAGTAGCACAATCTAAAGTATTAGTTTTGTACAACTGGGCAAATGAACTGTCTTTGGAATACATGACTCTGGAAAAAAAAAAAAAAGATTCTTACCAGCTTTGCAATGAGAACATCAGTATCATTTTCAAATGAGACAGCAACTTCTTCCAAAATTGGGGCCAGTTTCTTGCAAAGTCCGCACCAAGGTGCATAAAACTCTAGCAGAACTGTGAGTAGAACAAGTAAAAACCATTAACATTTTTTCTTTTCCAGAATAAGCATTAAAGAATTGTTGAGGCAGAAAGGTGGAGAGATATCAAGATAAAGAAAATATAACATTTACTCTATTTCAATATATTTCTTATATAACAAATCATTGTCATCCTCACAAGACACACAAATTTAACACATTTTTAAACTTGTTGTGTAACATCATAATGCTATTTTAAGGAAGTTAATTTAAAACTCTCACAACACCATATTGCTTTCAACAATGGCAGTTCAGAGTAGATTCAACTTTCAATCACTGAGCGAATTGTTGCAAACAATTGCATAAGGCCTAAGCCCAATCCATATTTGACTGTACTACATTAAGGATATTCTGGTAATTAATTCAAGAATAAAACTTTCTAGGAGTTTCTACTTTGGGACCAAGTTGGTCTTTATTTTGAATTCAATGGTCCTTACTCCTTAATTTAGTAGTTAAATTAGGAGTCTTAATGCTACTTTTATAAGAAAGAATTCTCATATATGTTGCGTTCAATGTACTCAAAGAATTGATATTTAATAAATGAAATTATGATTAATTTGTTTTATTGAAAAATGCATGCCTAGAGTGTTCTCTCTTCTTACTCTTTGCCTCACTGTTACTATTCAGTCATTGTTTTCATTACCTTTAAACAATAACAAACTTCTCTGTCTCTCTTCTCCTTACATATCAAAACTCCAAAATTCACATACTTTCTCTACCAAACAGACACCCAAGAACCCCTTGAAACAACACTTAATCCTAATCTTGTTGCTATCAACAATTTCCAGTAAGCAGATTTCTAAAGTCGGAGTCTGTATTAGCCCCCAATGTGAAACCTTTTCATACCCTATGTCAACCTACAAACCTTAACTATAGCCCTTCCTCACCATAAAAACTCCCAAAATCATAACTTTTCCTACCCAAATCCCACCACAAGTACAGACAGAAATAATATCTAATTAGTCCTGCATCAGAAAAGTGAAGGCTAATTTCTTTAACTTAAAACAAGTAGGTTCAGAATACTTCATAGAGGGACTTTTACATCACTGTTAAAATGGTAATTTATGGCATTCTAATTAAGGGTTCTATTTTACAAAAGTGAGATTGCATGAGTAAAAAGATGTCTTTCCGGCTGCATGGGCATAAATCAGATATTATTATTAATACTGATAAATAATATATTTTATGAAAAAAATAGTAATAATAATCAAAGTTAAAACGAAACAGATATCACTGACATCAGTGGGAAACTGGTCTAGTCCTAACTCAGATGTAGAGATCATTAGCTTTTCAATTAGGTTTTAGAAAATCCATTCAACAGCTCATTTTGGAAGAAATTTCTAAAAATTTCAAATTGTGCGTTTTAAACAAACAACTATAGGAATAAACTTTGAATGATGCAGCTAATGAAACACTAATAAAGACAGACCATTCTTTCCAGAGTTGAAAACCATGTCATGTAGGCTTTCAGCAACAACCACTTTCACAGGCTCATTATTAGTTTCAGGAATGGGCTCTGACTTTATGAATGGCTTTAAATTTCCATCCTGAAACATGACCACATTGGAAATCAGAAATTATTTTAATGAATAAGACAAACAATCAAGCAATAAAATAACTGTGCAAGATTTTTCAAGTCAAGAAATGGAGCAAACTACATTCATGAGGTGAAGAATAATGCATCACTAATATGAATCATATTAGTGGCAACAGAAGCAGGAGAGCATTACCATGTATTGCTTCAACCAAGGTGCAATATGCTCAGGCTCCAAGTTTGGTTTAAGGTACTTCTGACCATCATTTTTTAGTACGAAGAGGAGAGGTACCAGGTCATCTTTGAATCCAAAGTACTGCTGTCCGCCCAAACCAAATACAAAGTAAACATACCAAAAGAGTAGGCTATTAAAAAATAACAATAAAAATGGGTGGGGTGGAAAAACAATAACCTCAAGTGGCCCTTGGCTTGCCTCAACATCAGCTATTAGAAAGCTTATGCCCTTTCCTTTGTTGTGCAAAGCAACATCATGAAATTTTGACTTGAAACTATCAACATGATTGCCAGTGAAGTTCAAAAATAGCATTGCCTACCAGAGTCCCCCAAAAATAAAGACAGAAACTATTAGTAAGGTTATTGGGGGTAAGGCTGCCTACCAACCACCTCTCCAGATCCCACAAAAGTGGGAACCTTGTGTACTAGTATAACCGCTTTTATTTCCTTTATTTTTTTATTTATTTTTAACTATTAGCACATTTATTGGGGTTTTAAAAAAAATCAGTAATGATATTAGGAAAAAAAAATGTATTGGGTGAATTTTTCCATATAAAAATGCACTCTTGTAGACTAAGAAAGCACAATAGGGAAAAAAGGCAAATGGAATTTCAAATATTAAAAAACTGAAAGGCTAAAGACTTGAATAAGGGCAATGGGGATTACAAGACCCTAGAAAAACATGTAAGTGCACATCCACATCCAGCAACAACCAGTTAAAATAAGAAAGGAAATAGTATATAACAGGTTCATTCAGCACAAAAATAAATTTTGTGACCTTGGCATTAGGGCTGTCGAAGAACTTGATAACAAATGGATGGTTACTTGGATCCTTGTCGAAAAGAGTCACAATAGGCAAACTAGCTTCTTCAACAAACTTCTCCAAAGCATCCACATTAAAATCCTGGAAACAATAAGGCATAAACAAAATTGTTCATCATATTAAAAAGTAATATACCAAATGCCATAAGATCTATGTAATCAAATTGCATTCCACAGTACCTGGAAATCAACAAACAGTTCGTCAAATGGTTTTATCAGTCTCACTGTTGGCCTGTCCACTGAAGATCCTCCCTTTGGAAGGAGTTTGGCATCTAAAGTGCGACCAAACTTATAGTCAAAACGCAAATTTTCTGTTAAAGCAGTGAAGTTATCAAATTCCTCCCCAGAGAATTGTGGAAAAATTCCAACCTGTTGAATTGGGCATACATTATTGATACAAAGTGGACTTGCCAAGGGAAGAAGCAGAAGCTGAAACTAAAACCAAAAATTCTTACAATTAAGATCTTGTTTTCGCCAATAAGGCTAGCAGCATCTTCCACAGATTTTATTTCAACTGATGCAGGTGCAACTTGCTTTTTCATGTAAGCTACTATACGATCAGCTTCATGAGGGCCTTTATATTCTTCAATATTCTTTCCTCCATTTCTTAAAATCTTAAGAGTAGGGAAAGCCCTTATGTCAAATTCGTCTGCAAGTGCCTCATTTGCTTCATCATTTGCATCTATTTTTGCCAGAATGACTGGAGGGTCATGGCTACTCAAAATGGAAGCAGCTTTTTCATACTACAAATTACAAAATTTGCACTTGAAACAATTTTATTCAATTAAGAATGCACTTGGCCTACATTTGCAAAGAATGGGACAACTATGACTTTAACCGAATGGGAAAAGAAATTAATTACCTCTGGAGCAAGCTTCATAGAAAAGTTACACCTGCACAAGGGGAGGGAAAGATATATTAGACTGAAATATGAGCCCAACCAACCTAACAAAACAAACAAGAAAATAATAATTTAAACTTCTGAATGAGAGACGAGTACACAGGTCACAGGAAACAAACTCAGGGAAAAAATAAAATATAAAAAATCTCTACTGAAACAATGTGGTAGCTAATACACATACTTGAACACAAACATTGTTTTAATCACACAAGTTTGAACAAGCATCTAATTAAGCATAAACATTTGAAGGATCATTTATAGTATAGAACAGTTTGAATGATGGTTAAATCAAATGTAAAATGTACAAGAAATAAAAACAGGGGATAAACTTGAGGTCATATTGACTCTTATAGCCAAAAATGCTCAGTATAGCTAAAAATGCTCAGAATAGGCTGCTCTCCGTAAATCACTGACTTTTACTATCGGAGGACTACTAGCTCACCAGCCACGGTATTGTTGGTCCCAAAGAAGGATGGCAATCTTCCTGAATGGATGTAAACTTTTTTAAATTTTTATCTTTTCACTAAGCCAAACATCTACATGGGAAGCTATCATCATCCCTAAGGGAAAACATGGTGTGTGAGATTTATTATGTTGTGATCACCCCTTCACATTCCTATTGGCAGAAGCATAGGCAGAGCCACTATCAATATTTTTAGAATGTTTCATGTGTGTGTTATCTAGGTTTGAGCCTCCAAACATAAGAGCTAACCTCCTTAAAAATATGCGAGTCCCCCCCCCCCCCCCCCAAAAAAAAAAAAAGGCGTAACTGTGAGATTATAGATATTCTTTTTGGGAATGATTATGTTTCTTTGGCTTAGGTTTCAAGTATTTCTATAATGAATCTTGTGGGATGAATTCGTTTCTTTGGTTGGTGTAGTTGAAATAAGTAGAACTTTACACACCATACATTTCCATCTTTCCTTATTTGTATAGTCTTTGAGTTATTTGATGTGTACATTTCTTGTACACCAATAACTCCATTGTTTTCCTTAAGACTTATCTGCACTATACTATTTGTCATTATTCTTGGATCCTTATATAGTCTGTCGAAACATCCCTGTGCATTGTGCAATGACATAAATATATTGTGTTTTAATCAGAGATAAATTACTCTTGCTTCTTTATAGCCCATGAATGATTTCAGTGACCTCACTCATGGGAGTGTATAGTGATCTAAATTACCTTGTTTTTGTATGTGATGTTGAGGAAGATGTGGTGATGGTGATTGTTGAAGTTCTAACTTCTAAGTGACCCTCTCCTATATGGCCAATACATGGGACATTACTCTTGCGGACCCAATAGGGCCAATACACTAGATATGATGCTGTTAATCACGTTTTGGTTACATTTCTTTTTGCATTCCTGTTATGATCATGTGGTAGTGAATCTATATATTCTTTCTTTTCATTATTTATTGTGAAGTTTCATTTCGTTATTAATTGTTGTAAATATGTTACTTTGGTAACTAAATCATTGCACCTTTATCTTTGTATTACCTATATATATAATTTTGGTACTCATTATAAATTATTTTATACCTATCTTGTCTTGTTAGTATGTCACCTCCTAGTCCTACTTATTGGGTTGTGTAGTTCATTATATATTATTTCAATATATTTCATATCAATTTTCGTTTTTATAGTCTTAACAGATCGTTTAGGACATGTTCCTTATTTCCTTCATGTTTCTCGTTGAGATTTTAAGTACACAGATACTTTTGAATAAATTTTCTTTATGTATTTCAAGTTCAACTATCATTTTGGGAGTTTACGTAGTCAAAGTTATTTTGAGAATTTTTTTATTTATTTATTTCTTTTTTCGAGAAGACTAGATTACACGGTCAATTTTTTTTTTTTTTAATTTAAAAAATGAAACAACAAAATTCAGAAAAACCCATATAATTCAACAACTGAAATTATCATAATCACATGCATACCTATAATTTTTGAAAAAAAAAAAAAAACTATTAATGCATGCTGACTAAAAGATTCAATATAAAAGCAAACTCAAAGCTACTTTCCTACATTTCCAATTAACCAAACAAAACTAAGGAAGACACAGAAAAAGAGTGAATACATTGAGCAGCATACCATGGAGCATAGAACTTGACCACAATAAAGTTGTGTTTGGAGACAATGTCAGTAAAATTGGAGTGATCCAACGTAAGCACATGCACATGCTCTCCTTCTTTAGCAGAGACCAATCCAGCATTGCACAGAAACGGCATCAACATGCAGAGGAACAAAGTGGCCCATAACTTAAAATCCGAGTCGATGTTCATAGCTGTGTCTGTGTGTGTGTGTTTGTTTGTTACAATAACTGCGCTTTGTGCACCCTTTGTGCATGCGTGTTTATAGTTGTGTAGGCCGTGTGCATGAGAAATACTTGGCATGTTGATAAGAGAAGCAACAAACATGGCATGTGTGTTGCTGTCGTATAATTATGGGTGAGCAGTGGTTATCACTACACATAGCAATTTCAAATCCTACACGCCCACAAAGCAATATTTGCCAATGTAAATCTTTGATTGGTAATCTTATATGGTACCGTTTTCTTCTTTTTTAACTTAGATCTTCTTTTTTTACTTTAAATGTTTCTGTTACAAATACCAGAATATGTCACTTAAGTTACAAGGCTATTGATGACACTATCATTCTTTTTTCTTTTTTTCTTTTTGAGGGGAACACTATCATTCTCAAGTCTTCTAATTTTGGTGATACAATGCAATAATAGAAAAGCCCTAGTTTTTTTGGTTATGACGCAATGTGTTGCAGCCTTTTCGGTTGGCGACAACCCAATGTTGTCGAGTAAATTTAGAGAAACAAAAAATTTCAAAACTTTTAAGTTATAAGATGATAAATTGCAGTTAAAATAACATCGTTAATTTCTATCGTTTCCGCATTGGTTGAGCTATGAAACCAGATATGTTCTGCACCAATTACAACAGACTGCATGAGCAATGGTGAAAATAAGTAGAGAAAATTGTGTTATCAAAGTTATTGTATTTGAAGCACTAGACCACGTATCTGATATAGTCGACCTATAGGTTTCTTCAATTAATCTTGGTCGGACTGGTATGTAGCCACATCCGTCAACTAAAGGCAATTATCCACTGTTTTAGTCCCTTTATTACAATCATCTCTTTGTGCTCTGGATTTAGGAGAGAGGCCGCGTATGTTTTGTACATCATCTCTTCTATCATGGCTTTGCAATGGAAGGAAGACAAACACACACATTTAAGTTGGATAAGTTCCTACAGTTTGCAATTACAACTCACAAAGGGTCTTTGCAAAAAGTTATATTCCACTTCAGAATGGCTGCAACTCATTGTTATAAAAATATCCTAATAATTATTAATCGTCAAATCAAATCAGTAGATACAATAGATGGAGACATTGTCTCCAAAATGGCAAAAGTAGAGATTTGCAATGCAGCATTCCATGACAACAAATTTAGGACTAATATACACCAGCCAAAAGTTATTCAATCCTAGTGATTAATGCACAGATAGGGGTCTGATGTATAACGGACACATAACAACCCCTTACAATCATGAATTAAAATCATAAAGAGCCTTTGAGCTTAAAAAAAAGATCAAAAGATCAGAAAGAGGGGAGATTGAACTCAGGCTATTCAGACTTGCAACTCACTCCCAGAACCACTTGAGCTTGTCCCCAACAGAATTAGTGACCCCTACAGATATTTTCGTGCAAGGGCACGGACTTTCGTATCAAAGTGTGATGATGCAATGCGAGAACCAGGCAAGTACAGGGGATTAAGAAGAACCTGCATATTCACAGACACCATATCACCCAATTAACTTCTTCCATAGCACAGCAATGTCAGAATAAAGTCGCTGAAATAAGATGTAATCGCAAATGTTCTTTTTTAGCAGAAAGTTCCCAGTTTTTTTTTTTTTTTCCTAGCCATTATGGTGCAGCACAAAAGGAATATTGTAGGAATTTAGGAAGAAGGTAGAACAAACCCAAGGCTTCACCATCTAGATTAGTCTAAACCCTAAGTTTCACCACCTAGAGGTTTGCCTAGAATCGCCAGCAAGCAATCAGAAAATTCCAACAAATATTTCATAGATCAAAGCAAGCTATCCTCATTGAAAAACAATAGCAAGCTTATACAGACTACTAGGACTAATTTAACCCCAAAAAAAAAAAAACTAAAATAAAGGACTAATTTAACCCCAAAAAAAAAAATACTAACATAATTAACTTTTTTTTTTAGTAAGTACTAATAACATAATTAATTAAGAAGACAAAAAATAAAATCCAATGGACTAATAGTAATAAACTATTGGCTTCTAACATTAAATAAATTGTCCTTGTGCTCTCTTCATCACATAAATATTGTAAGAGAAAGATGATGGATACTGAAGGATTCACCACCTAATGGTGTCACCAAGCAGATAGGGAAGCTTCTCATAAAAGAAAGTTGTTATTCAATAATAGTCTAATTAAAATTACCACCTGGAGACTTTTTATAGAGCTTCCAAGAATACAAAAACTTACATCCCACAATATCCTCAACAAAAAATAATCTGAAATATTATCCCTACCTGAAAAAAATGAAATTTGATCTCTATCTGAATTCAAAATAAATAAATAATGAAAATCTGAATGGCTCTATCCCTAGTGAAAACAATATGCTCATCCAAAATGGAACCAATAGCTTTGTTATGTGCTTGTGGCAAAATTGGTGGTGTGGGCATAGGGATAAGGTTCACCTGTGGGACATGGAGACTGGACATTTATAAGCAACCAAATTCTCTGTATTAAAAGTTGAGCTAATACCATAGTTGGAATAGAATATCTATGACATGCATTCAGACCGGTTCACTTTAGAACCTTGAATGGGCCAGCCCTTTCTTAACAGTTCCTGAGGCAAACTGTTAAGGCCAAATTTGAATCATGACAAAATCCTCATGACAAATTCTAAATGACATCGACATGAATCAACCTAAATTTTATATTGAATATTACTAGCATAAATTCGTTTGTTGATCTATTAATGCAATTTGTGCATGCGACTGGCAAACTCTATTGTAGACTTGGAAACCCTAGCGTTGAATGACATTGGGAGAAGGTCTAAAGGTCTCCTAGGTTTGTAACCATGCAAACCCTCGAAAGGACTCACGCCTATTGACCTATTGACTGAATTGTCATGTGCAGGCTATTGGAAGAATGGAATCCCAATTCCTAGCATGCTCACCTATGAGGCATCTAAGCAGATTTTTAAGCAAATAACGAAGACCTATACTTGACCACTAGTCTGGAGATGGTATGCAGCAGAAAAGTTTAACCCACTGGCCTTGTCTAAACCCATTCTCTTTATTTTGTTAAACCATCAAGCTAACCCGACCCACTTTTATAACCCAGACCATTACGTAATCTGCCCATTTGTTAACAAGCCCAAAACCCACATTTTTTACAACACCGGTTTTCTTTAAAAAAAAAAAAAAATCAAGACCCAGCCCACAAAATCCAAACCTGTCAAGCAGCCCAGTGCCAGCAACTATTTGAGAGCATAGTCTTAGAAGCCTATTCCAACGACCTGTCCAGAGAACATCACAGCAACCTAGGTTCTTGTTCCAACTTCCATCTATTTTAGAGAATCATGGTAATATTAGAAGTACCTTATTTTGATGGTTGTGAAACTTATCCACGAGATTTTGTCAACTGGATGAATGGGATGGAGCAATTCTTTGAGCAATCAAATTTTGCAGATAACAAAAAGGTTAGGTATGCCAAGTTGAAGTTAAGAGGTAAAGCACAAAGGTTTTGGGAGAAACTTGAATATTTCCGCTATATGAATTATGAACCTGCCATTAGTGTGTGGGAAGATATGAAAGAAAAGCTTTGTGATGAGTATTTGTCACCATACTATCGAGCTAAGCATCTACCCCAATCTCAATATAGTACTTTTCAAGTTGAAGCAAATACGATGAATCCTCATCCTCATCCCATCTCATGTCCTCAGTGCACTTTTGAACAATCTACCAAGGAATTAAAGGAATTATCTGAAAAGATCAAGAAAAATGTTCAAGACATGATTGATCAGATGAAGCAAATGAAGACTCAAACTGATTCAATAGGAAAACCAAGGATAATTGATCACAATAAAATTATTGTTGCCCCCATAGAAGACAACATTAAAGATGATATGTTGGTGGTAGTGGAGAAACCTCAATTGACACCAAAGCCTAATGTTGACAAAGACGTACATGTCTCGGCAAGTGCTGCTTTAACATGCGTGCAAGGAAATGAACCTATTGCAAAACAACAAGGTGAAGAGATGGTTTCTAAAGAGAGTATTATGTTAGAGGATGTGCATGATGTGATATTGGAAGCTAATGAATCTGTTTTTGATCAGCCTTCCATGGTACATGAAGACAAACAGTTTGCTAAAGTGGAGAAAGTGGATAACATAGTGCTGCCAATGGTTCAAGATAAGATTATGTTGATTCCACACATTGATTTTATTATTCCAAAAGAGTTTGACATGGTGGAATTCAAGATTTTTCTTTTCTCTATGCTCCCTAAGGTGATTCTAGACTTGACGCAAGTGTTACTTGTCAACATCCTAATCCATCAACGCTTTAGAACTCGAGGTCGAGTTTTCTCCAACCAAAGGAGAATGATGCAGGAGACGCAAGAAGATTATTGTTTATTATTATTTATGTTTGCAAGCCAATTGTATTTTTATGTTTTAAGTCCTATTAGTTTATTGGGCTATTAGTATTTTAATTTAGAAGTAAGGGTATTTTTGTAATAAGGCAATTAGAACTTCCTAGCCAATTAGAACTAGGGTTTAGCAATCCTTTATAAGCAACCTATTGTACTCCTTAAGGAGATAGTTGATATTTTGATGAATGAAAACAATAGCCGTTTGGTCTTTCTTTAGTCTGGTGCTGACTACAGGTTTATCCTAGGTGCTGACTCCTAGTGGTTTCTCACGCTTGGTGCTAACTCCAAGCAAGACCTAGGTGCTGACTCCTAGGTCATATCCATTTATTTTTCTGATGTTTCAGTTTTGTTCTGGTTACCCTACGTCAACTACTCTACCTCAAGATCATCATTGCTAAAGAGAGTTAGTCTACCAAAAAGAACATGTTACATAGTAAAATAACTAGTATGAGAGTAAAAAGGAACTTGATAGAAAAGTTGAAATCTATTATTTACCTTTATATAAAGCTCGTGAACCTCTTGGAAAAAGCTCTTAATTCCATCATCATTACGAGAGTCATGAAGCAGCATCAATCGTGTATGTAAGCTTGTGGTCAAAGAAAATATTAAATTATAACTGATATACCTGCAGAAAACTACAAAAATAACAAAAAGACCTTTCACTGTTGTAGTTTTGTAGCATGCCAAAACAATACAACAGTGACTACAGCCACAAACTGGGTTTTAAGAAGATAAAGAAGACGTGGGCATCATTATTATCCCATCCTATGTGTTTCTCATGTGTGTGGTACAACCATACAACTATGGTCATGTCATTGTTTAGATTTTAAATAACTAACATTAACTAGTGAAAAGTTTTTTAACTTAATGTAAGAGGTGAATAAATTCCATTTTCAACGCAAGTCATACAACAGAACACTGACAAGTCATACAACAGAACACTGAGAGATTATCCCAAAAAATTTTTTTTTTTTTTTTTTTTTTTTTTTTGATCGGAACTGAGAGATTATCCCAATGACCAGAGAAAATCCATTAGAGATAGCCTTCTCAACTTTGAGATTTCATATGATGGGGGTTATGTTTTATACTAATTTTAGATATAAAAGTTTACAGGATCCAAACAATGGTGACCATCTTACCGATGCATAGCCTAAAACGCATGGTCGTGGACACAGACATGGACACACCACGACACAAGACAGCGACAGTAATTCTTGAAAATTTAGGATATGACACAATGGGCACGTGACAATAAATTAATATATTTCATTAGGTATAGTTTATTTATTTATGCATAGTTTACTTTATGTTTATTTGAAGTTTTCAAAATAAATAGCTATCAAAATTATAAAAACATATCTTTAAAATTAAATAATAAAAAATAAAAAAAACCTCCCAACACACGCATGCAAGAGTCCCCCCAGCGTGTCTAACTTTCTCTAATGACAAAAATAGAAATAAACACAAATTTTATGCCATCCATAAATCATCCACAAGTAGAGAGGATATGACCAGCTGTAACATATACTGACACCACCAAATCATTAAATCTGTCTATTGCTTTCAAGAACCTGTATTAAGAATGTAAGAAAGGAGAATGTCAGGAGGTGCATTGACAACAAAAATAAGTGCAACACAAGAATAATGAGAACTGCTACATTCACAATATTTTCACAACACTTTCACAACAAATCTTAGGTTGTAGGTTGTTACTAATTCTAATTTAAATTCACAATTGAAATTACTTTTTTACCCACCAGTAACAACCTACCACATGGTATTTGTTGTGAAAATGTTGTAGACATAGCATTTCTCGAATAATAGACAAAAGCATAGGTGTTACTCTGGAATACATTGACATATTTATATCATGAGCAATAGAACTCACATGGCACTAGTAGTCCATGCAATGTCCTGAACAATATCCAAAGCGGCATGTAATATGAACTGATGCAACTGAGCAGCATCTTCTCTCTGTTAGCAAGATATACAACACCAACAACAAATAGCTTTTAAAAAGACCCTAATGTAAACGCATATGGTGAGTTTCAAAAAAAAATCGAAAGAGAAAGAAAAGGATTTTGATGATAATACACTGCAGCAAAGAAGGAAACAAAACTCAATCATAAATCAACATAATAGCAAAGCTCTCTTCATGCAGATCACCAAGTGCCTTGCAGCATAACCAGCATCTCTTGGTGTTTCAAATGAAAACTTCTAGGGTTCAAATCCCCCCTTTCCCCAACAATCGAATTATCAAAAAATACATATCATTATATTGATCAATGCTTTTAGCATTACTTTTTTTTTTGGATAGGTAATAAGTTTTATTAATATCAAAAAAGGAACACCCTAGCATTACATTATTCTTTCCCTTTTCTTTTTACTGTCAGACAGAAATCTATGATTCTACATCCAGGCGAGATATCAAAACAAAATTCTATGTCAAATGGAAACATTTCTTTGTCTGGTATAGCCTTGAAAATATGCATTACAGATTACTTCAGTAGAATATACATGATTATAAAGTCACAAGCAAATATACAAACCCAATTTTTTTACCAAAGAAGAAAAATAAAATAGACATTCACAAGGCAAAAAGAATTTACAGGTTTTACAATAGGAAAAAGAAAACGTAAATACAAAGATGAATAAAGAATGTCATACTTTAGCAGCTGATCCGACTTCAGCTTCGTATATAGGAATGTCATTCCTGCTTACGATGATAAAACAAGCGGTGGTTGCCATTAACACCCTGCAAAGTGTAACAGAACTTCAATTAATTTACAAGAATATAGTACATCATGATGCATTATATACACAACACCCCAAAAATAAAAATAAAATACACCCTCATTGTGGCATCATGCATATCAACATGTGAAGCTTTAGTACATAAAAATGAAGGGGAATCAAAAATGAATGTCTCTGGCACATTTCATCGAACACCTTTCATTCAAGTCCAATTTGTCCACCAGAATAGATAGTTATTTATCAACTCCAGGGAAACAAAAATTGAACTGGAAATCATGATACCCAAAATCATGAAACCCAAAAGGGTCATTTCCAAAGATCCAAATTTTCCTAATTTTCATATCTCAGAGGAGAGAAAACAAAAATTTTATCTTTGGGAAAAAAATATATACCATTGGGTTTAACTAAAAAAACACAAATCCGATATTGAAATAGAGTTAAAGAAAAACAAATAGAGTATGAGTACCTAATCCGAAGGTAGGCTGTGCCAAACGAATTGAATTCTGTATGCCAGAGTCGTTGAAGGAGGTCGAGAAGAGTGAGAGAACGGGAACTGATGATCTGTGCTGGTGTTTTTTTTTTTTTTTTTTTTTTTTGTCAGTTTCCTTTTCAGTTGGTTGGCGGGCATGGGCTTGGACTTGGCAAGCAATACGGAGGCCCATTCAGTAACAGATAATTGGATTAGAAGTTTTTTTTTTTTTTTTTTAGAAGACGGAAATTTTTATTAAAATAATTCAATCAAATCGGCTAAAACTACAACACTAAGCTGTGAAGAACAAACATCCTTCTTCCACACCAATAAATCAATAACATTTCTAGCATAACTAACATGGTAATAACTTATAAATAATATAATTGTCTTTTCAATTTAATCTGAGCAAAGGTGCTTGCTAGAAGTTTGGCCTCATCTACAAACGGACCACAAGAGAGATCTCCTCGCTTAACAGCAATTTGAGGACTACTTCAGAAACACCCTCTAAAGTAATTAGTTAGTTGTTGTAGTATTCGCATTAGTTTTGGAAAAATTTCTGTTAATTTTAGCATAAGAACTTACTTTTTTTTATTTCACCTAACCACTTTTCAAAACACTCACATCAAATTATCTATTTTAATACTCTATTTTATTCAAATATCAATTTTAATTTATTTTTGTAGGCATTTCTCTCTCTTCATACACAACAATTATCATCAACCCTTTTCCTTCACCCTTGGTAAATGCAAAGAAATGATAAAGAATTCTTCCGCATGAGCAATAAAACTTCTAAAATTGCAAAAGAGTTGTAGCTAAATCCTATTTTGCCTCACAAATATATAAATTGATGTGGATGTTTTTGGGATTCATTGGGTAAATTTTGTGCCTCATGCTATTTTTAGCATATTTGATGTGAATACTCCTAGCTAGATGCCCATTGTTGACCGTCAAACCATAAGAGGACTAAGGAGGAAGGTATCTTTTTGGAAAAAGGTTAGCCCTATACTAGCTTGGAGTTATCTTCCTTTGACCTATTATATAATGATTGAAAATATCATTTATGTGTAGTTTTAGCTATTTGATTTTTTTTTCAAATGAATATGTGACTTATTTAAATAATACACCTAGATAATCTTATAAATCACCACATAGTGGGTTGTAGAAAATAGTCCAAACAAGTGTAAAGCTAAACTTTGTCCTTTTTTTTTGCATATCTCTCAAGTTGTAGGGTACCAAAATCTTGTTGACGCTTATTCTTTTACCGTGTGTTTGGTTGGGGTGCAAATTAGGCAAATTGAAAGGAGGAGGGAAAAGTGGGAGAAAACCAGTGTTTTCCCCTATTTGGTTTAGGGTGGAAAGCTAAGAAAATAAATCAGTGGTCCTTAGTACTTTCCAACTTGATCCACCAAAACTCAATCTCTCTATATCAAAGAGAAAACCAAGTAAAAAGAATGTAAATACTCTCATTTATAAGTTTAGCAACACCAGCCACTTTATTATCATTAGGGGCATAAATAAATTTACAAAAACTACTTGTTTTCATCATCTCATTTTTCTTCTCAATCAAATAAAGAAATTTTTTATTAATTTTCTATCTGTTGATGGTCACTTTTGTTAAAATTCTACCAAGTCAGTGCGAAGCAAAGCAAAGCTTGACTCTTTTTGGGCCTACTATACATATTTTATTTGTTTATGCATGGCTAAAGTCCATGCAAATTAAATGTAGATTTTTTTTTTTTTTTTTTTTTTGGAGAAGGAAGATCAAAACCTTTTATAGTAAGGGAGGCCATTTAAGTTGGCGTAAAGTACATGAATGATATCTGGTGGTACATCCTCTATCCAGACTTGCATTTGAGATCTTCTAGCAAGAGAGTGAGTTACAGTATTACAATGCCTACGAACATGAGAGTAATGTATTTTTGAAAAACAAGAGGCGAGTTATTGAATGTCTTTTATCATGTGCCCAAAATTTGAGAGAGTGTGAGAGTTATTTTCCAAAGCTGAGAGGAGAATCTGCGAGTCGCCTTCTAATATTATTTGTTGAAATCCGGTCTCTAGTGCTAGTTCTAAGGCCCTTCTTGCTGCCGTAGCTTCCACTTCAATAGCTGTAAAAGGAAGTGTGGTTTTTTGCGAGAGAGAGACCATGACTTGGGCGAAAATGGGCAATTAGCCCTATTTTTAGAACTATTTAGTTAGTAGGCACGATTTTCAAACTATATTTTTTACTAGCATCTCGAGTCTAAGAGACTCGATTTTGGGCTTATAAATCGAGTTTTTGATGCTCGATTTCCATGGTCCGGTGAGTCTGACATGACATTCGGTCTGACGTGGCGAACACTTGGAAATCGAGTCTTAAAGACTCGATTTCCAGAATAGAAAAAGAAAAAAGTTTAAGTCCACAAGAAACAAAGACAGGCCAAAATGGGAAATTAGGAGAGGAAGACGAAGCGGAAGACACAAACACAGCCAAAAATGCACACATGCATTTTCTCATCAGAGAAGAAAGAGATAGGAAAAAAAAAATTGAAGATCGGAGAGAGCTTAGGCTGCGGCGCGCTTGCCCAGATCAGAGAGAGCCCAGGCCGCGGCGCGCGGGGAGAAGAAGATCAGATCGAAGAGAGCCCAGGCCGTGGCGCGCGAGCCCAGGCCTCGCGCACCCAAGTGAGCTCTCTCCGATCTGATCTTCTTCTCCTCCGATCATGAAGAAGATCAGATCGGAGAGAGCTCAAGCCGCGGCGCGCTCCCAAGTCTGCTCTCTCCGATCTGATCTTCTCCTCCGATCATGAAGAAGATCAGATCGAAGAGAGCTCAGGCCGCGGCGCGCGTCCAGGTGAGCTCTTTCCGATCATCATTTTTTTTTCCCTATCTCTTTCTTCTCTGATGAGAAATTGCATGTGTTCGTGTCTTCCGCTTCGTCTTCCTCTTCTGTTTTGTGTCTTTGTTTCTGGTGGGCTTAAACTTTTTTTGATTTTTTTTTTTTTGAGTATTCTGGAAATCGAGTCTTAGAGACTCGATTTCCAAGGGTTCACCGCATCAGATCAAATGCCACATCAGACTCACCGGGCCATGAAAATCGAGCATCAAAGACTCGATTTCTAGGCCCAAAATCGAGTCTTTAAGACTCGAGATGTTAGTAACTTATAGAGTTTGTAAAATTAGCCTACTAACTAAATAGTTCTGAAAATGAGGCTAATTGCCTATTTTCGCCCATGACTTGTCCCTCTTCATTGCGAATAACCACCCCCAAACTTGCACTGTTTGCTGCTGTAAACAGGGTGCTGTCGAAGTTTACTTTATAGGTATTTTGGTCCGGAGCTTGCCATCTGGTAGGTGGACGACCAACTGGGATTATGGAGGAGGAGTTGTAGAGCTTGAAGTCTCGCATTCGATCCTTTAACTGAGATAGCAGCTCGTCGAGTGGGGCCGCAGTTTTTCCGAGGTGGAGATTATTTCTCCAGTTCCAGATTGCCCACGCCACCATGGAGAAGAGTTTCGGGTCCCTATTATCTTCAAAAACTCAATCCATTAGATCAATAAAAGACATAGCTTGTTTGAGGCTACTGTGATTCCAGAGCTTAGCTTTACTCCACAGGTCTTGTAGTTTTGGGCATTGGTGCAAAGCATGGACCGCATCTTCCTTTTGGTCTTTGCAATGCTCACATTGATCTTCGCTGATAATTTTCCGCTTCATCAGGTTTGTCTTTGTGGGTAAAGAATTTTTTGACGCACGCCAAACAAATTTTTTTACCTTACTCGGAACCTGCAAACTCCAGATAGCTTTCCATAGCGGCTTCAGGTAATTAGGGCCAGATTGGCCAGGTTGGGAGTTCTGATATTCCTGTTGCAAGAAGGTATAACCCGATTTCACTGTGTATTCCCCTGTTGGAGTGAAAGGCCATGTGAGTGTGTCTGTTTGGTCGTGTGGCACAAGGGAATTTTTCTGAACAAGTTTGCATTCAGAACTTCTTCCTTCCATGATCGATGTTCACTATCAATGAGGGAACTGACTTTTGCATCTGTCAAAGCTCCTGTACAGGGTGATACAATTTTTGGGGAATGTTTCACTGGAAGCCAGCGATCACCCCAAATTGACACTGATCTGCCATCCCCAATTCTTCAAACCGCACCTCGTTGTATCACTTCTCTACCCTTAATGATGTTTTTCCATGCACATAAGGCTGAACTCGGGTTTGTGGCTTCCATGATTGTACAATGTGGAAAAAATTTGGCCTTGAAAACTCTATAAAACTAGGAGGTTTTATCATGTAAGAGGCACCAAGTTTGTTTGCCAAAAGGGCATCATTGAGCCTTGAAAGGTCTTTAAATTTCATTCCCCCTTTTGTCTTCAGTTTACAAAGCTTTTCCCATTTTGTCCAGTGGACCTTTCGGCCTTCCCCTCTTTGTCCCCAAAATTTTTTTTGAACCAAAGCCTCAATATCATGGCACAAACCAATTGGCAATTTGAAGCATGACATCTTTACCCTCCCACCCTTGCAATTTTTTCCACACCCTTTGCTTTATGTTATCAAAACTCTTCTTCTATTTTCGACCAATGAAAAGATGGCAGGCCTAAATATTTTTCATATTACTGAACCACCTATACTCCAAGAGCTGTTTTGATTGTATTCTGCATATATTGAGAAGTTCATTTACTAAAGAAGAGAGTTGTTTTGTCTCTATTTATTTGCTTCCCTGATTCACTCTCATACTTGGCTAAGACCTCCAATAATTTTTGACACTCACTTTCTTTCACCTTGCAAAATATAAGACTATCATTTGCAAAGAGAAGATGGGTTAGTTTAGGACCATTCCGGCAAATAGAAACCCCCTTTTGTCACCCATTGTTTTTGCTTTTTTTAACAACCTATGAAAGCCCTCCGTACACAACAAGAATAAATATAGGGAGAGGGGGTCGCCTTGTCTAAAGCCTCTAGTTGGTGTAATATGCCCTTGACGTTCCCCATTTATCAAATCCGAGTAGGTGGCAGTAGAGATGCACATCATCATCAAATTTACCCAAGCTTTTGCAAAACCCATTTTTCTCATCAACTTTTCCATGTACAACCATTCACCCTATCATAGGCCTTGCTCATGTCCAGCTTCAAAGCCATGTACCCTGTATTACACGATGAGTGATTCCTCATATAATGTAATGTCTCAAAGGCAACCATAATATTGTCAGAGATTAAGCGGTCCGTCATGAGAGCACTCTGATGGTTGGAAATAAGATGTGGCAGAATCTTTTTTAACTTGTTCGCCAAAACCTATGAAAAAACTCTAAATAGAACATTACTGAGGCAAATAGGTCAATACTGAGAAACATATTCAGGATTTTTTACTTTAGGAATTAAAGTAATATAAGAGTGGTAAAGAGCACTAGGCAGAGTACCTGACCCACAGTTCTCTACCACTTTTGAGAGAGATTACACATCCACGGCATAGAGGCTTGGATATGTCCACCATGACACGAACCCGTACAAAGCCATCCCCTTCCACATCTGTGATTCCCTCAGGTCTACTCACTGTGCCAATAGCTTCACAGATTTTTTCAGCTACCTTTTGTGTCCTGAATCTGACTAGTATATCATCTACTTGAACCCAAAAATTAACCATGTTAAAATTCATATCACATAAATCAATATCTTTATCATAGCATTGCAACACCATAAGGTGTTTATCAAAAGTTCAAAACCCCATGGTTCTGTTGATAATATTTTTTCCATCTTCTCCTTGTTTTCAAAAGTGAATAATGCTATATGGTCGTCCTCCTTTGTGACCTTAAACCTGTTTTTCAATCTCCATATCAGATTGAAAGTATTTGCAATGGCTTCAATGTTCAAAGCCCGCTTGGTCAAAAATTTCGATGCAAAGGTAAATTTCGGTGCTGCTTCATCTTCTGTCAGGCGAAGGTCAGACCCTTCCTACTCTGAAAGAGTTAGGGAGCTCCAGGATTTGGTGAGGTCGTCCATCGTTGATATTGTTTCCCAATCCCCACGGAAAGAAAAAAGCACAAAACCTAAGGTAACACTGTTACCAAAGGGACGAAAAAACTCCTTCAAAGAAGGGACAACAAATTCTATGACCTAGGAGAAGAAGGAGGACCTTCCTTCTCTAGAGAAGAGAAACTCTCAAATTAAATGTAGATTTAAGGGAGTGTGGTTTGAAAGGTTTGATTGTTTTTTTTTTTTTTTTCCATTGACCCAAAATATAGGTTTTGTTAAGTGGGCTAGGGCCAATTGCAAAATATAAGAATCCATGAAAAAGCTCACTTGTTGGCCACTGTCAAATTTATGGATACATCCATTGCTCTATTTTATGTGGCTAAAATTTCATTCTAACCATCTTTAGCCAAGAAAAAGCACTTGACTTTTTGGTACTATTCATAGGTCTCATTACACTTTTTAGTATTATTTATAGGTTCCATTATACTCTTTAGCTAATTTTTAGCATTTTTTATTTTACACTTGCAGTAAAAAGTTTTCAGTTTTAGTCAAACAAATTGTTCCTAAACGGACCCTTAATTGAAAGCTCTTTGATAAGGTTTGTTACAAGCAAGGTCCCTTCGCATTGATTTTGTCCCGTCCAAAGGGTTCAAAACATCGAGCTTAGTCAATAAATTTCCCAAATTATGATTAAACAAGCTCATCCCATTATCTTGGCTTAATAATGAATGTAAAATGTTCAAACTTGACTCGAGCTTGTACCAAGCCTATAAATGATGTTCAAGCTTGAGCTCATCAAAAAGTTTAAAGTTTGAGCTCAACTTAGCTCAACTTGATTCATTAGTTAAACCAAATTCGAGTTCAATATCATGCTTTTGAACTCGAGATCCAAAATAAGTACATTATCAAGTCTATATTAATTAAACTAATTATCAAGTTTATTTCATTTGGACTAGTGCTTCCAACTCCCAATGACTTAAAAGTCTTAAGAAGACATTAGTTTAATTGTCAATCTCATATAAACAAGACTAGGCTCAGCTTGTTTTGTATCAACCGCTAGCTCACAAGCCTATTTATGAACAATATTTTTTACTTGAACTTGGCTCATTTATTAAACAAGACTTAAAACTAATGTTCAAGCTTGACTTGTTTATAAACAAATAAATATGAACAAACTTTAATAGAGTCAAGCCTAAACTATTTATGAACAGCTTAATTTACTTACAACCCCGCGCTATTAAATTATAGTGTTTATTATAATCCACTAAACATGCTCCAAGCATATTTTTTAAATGATTTCAAAAAACTTTGGACTAGGGAGGAATATGATTCTCTCTATTTGTGGTCCATCATTCAGTGTGTTACTACATAAATATGTAAATATACTTCCGAATCAAGAATATCTTGATGCTATTTATCTCTCTTTTCGAGGTATGGGACCTTAGAATTTGGATTAAACGTTATCGTAAGATGAAGATCTGTTTCACATGTAAAAACAAATATTAAACAGAAAGGTGTTGCAATGTATTACTGGCAACCATCATTTCTTTAATATTTGTCTTCCCATGCATGTGTGATATATTGAGATCCATTTCTTTAATATTTGAAGCTTAAAGTGTACAATCACAGGCTTCAAAGTTGAATTCTTGGCGTTTTAATTATGCTACCAAACCCACAATCAAAGTTAAACAAACCCTATCATAATTAGAGCCTCTATGGCTTTAATGATAAGATTCAAATCATTAGAGAAATTGAGCCTCTCATTGGAGGACAACAAAAGTGCATTTGCATTGATGGTGGTGGTGGTAACATAAAGGACCATGCATTGTGGTTTTCATGTTGTGCATACGTGCTTCAAATTATAGCCATAAAAATCCACATGAGAATCTTCCAAGTTTCAATTACTACCATATTATGAAGTGTGAATGAAAAAGTACACGGGGAACCACATGATAACCTCCAATCTCCGTGATTTTTGTTTTGCTTTGGTTATAAAGCCATTCACATCAAAAGTCAAACCATTTCATCAATCAAAATCAAAACTTTACTATTCTATTAAAGATGATATGTAGTGTTGCGTTGACATGTTGGATGGTAGTTATTTCCGGATGTCATATTTAATGTGTAATATTAAGAAGACAATTTCACTTTTCTTTTTTCTTTTCTTTTTTTCCTTTTTTTCTTTTTTTGGATGAAAATGAAGACAATTTCACTTAATTCTTTGGGTCCATCACAATCTCATAACTCACAAACCATTTAATTCTTATAAACCTTCCTTGGATTAGTTATTAGTTTTTTTTTTTTTTTTTTTGAGAAAAGGATTAGTTATTAGTTATTTAACTTATATCAATGCTTCATGTCCCCATGGATTTTTTTTTTTTTCCCAATCAAGACATGTCAACACCGCTAATTTATTTGGAATTAATAAATAGATTTCAATTTTATGAGGTTATGAATCAGACACCCCTTTGTTAAACCATTTATATTTAATAATTTTCTTATAATATGATTTGGTAAATGAATAAAATATTTATCACGGGGGAGAGTTTCTCTTTTGGAGAGAGTTTCAATCTATGACATCCACTCCTGATGATAGCTTTTTATCATCAGATTAAGACACCAATCGATTTTTGGTGTAAGCAGTGATTGAACCTCAGATTTCTTATTCAACCATTAAATATTTTACCATAATATTCCTAAATCGCAATGCATGTGTTATGGCATCTAGGTTCGCACGGTTCCACCTCTGAAAGACAGAAAAATATCATTAAGTTCCAAAGTTTTGTGGTAGGAAGTTCTTCATGAAATATTATTTATAATATTATATCTCTTAGTAGGTTTTAATTAGTTCATCCGGAAAAATTTATTATCGTTAAATAATAAACCTTGATTTGAATTCTGCCTTTAAAAAAATTATTAGTATTTTTGTCAATTATAAAGAACAATTATTATGGAGCAAACGTCATATGTTCAAATTATAATCTATCTAAATTCTAATATCTATCTAAAAGGAATATATATATATATATATATACACACACACATCTCTCTCAGGAATGGGAAAATAATTTTTAAAAACCCAACTCATGTCCTATTCGTACAAAAATTATACTAGCTGACATACAAACAAGTGTCCTCCATCTCCTAAAACAAAATATCTACTGGCATTATATTAAAATCTTCTTAATTTGTTTTCGAAAAATGAATCATTTACATAAAAATTGAATTATTGGCGTATTTAACCCATTTCATATTATTGGAATTGCCAGTGTATTGGGCGACTAGTTACAGTCTTTCAATTTTTGGTTGCTTTTTTTTTTTTAATTGTTCATTTGATTTAAAAACTTACAATTTACACCATCAAGTAGTATGATAACGTCAATGTGACTTTTCAATGAACATTCCCTAAAATAATTCCATTAACCCACCCCAAAAAAAAAAAAAAAAAACGTTATAATGGAGAAAAATGCTTTTAACTACAAAAATGTGATGGACTATAATGAAATGGACACTTAATATCATTATAATTTTCAATGGGGTAGTTGAATTAGCACCTCCCATGCATAAAGTGCTTAGAGATCTAAGGGGGAAAAGGCTCAAGCTGTCGGATTAGCAGCATATTATAATTATCTCTAAAACAAATATTTAATTATGTAAATTATAAATTTTGAAAGTTTAGAAATGATTCCAAAACTTAAAAAACATACAATTTACTTCCATTTTAAATTAAAGGGAATTTAATCCGCTCAAATTTAAATTATGTCCTACTTGCAAAAATTACCATGCGTACATAAGCCTAACTTAAGAAAGAAAATAATAGAGACTTTTGTTAACGAATATTCTAAAGGAACAAGCAATATTGGTGGCTTTAAGAATTTTTTTCAAGGTAGTCATTAAAAAACTTAAATTATACCAAATCTAATAAAAAGAGAACTTCATACATTGACAAACACACACACACACACAAATACATAAAAGTCTTTCAATTTTCTTCTACAAGTTTTCTTATTTTAAAATCATTGCATAATAGTTTCATTATTAATACTACAAGTTACATTTCTTTCAAAATTTTAGTTAAACATAATTTTCCTTGGCAATTTTTTTTTTTTTTTTTTTTTTTGTAAAGGCCTAATATATTGTTAAGGGAGCCAAGTTTAAGGACAAAGTTAAGTTCAAACTTAATTGTAGCCTAAAACTATAACTCTCACCAAACAAATTAGCATGACAACATATTTTGAAAATCTAATCGTTGAATTATATATTCTTTATGTTTTTAAAACACAAGTTAAATTTTATGCCAATCGATTAATGTTATTTAATATTCGATCCATAAACTTATTTTTATGTCTAATTTTATACTATAAAAACTCAAAATATAAGTATTTGATTGATAATATAGCTATTGATCTTTGATCTTCTTGAAAATTTGCAATGGTAATCCAATGACAGATTTGTCAAAATTCACATCTAATAAAAAAATATTGAGTGGAGTTATAGTTTTAATTTACAACCAAGTTTGTTGCTAAAATTTGTCCAAAATGTAATTATGTTGGGCCTAAAAAAAAATTATGGTAATCACAAATTTTTTGAAAAGTAAAAAAATTATAAAGTTTTTTAAATATTGTAGGGGCTCTTTGTGCTCTTGGGCAAGGGCCCTTTTTGCTGTGGGTTGGAGAGTTGGGTCTGGTCCGCTATCCTAGCAGGACCTTGCTAAATCTCCAGTTTGTGCACAAGAAAAACATCCCGAAAGAAAAACAACAAATAACAATAAATGTATATTAGTGAATACACATATATATATATATATATATATCCACACACACACACACACACACACATATATTGGTATATGTATTATGGCAGAAAGGTTAGTTAGAGAAAACAGTTAGCGTATTTAAAGCATTAGTATGTAAATGATGGGCTTTTCGTAGGAAGTGAACTAAAGAGAACCTAAACCTCAACTTGGACAACCTTATTGTTGGACTATGCCATTAAAGTTGTGCATTTTGGAGAATCAATCTGGATAGCTACTTCTTGTTTTGTTGGGATTACAAAGAGTGGGTTTGCTACTAGAAGGGGGGGGGGGGGGAAGGAAGAATGTCTATTGATGCATGTTTTTTATGCCATACTCACTCATTTGCCTTTCTAAGTTTTTACTTCACCCTTTCTTTTTTCTCTCTTATTTCCTTTTCAATTCCCTCTGTTTCTTGCCTGAGTCTTTTTTTTTTTTTTTAACTTATGGCTATTGTTCCTATTTATCTCCTATGTAATTTCTCTCTTTTGCCCTTGTTACTTCCCAACCATTTTTTTTCTGCTGCAAACACCTCTTCAAAGTTCCCCACTATCTTGTTGGCTATTCGATCTCCACTACACCTAGGCATGCCCAATGTTTTCTCTCTCTTCCACTACCCATCCCATGACAAATTTTTATCCATTTGATTTTGTCGTAAGTCTTTCTCTCTCTTCTCAACGGATAAAGCATAGGGACTCTTTCTACCTATCTGTCTAGCATTCATCAAGTGGTCTCAGCCATTTGTTACCTATTTTGGGCAAAGATCCCTTCCCAGCAGAGCGCCTCCCAAAAGAGGCCTTGGCTAGACCAAAAATAGGCCATTTTCTCCCCTCCACCAAATCACACCCTCTGTAAGTCCCTTGACCGTGGGCCCACCCCTCTCTGCATTAGCTGGGTATAAGTTTGTGGTGCTCCGGTCATAGCATAGTTGTCTTATTGCTCCTTGCCTTGTCTTCTTCCTTTCCCACATAGGTTCTACCCCTACTACTCAGTTTTGTCTTGTTTTGCTCTTTATTGAGGTTGAAGCCCTTCACTCGTGTTTACCCCTTATGAGGAATGATGTGGACTTGTTGGGCTTCCCCCCCTACATCTTACCTTTTCTTAAGCCTGTGGGCTTTCTAACGTCTTATTATCTGCTACTGATTTATGTTGGGCAAGCCCGTTGGGCCTTTTTCCTTCCCCTTCCTTCTTTGGGCCTTTTAAGGCCTATTCCATTTTCTCTTGAAAAGGGCCATCTCTTCGTGGCTGGCTCTTCCATACGACCCATGGGCTGATGTGTTCCACTCCTTGCTCTTCATGGGTATGCCTTCTCTTTGGGCTTTCATAGCCCAAATGTCCCTACCATTATTTCCTAATCTTTTTCTTCTTTCCCTTAACTTGTTTCTGGGCTTTTCTGCCGTTGGGCCTCTTTTATCAAAAGTGGGTATCAACAAATAATAATAATAATAATAATAATAATAATAATAATAATAATAATAATTGATGATGCACGAAAATCAATAGACTGAATACTCCGGGCTACAGCAACGGTTTGATGGCCTGAATAGAAAGAAAGACTGTCAAGGGTGACCGGGGTGAGCTGGCCAACGACCCTCCAATGGTTAAGTTAGCTTTCTCTCTAGAACACAAGGATAGTAAGTAGGTGAATAATTGAACATACCTTGGGCCGATGGAGTTAGATCCCTTTTATAGAGAGTTTTCAGTGGGTCTACTTGTTCAAATCCACTACCATCATGAAAGATGTGTGTGATTAGTGGAGAAAATGGAGTAGATTTCGGGGAATCCTCCTCACAATCTGGAATGATAGATCGTGGTCCGATTGCTTGGTGTTTGTAGAAAAATCCTTTGAAATTTGGTGTTTGTAGAAAAAGCCTTTAAAATTTACTAAGTGTCATTTGGTCATCCATGCCTTTGTGTGACATGGACGACTAGGTTATTTTGGACGGTCATGACGTTTGTGAACAGATCTTATTCATTATCTGTGGTACTTTTTATTGGACTCCCTTTCTCGTGGACTAGTCTGGATGTGATTTGGTCATGGACAACCATCATGGACAAATGGAGCTTGATTTAGCCCACCATTAATAATAATATTAATAATTATTTTTTTTTTTTTATTATTTTCTAGGTTAGGTGGTCCTATGACCACCTTGGCTTCAACGTGGAGCCGCCTTTGGGCACAAGTTAAAATGCATTTAATATTTTTTTAGAGAAATATGTAATATCTAATTAAGAACTTTTACACTTTTAAGAAAATAAAGTTAAATTATGTACAAATATAATCTTATAACTCAATTGGTATCTTCAAATGTTTTGTCCTAGATATTTTAAAACTTCAAATCCGCTACCCAACTAGATAATATATATAACCAAAAATACAATTAATTAGTTTATTTATGCAACAAAAAATATGAGTTGTAACTCATAATGTACATTTTTATTCCATCAAAAATTTTTTTTTTTTTTTTTTGGAGAGATTCAAGATGTGACTATGGTGAACTGTAATGGGTTCTACACACCCCAAAAAGGCATTTACCTCTATCTCATTGGTGACCAGTGACGGATTGAGATCCGGTACAATTACTATATGCAATTGCACCATGCAATTAGCGCATTAGGATTAGGTGTTCTTAAAAAATGCTATTTTGACACACTAAAAAGTTATTTAATCTATTTTAACACACTAATTTACAATACATCATATATCACATCTTCAATTATTTTACCATTTTATTTAAATATTATTTCTTTATTCATTTTAATTATTATTTTATTCTTACTTTTTTGTTCCCAATGGTAAAAAGAGAGAGAGAGAAAGTTTACATAGTCCACAATTTTCATTGAAGAGAGAGAAATTTTGAATAAAAAAAATGCAAAAATATTTATAGAATATCTCATAGTACACTTCTATATTTAAAACATTATTTTGTTATTTGGCATTTGACGCACCTAATGAAGGTGATTTTTATGTTTGGTAAATATTTAGCATTTAACACACCTAATGATAGTGTTGTTACTCCATTTCCTTCACAAAGTTTTTTACATTTTTAACTTTTTACTTCTTTTTAATATTTTTTTATTTAATAAAGGACGAAATTTAGTTACAAAACTGGTTGTGACTTTAAACTACAACCTTATTCAATAAAACAAACATTATTATATATTTAGAAAATCTAACCGTTAAATTACATGTTCTTTATACTCTTAATACACATGTCAAATTTTGTGTCGATTGGATGTTATTTACTATATGATCTGTAAGGACACAGATTTGGAGAACCGCCCAAGATTGGGTGAGACGGTCCAAAAGGCCCAAAAATAATGAATTTGTAGAGAGTGAGAAAAGAAAGCTGGGCTAGATTAACTTAAATAATCAATACAATGGGTTAAGATCACCAAAAGGAACTAAATAAACTATTCTCAATAAGGGTCCGAGAAGGTCAATTTTGATATTTGCTGTTCTTAGTTCTGATACATGCTACGCTTAGTCTTTTTTCTTCCTTCCCCCCCCCCCCTCCCCTTTCTAAGAATGATTCCTTCGCATTATATAGCTCTTTCAAGATCATCTTCACCCTACACTTGTCAGTTATTTGAGTCTTCACTTGAGTGCACGTCCCATCATGCATCTTCTTTAGCTTTCTTTGACTTGCAGTGGCCAAGGTTCCACTATTCAGGGGTCTTTTCCACATAAATGCGCTCAGAAAAGTAGGTGCAGCACATTCAATGCGGTGGTAGCAGCATTTCCTTAGATATTTTTGGGGATTTCCATTCCTTTAGTCCTGATACACATCTCAATAGTTAGGGTTATGCAAAGATCACTCCTTGAATTGCCCTTATTTATCTCAACTGCTACAAATTCCTTTCTAGGATTTTAAATATTCATTTACCTCTCCTTAGACTTCACCTTGTCCTCGGATAAGGCCCAATACACGACTTTGGGCCCCTGTCCCTACATGATTTATAAGCTTATATTTTATGCATAATTTTAAACTACAAAAACTTGCAACTTTAATAATTTATTGATGACATAGCTATTGATCTTTAATTTTTTAAAAATTTTACAAGTATAAAAGATATAAGAAAAAGATATAATCTAATGATGAATTTGTCAAAATTCACTTCCTATAAAAAGATATAACCAATTTTGTAACTAAACTCATCATAAATTATGACTGAGCCCGTGTCTGGAGTCTGCTCCGCACCAACCTAATCCAAATCCGAGTACTCTATTCTTATTTCTAACGGTAGAAGCTTTCGTTATTGCTGTCAATTCCCTAAGCCCCTTGGCTTTTGCTGATATCTTAGTTGACCCACGAAATTCTCTCAACCACGTGCTGTCGTTTTGTAACGTGGCCATCTTCCCATCCTAGCCTAGTCGCTAGCCTCGTTGTGTCCAGCAGTTTTAGCCAAAATTAATTTACTAAAAGAATCATAATTTGCATTATTATTATTATTATTATTATTATTATTATTATTATTATTATTATTATTATTATTATTATTATGGGATAGTTAGTCACCATCTCTTTATCGTCCATAGGGCTCGTCCATGAGACAAAGGTAAAAGATTCAAGCGTGCGCCTATAAACGAAGAGGTCGTCCATAGACGAAGTATACAGACAACCATATGACAAATTTTAAAGTGATCCCGCTTACATGTCTTTGGAATCTGAACCAGAGCAATGAACAAATCCGTACATGTCGCCGCAAATTCCCCACAAGTGCTTAACTTCCCTCGGCAGTTGCAACTTCTATAGCCGTTGGGGAAGTTATGTCTGAGCCCAATGACTCCCACAAATCTTGGGACAGTTATAAAGTGAATAACCGCTCTAAGGTTCCCTATATAAAGACCGGCTTACATGAAATCAAGGTAAGTTTTTTCCTAAGATAACTACCCCAAAATCAGAACATAGTCTTTGAGAAAGAAACTAACTTAACCATCGGAGGGGCTTTGGCCGGTCAACCCCGGTCGCCTTTGATTGTGTATTCTTCCTTTCAGGTCTTCACTATAACTGGTAGTCAGCGAAGCCGGAACATTCAGCCTACTGATTTATTCCATTATCAGTTGGCGCCATCTGTGGGGAAGGCTCAATTCGTTATTTGTCTTCCTTCGATCAAAGGCTGCATGGTTATGACGAGATCAAAGGCCACTAGCCCAGGCCACCAGGAAAGTAGGAATACTTCTAACGTTCCCTACCGTGAACGCCAGTCAGTGCCCATCGCACAGCTGCCTTCCATCCAACACATACAGTCTATGGCAGCCGCCATGGCGGAGTTAACTCGACAGAACCAAGAATTGACTAGAGAGATTGGAAGAGGGAGACAGCACTTTGAAAGACACATGGAAAGACAAGCCCAGAGTCAGGAAGTTCGAGGAATACCGAACCCAGAATCAGTCGCGGAGAACCGCTTCATGGAGGGTGCCGCACATGGAGAAAGAGATGGATCAAATGAAGAAGGCGATGGACGAAATAAAGGAGAACATGAGAAGGATGAATCCCGTAGATGACCTAGTTCATCGTACGGACTCTCCTTTTGTAACTTCCATCAACAATCACCCTCTGCCTGCCAAGTTCAAAATGCCTTCCTTGGATTCATACGATGGGACATGCGATCCATGCGATCACATCGCGACCTTCAAGACTACGATGCATCTTCAGGGAGTCCCGGATGAGATTATGTGCAGGGCCTTCCCTACAACCCTCAAAGGACCAGCACGAGTGTGGTTCAGTAAAATACCCCCGAATACGGTGAGTTCTTTTGAAGAGTTGAGTAAGTTGTTTGTCAATAATTTCATTAAAGGGCAAAGACACAAACGTTCCTCGTCCAGCCTCTTAACCATAGAACAAGGAGAGAATGAAAGCTTGCGGTCTTTCATCACTCGCTTCAACAGAGAAGCCCTGACTGTGGACGAGATGGATGACAAACTACTATTGGCAGCCTTCCATAATGGGGTTAATTCAGACTTATTCATCCACAAGCTTTACGAGCAAGAGCCGCAGACAATGGCTGAACTCGTCCATTTAGCACAAAATTTTATAAATGCAGAAGACGCAATCATAGCTAAGAAAAGGAAGAGAGCTAAGAAAATAGAAGCAAACCCCATGTGTCACTCTGAACAGGGCCCCCGCCCAAAGAAGGGACGAATGGAAGAAAGGAAGGATTGAGATAGCAGGAAGACGGTTTCGTCTTCAGGAAGGAATTAGCACTACACGCTCCTAAATACCCCACTTGATCAGGTACTCATGCAAGTCAAGGATGATCCTTCCTTGAAGTGGCCGAAGAAGATGAAGGGAGACCCCAACAAACGCAATAAGAACAAATATTGTCGCTTCCATAGGGATCATGGGCACGACACGAACGAATGTTATGACTTGAAGCAGCAGATAGAAAATCTCATTAGACAAGGAAAGCTAAGGCATCTCGTTGGAAGGGACCACAAAGATGAGAAGTTGAAGGGAGAGATGGAAGAATCATCACGACCCCCACTTGGAGAAATAAGGGTTATCATAAGGGGCACTTCAGCGGGCAATTCATCCAAGTCAAAAAAGGCGTATCTCAAGGCGATGCAGAACGTCCAGCTTTCTAGACGATCCCCAAAGACGAGAGATACAGACGAGCCAACTATTTCTTTCACGGATGAAAAGGCCGAAGGAATCCATCACCCTCATGACGATGCAATCATCATTACTTTACTCATAGCCGAGTACACTACCAGGAGGGTGTTGGTAGATAATGGAAGTTCAGCAGATATATTATATTACCCCGCCTTCCAACAAATGAGGCTGGGACGGGAGCGGCTTCGTCCTGTACATTCTCCATTGGTAGGATTTTGAGGAATGAAGGTACAACCTCTGGGCACCATTGCTCTACTTGTAGTAGTGGGATCATACCCACGGCAAATATCCAAGGAAGTGAATTTTCTCGTGGTGGATTGTTCATCTTCCTATAATGCCATCATTGGAAGACCAACTCTAAATAGTTGGAAGGCAGTAACATCTACCTACCACCTGTCGGTTAAATTTCCAACAGAGCATGGGATAGGACAAGTAAAGGGAGATCAATTAGCAGCAAGCGAATGTTACTTAGCTTTGTTGGCTATGGACGAGCACATGCAGACGATAAGCATTGAGGTGAGCAGGGTTGCCGTGGAGCCCACCGAAGCGCTTCAAGACGTCCTTTTAAACAAAGGAGATCCTGAGAAGTTTACTAGAATTGGAACTAGTATGGAAGAGAAGACAAAGAAAGACCTCATTCAATTCCTCAAGAGGAGTGTCGACGTTTTCGCATGGAGTCATCACGATATGCCTGGAATTGATCCAAGTGTAATTACTCACCGTTTGAATGTAAACTCCTCCTCCAAGCCTATTCGTCAGAAGAAACGAGTATTCGCCCCCGAATGAGATAGTGCTATCAAGGAAGAGGTCCAAAAGCTAACCACAGCAGGGTTTATCCAGGAAGTCTATTATCCGGATTGGTTGGCAAATGTGGTGATGGTGAAAAAGGCAAATGGAAAGTAGAGGATGTGCGTAGACTTCACTGACTTGAACAAGGCCTACCCGAAAGATAGTTATCCTTTGCCACGCATTGATCAATTGGTAGATTCCACGGCTGGTCATCGGTTGCTAAGCTTCATGGACGCCTTCTCAAGATATAATCAGATAAAAATGGACGAGGCAGATCAAGAGAAGACCTCATTTGTTACCAATCAAGGTCTATTTTGTTATAAGGTGATGCCCGTCGGTTTGAAGAATGCAGGGGCAACTTATCAAAGATTGGTTAATGATATGTTCCGTCCACAGATAAGACGGAATGTGGAGGTGTACGTCGACGACATGCTTGTAAAGAGCTTAGACGAGGGAAGGCACTTGGATGATCTTCAGGAAACCTTCGAAACGCTCAGAAGATATAAAATGAAGCTGAATCCGAGCAAATGTGCCTTCGGAGTATCGTCAGGAAAGTTTTTAGGGTTCATGGTTTCACAGAGGGGAATTGAAGCTAATCCAGATAAGATCCAGGCCATACTGAACATGGAACCACCAAAAAATATTAAGGAAGTTCACTCCCTCACAGGACGAGTTGCAGCGTTGAATAGGTTTAAATCAAAAGCCACTGACAAGTGTTTACCCTTCTTCAAGGTCCTCAGGAAGGCGTTCGAATGGACGGATGAATGTCAACAAGCCTTCCAAGATCTTAAACGCTATCTAACAAAGGCTCCACTGCTAAGTCCGTCCGTATTGGGAGAAAAACTGTATTTGTACTTGGCGGTGTCCCCACATGCCGTGAGTTCAGTTTTAATCAAAGAAGAAGGAAAAGTACAAAAACCGGTGTATTACACCAGTCGAGCACTTAGAGGAGCGGAAGGACGTTACCTGCTAATGGAGAAATTGGCTTTTGCTCTAATAACAGCTTCTAGAAAAATGATACATTATTTCCAAGCTCATGTCATCAACGTTATGACAGACCATCCACTCAAGAAGGCAATGAATAGACTGGAAGCCGCAGGACGACTGATCCAGTGGGCTATTGAACTCAGTGAATTCGACATCAGGTACAGACCAAGAAGTGTGATAAAGGCTCAAGCCTTGGCAGATTTCATCGCAGAATTCACACCAGGTTATGAGGATGAAGGCGTAATGGGAGAGAGTAAAAAGTGGATCGTCCATGTAGACGGATCATCTACACTGCATGCAGGGGGAATACGAGTCATCTTGCAATCACCAGAAGGAGATAAGTTGAAACACAAGGTTCGTTTACAATACCAAACAACTAACAATGAAGTCGAGTATGAGGCTCTTCTTAAAGGACTAGAATTGGCTAAATCTGTGGAAGCGGAATCGATACTCGTCATGGGAGACTCTCAGTTAATGATAGGCCAAGTGAATGGGACAAATGAAGCCAAGGAAGATCGAATGAAGAAATACCTAAATAAGGTGACACACTTAGTGAAAAAGTTCAAGGAAGCTGATTTCGTTCAAATCCCAAGGGAAGAGAACGTTGAAGCAGACACTTTGGCAAAGGAAGCCTTAGCGGGTGAAGTAATGGGCGAAGTTGATGAAGTGTAATATATGCCACGAATAGACCTTCCAGAAATATTGCGAGTAGAAGGGGAGGAAAATTGGATGACCCCTATAATATCATACCTGAAGGACGGAAGACTCCCTGAGGGGAAGGACGAGGCCAGGAAACTCAGGATCAAATCAGCTAGGTACATCCTCATGGATGAAATGCTTTACAAAAGGGGCTTATCCCAGCCTTATCTAAGATGTTTAGCTCCAGACGAAGCAAATTACGTACTGAGGGAGATTCATGAAGACGCATGTGGAAACCACTCGGGGACCAGATCACTCATCCACAAAATCGTCCGTGCAAGATATTATTGGCCAACTATCCAAGCTGATGCTAAAGCATATGTAAGGGTTTGTGATCAATGTCAACGCTACAGCAATATTTCTAGACAGCTGTCAGAATATCTCACCCTAATGATGGCCCCTTAGCCTTTCGCACAATAGGGTCTGGACATATTGGGCCCTTTTCCAACAGGAATTAGACAGTTGAAGTTTTTGGTGGTGGGGATCGATTATTTCACTAAATGGGTGGAAGCTGAACCCTTGGCAAAGATTACATAGCAAAATGTCAAAAACTTTGTCTGGAAGAACATCATATGCAGATTTGGGGTACCAAGAGTACTAGTATCTGACAATGGACGACAATTTGACAACATACCCTTCAGGGAATTTTGTGAACAGCTTGGAATCAAAAATCATTATTCATCACCCTCCCACCCACAGGCCAACGGACAAGCCGAAGTGGCAAACTGATCCTTGTTGAAAATCATCAAGACTCGGCTTGAGAGGGCAAAGGGGGTATGGCCAAATGAGTTGCCAAGTGTTTATGGGCTTATAGAATAACAATGAGAACCCCCACAGGAGAAACTCCTTTCAAACTTGCTTATGGGAGTGAAACAGTTATACCTGCAAAAGTACACATGACCAACCATAGGGTAACGAAGTATCATGATGAAGAAAACGAGGAACAGCTTCGCCTTAACCTCGATCTTGTAGATGAAGTAAGGATAGACGCGGAGCAGAGAACGGCAAGATACAAAAATCTCATGGAAAAGTAGTATAATGCCATGGTCAAACCTAGGTGCTTCAACATTGGGGATCTTGTCCTCAAGAAGGTTTCACTGGCCACCAGAAACCCGGCCTATGGGAAACTGGGGCCGAACTGGGAAGAGCCTTACAGAGTTGTCAACTGCAAGAGGCAAGGATCCTACTACTTGGAAGCCCTGGACGGACGGAAGCTAGAATACCCTTGGAATGTTGAACACCTAAGAAGGTACTACCAATAAGGAGTGGTCATGGATGAACAATGCCATAAGACTAAAGTCATGGACGCTTGACGTGGTTTGTTTGCTGTAATTTTCTTATATTTGACTGTTATTACTACTATGTTTTAGATGCAAGTATGTTGTCACTTGTAGACGAATTTGTGTCTAAGTATTTTAATTCCCTAAAGGCACTAGCTCTTAAGTAGGTGCCATACCTGTGGACGAATGGTTACATTATGAATTTCCAGTATATGTGATGTATTTTCAAGCACATGTATGATTGTATGGGAATCTTTCGTTTTTGTGATTTCATTCAAAATAATCCACAGAAAACAATCAACCAAAGACAAATAAAATCCTTGGACACAGGGATGTACCGTCTATAAGTTTTCCTTTAAAATAAGGATAAACGAGAAAACAAAGGTACACTCGTCTAAACCAATGGGTGAACAAAGTGCGTGCAAAAAACACCACAAACCCATAGATGAATCTGACCAGCCTAACAATCCAGCACATGGACAAGCAAGGCTCAGGGCGAGATAAAACCAAATGTATAATCGTCTAAATCATGGGCGTATAATGTGCGTACAACACAAGCCCATAGACGAGTCTAAACCAGCATGACGCTCCAATGCATGGACGAACGTATGCTGGAAACAATTTTGCTAAAAATGAATGATCGTCCTAAGCTTGAATAATGAATAAGAGCTAGCAAAGACGTCATTCACAGACGAGTTATACTTGGCTTTGGCGATGTAATGAAACATCCGTTCATGGGGATCAAGACGAGATGAAATATTTTTCCAAATGGACGAACCACGAAGCCATAAACATGATATGGACGATATTAATAAAATATATCCAGAGTTTCTAACAAGTTCAAGTATAATGAAAAGTGAATAGAAGACATTCATTTATTCAAAGGGTGGACAGCCAACGCCCAAAAACCCCTAAAAGTTAAATGTAAATGATTGTATATAAAGCTCGTTCATGAGCTTGGACGAGATAATTGTACTTGAGTGAATTTGATAAAACAAAAAGAGAGAAAATAAGCAAAGCCCAAAACAACGGGCACTTCTAATCAAATAAAATGGACAATTCTCTGAAGTTAGATTCATTTGGATAAACCACTAGAGATATTGCCTCCAGACTTGGGATCGTCCTGGGTCACCTCGTTGTTGGCATCGTCCATCACATTGACATCCTCGGAACTTGTTTGCAATAGGGAGCTTTCTGTAGCAAGAGGAAGCTTGAAGGAATCAAAATCCAAGTCAGGAAAGACGTCCTTGGCATCAGCACGGAAGTCCTCGTAACCAGCTGCATAGTGGCTGTCTAGACGATTCTTATACTCGTCAGACTTCTTGAAAGCTGCAACGGCTTCCTCACGTGCCTTCTCCAAGGACGAAGTAAACTCAGAAACTTGTCCCTCCAAATGAGCAATGCGAGTGTCTTTCTCAATAATATCTGCTTTAAGCTCTTCCACCTTGTCCTTCAACTTCGTCTCACTCCCTTGCAAACGGTTAAGATCCTCAGTCAACCTAATCACCTCCCCCTTCTTCGGTAAAACCTCAGTGTTCAGCTCCTTGGCTTTCTCCTTAGCCGTCTTGGCTTCCTCAGAGAGTTCCTTCGCCTGGCAATTTGCTATGTAAAACTTGGACATAGCCTGTGCATGGACGAAGAGGAGTTAAAAAAAAATATTTTACTCAAAACTTGGAGATACACAAAGAAGAATAAAACTGGCTTACCTTGAAGAGGTCGTGGATGGCAGAACGCTCAAAGTCTCTAACAGACATATTGTAGCACGAGTTCACCTCGTTGTCAGAGATAACTCCTTTGAACATCCTCTAGGCATAATCTTCGTCCAAAACCAAGTTAGGAGGACGCTGGGACGACTCAGAAGGATGAGGCCTACGAGGAGTCTTGGTTGGTGGGGGAGTAGGATCAATTTGGACGGGCTCCATGTCGTCCACAGGATCGTCTAAGTTGACCGCTGGAGGGGTAAACTTGGGAACCTTAGGAAGAGGAGTTTTGGTTGGCTTTTGTCTCTTAGGACCTCGACGACTTGGGAGGTCACCGAGATCCACAGAGCTTGAAATGGGTTTAGACTTCCTCTTCCCTCCAGGGATGGCGGTCCCTTGGACAACTGGAGGGACGGTAACCTCTTCATCCCCACTGGTCACGTTCTTCTCTCTATTCTCTCTCATTGTAGTCATTCCTACAACAAAGAAAGTTAGAAATAATATATATATATATATATATATATAAAACAATTGAAATGAATGAGAAAAGAAAAAAGACGGTACTTACTTCGACGAGTTGTTTCCTCATGTCCAAGGTTCTCAACAGAAGGCACTGGTCCAAGGCCCCATGCAGCTAGACTACTGAGAGTAACTAAGTCGTGGAAGGTTCTCCCAGGGAAGGCACGGACTCTGTCAATCTGATCTAAATAAAACTTGTCTAAGCGTGAACGAGTAACAGCTGCGCAAATAGAGGGACGGGTTAGACGACAAAGAAATAGAGTATGGAAAAAGAAAAAGAGAAGAGGAAATAAAATGGAAAGGAAACATACCCTCAGGAAGAAGACAACCTAGAGGGTTGGTAAAAGGTGGGAAGGGGGCATTGGCCACTTCTATTAGGTCCCCAGCCCAATTTCCAGAAATAATAAAAAATTCTGTTTTCCAAAGCCTGTCAGACGAGCTACGACCCTTAATCAAACTATAGGGAGAGCCTCTGGACGAGAACTGGTAAAAACCAACAGACTTCTTTATCTCTGAGGGCTTATAACAGTAAAGGAACTCGTCCACTGTGATAGGACAGTCCCCTTCCAATGCCTCATGCCATAACACTTGCATGACAACTATCGTCTTTCATCCATTGGGGTTAAGCTGGTTAGGTCCAATACCCAACCTGTGAAGAAGACCTCTACAAAAAGAATTTAAAGGAAACCTAAGGCCAGCTAAAAGGTAAGACGTATATACCCCTAAACCAGAAGAAGGAGAACAACACCATTCACCTTCCTTGGGCAGATGAGGTTCGAACTCCTTAGGTATCTGGTATCTATCTACAAGGGTTTTCAATTTAAAGGCATCTAAAGTGGACGCTACTTCAGGAGCACAGCTATAGATCACATTCTCCTCCTCCTCCTCATCTAGAAAAGGGCTCATTGGTTCTCTGGACGAGCTAGTCCCAGCCCCAAAGGCCTTCCTACATTGTAGTTCCTGGAATTCTTCCAAGGGAATACCAGGAACCCCAGACAAGTAAGGCTCGTTTGAGGAAGTGCTACTATAACTAGTACTTCCCTCACCACTCTCATAACTCCCTATAGAAACATCCTGGTACCCGTCTATCTCTCTCTCTAAACTACTACTAGATGTCGACATGACGAATAAAGGATTAAGACGAAAACCTAAGAAGGAAAAAGGAATACCTGACAGATCTAGGATGAGGGCAAGACGAGGCTTTTGGACGAGATAGCTGAGGAGATTATGAGAAAGGTGAGGGGCAAGAGTAGGAATGTACCTATTTATAGGTCCTAAAAGGAAGGTCAGCGAAGCGACGCCCACCATTGAGAAGATGACACGTGGCGGCTCCGTTGGAAAGAGCAATCGACGAAGCAGGTCAACCAGTAAGATCTTGACATGTGGCCCTAAAAAAAAAAAAAAAAAAAGGAGAGAGTGGGGAGGGTTTGGGCCAAAACCCTAAAGATATTCAACAAACCCCTACGACAGCCTTGAACGACCCTTGGACATGGGGGCAATTGATGGGATAGTTAGTCACCATCTCTTTATCGTCCATAGGGCTCATCCATGAGACAAAGGTAAAAGATTCAAGCGTGCGCCTATAAACAAAGAGGTCGTCCATAGACGAAGTATATGGACAACGCTGAGGCGTCCATAGACAAAGTATATGGACGACCATATGACAGATTTTAGAGTGATCCCGCTTACATGTCTTTGGAATCCGAACCAGAGCAATGAACAAATCCGTACATGTCGCCGCAAATTCCCCACAAGTGCTTAACTTCCCTCGGCAGTTGCAACTTCTATAGCCATTGAGGAAGTTATGTCTGAGCCCAATGACTCCCACAAATCTTGGGACAGTTATAAAGTGAATAACCACTCTAAGGTTCCCTATATAAAGACTGGCTTACATGAAATCAAGGTAAGTTTTTTCCTAAGATAACTACCCCAAAATCAGAACATAGTCTTTGAGAAAGAAACTAACTTAACCATCGGAGGGGCTTTGGCCGGTCAACCCCGGTCGCCTTTGATTGTGTATTCTTCCTTTCAGGTCTTCACTATAACTGGTAGCCAGCGAAGCCGGAACATTCAGCCTACTGATTTATTCCACTATCAATATATATGTCTCTTTATGCATAGCTATTACTTGCTTTCTTATGGCTAGACAAAATGATATAAATTAGCTTATTTTCAAAAAGAACACTCATATATGAGAATTTAAGGGACGGAAAACCATAGGGTAGCAATGAAACAATCTCAAAACAGCAACTATGTAGTCAAGGACTACATTCGAAATTCAAAATAGTTATTGAGTAAGACTTAAGTACAGTATTTAGGTCCTGTTTCTAAGGTTTCTTTTTTAAAATTCTGCCATGTGGATTTTTTCTCATAGAAATGAAGTGTATTTTTTAATTAAGTAGTCACATGGCTGAATCTTAAGAAGAGAACTTAAGGAACAGTACCTAAGGTACTATACCTAAGTTTTGCCCATAGTTATTTATAGGTAATTGAGTCGATTCCTTGAGATTAGGGTACATGTTATTTAAGGCTGTCGTAGGGTATAAACCAATATAATTGGACTTTAAAAAAAAATTCCTAACATAAGTTACAACATGTTTAGGTCATAGCGTGATGATGCAAGTGAATCCTAAAACAATGTCCAACAAAATTAATGCAATAAATTTCAAAATGAGTCGTGGACATGATACAAGGCTAGAGATTTTCACAACATATACATTTTCTTCTCTCATTTTTTTCAACCTCTCAACGAAAACGGATCAAACTATTACATGCCTACAAATTAGTGTATGAGTTTTTTTTTTTTTTTTTTTTGAACAAATTAGTGTATGAGAATTTTGTAATGGCAATTTCATACTTTTTGTCACTCATTTGTATCTTTTGACTCGTCAATGGTGTTATAGCCTAATGGCATTGTACTCTTTTCTATGGGGTTATATATATTTATGAGATTATGTTTAGTTTATGGATTTTTTTTTTTTACTTTAATTGGACCATCTCGTCTTCTTTATACTTATTCACTGTTATTTATTTATCAAGGCATTGATTTCTCGTCATTCACCTTTAGTCCTTTAGGTCAAATGGTATTTCTAATGTTTCCAAAAAAAAAAAAAATTCATTCTCAATAAAAAAAAATTACAATTGCAATAAACTAAGCCTTGAGCTCTTTGATCTATCTCCAAAAAAAAAAAAATGAAAAAGAAAATTAAGCCTCAATTCAAGGAGTCATGAGCTTTCAGGATATATATATATATCTATATATATATATATATATATATATTTTTTTTTTTTTTTTGAGAAACAAACACACACAAGGAAAGGGAAAGAGATTATAACAAAAAGGCACACCACAACTTCACTCAAAAACCACGGTAACTTTTAAGAGAGTTTTCAGGATATGGAAAATATGAGTCATGGTAGGTGCAAGGTTTTGTCTATCATCATTTATAGAAAATTAAAGAATAATTTAAGAGTACAATAAATACACATTCCATTTTCTCACATGAAAATTGAAAAGTAGGTCTTAATGTTAATTTAATTAGTAAGACCTACTATATATACTATGTAAGAAAAAAGAATAAATATTTATCGTACTCTTAATGGGAATAACTTGGAGTAAACTCTTGAGAGGATTGATAGTGATATTTTTAAAACAAATTATTTTTATTCATTCAACGAAAGATAAGAAATCAATTTTCACCAACCTAAATCTATTTCAAGTTCATTCAAACATGATTCTTAAAAAAAAAAATAATAATAATAAAATAAAATATTCATTCTTACATCTTGTTGTTGAGAAGTCAAATTAATCAAAACTACTTTTTGAATCCATTCAAAATATTTGAACAAATTATTCACAAGAAGGCAAATGGGAGTAAATCAAAAATGACCAGACTATAATTAAATCACTTCACCTCCATAACTTCAAGACCGTTGAAAATAAAACTTAAATTACATTTTTCATTATGATTGAATCTATTCAATCGAACATGTAAGTTAGGAAGTAGCGCTTTTACCTACCTCATGTTTACTCTGTTAGCAATTGTCAAAATTTTTGCACATCTAAATCTTGAGAAAAAGGTGAAACTATCCATCTAATGATTTATAATAATGACGTCTTGACTCCATTATGGCTTAGAAAAATTAAAATTGGACTTTACTTACAGGTGTGTCTTTCCTAATTATTAATTGCATCTTTATATTTAACGGTATAATTTAGCATAGGGCCATGCTTAGCATTTCCCTTTAACATTTATCAGACAAGGAAAATTTTTAATGCTTTGAGAGCAATGCTCTCTCTTCTCACTTGAATGATGAGTTTCACAATAAATTTAAGTAACGAAATCCACTGTTATGTATAGTAAGAAAGAAATGCTCTTAGTGCATTGAGTAAGTGCTCAAAGAATAGGGCTAGGACAAGTGCTATCCAACCTAGACACAAACCCAAACCCAAATCCAACAAAATTGACTGACCGGAAATCATTTGAATTGAAAACTGCTTGATTTGAGCAATCCGGAGGTCGACGGCGGGTGTAGAGCGTCCAAATTGATCAACATCAATTTGAGTGGCAGTCTTTCCCTTATGAAAAATCCTCTTCAATTAATCCATCAATCCTTGTTGTCGTTCACCCTTCTCCACCTTGTTGTCATTCTTTAACATTAAGATCTTGCCAGATGCAACAAAGATTTCACCAAATCAGGGCCGGCTCAACAACTTTGAGGGCCTTAGGTGAAAATTTTAAGTGCGATTTTTTATATATTTAAATATTAATTAAAGAATATGTATTGATTTTTTTTATTTAAAATCTATTTTTCTTACTTTTTGAGATGCAAAATTACTAGAAATGAATTGATATGATACACATCAAATTATTAATTAGTGTGATAATTTATAATAACTGATAAAATAAGAGTATGCATTAAAAAAATGTGATATATTATTAATTAGTATGTAGTGGGACTAGCTGTGATGTGTTGTGGGCTTTGGGCAAACTGTGCAGTGCTGTGTGCACTGTGCAGTCTTGTCTGCACAGCCCATAGCTTGCGTAGTCTTGTCTTAACTTTTTTTTTTTTCCCCTTTTTAATCTTTTGCATTTTAGGATACAACAGAGCATTTTTAATGCATTTTATTGACCAATAAAAGTACTTAAAAATTTTTTTAATTAAAATATATAGATAAATATTTTATATATATATTATATATTTATAAGTGGGGGCCTTCTTTTATTTGAGGGCCTTAAGCGATTGCATCAATTGCATTATATGTTGAGCTGGCCTTGCACCAAATTTATTGAGATCTCTATTGAGTTTGATAAGATATCTACCAAATATGATGAGATCTTCTCCAAATCTAACATACCATCGATAAGGAGGATGGTGACTTTGATCAAACTGGCCTTAAAAAATTTGAAGGTAAATGGTGGGTTGGTAGACAATCAAACCGAACTCTACTTATAGCCATTCCTAGCCGAAACATATAAAGTGTCATTTTTTAACCAAATATTAGTATATTAGAATGAAGATCCTCCAATACTTTCACTAACTTCACTAATAGAGTTTTTAACTTTCTAATTATTAACTATTAAATGAGTTATCTAAACTTTGAGCCGTCATCAATAATTTAATGAAGTTTCAAGATAGTACACATAAATGCTTGTTTTTATGTGGATGACTTGACCAAATTTAACCTATTTATTAACAATAAATTATTAATATTTTGAAAACTAACTTGAAAAATTATTATTTTTGAACATTAATCATCCATCTCCCAATTACATTCTTTCGATCGAAAAGCACTACAACTTATACCATTTCCTTAACAATCTTATATATGCAAATCCACAGAAACTAATACGTTGAATCAAACATCATCTAATATTACCCAGCAAAAAAAAAAAACATCATGTTACTATTATAACCAGCAGGGACGGATTCACTTGGATCAACTCAAAACTGTAAACACACCACCCCCCCACCCCCCCCAAAAAAAAAAAAAATTTAATAATAACCTAAACTCAAGTGGTGTTACTGTATTGAAGGGGCAACGATTACCTAAAAAGGTATTTCCAACTCATCAAAGGACCTTTTGTATCTCAAGAGCCTCACTGCTACCATTGACATTGATTAGGCAAGGGCCCTCATCCTCGTTCTTTCTATGCACTCTTGTGTGTGTGATTAATTTTGAGAAATTTAAAATTTTGAATTATTCATTATTAATATGATTCTATTTTCTTAATTACAAAATGTGTAAACTTTGGGATTGAAAAATGTATAATTTCGTTTTTTTAAAATATAATATATTTTGATAGTTAATTTACTAATTTCAATTATAAGAATAAAATTAAAAACAAAAAAACAAAAGTGAAAGGCTCTATGTTTGTATGTTTTTGGTTTAGTAACCCGAAATGGTCAAAATCCTTGATTAATGCTGTCAGCCCTGGTTGCGGTGGCAGGGGCGGCGCCACCTTAAGGCCAGGGTGGTCCTAGGACCACCCTGACCTGAAATTTAAATATATATATATATAATAATTTTAAAATTTTTATTTGTCTACCCTTCAAAAAAAAATTTGGAAACACCCTAAGTTTTTTTTTTTTTTTTTAACGTCAATAAAATTAAATTTTGTTTCATAATTTGTTCTACATTTAGTGGATGAATGATTGCTTGATTGTGTACATTGAAAGAGATATAGTTTGTAACATTGATAATGAGACTATCATGCAACGATTTCAAAATATGAAAACTCGTAGAAGGCAATTGTAAACTTTATGTATTTGCGTGTTTTTTTTATTGTTGTTGTTGTCAATATATGAATTTCTCTTTTTATTAGATTGTATAATTTATGTTTTTTAATGAACACCCTGAGAAAAATTCATGAAGCTGCGACTGCGTGGTGATGGTCATAGCAGGGGCAAATAAAAGCCTTATTGATGGTCAAGTCGTAGGACAATCCTAAGGTGCCATAGCCCAACCACATGACAAAATAGGGGGCGATCTTATCCCCCAAACTAGTCTTGATGAAGCCATAGATGATGAAAGAGGAGATGACGATGAGCTAGATAACCTCATTAGTGAATGTGAAAAAGATGGTGGCAAACGACAACATTTGCTAAGGTTGAAACTTGAAAGCAATGAGGCTGAGGAAGGCCTAGACTTAAAAAGCAAGGGACTAAAGAGAAGGCCTGCGATGGCAGAGAGAAAAACAATGGTGTAGAAAGGAAATGAAGATGGGAGAGAGGAGGAGGAGGAGGAGGAGGAGGTGGGGGGTGGAGAGAATGTAGAAGGAAAAACTCTCTGTTATTGTCGAAAAGGAGTTTTGCACAACGAGAGAGTTTATAGGTGAATTGGCATTTAATTAGGGTGACAACAGAGTTGGAGGTAGAACTGATTTAGATTTTAAATTTATAGGTTAGTTTTTTTATTATGCAAAGAATCTCAAAAGGCCACTCATCCAAATGAGCTCTAGGAAATTTGCCAAAAATGAACACACTAGCTTAAAGGGACACTAATATGATGCCAGTCAAGGCTCCTCCAATGCTTAACTTAGTACTCACAATATAAGAATATCAAGCACGAAGGTGTTCAAGAATTTCTCTTATACCTAGGTGTGGTAGTGTTTGGTACTTATATGGAGCCTTTAAGTTGAATGTAACACATATTTCACTCATGTCATGGGGATTATGCCTTTTTTGTATTTTGGACGAGATTAAAAATGGTTCATTTGGCAAAGTGCAATTTTTTTTTTTTTTTGGTCTAACTTTTTTTTAAAAGCTCTAAAATCAGTTTTTTTTTTTAATAACAAAAAACTAATTCTTAATTTTGTTAATCTTATATTTAGTAAATAAGCTACAAAAAATGGTGTGATATGAAATAGACACGCATATTACTTTTATTTTATTTATTTATTTATTTTTTTTGTTGACTGTCAGAAACGCATATTTCTAAAGTCTATATCTGCAAGAGATGTGGTCACATTTTATTGGGAAAATTACACTTTACCACTTTAAACTATACTTTAAATTATACTTTGCACCCTAAACTTTTTGAATGCACGTTTTGCAACTTAAACTATGACTTTTGTTACGCTTTGCACCTCGACATTAAGTTTGCCATTAATTTGGATGTAAATCTAAAACTTAGGGTACAAACTGTAATCAAAAGTATAGTTTAGGGTAATAAAGTGTAATTCCTTCTTTGTTTGTAAAGAATTGAGAAGAGAAACAATTAGGTCTTTTCACATGGTGTCATACTTTTCCATCCAAGTTAACAGTAAATTTAACATCGGGGTGCAAAGTGTAACAAGAGTCATAATTTAGGATGCAAAATATAAATTCAAAAAGTTTAAAGTATAAATGTAATTTGAGATATAATTTAAGATGGTATTCCTACATTTTATTCGGTCCTAAATTTGAAAAATCAAGGGCCCGTTTGGTAGAGGAATTTGAGTAATGTTGTTTGTAATTTTTTGAAATAAGTGAGAGTGAAAAAGTATTTAAAAATGTGTATAGTATTATTTAAAGAGTTGGGTTCAAGTTACACCTGGTATAACTTTAAGCAATGTTACACCATCCAATAACTTATTATTGAATTAATATTTTGAAAACTCAACCGTTGAATTACATATTCTATATATTCTTAACATACATGCCAATTTTCATATCAATCAAATGCTATTTATCATTTAATCCATAAACTCATATTTTATGCATTATTTTAAACTACAAAAATTGAAATTTTAACAATTAATTGATGACATGGATATTAATTTTTAATCACCTTGAAATTTTGCAAGCATGAAGAATATACAAAGATAATATAATCTAACAGTGAATTTGTCAATATTCACATCTAATTAAAAAAAATTAGATAATATAACATTACTTAGAGTCCCACCCACAGTAACTTGAATTCAACCCTTGTTTAAAAACTAAGGGCATGTTTGGTAGACTGTAATAAGCGTTGTAATGTAATAGTTACTCCTATGGTTTAGTTATTCTTTAGTTTGTTATGTTTTTATTATAAGGAATAGTTATTCCTTATGAATAGCTATTCTTCAAAATGAGGAATAACTATTCCTCTTCAAAAGGTTGTATTAGCTATTCCTTAGTAAGTGCAATAATTTCAAAACTAAATATATTTCCAAATAAACAAACTTTCCATATATATCTAACCATTATAAAAATAAAAAAATCATAAAAAATAACACATATATCTCTTAAATTTAAAAATAATAATTTTTAAGGAGATATAATTATATGAGTAAGATATTTCTTAAAATAAATGTTAAGTTTCATTCTAATGTTATAACTCACAACCAAACTAATGAATAGGTTTAGTTATTACATTATAACACACTTTATTACTAGTAATAAAGATTACAATTCATGACGTAATCTCCATTTAGTGTACCAAACGTAGCCTAAAAATATATCGTTTAACCCAAATACCATTTTCCTTTTCCAACTTTAGGGAGAAGCTTCCTAAAATAAAAAGAGAGTAGTACATCGTGTGTCTCAGACAAACTTCGTCTGTACGTTCGTCTTTTTCTTGCACACTCCAAAAAAAAAAAAATATATATATATATATATATATATATATTTATATCTATTTATTTCCCTCTCTTCTCGTGGCGCTTCAAAAAGCAGAAAACCAGAATGCCCAACATGCACTGCCACCACCACTGCCATCAATAGCACTAGACTCTAGACCCCAACTCTCTATTTTTCTCTGATGGATTCCACACCTTCTCAGAAGAATCTTCTCAGGCTACGATGCTCAGTCCAAAACTACGACTGGGGTCTAAAGGGTCACGACTCTCGGGTTGCTCGGCTCTATGCCCGGAACTCGGGGTCCGAGACCCGACCCGACAGCCCATACGCGGAGTTATGGATGGGCACCCACGAGTCTGGACCCTCGTTTGTGGTCCAGGCCCCACGCGCTTCCAATGGCGTGTTGGTTGACGTTGACGATGATGTCGGTGTGAGCTTGAAGAAGTGGATATTGGAGAATCCTAATGTGCTTGGTGATAAGGTTTTACACAACTGGGGTTGTGATCTTCCTTTCTTGTTTAAGGTACAATATACTAATTCTGCTCAATGTTTTTCCCACTATGTGTCTGTGTGTATGAATTTGAATTTGAATTTCTTTTTTGGGTACAATTTTGCTTTGTGTCAGTACGTTTCTGGTGGCATTTTTGGACTTGATTAGACTGGCATTTGAGATTTCTATGTTAAGTATTTGATGGGTTTAGTGTGAATTTTTTTATTAAAAATATTCTTATGTGGAGAGTACAACTGATGTTCCTGCACGTTGATATATGAGCCTGTTTTTGTAAATTTTTTTTTTTTTGTAAAATTTTTCTTTGTACTAGTAAATTTCTGGTTTGAGTTTTTGGTTTGATTTAACTAAAATTTGAGTATTCCATGTTCAATATTTATTGGGTTTTGTGTGAATTTTTTAAGTTATGGATATATGCGTTTGGGTGTGTAAAGTTATGTTTTTGTAAAATTTTGCTTTGTTGTAGTCTGTTTTCTGGTTGAGTTTTTGGGTTTGATTTGACTGGAATTTGAGTCTTAAATGTTCAATATTTGATGGGTTTTTCGTGAATTTTATATTATGGATATATGTGTTTGGGTGTGTAAATTTACGTTTTTATGTACATTTTTTGCTTTGTTGTAGTAAATTCTGGTTGAGTTTTTGGGCTTGATTTGACTGGAATTTAAGATTTCTATGTTAAATATTTCATGGGTTTAGTGTGATTTTTTGTTCTTTTGTGAAAGGTCCCACATATGGATGCATGTGTTTATGTGTGTAAATTTATGTTTTTTATTTTTACAATTTTGTCTTTGTTGCTGTAAGCTTATGGTTGAGTTTTTGGGTTTGATTTGACAGGCATTTGAGTTTTATTTGTTAAATATTGATGGGTTTTGTGTGAATCTTTTATTTTTTGGTTATGAAGGGTTTTGTGGGATTTTGACTCTTTAGTGGGAAATAGGTACTTTCTGTGGCAAAAGCTTTGTCAATACAGGCTCATCCCAATAAGGAGTTGGCAAGGGCGTTGCATAAGGCACGACCAGATGTGTATAAGGACGACAATCACAAGCCTGAGATGGCTTTGGCAATAACAGAGTTTGAGGCCCTTTGTGGGTTTATCAGTCTTGAGGTATTATGAGATCCGAGGTAGCTTTGTATATGTGAAACTTTTACTTGGTATTTCTTTGTTGACTGGTATTGTGGATCCAAGCTCAAATTTGAGTTTTGTGGATGATCTGATATAGGTGTGATAAGTGAATGGGTTGCTTAGAATTGCTTGTTTGTTAAACAGTTTAGATGATGAAAGCAATCTGTGAAATTGTCGCCGCATTCAAAATGGATAAGAATGTACCTTTATTATTGATTAAAATTCTGATTGGCACCCAGTTTTATTATATAATTCATTCTTACCTTCATGTTTGTGCACATTTAATTAATTTTACCTCTACCTATTAGATGATTAACTCATAACTATTGTGATGCCCATTTAATTCCTGAATTAAAAGTTTATCAACTGGCTGAACCTTTATTCACACTACCATGACAAAGTTAGTAAATTTCTTCGTTGAGAATAATGGAGAATTATTAACTTCTTTGTAGTTCCCTTGGGTTCTGCTCATGACACTTCCACTCACAAGATGAATCCTTAATCCCTAACTATCAGCCAGCTTTGCTTTGACTGATCTCAGTTATATACAAAAGTTGGACTTCCTAGTAGTTTTTGGTTGGGAGACAAATAAAAGGAAATAAAAAATTAGTCTTCCCCTCCTTGCTGAAAACTGGATTCTGCTGCCTGAGGATTGTTAGTCATGTGTATGTGCGTGTGTTTGTGTTTTGTTAACTATCAAGGTATGTGCAGCAGCTTTGATGGAGTTTTATTCATGAAAATTGTGAACAAACTGCTAATGAGCTCTAGCTCAAATAGCATTGCCTCCCACAATATTGCATGGAGGGTAAGGTCATGAACGTAAAACCCATTGGGTGTGTGGTAACTTACTAATAATAATAACAATAATAAAACTAAAACCGGAAACAAACTAGACTTTTTTAAAGGCATCCCTTTTCTCATAAATTGAGCATGTGCAGGAGAAATGGGGTAATATTTCCCTCCCTTTGCTGCCAGGTTCACATTTTTTTTCTTCCTTTAGAAGTACTGTTTTGAGGTTCACCGGATGTTTATATTATGGATATGAAGTGTACAAGGTGACTGATGTGGTAGAACATTTGATAATTGTAGTGGCCGAGCTAAGCTTTCTTGTATTCAATGCATGTTCACATGATTTGTTAATTCAGTATCATTTACTTGGAGCAACTTGCTATTTTCTTACCAGGAGCTTAAGGGTGTGCTTTGTTATGTTCCTGAGATTGTAGATATGGTTGGTAGTGCATATGCAAACCAAATCTTGCAAATTAATGAGCAGGATGGGGAGGAAAAAGTAAAATCTATTTTGCGGTCAATTTTCACCAAGCTCATGTTGGCTAGCAAAGAGATGATAATGAAAGTGTTATCCAACATAAAAAGTCGTCTGCAAATTGAAAGTCAGGTCAGTTGCAATTAATATTTTCCTTTTTGTGTTTGTAGTTCTGTAAGGAAGATTGTTCTTGTAGAGCTTTATGCTCTTATTTGTAGGATGATTTGATTGTTATATTTAGCCTTTGAGAAGATGCTGCTTCCTACTACATAATGGCCACTGTGTAATAAAAACTTCTGTCATGTTCAATTGTTAGAACCCAGATTTGATTAAATGTGAAATTATGGAGTGCACGCGCACGCGCATATATATATTTATATATCGATCAAGAGAGAGGGAGAGAGAGGATATTAAGCTGTGCCAATTTAAATTGAGCAATATGTGCACTGCTCAATTACTGCTTATTGTATATGCATTTTTATGAACCCACAGTTGGATCAACTACACCCAATGTATCCCTTATGTGTACTAAATTGCCAATTATTAAAATCAATTTGTTGTTAGTAGCTCTCGGATCCATAAAATTACACTAATTTATGTAAATAAACTTAAATTTTCATCTCTATATGTGATGGCATTTGGTCACTGATTAAATTGGCATTGAGCATGACAGGCACAAGGACAATTTTTTTTTTAAAAAATGTTCCTGCTTTTGTTTTTCCTCATATTTTTTATGATTGATAAGACCTTTTTTCCCTCTTGCGTCAGGTGAGGAAATTAACAGATAAGGAGCTACTGGTGTTGCGGTTGGAAAAGCAATATCCAGCTGATGTTGGTGTCATATCAGCATTCTTTTTTAATTATGTGAAGCTTAATCCTGGTGAAGCATTGTATCTTGGGGCAGATGAACCTCATGCATATGTATCCGGTGAGTGCATTGAATGCATGGCAACTTCAGACAATGTTGTACGGGCTGGCCTTACTCCCAAGCACCGTGATGTCAAAACTCTTTGTTCCATGCTCACATACAAACAGGTAATGAATGTTCTCATGGTATTAATCCAGTTTTTTTTGGATTTTTTGTCTGCTTTGAAGGAAATACATCTTTCCTTTGGCAACATTGTAGTCATGGAGTTCATCTAGCCACTTCCACTAGTAATTTGAGATCTGTATTGTTAACCTCCAAGTGGGGTCTTTTATGGGTTCTATCATCTATGTGTTTATTTCAGCCAAAAGTTTGGTTGTTGCATAGCATGAAACCAATATATGGAAATTAATGGTCTGACAGACCTGACAGTGGATAAACTTCTCACACACACACACACACACACATACACATATATTGGTCCCCATTTTAGACTGAGTTTAATGATTGTGCTTCACTGTTGGTGCAAGAAAAAATGATATTATTTTAATTTTTTCTTAATAAATGATTTTTTTTTTTGTTACTTTTATGGATTATCTTGGTGATGTTACTACATCAGACGCAAATTACAATTATGTGAATATTGATATTTGTCTATGTTGCAGGGCTTTCCTGAAATCCTGCAAGGAGTTCCTCTGAATTCATATGTAAGAAGGTACCTGCCACCTTTTGATGAATTTGAGGTGGATCGATGTATTCTTCCCTGCGGGGCATCAACAGTTTTTCCAGCAGTTTTAGGCCCTTCCATTTTCCTTGTCATGGCTGGGGAGGGAATTATGCATGCGGAATCATTCAAAGGTGAACTAGTTACTGAAGGAGATGTTCTTTTTGCACCTGCTAACACTGAGATTGGCATTGAAAGTGAATCAGAATTACAGTTATATAGAGCTGGAGTAAACGATCGATTTTTTCAAGCCTCGTTATAATGCGAGCACCTTTTTTTTGCTTTAGGTGAAGTAAATAATTAAATTATTTTGCGCGTCTAATACTCTGCACTGTTTATAAATGTGTATTGTGTAATGACGCTTGCATTTTCATGCATGAGCAATAATATAGTTAAAAAGAATAATAGTAATAAGGATCATTATTTTGGTAGTAAGATGTGACAGGATATCTTATTCTTCACCCAGTCCTGTTTCTGTGTTTTTGTCTATTCTTTTGTTTCCCAATGGAAAGTCTCATCTAATTCCCACCCTAAAGTAAAAGAAGGGGGATTGAAACATGTTCACATCTTTTCAATTTATATTTTGAATGGCTTATGAAACTTGTTTGGCTCGTCTTTTAGAGTATGTTGGGTAGAGGGAATTTACATTTGCAATTGGCTATATATATGTTCATATATTAGTAACAAGTTATACAGGCGATAGTATCCATAATTTCACCCATATTTCGCTTTTTATGAGAGAAGTGTCATTTGAATTTAAACTCTCAACTTTTGGTTAAACTTTTTTAAGTTTATCCCCTCGAAAAACTTAGGCTGGGGCTTTGAGAGTGTTGCTGATCCTTTTTTTTTTTTCCTTGGGCTTTAAGTAAACCCCAATATTTGCAAGCTACTAAAGCTTGGGTAATATAATTGGCCATGCTTTGGACAACAAGGCCCAATGCAGCAGAACAAAAAGGGGCCATAATAAGAAAAGATCAGTGGCTCCAAGTCTGACACCAACAGCCTAAAATGTACATGCAGACATGCACGCCTACCCAACAAACAAGAACCTAAATGAGGTGGCCCAAGCTTGCATTGGGTCCAACTAATTGAAATCCAACCTAGGGTCGGTGCAGTTTGGTTGGAAGGGGAGTGAGATTTGAAGAAGTGGCTGTCCCTCACACACTTTAATTAATTTGTTTGTTGGGAAACACATTACACAAAGAGGGACAAAAGTAAGACAGCTACAGTATACATAATACATGTCATGTCTTTGGGGAAAATGGGCTTTCGCCCTTTATTTTTAAAATATCCAGCAAATTGTCTCTATTACGAAATTATTTAGCATTGTGTCCCTGTATTGAAATTTTATTTTTAAAAAACCAAGTCCTCTATGTAACTCGATTTTTACATTTTCGAGTTAGATGTAATTTGTGTCACGCTGGACCGAGCAGACGTGGCCTTTCGTGAATTAAAAAATCCAACTGGAACTTTATTTTTAGTAAATCAATCATTTGAACTACTATTTCAACAACTTCTCAATTCAGTTAAGTTAAAGGTATTCCCATCTCGCATCCACTGAATGAATTTGAGATAACAACCTGGCATATAGGTCTTGGCTTGTCTTGTTGACCCAAAGCTGGTGTTGGAGCTTCTTCTAATCCTGGCTTTCCAATTGGAGTTTATTTTGGCAATGCGAGTGACTTTCCCCCTTTTTGGGATTTTGCAGTTTGCTTTGATTCCTCCAATTCCTTTGGATTCCTAGCCTACCTTGTGATGCTCGAAAATGGCTAAGCCTTTTTCGAGAGGCTTTCACCCTGAAAACTTAACTAGACCCCGTTCCCTCTATGTCCATTCAATCTTAATCTTGTTGCATGAATGCACTGTAAGACCGAGGATGCCCTCAATGATCCCTTCCTCTTCCATAAAGGCTTTCATCTGCACTAGCACTAGTATTCCATGGAGAAATTTTTTTTTTAAATCATTACTCGTTATTAGTATTAGCGAGTTCTGGCAAGAAAAAAAAAACCATTAGAAACACCTGAACCTCCCTTTCCTTCAACCGCGACACCCCTTTCTTCCTCCATCAGACGCGTGTGAACTGTGTGTTGAGTGTCGCCGTGAAATCCCCAAATCGAAACCAAAACCCCCAAATCCAAACCAAAATCCCCAAATCCTAACCAATGAAGCCCTAAACCAGAGAAGCCTTAGCTGGAGAAGATAGATAGAAATCCAATTTGACATCCATAATCCCATTTGTGTTTCCTTTCACTGGAGAAGCAAAGGTATTGTTTTCTGCGATTTTTATTAAAAATTAAAACTTTATAAACTAGAGACGTGGTTTTTGAATGTACTTTTTAATTGATGATTTTTTTAAATGTTGATGATTGATGATTTTTGAAAAATAATTGATGATTTATTTAAATGTTGAATGTACTTTTTAAATGGGTTTTCTTGATTTAATTTTTACCTCTAACTTACTAGTCTTGAGGAGTAGAAGTTGAACCCGTGTTTGATTGAAATCATGTGAGAAACAAGCAAAGCCTTGTAACTATGCATCTGTGGAAGTCACTTTTATTCTCATTGATAGTCCTTATGTTAGGATAGTTTGCATAAGATCTCCCTGTATTCTAATAATTTTAGGATCAGATTTGTCATTGAAGTTTAGTCGTATGTGGTTATTCATCCATATTGTCATTTGAAAAACTTAGTAGATGTCAAATTTACATCCTTGGTTGTACACTAGTTGTAGTAAATTCCAATAGAAGTTTTATTTACCAAGTCAAGCATAACAATATAGAAACTTGGGGATTTTAAATAAGATTACCAAAGCAAATAAATTAAATTCCCTAATCTATTAGGTCAACTAGGCCCAACTAGAAGTGAGGTTTTTTCATGCATCCAGATACACTAGATGGACGGGCCATCTTCTTGTATCAATGCCACAAACACCTGTGATTTGAGGCCTATCTAGTGTCTGCACGATTGTGAAATTGAAATCTATCCTTGTTCACCTTAGATGCATGTTGGTGCTTGTTCTTCTGCATCAGCTTTTTTTGTTGGCCCTGTTTTTTTGAAATGAACTATATCAAAAGTGTGATGATTGAGCAGATTGAGAATTCAGACAAAGCTTTGGTATTTCATTTAAAATGTAGATTCCATGTGTGCTAGTTGCAACTAGTTTGTTTCCCTGAGAACATTCCTAAACATGCTTTTGTTGCTTGGTTGGCTATCTAGAAAGATAGGCTTGCTAGTTAGGGGTTATAAAGGTGATTTGCATTTTGTTTACTACAAGGAAGAATTGAAAGTAGAAATGATCTTTATTTTGCTTGTCTTTTCTCTAAAGGGGTGTGACTAACTGCTTTAAGATGTTTGATTAATCGGCATGTGGGGGATTCAATGAATTGTGAATAAGCTGGGAGTTGAAAATTGTTTTGCATAATTTGTGTAATATAGCCTGGTCTGTGATTATTACCATCGATGATGCAATCCAAATGCTGAAATTTATAACGAGAGTGTTAAACTTGACAAAGAGTTTGTTCATGCTGTGTTGTTTAATGTCAGGTGTCGGCTTTGTGGGTGCATTCGAAGCTCTATTCTTAACATATCTCTTTGCTGCCTTTGAAGAATTCCATTGTATTTGTACTTTGTTGGGCTAATGATGTTTTGTTAGCTAGTTTGTTTCAGTTGTGGCAATTGGTTGTAGTGCTATGTTTGCCGGTATCTGTTATGTTGGTGTTGTTCAGTAGTGTCAAGTGTAGTAGCTTGTATGGTCGGGGCTTGTTTTGGTGTTTGTTATTGTTTTTAACTTTTTGTGTATATTGCTGTGTGATTAACAAATTTTTCATTCATTAATAAAAATAGGCTCATTTCAGTGTCTGAAATTAAATTTCTAGTCTATTAAACATAAAAAAAAAAAAAAAAAAATGGAGCTCAGTAACAATTTTATTTTAATACAATTAATTTTATTTTAATATTCATTTTGCAAATAATCCAAACAAAGTCATTATCTCCATTTGGGGTGAATAGTTAAGTGTAATTTTGTTAATGTCTGGCTGAGATCAATGTAAAAAAAAAAAAAAAAAACGTTATTAGCACTATTAAAAAGACAAAACCAAAATCTGGGAAACTTGATCAAAAAGGGGAGAATATGAAATATTGGAACTTATCATCATGAGGCATGATATTTAACCAATTGTACCAACCCTGTATCATGTTACCATGCATAATCCTAATGAAATGGTCACTCCATTTCACAGTTATGAACTTCACTTTCAATATCTTCAAAGTAACATACTCCTTCAGATTTGTAATATTTTTCTTGTTTCACATGGATTTATTGATGTTGTAACATACTCCTTAAGTGGCATGTTGTCTTATTGACCTGTAATTTGTGCTATATCAGGCTTTCATGCTAGTTTACTTATTAGTGACTTGTTCTTTTGTATAATTCAATAATATCCAAAGGATACGAATTCTTGCACATTGATGGTACCACAAAAGCTGGTGGCAGACTTAAGATTGTTAATGTAAGTGTTGTATATGATAAAAATGGTAAGACTTTTTTTTTTTTTGGGTAAAAAAAAATGATTCTCATGTTCCTTTTATCTTTAGGATTTCTAAAAAGGTGTTGGAGCCCCCGTATTTCTCTTGACATCTCAAGTTGGTGGTCTACGCCTTACGCTAGCTAAAGAAGATCATGTGATTGTAGTTGATCTTGCTTGGAATCCCAGGTGCTCTTTATATCTGAATTTTTGTTTGGTTGTTTGTTTTTTTGTTTTTTTTTTTTTTTTTTTTTGTCTTAAAAAAAATGGATGACTTTGACAAGCCCACCTTGTAAGTTAGACAAAAAGTATATGATGGATGAAGCATTTGAAATAATCATAGCAAGGATACTTTATATACAAGTTAAAATAGTGGTTAAATGAGTTGTAGAAAGATTTCTGGAAAAAAAGAAAAAAAAAGCCAACATTCCAGATAACAGCTTTGGCAAATATAAGATTAGATAATAGCTTTGATTTATTTTTATCCCATAAAATAGAAGTTGTTTACTATTTATCAGTTTTAGTTGTTTGTCAGGTTACCTATCATTTAAAAATTATGTGTTTCTACCTAGTGAGCAGCACATTTTTTTTTTTTTGTTTGGCCAAATATGATTCTAATCTTAAGGAAGTCAATGTAGTCTTGTTAATATCATCATACCATTGGTTAAGGCAAAATGAAGTGTGAAGAGAAGTGGTGGGGTGTTAGCATCTGTGTTTGAAACTTTTTTTTGCAAGAATGGTTAATTAACATCATTGCATGCATGTCAGATATGCAGCCGTTGTCAGATGTGGAGCTTGGACCCAAGGATGTCACTATCTTGAGGTGGATCATTGATCTACTTTACTATGGGAGGGACCTATCAACAGTCAGGTACTTAGTTGTACTTAACTCCGAGCATTTGGTTATTATTTTGGTGGTGAAATGAAAATTCTTCTTCCCATATTCGATAAGACTAGAAAATAAGGTAATAAAACAAATGTAAATAGGCTAACAAAGTAACTAAACAAAAAAATAATAACACTGATGTTGTTGGGGAAACCATCATATAACTTTGATTTTTTTATGAATTGGTGGATTGATTTAATTTTTTCAATCATCATAGAATATCTCTAGCACTTTTGAGTAGTTTTATTCATGTATATCTCCATCATATATTAATGTATCTTCAACATATATTGATGTATCTTATTATTATATAGTAGTTTTATTGTTAATTTGTATGCAATATCTTAACACAACGTTCTTCCATGTGCAGCAAGTGCCAGGCGTACTAAAGTATCGGCACCGATCCATTTGATTACCCTTGTTTGGATTAGACCCACAGATCACCCGTTATATCAATGAGGTGGGTTTTGAAGAGTTATTTTGCGTCCTAGATTTGGTGGTTGATCACTGCTTTGGTTGAGTGTTGGCATCTAGAGACGCACACATTCCATTTACGTCACAGAGAAATGGGTATAACCTTACAAGATATTGAGGTGATGCTAGGGGTTCCCATGGATGGTTTTCCAGTGGTTGGGAAGACAAATTTGACATGGAAGACTGTGTGCGAGGATTTTCTAGGTTTTACTCCTCCACCCTTGATACCTCATCCCAATGAAAACAATTTCGTCTTTGCTAGGGCAAGGATACAAATCAACTAGTTTGTTGAATGGTTTAGAGTTCCCTTAGCTGCGAATGCCAGTGACATACTAGTGCAGTGATATACCCACTATCATATACTTGTTCGGTTAGGGTCTATATTGTTTATAGATAAGTCGGCACAATGGATCTTAATCATTCATCTATAGTTATTCGACCCAATTAGTGATGTGAAGAAGTATAGTTGAGGTAGTGCAGCCTTAGGTTGGCTTTATAGGCACCTATGTAAGGCATCGAACAAGAAAATGAAGCAGATTAAAGGAGCACTTATGTTGGTGCAGTTGTGGACCTATTCCAGGTTTGCACATATATGCCCAATTACAAGGCCGAACAACCGATGTAGGTAGGTCCCCTCGCCATTAGGTACTTTAATTTTTATTTAATTCGGTTTAAGTAGCTATTAGTGAATATGCATCCCATAATGTTTTGAATTCGTATTGATTTTGCGTAAATAACTAATGAGTAGGGATGGTAATTTTTACCCGATCCGCGGGTACCCGGTCCGGTCCGACCCTAATGAGTCGGGTTTTACCCGGCCCGATAAGAAATAGGGTCGGGTTTGGGTTTTTTTTTTAAAAAAACCCCGAATCGGGTCTGGGTCGGGTTCGGATTTTTATAAAAACCCGACCCAGCCCAACCCGAACCCGACCCGTATATATAATATTATTTTAAAAAAAAACCCTAGGTATAAATACTACTCTTTCCCTTCTAAAATTCATTTCCCTAAACCTAGTTTCTCACCTCTCAACCGCCTCTCTCTCCTTCACTCTCAATCTTAGCCACCCCTCCCTCTACCTCACTCTTTCTCTTCCTCACTTGCTGCCGCCGTCGCTCTTCCACCTCACCGTTGTAGAGATCTCTAGCTCACTCATCCACTGTAGAGATCACCGTTGTAGAGATCTCATCGGTCTCATCGGTCACTGCCTTCCTCACCGAGCTACTCACTCACCACCTCGTCGTAGAGATCACCAGCTTCTCACTCACCATGCCGTAGCCACCGCTCACTCCTCCACCTCACCGCAAACGCCGCTCCTTCCTTCCACCTTTCTCACCTCGCCTTGATTGGAAAAAGGAGGGATTTTCATTGGTGTTTTGTGGTTCTGTTTTGGAGGAGTTGAAATAGAGGAGTTGGAGGACTTTGATATGTTCTGTATTTTTATTTTTATTTTTATTTTTATTTTTATTTTTATTTTTATTTTTATTTTTATTTTTATTTTTATTTTTATTTTTATTTTTATTTTTATTTTTATGAAAGATCTGATTTGTTTTTATGGTCTTAAACTTTGATCTGTTGGGGGGTTTTTCATGTTTTCGTTTTGGGAGTTTTTTAGGGGTTGAAATAGAGGTAGGATTAGACTCTAATTTGATATGTATTTTTTTTTATGAAAGATTTAATTTGTATTTATGGTCTTAGACTCTAATCTGTAGTATTGAACAGAATTTTTGTGCTTTTTTACTTTGTTTTGCATTGTTCTTGGGATGGTTTTTGTTCTACACGGCTTAAAGATTCAAGCAAATTTTTTTTTTTAATTGGGCCACGGATTGGGCTGAGGTGGCGGGGCCCGCGGGGCCTGTGGAGCCCGACGGGGCGGGTCTGGGGCGCAAAAAAAACCCGTTTATTAAACGGGGCGGATTCGGGTTTTTTAGGCAGACCCGCGGGTCGGGTTCGGGCATTAAGAAACCCGGCCCGAACCCGACCCATTGCCATTCCTACTAATGAGCATTTGGCCAAACTATATGTTTGCTAGATGGAGCAAGCCAAAGTGCACCACACAGCATGCCATGCATGTCCTAACTGTGTATCGTGCGTCACTGTCTACAATACAGACACACCAGGTATTCTACACTTTATTGCATGAAGATATAGTTATGATCTACCCATGTGGGTTTATGATTACTGGAACAATTTCACTCCTTTTTCATTTCGTGCAATATTAAATTCATTCATGTATCTCAAGAAACCAAAAAAAAGAAACGCTTATTTGCCCTAAACAAAGCCCCATATGGGTTTACGATAAATTGCAGTATTTGTATTACAGGATGGATACAAATTCTTTCAATTTTTGAAAATCCTGTTGCACCATTTGTATTACATATATGGATGTTATGTCTGATATTTGTGATACAAATAAATTGCTAATATAGTTGTTTTTCTTGACCATTTATTCAGATTGTATGGGAGCCGTACAAATCGGTGTTGGACTCTCTGCCCACGTATTTCACTACTGGCCAACATGTATAGAGGTCCGTGGTGCCTTTGATTTATTTTTGGATAGTAGAGGAGCAACATTTGGAACGTATCTTCTGTCAGTTCGGGATGAAGTAACAACCACTGGGTTTTGTGGAAACTTCAGCTACACTTCACAAGATATCACTCCAGGGAAAATATGACAAGGATTGGGCCATAGATAATGTTGTCTATATTCAACAATGGGCCAACTAAGGCAACATGTTTGCTATGCACCGATCTTGGATGGTGACATGATGTTCCTTGATGCTTACATGAAGCAGTATCTTAAAATCACTAGACGATTCATTATGTGATAGTTTGCATACTAGGAAATCTTGGTAAGGTAGCAATTCAATGGTTCTAGTATGGATTGATGATATATATATGTGTTGCTGCATGCTTTCCCACGCTACTAACACCACATCCTTATTTTAGGTTGAGTCCAATATTTAACTACTACTAACGTGCGAACAAGATTCCAAAATGTACAATCACCTTAAGCATACACTGAAGATTGTGGAGGAGCTGAATCAAGTGACTTTGGAGAACGCACGTGCGGCATGCGACACAAGTACACGGGCCATAGTCCATGGCGGGCGAGGTGGTGGGCATCAAGGGGGTGGACATTGTGGAGGTCGTTGATTTGGTTGTGGCCATACGCCTGAGTTGGAACACATGTATAAAGATGAGGACCAATCAGCTATAGAGGAATCAGATTGCGAGGCTAGCTGGAACATGTTCGTCTATGGCACAGGGGAAATGTGATGCATGTCTGACGCTGATGCTAGGCCATCCTACCTCATTGGCCATGAGGACACATTGCCATCCCAATGTATGTCCTATGATGATAGTGAGGGACACACATCCTATACTTATTCCGACCCTCGATCCCCACTACCCACCACCCGTATGTCTCCCCCACTATTCACCGGATCTGGCCACGATGTTGGAATTGGTAACGACAGTGTATATATGTACCCACACCTGGCCGACCCACCCCACCTTTTGTTGATGCCGATTTCACCCAACTACAGTCACTCCTTAACCCCCATAAAGAGGCTATACAGATTAAGCGGATACGGAGTGAAAATATTTAGTTGGTAGAGGGTTTGTGACGATTGCTATGCACTCATGCACACCCTCCTAATTACGGGACTAGAGATGGTATTTCATGCGTTTTTCACTTCTTAAATTATCCTCTGGCTTTGAGTGAACATGTGCACTAATGTAATGTGGTGTATAAATAATTTAAGGTAAGACGAGACCGGACAAAGCTCTTGTGAGAAAACAAAAAGATCATTGAGCTTTTGATGATGGGGAGGGTGTTCATGCTGCCGGGGTGGAGCATATGGAGGTGAAATGCATTTTTTCATTAATATGCAAAGTTTAATCTTTAGTAGATAGATTGTGGTAAATGTGATTTTTATGTTTTGTAATTTACTCTATATGCTTCTTTTATATTCTTTGTTCTCAAAGTGTTTCCTACTCTTTAAGGTTTTTCTTTTGAGTTATGACAGACAATATGAGACTTTAACTATAGCTTATTGTTGTAGATGGTAGTATAAACAAGCATGTATAGGCTGTTGTTTTAATTCTGAGTTTTGTGTTCTGTCCTATAGTTGTAGTATTAGTCTCATGTTTTGTTCAATCCTACGTGGCAGCTCTGATTTGTTTTAAAACTCTATTTATGTGTTTTGTGTTTCTTTTCAATAAATACCCCAGTTTTTATGCAAAAAATACATATATATATACACACACACAAAATTAGTTGCTTGATTGAACAGCAACCAATCTTTGATAATCTTTCAAAAACCCAAGTGCTCCATTAAGAATAGACTTGGGGTGAGTTTAGGTGAAGGTGTTGTGTGGGTTTGCTGGAGAGAGAGACAAAAAGGTAGAAAGGAAAGAGAGATGGATGTGAAGAGAGAGAAACTGAAATTTTTATATTATTTGTTGGTATAGTATATATTATTTTAATAAGTTGTGTGTAAATAAAAAATTAGGATGTTGGGTAAGTTGTAAAATAAGATAGTAAAATAGATAAAGTAAATTTTAAGGGTATAAAATAGAACTTTTTTGCATCCTCAGATGCTAATGCTCTTAAAGCTTCTTTGTAATTGCAGCAGTTGGCAAATAAATGGTTCCTTATCGATTGATATCAAAAGAGACCTTGATTTTAGATTCTAAAGACCATTTCTAGGGCTCAATAGATGGAATGGAGTATTGAGCCTGTTAGGGCATGTTTATTGTTGACTCGTTTAATGAGAAAACTCGCTTTCTAGCTTGGCCTGATCCTAACACGATTGCCTTTTTTCTCCTTTACTTGCTAATTCAGATTTTTGACAAATCAAATTAGTGATATTTAAGTTAGGGCAAATTACACTTTGCCCACCTGTAGTTTGCTTGGAAAACATTTTGCCTACCTGTAGTTTAAAAATTGATACTTTGCCCACCTAAGGTAAGCTCCGTTTGTCTTCCGTTACCCACCTCTGTTAAAAGTAAAGGTAAATTTGTATTTTTGCTATTCTTTTATATCTCTCTCCTTCCAAAACGCAAAAAAAAAAAAATAATAATAATAAAAATAAATAAATAAAATAAAAAATCAAGAGAAAAAAGATCTAAAAGTTAAGTTTTATAAAATCTAGCTTTTCCATGACTATCAAAATGCTTCTACTTTTCTGGTACAGTGGTTTTTCTTGATTAAGATGATCTTGCGTGATGGAATTGTTTCTGACGTTTTGGACCTAATTATCATCAAAAATAAATATGAATAAGAATCTATAATATTCTAAAAGTAGGAAACTCCAGAAATTCTACCTTCCTTAATCTCGTTATCTCATACCTCTATTAGAAGACAATTTCTTCTTCATTTTCTTCATTTCTCTCACAAGTCATGTTGCTATACCTCGTTTGTGCTTCTCAACTAGCACTTTTATTCTTTCTGATTCATTACTCCAATGCTAAAAAGACGGACAAGAAGACATTCATTTAACCCAACCTCTGGAAAAGTCCTTACCTAATAAGTATTGTCATTCCATTATATAACAAGTTACCTATCTGAAGGTTCTCATCTTATAGAGGTTACGGCCCTTAACAAACAAAGGAAAAAGTAGAGGCAATCTGTTAAAACCCTTGCTCTAGAGAATCTCAACCTTGTAATTAGAAGCATTGATTGGATACATAAATGACTAAATGGGTAAACTACAGTGTCAATGAATAAACGTGTAGTAATAGAAGCAAATATTCAATTATCAATAAATCACTCAGATCATTAAACTAATTATTTCCAGTAATGCATTTCACTTACAAAATCTAGTTTTTAGATCTTTTTTTCTCTTAATTTTTTAGTTTTTTATGTTTTGAAAGGAAAGAGACATAAAATGATAGTAAAAATACAAATTTGTCCTTATTTTTAATAGAGGAGGATAATTGGAGTTAAACTGTTAAACAAAGCTTACCTCAGGTGGGTAAAGTGCCTATTTTTAAACCACAAGTAGGCAATGTGTTTTTCGGGCAAACCATAGGTGGGCAAAGTGTAATTTGCCTTTTGAGTTGTTTGTATCTTAGTGAGAAGAGCATCTATTTTCATTGCATAGTACCATTAGACAACACAAACATAAGACTTGACATATTTGCACATGACTTGATTGAAAATTTTCTGATTGTCTTGAGGATGCAGGTTCTACCTTGACTCATGGAGCTGTTGCAGTGGCGACTGTCTTTGTTAACAGGAGTACTAGTACATATTGGGGTAGCTGTGCAGGAAAGTAGTGAGGACCTTGCCTCGTTCGGCCTTCATCATTACTATGTTTTTGTTGTGAAATAGACTTTTGTAGGGGGCAGGGAGGATTGAATGGTCATAATTCTTCAATCTTACAGTTACACACAATTTCATTATTTGTTAATTGATATTGTTGGACTTGAACTGCCTAACTTAATTCATGAAATGTTATACATAAAATTTACCCATTATTATTTATTTATTAGCAATAGAGGAGTTGCTTCCTTAGTCAACATGGTACTTTTAAAGAGGATTGTGGTTTGTTTATTTGGGTGTTATCCCATAGTTTAGAAGGAGGTGGTCCTCTCTTCCATTCCCTCATCTTTGTTATGATTATTAATAGTGTAAGAAATGAGATGATCTGTGTGAAGTGTTTGCCCTAGTGACACTTTTGCCAGCCATCATCATTGTTGGCATGGCTAGGAATTCGAATGTTTATTTTCCTAAAATATTAGAAACGTGGAATCTAAATTTTAAATATGGTTTCAAATTTTGTTTACAATGCTCAAGTTCGAGTTTTGTTTATAGTGTTGAACAGTAGCCAGATTTGATGCTTTAATTGAAATCTAAAATAAAGTGTTCCAGGTGAAGCTTGGTGGAGAGGGATTATGTGTTAGGAAATATATATGTTTACATCGCATACAAAACATACGCAGCGGAAAATAAACGGATCTACTTCTTTCGCAATTGATAACATGCACTATGTAAGTTTCAGAATATAAGAACAAGAGAGTGTACCTTGATACGGTGAAATTCAAAACCGAAAGAAGAAGTACTCGGGAACACTTTCAATTTTCACTCCAATTCCACTTGATGCCCAAGATGTGTGGTCTCTCAATCAGTTCTATGTTTTCTAGAGAGAATATGAAAGAATGTCTCTCTTCCTCATTTCATCTTCTAATTATTCATTAAACATACAAACCATTTTATTCTATATAAAATTCTGTATGTTTCTCTCTACATAACTGATTATCTAATTGGGCTAGCCTTTTGGGCCTTCCCAATTGGGCTTTAGTGTGTGGCTTGGAGTGGGACCAAAAGGGAACAAATAAGACACTAGCTCCAATAGGCCTTAGGCTTTCTGTCAACTCTTGACAAGTCCAAAATTACCATTAATTATATTTAATACCACTATATAAATATAATTGCACTCTAGGCCTCATTAATAAATTATATCCCAAGACTTTATTATATATACAACCCCTTCATAAAATATTCGTAGTAATACAAAGTCATGAATATAGACTGCCACTTTGTAAATTACTACATCTTAATCCTTGAGTACCCGGTTTAATCCTTTTGAGTTATTCACCATATATTTATAAAATCCAATTTCATAAATATATACTTTAGTCTTACTAAAGTGGTTAGGCCTAACTTTCTGAATAACTGTACCCATTAAACTTATCTCAAGGGAATATTTTATATCTCCGTTAAGAGACCATGAATTCCATCTTGAGAATATATGTTCCATCAACACTAAATGTGGCTGCCCAACATACTGAGGTTTTGACCATTACTTTAGATCTCACTCCTAATATATCAAAGCAACCTACATTTCATGATCAGGTCCATTATTCTCTCAGGATTAAGAGTTCATGTGAATACAAGTCGTGAGATTTATTATTCAATTGACAGTCGTTAGGAGAATAATAAATCTCACAGCGGTCCAGTTCAATATGTCTTAACTCTTAAAACATATCAACATATTAACTAGAAGTCACCACTTCCATAATCAAGACAAATCATCGTAGTTAATATGTTATAGTCTTCGCAGATGAAATGCTCAACTTCATCACCGACTACGAACCAAAATTCTGAGTTTACAAAGAACTTGTGATCTATATCTTCTGTGACTAAATCACATAAATCACATACTATGCATCTCATGGACTATTTGATAATGTCCGAATATTCATGTTACCATTATTTTAGATAAGAATAAAACAACTTTATTAAACACAATATTAAGTCATACATGATTTCTCACATAATGTCATACATAGCATCATACAATAGGATTTAAAGGCACATATCCTAACATTATGTTCAATGGTCTACTTCCAAACTTAATCTTAAATTTAATTAAATGTGGGAAGCTGTCAGGTCTAAACTTCTTTTATTCTTAAAGCATTGCCTTCAACGACATTGAGAAAAAATCTACATGACAGAATCTTAAAAGGGGAACCTAAGGAATAGCACCTAAGTACTGTACCTAAATTTTGCTCTATGTGGATTCTGCATCCCTTATATCTTTATATGACTTGTGCTCAGCGTTTGGAAATTTATGAACTTGTCTACTCGCTTCTGGCCAACTGTAGTATATGCGAAGAACATGACCAATGAAAACAACGTAGTATTTGCCCTTAATTGGATAGCAAAATGTCGTACTAAGTTAAAAGCGCATACAATGGGGCAGATCGAGTACATAATAAAACAAATTTTTCTTTATATAGGCACATACCATTTCGCAATCAGTTCATAATTGACGATGAAGTCATTGTACAAACATGCGTTGCTGGACCATACCAACCTTCGAGAGCCATTTACATAAATCAAGTTGTACAAGTTTCAATGGTTCAAGCACATGCAGTTCACACAATGAACATAAAAACATGTGAAAACAAACTTAAAAACATGTAAAAAACCACAATGGAAAGATAGGAGTTGCAGTTAAATAAGCATTCAATTCAAAAACATCAAAGCAATGCCAAGGATTTAAGTTCAAAATTCATCAATATTTTCAAACGATATCTATACATGTCAAGCTAAGAGTGATCACTAGTGTAAGAAATGTGTGTAATACCTTCAATTGGGGGATAAGAAATACTTGACCGTCTCTAAAATATGTAGTTCTTATGGAATGGGGAGAGGAGATACTTGAATGTCTTACCCTATGAACACCCAGCATTGCAAAAATGTAAGTAACTGATAGTGAGATGGTAAGATCACTTATTTAGTGGGATAGTGTGAGATAATGTAAGGAGTTAGCCTTCTCTATCTATTGTGAGTCTGGCACACAATTTTAAAACTCAAAATGGTGTAGTACTGGGTCAAAGGAGTACTCCATGATATAGAAAATCTTGTTCTAAGCATAAAACTTAGGCCTGTAACATTAAAAATTTTGCTGTTCGGGCTATTTTCGTCAACATTTATTCAAAATTATTAACTAGAACTCAAGTTGTAGTTATTACGATGCCCTGCCTCTAACGATTCGAAGCTTTTTATAAATGCAACTAACATGAAACTCGCTATTTTGAAAATCGAGTTACATGTAAAGAACTCAATTGTCTAAATATCGAGTTTTAGTTAATAGCTTGCCTGCCCATGACAAACCTGAAGCTTTTTATAAATGTGTCTTAATACAAAACTCGATAATTTAAAAATTGAGTTACATGCAATGAAGAATTCGATTTCTAGATTATCGAGTTTCAATTAGGACCCTCCTGCCCCAAGTCCTTTCAATTAAATATAACTCGAAAATACAAAAATCGAGTTACATGAAATACAATACTCAATTTTTCAAAAATTGAGTTCTATTTGATTTTGAGTGTAGTTCAAAGTTGAAGGGTACAGATCATTTACAAGTTCTCTCCTTTGAACTGCCTCACTCTATCTCTTGGTCCCCATTTGAGCATTGTCTGCTGCCACTTTCTATTTCGTGTCAGCAACTTTAGCAAAATTTTCTATCTATTGAGTCCACATCTTCATCGTTGCGTCAACATCTACTCATACAAGTAATAATTGAGGACACTTGTAGTACAATTTATGATAAGAAAATTTAATGTAGTTGGGGGATGAAGTTAGTAGCTACGTATTTGGAATATTTTGTCTCTTTAGGTCCTCATGTAGTAGATGTTACTTGCTATATATTAAAAATTTGGTTTATAATTCCTTGCTTTTTATTTGGTTTACAATGTCTAATTGGAAATTAATCCCTATTGTATGTTTTTCTTTTCTGTCCATGAGCATCAGTACATGATACATGGTAGCACAGCACAACATTGATGATATGCCCTATATTACTAATAATATGAAATGATAAATTTACACATTTTCAAAGATGGGTCTAGCATGTGTTGTACACATTTATTTCAATAAAAAGAATACATCATTGAGTTTGAATGTACGTACTTAAAAAATTATAATTGCATCAATATAGCTCACATCAATTCTACTACTTGATAATTACATTTGTTTATCATTAGGTTCGTTATAGGTTGGCATTAATTCTATGTTTACTACGATGGGGAGGCATATCATCATGACTTGCATGGATTGTCATACCGAGGTCTTTCACAAAAGCAGAGGTTTATTAAAGTGTAACGTGGGATACGCATTAAAAAATTTCGAGGGAAGATAATAACAGCTTTGGGGTTGGATAAGGATTCACATAATATATCCATTGTATATCGTGCTCCTCAACAACTGGTAAAAACCCAAATTTTCTACAATTCAATTCACTTATTGTACGATGATGATGTGGACATGATATGGGCAGTGATTAAGCGGACATCTCAATTCATAGCTTTTGACTTGTATGTAACTGTTGAGGCTGTTAAGTTTAATGTTGGCGAAGGTTCGCAGCATACTAGTAGAGCCGAAGAGCTACATTCAGTATCGGTTAATGTGTATCCTTCATTTATACAAGACATCCTGTTGTCCTACAACATTTGGCCATGTAACGAAGTGGATATGGATAATATTGAAGAAGTTGAAGTATTAATGGCAATACACACACGTAAGGTACGGGGTCTAGTTACGAAAATGAACATCTTCAAAGCTATGTGGATGAGGTATTCAATATTGTTGCCAGTCGAGATTTGTACGAAGAGTTCATTGATAATGATGGTGCAGAGGACAATCCTGAATTCTTTGATAAACTACAAGTGGAACACAATGTAGACGCATGCCCTATTCCGAACCCTACACCCAAATGGTTCACAGCAAACACATGGGATAATATTTATGACCCATCACCTTCTATGGAAACATGTTTGACGAGTTGGCAAGAAGGGGACCAATCGACTAAGGGGATGCTATTAAAAAATAAGGCTTCGGTGCAGCATGCATTAACCATGTTTTCTGTGGAGTGTAATAAGAAATATAAGTCCATCAAGTCAGACTTTGATAGGCTGGTAGTGAGTCGTGTACACAATGCACGTCTGTGGTCAGTACGAGCTATTTGCAGCAAGAAGCACAACTTGTGGAAGATCACAACATGTAAGGGTCTCCACACTTGCTCATCACTCCAGGTAGAGCCTGATGGAAGGATGGTGGATTCGAAGTTCATCTCTATCACACTTGAGACATATATACGGGAAGACATTTCAAGAGCGGTACCATGCTTACGTAGTCTTCTACATGCAAAGCACAAGCATTAGGTTTCTCACTACAAGGTCTGGGATGCAAAACAAAAGGCCGTTACAGCTATCTACAGGGATTTTAATAAGTCATACGCAGAAATGCCTTGGTTTCTATCAGCACTAAAAGATGTAGGTTCAAGGACAATGTTTAAGTTAAATGGGGACAACGGTGGTGTGCCAAGAACTTGTATGTTTAACTGTGTTTTTTGGGCTTTTGGTTCATGTATTGAAGGGTTCAAGCATTGCAGGCCTATAATAAGTATTGGTGCAATGCACCTCTATGGCAAATATAAAGTGAAGCTATTGATAGCAATGACAATGGATGGTAACAACAAGGTTTATCCACTTGCCTTTGCTGTTGTCGAGAGCAAAAGCAAGGAGGCCTGGGGATGGTCCTTGACATGCCTAACATTATATGTTATGGACCAAGACCATCTTTGCATCATCTCTGACAAACATTCTGGGATAAAATCTTGCTTTGATGACATTAGTCGTACTTATTTGCAGCCTCCCAAGGCCTATCACTGGTACTGCCTCCGTCATTTAGCCAGTAATGTTAACACTAAATGGAAAATTCCAGAGTTAAAGAACTTAGTATGGGGGGTAACAAGTGCAAATCAAGTCAGAAAGTTCAAAGCCACACTTGATTTAATTCGTAATGTCAAGGAGCTAGCGTACGAATATCTTAAGCTGAGGGCAAAGAAAAGTGGACACTTGCACATGACAATGAATGCCGATACGGATTAATGAAAACCAACCTATCAGAGTGCTTCAATAGTGTACTCGAGGGTGTACGCAGCTTACCCATAATTGCAATGGTAAGATTCACATATTTCAAAGTGAACTCTTATTTTGATGATCGTCGCAATCTAACTCTAGATCAGTTGGAAGCGGGTCAAGAATGGTGTAAATATGCCATGGATAGGTTTGTGATAAATGAAGCTAAAGCCAAGGAACATATGGTGACAAGGATGTGCGTGTAAGCATGTTTATATCAAGTTGACACATCGTATAATCCTATGAGTAGGGTGGGGGGGACAACACACACATATGGTTGATCTTTGGGCTGGTGAATTTTTTATTTTTTATTTTTAAATTTATTTTAACACTTAAGGGTAGGTGTCATGTCACTTTTTAGTTTGTAGGAAGGTAATGACTTGGGTGTCATGTACATTGTAAATTCATATCAAATTAAGGTGTCAACTAAATTTTTGACATGGGCTTTGACATTCTAAATTGTCCTATAAATTAGGACATAGACTGCAATTAATTTTATAATTCAATTTTAATCTTATTTTTTAAATTATAACACTTGTTTTCCTTATAAAGGACATCAAATAATCTCACTCGCCCACAAAACTCTTGCCTAAGCTTAAGAATTATTTTAGACTTTTGCTCAGTACTCAATAATTAAGGAACAATAAAGACTCTTGTACCTCAATTGGATGGTACTTCATGGAGTTTATACTTCTTCGTTTATTTTGAAGTCTTAAATGTAAAATATTTTACATGCAAAACATTTTCAGGTGTTTCGTATGACAAGTAAAATTTTTCAAGCAAACCATTAAAACCAGTGGCACAGACACCAGGCCCATTGGTGCAAGAGGTTCGGTGACTGGACCACTGAAACTAGCAGCTAAAATGGTGGTTCTAGTGACTATGCACCATAGTGATGTCTCTAATGATTGGACAGCTAGCATTAGGGGCTGGAATGACAGCTAGCATCGGTATCGGTGGCTGGAATGACAGCTTTGGTTATCGAACCTTCAACATTTGTCGCCGAAACAATATCTCGAGTGACCAAACCACCAACATTGCTCATTTGAATGGTGGCTCCTACGTCAAACTCTTAGCACAAGTCGTTAGAGTGGCAGCTTCTTCATCGGTCATTGAAGCGACAACTCTGGCCATCGGACCCTTGGCACCAATTGTTAAAGCGGCAACTCCTAGTCACAGGACTATTGGCCTAATCATTAGAGTGATGACTTTGGCCAAAATTGCACCACTGACACTTAGAACGGAGGCTTCGGCCACGGGTTGCCCACCCACTAGACTAGTGACTTAGCCACCAAATAAAGTGAGGGAAAGTCACGGTGTATTTTTGTAAAATATTTTATCAAAATTTAAAGTAAAACATTTTACAACTTTTTATAAATAATTTTACGGTCAATATAAAATATTTTACAAGTTTGATCACATTACATGTCAATAAATATCTGAAATTAGAAAATATTTTTAAAAAAATATTTTACTTCAAAACATACGAAGTGTAAAATATAAAGTTCAAATCTTCTCTCCTAATATAATTATTGAATTAAAAAAAAAAGAATTATTACCAAAAATTAGAAGTCAAGTATATAAATACAATAAACCATTCAATCAATCCCAGGCCATGGTTGAACTAAGATTCAACCGTGATTGACTTTGTCTCGTATAAATGCGAAGCGCCAGAAGTTAAAAAAAAATAAAAAAAAAATAAAATATCAGAGGTCGAATAAGACGCCGAAGCGGGTAGAGCTTGCGAAATGCATGAGATGAGATTCTGAGAACGAAAATGGCAGCCAGCACTCCAGCTTTGACTTCAGCCTCCCAAACCCACTTTCACACTGTCCTTCACCTACCACCCCACAAAAATCATTAAAACAAAAGAAGAAAAAGACTCTTACAAAGCAACGTAGTCAAAAAAAAAAAAATGCTTAACCAAAAAAAAAAAAGTAGTAAAAAATGGCCGTGTTAACCGTGGCTTCAACTCACGATTTCAGTTCATACGCAAAATATGGTGGGTAACAAACAGAATTGTACCATTTGATTGACATCCGTTGAAGACGTCACTGTTTTGAGTATTGACTAGTCGTCCTCCAACACCAACACCAACACCAACACCAGCTCCAATTCTTTATTCATTCAATTAACAAACCAAACAACAACATTAAAGACTCATTCATTTCTCTTGGTCTTACCTATATTTATAAAAATAAAAAAAACTACAAGTCCGTGATTTTGAGGAGCGGTTTTTGATTTGAATGATCAAAGAAGAAGAAGAAGAAAAATGAGCAGTAGCAAGAATAAGAAGATGGAAGCGCAGAAGGCGGCGGTGAAGGCGGCGATTGAGTCGGTTGGGTTGGGCTACGATTTGGCGGAGGATTTGAAACTCAAGTACTGTAAGAGGAGCTCGAGGTTGATCGTGATCGACGATGATCAGGTTCGTGACTTGGTGGTCCCGGCTGGAATTGCTGTTCGAAATGTTCCTAAGTCTATCAAGTGTGATAAAGGCGAGCGTCTTAGGTTTGCTTCTGATGTTCTCTCTTTTCAACAGGTAACCTCTTCCTCCTTCTATTACACAACTTTGTTTCTTTCTTTTGTTTTTTGTGTTTCCTTAAATTAATTAGTGTGTTTGTTACCTAGGAATCACTATTTCTATGAACATCTCAATTCTCGTGAGATGCAAGAATTAAAGTAGGGTTGGTTTTATGCAAGGTTTTTTTTTTTTTTGGTCATGGGAGGTTCTACTTTTGTATCAATTTTCTTTAATTTTGTGGGTTCTATTAATCGGATTACCTTGTTGATTTTTTTTGTTTTTTTTGTTTTAGTAAAAGTTAGTTGGAAATTCTATATATAATTTTTAAGTTGATTTTGTATACCAAATAGAGGTGAACATTTGGAGTGGTGGCTTTTCTCGGTAAGTATATTTGGCGTTATGGCATTCCAAGGAAGAGGAATTTTAGTGCTGGCTTTTGAAGTTTTGAGCAATTTGATGGGTTTGGACTTTGGAATTAAAAATGCTGTGGAAAAAGTAGTAGTGTGTTTTGAGAAGCTTTTTGTTACGGGGCTGAATAGTCCATGCCAGCCTTGAAATTGACTTGGCTGCAACTGAACAGCATGAGGAGTGCCTAGACAAAAACTAAAAACAAATATAACCATTTGATAAGATTGGAATGCTATCGATTAATTTTCCTTTTCATTTTTTAACCATGCTGACATATTATTTCTTTTAACTGAATTCAAAAAAAAAAAAAAAAAAAAAGTATTGTCAATTCTTTGATAAAATCTCATTAAAGTAATTCCTGCAAACATACTTTGTTTCTCAGTATCAACATTTGTATATAAACCTACATAAGATTTATCGTTGTATGTTTTATGCTCCTAGATGTCTGAGCAGTTTAACCAGGAACTATCTCTTTCTGGTAAAATTCCGTCGGGTCACTTCAATGCTGCATTTGAATTCACTGGAGGCTGGCAGAAAGATGCTGCCAACACTAAAACCCTTGCATTTGATGGTGTATCCGTCACACTCTACAACATTGCACTAGAAAAATCACAGGTGGTATTGCATGATCATGTTAAACAAGCTGTCCCATCATCATGGGATCCTGCTGCATTGGCAAGGTAAGTTCTATGGCTTTCAGCTATATATTGAATTCTCTCTATTTTCTTTTCACCCCCACCTATATTGTTTTAATTTCATGGCCTCCACGAGTCACTCTTTATTTCCACTTCTATCCTCTGACTTATTTCCGTTAAAACCATAAAAATAATTAAACAAAAACTTGTATGATAAAATTGTCACAAGTGGGTTTACTTAATGTTTCAGATTAATTCAACTCGTTAACCTTTTTATTGATCTATCAGCATTATTTCTCCCATATAGATGAAAATTGATGAGAAAGTCATATCTAAGCAGGCTGTAGATGCACGTGTTGTGTCCTCCCTTTTAAGGTAGTATCAATACCAACAACCAACTTTTTTTTTTTTTTTAATAATAAGTAACAAAAGTCCATTAATTAAAAGAAAAGGACAATGGGGCACAACCCTAGTACACGGGAAGTATACAAAGGAAAAGTCCAAATGAAAATAAAAACAATAAAACTGAAATTAAATAAAAACAACAACAACAACATCAGCAGCAACAACAGAGAGTCCAAGAACTCTAGAAAATCCTTAGTGGAAAAAGCATGAGAATACAAAGTCCAGTCATACAAAATCTTCAAGAATAAAAGCTTCAACTTTGTCATGTGCATGTCTTTCCCCTCAAAGCAATGAGCATTTCTTTCTCTCCAAGGCACCTCATTAAACATAGAGCAACAACATTCCATATCTCCCCATTGCTTCTCTCATCAACATGTCCCTCCCAATAGGATAAAAATTCCAATACAGAAGAAGGTGTTACCCAGGACACACCAAATAAAGAGAAAGTAAGAGACCACAATTCACAAGCCACTTACTTTGCACTTAAAGCACTGGTCCATGATGATTAACCCTCGTCTTCTAAGGTTATTTGTAGTCAAGATTTTACCTAACAATCACACCATGTGAAAAAAGCCACCCTTGGTGGTACACGAGCTTTCCAAATAATCTGTCAAGGAAAAAGGATCCTACCTCCTCTCAATTCCTTATAATAGCTCTTCACTCGGAAGCATTGAGTCTTTGAAGGCATCCATTCCAATTTATCTTCCTCCCTGTGATGTAACTTTGTAGTTTATACATTATCCAGTAATTGAACCATGTATTCTAATTCCCAGTTTTGCACCTCTCTAATGAATAACAAATTCCCACAAAAGCACCCATTCCTGTTCTCTAAGTAATCCACCACCTTATCGTCTTTGTACCTGGCAATGAGGAAGAGGCTAGGATCTCTCTCCTAAAGAGTGGTCTGGTCATTTGACAAATAATTCCAAAACTGTATTTCATATACATTACCTACAAATTTTTGATAAAGAGTGAGAAGCTGTCCCATCTTCTAATATTTTTCTATAAGCCCACACCATAAGGTCTCCTAATCTCATCAAAGCACCAACTCCCCCAAGTGGTGCCTTACTTTATATCTACCAACTTCCTTCATAACGCATTTTCTTCTTTCCCATAACGCTGCAATTATTTTCCCAGAGGAGGTTGATTAAAAAGCATTAGGTTCTTAGTCCCCAAACCTCCATTAGAAGTTGGGGTGCAACAAACATTCCTGTTGACTTAAATGAAATTTAAACTCCTCACCCAAACTACTTTAGAGAAAGTTCCTTTTCTTTTTTTTCCCCAAGCCTTATGCCACTCCTACAAGCAATGGGATTAAAGATTAGACATAAGTTGAAAGGTTGGATAACATACTTTTGATTAGACAAAGTCTCCCTCCTTTTGATAAGTACAATTTCTTCCAACCAACCAAGCTCTTATGCATCGTCTCAATGATAGTGTATGTGCCTTAGCTTGAAGCAAGCTCCCAAAGGTTACCAAATATTTCATTGGAAGGCTGCAATATGACATCCAAGATTACTTGCCAATTTATCAATATTCCACACCTTTCCAACCGGAAAAATTCGGCTTTGCTCAAATTAGTCCTCAAGCCTGACATTGCCTAACTAATGAGGATACATCTCAAATGGCAAAGTTGAGTAGGGTTTGCATGATTGCATCACAGAAAATGAGTGTATCATCGGCAAAAAGGAGATCAAAGATCACTACAGTTTCACCCCACACACTATTAATAGTGAAGTAATTCAAATATTCACCTGACACTACTCTTGCTTTCATCCTATTTAAAGGCTCCATTACCAATCCACAAAGAAAAGAGATTTTCCACAAAGGCTAAGGCGCAGGTGAAAGGCAGAGAAAATATCAATGATCTAGGGAGATTCACAGTGATCACGTTCTCTTTTAGAAGCATCCTGTCCTTGAAGTTGTATCGAAAGATGTGGAAATGATCAATGAAGTTGATTTGCTTCATCACTCAGATTGAAAGGTTTCATTTTCTTTTTGGGGGGCTTTTTGTGGGGGGGGGGGGGGGGGGGGGGGGGGGGTTGCTCGAGAGAGAGAGGGGTAAGTCTCAACTTATCAGAGGGGCTGACTGGAGATAAATAAAGGAAGAAGAGGGTGTGACAGATTAATAGAGGTGGCTGTGTGGTGTAAAGAATGAAAATAAGTGCAACACTTGTGATATGTTGCTGGGAAAAGTTCTAAGTGTTTGAGGGCTATGGTAACATTTTGGTAAGCCACATGTTGGAAGACTAAATTTGGTTTTTTTTGGTTTAAGTCTTTTGGGCCTTAAAACAAAGGTGAACCGCAAATGATAGCTTTTCTACTTTACAAAACTGAACTGAACTGAACTGAAAACTTGCAAAAAGGAAATTTTGATCACAAAGAGTAAGTTGCTGCAATAGAGAACAGAGTATTATAGACAACACCTGAAAGAGAAGAGAAGCGACCCTAATCAAAAGTGGTTTTCCTGAGAAGCATATTGGCAATAAAGAGTACTGAACTTCAAGTAAACTCATAATTTCATGGTTGAAAGCCATACTGCTTATCACATGCTACTGATAACTATCCGCCTACTTATAATCTCCAAGTTGTCTTGGATCTAATCAAACCCATAAAAAGAAAAAAACCCTTCTTCTCCCCCTCCCCAAACATACTTATCCAAAAGAGAAAAAGGAACCCTGGCCTTATTAAGAAACATAAAATCCATAATAAAGAAAGTCCATAAGTGAGCCCATTCCAGATATTTACTAAATTCCTAAAATACCATGATTGACTAAAAAGTAAAAATTATTATAAATTTCAGATAACCTCAAATGAAGCTTCTTCCTTTTCCTTGTTGCTGGATTTGCTTTATTGGTAGAATACAACTTTTCAACTCAATCTTTACATATATTGTTGCTTCATAGGTGTCTTTTTTTTTTCATAGAAAGGTAGTACTCATAGATGTCATTAAGGGTGAGGAGATCTGTCTTCTTTTTCTATGTAAAATTTGTTTTAATTAATGTTTCTTAGCAGTTCCTAATAATCAAGTTATGTTCATTGTTTGTATGTTATTAATCAAATTGTACTAAGTTCAGAAAATGTTATAAAATAATGTTGTGTTCTGATAATTCTAGGTTTGTTGAGAAGTATGGTACACATGTCATAGTTGGTGTGAAGATTGGGGGAAAGGATATAATATATGCAAAGCAACAGCATTCATCAAGTCTTCAACCTGTTGATGTACAGAAAAAGTTAAAAGATATGGCAGACAAAATGTTTGTAGCTGGGACTGGACAGTACAACGTGTATTCAAATGAGAGGCCGAAGGTTTGAAGGAATTCTGTCTATGCTTTTCCCCATGAATCAATTACTTCAACTAAATTAACTGTAGGAGTTTTAACATTTATTGCAGAGCAATATTTATGTTTGGATGGATGTAGTCTAGGGTGGTCACTTGTATTCTTTTTTATACCCTTTTTTTAAAAAAAATCCTACATATTCTTCTTAGCAATAGGCCAACATGTGTTCTTGTAGAGCCAGAACTGGTGTTCTTTCTGTCCTTCCACTAGTCTGATGGTGCCTTTTATGGTCCATCCCCTAGTGAATCAGAAATACAGAAAACAAAAACAGCACTTGGAACAGAGAATATGATTGCATTATAAGGTTGTAATTGAACAGATCGTGCAAGTAAGAGTATGGCTTGCTTCCAACACTTAGCTTCTTAAATGAAGTAAGACTCCTCAATTTCAGAATTTCCCTGTTGAATCTGTTTAGACCTGACTCTGCCAGTAGTATCCCTATTAGTCCTTATCATCTAGCAGAATGAAGGTGGTCTCCTGTGCATTCACTGGCATCCAATTCTGATTACTACCTTAGTTTCAGTTCTATTGTTATAAAGTGAGTTTTAGATTCTGAGTTATAGTTTTAACAATTCAAAAATCTTTTTGTGTGTGTGTGTGTGTGTGTGTGTGTGGGAAGATGCCTCTTAAGATAGTATCTATCCCTCTGTTTGCTGTTTTTGTTTTCCTCATCTAATAAATCCACTTTTGATAATGAGGCATGCAGCACTTTACCCACCTGTTTTGAAATAATAAAAAGAAGGTATTTTAGCAGAGGGGAAAGTAATAATTAGAACATGCATATCTTCAAGTCCTCAATTTGTAGTGTTAGTTTTAAATTTTTATTATATTCATGTCATTTAGAAAATAATAATTAGAACATTCAAATCTTCAAGTGACGAATTTGTAGTATTAGTTTAAATTTTTTATTATATTCTTGAAACCAACTGCTAGTTTGAGCACATTTTTTGCCCCTGCAATGAAGTCTATAGCTACAATATAATTGAGTGCTATTTAAAGTTTAAATATAGGATAGTGGATTTACTTGATCTATTTCCTGTTTTGAATAAAATATATATATATATATATATATATATGTGTGTGTGTGCGCGCGCTAGAGGATTTAATATTTAGTTGTTATTATTTGATTTGAGCCAGTGCTTGAAAGAAAGGTTCATTCTTGTCCTTTCGAATGTATTTAAGCTGTGTTGAAGAGCCAATTGTCTCAAAAGCTTTAGCTATTTGGATGAACCAACAGTTTATATCAAGAAATAGAATACCACAAACCAACGCACTCCTGATCAGTCAATTATAATAATTTTCCCGCCGGCTGATATATTTTTGCCTTATCTAGTTGATATCAACTGTGGGCTGCTGCATTTTGCATCATAAATTTTAATCTGATTCCATGTTGAAGTTTTCTGCTGCATGCTGTCCTGGTGTTCCGAATTTCAAGGGATCTTAGGTGCCTCGAAACAAGGTCACAAAATGTTGCTCTCTTAAAGAATCTCTCTTTCATGAAAAATCTTTTTTGGAATTTCTTATATAAATCAACCATACCTTGATAATTCCTGTAACTTCATAGTATTGCTTTAGAGGCGTGAACCCTTTGTACCTTCTGATAAAAAGAGTTGCCACTTGTTAAGCTTCATTTTCAGCTGGTTATATTATCTTATGGTTATAAGTAGCAGCATGAATGAGGATTGATTTCTTTACCAATATTTTGTAAACTATTTGAGATGAAATGCAAGTTTAGGCAACTATCCAGCTATCTTAATTTGTGTTATACTTTTTGTTTCAGTTTACGCAGGGTCTTCCCTTCATGGACACAATTCAATCTGGTTCTTACTACCATTCTGAGGTACACTTTCAGCAAATAAAATCTTAACTAACGATTAAGTTTGTAGTGGTTAAAATGGTCCTAAATCGGACATTAAATGCTAAAGCACTAAAGATTGATTGTAATTGAACTCTTCTGGCTCCTTGTAATAGTTTTTTGTTGTTGTTGTTTCCTTGCAATAGTTACTTCAATACTGTGAACCATCTGCATTTTTCTTTTTACTTTTTACTTTTTACTTTTTACTTCTTCTTTTTTTTTTTTTTTTTTCATTAAGAATCTTTGGCTAACACATGGGACATTAATTTGTTTGTGTAATTCCTTGTTGTGATGTTGGGTTTGTAAGAAAGAGTAACAGAAGAGATGGGAGAAAAAACGGAGAGATGAGACATTGGAAAGAGGTGCTTTGGTTTCAGCCAATGTTCTGATATCCGACAGTCTTTGAAATAAAAATTTTGAAATAATATTAAATGCATTTATTTAGATAATCATATTTACCTTAAGATTTCATATCGTGGTCGGACGGGAGTCGAATCATGTTGCGAAGATGACATAATAAATATTAGATAGACCTATTTGTTTAATTTAAAATAAAATTATATGAGAAATTAAATCAAATTATTTTCAAATAGACTTGGGTCCAAGCCAACTCATCAACAAAACTTATTACAGAATTATTTATTTTCTTAAAAGTAATCAATATTTTTTAAAAAAAATGGCCAGTTTTTCAGAACCTTAATTGTGACGAGCAATTTGTGGTTGAACCGTCTACTTGACTGGTTCTGGCTAGTCTTACTGGATTGCTGGCTTCAAGGGCAGCCTGAACCAATCTCCACACAGGGTTAATCTGGTTCAACCATCCGGTCTAGTCCAGTTTTCAGAAAACTGGTTTCAGCCCGCTAACATTAGTATTTGTGGTTTATATGAAACCAAATAGTAAAAGTACTTCTCTACAGTACATGTTACTCTCTCTCACAACATTTTATAAGTGAACTTGCTATGGTCTTTAATTCTAAGGCTTGAATAATATATTTTACTGTACCAGCAAAGATCTACATTTGACACTTGGGCACATTTTGAATATTTACTGAAACTAGTCATTTATATGGTGAATGGTTGTTGTAGCACTTTGCTGTCCTCTGTCAAGTTTTTGACTTCTAAATATCGTCACAGCTTTCAGTAGCTTACGGCTTAATTATTTCAGATGCAGGATATTAAATTCGCTTGCAAGAGGAAAGGGGGAAGCTTGAATAAAACTCTATCCCACAATGACTGGTGTCAGACGGTTCAGTTTGAACCTGATGTGATCTCAATGTCATTTGTCCCAATCACGTCATTATTGAGTGGAATAAATGGTAGTGGCTTTTTGAGCCATGCCATTAATCTTTACCTCCGTTGTAAGTATTAAGCATAGTCTCCTTTTGCATTTATTTCATTTTATTGAAAACCTGGACCTCTCAGAAATTGCCGCAACCAAAAGAAAAGCATAACGACATTTAGATTGATGACATGTATTTCATATAATCTTTTAACGAGAGATTTGTTAGCTTTTAGTTGGTCTATGAGACAACCCTTGCCATCAATGGAACTCCTGGTCTCAGATTAATTTTTACTAAATATATATTTAAATTTTCCTTGGCCTTATAAGACTTAGAGAAGATAAGAGCCAATCCTTTCTCAGTGAGGTATAATTTCACTAGTAGTCTCTTATATATCTTGTTAGTTCCTTGGAGAGTAAGCCTGATGGTCAGGATCTCTAGGAATTGGTTCTGGAGAAATTGTGCTGTCACTTTTTTTCTTTTTTCTTTTTTTCTTTTTTGGGGGGGGTGGGGGGGGGGGGGGTGTCAAATAAGGAATTTGTATAAGTTCTAAAACTTTTCTGTTTTGTTGGCTTGTTGCTATGAGAATGGTAATTTCATGGTGAGTAAATAATAACTGCAGTATTCTATGTGTGTGTATTTCATTATATATTGCAGTTATTTCCATGAAATTGGTTATGTTCTTAAGAGTGAGTTCATAGATTGTTCAAGTCTTTGATCCTTTGCCTTGTTCTCTTTTTCCATGTTATATTTTTGGGTAAATTACAATAACCTGCCTCAAGGTTTGGGGAAATGTCAAGATCTTCCTATTTTTTTAATAAATTACACTCTACTCCCTGAGGTTTTGATTTATATATAAAAATAAACCTCTTACGACCACTTATGTCCATTACAATTTAAGTCAAAATACATATTTTTCAAATTAAGTTCTTATCTTGAATAATGTCAAAATAATGCTTACTAACCATATTGTTTATATGATAAATATATATATATATATATATTAAAAGTAAATAAGTTTCAGTTTTAGAAATAGGAGGGGGTTTTGACATTTTCCCAAACCTTAAGGGAGGTTAATGTAATTTACCCTTTATTTTTCAAGTGACATCCTCTGAGTTTTTATTTTTATCATGTTTGTTCACAACTTTTGCTTAGTTGTTAAATATAACTCACTTTACATCAGCCCATCTTATAAATATACTTTACTTTACAGTTTCATCTGTATTCAACTCAGTGGATATGTTGAGAAATTCTTTGCTGCAAGGACAATACCCTGTTATATATATATATATATATATATATATATATATTTATTTATATTTATTTATTTTTATATTTATATTTATATTTCCTGGCTGACCCAATTTTGTAGTTTGCCTAACACTCTTTTTAAGTTTATGCAAGGAAGTGTACTTACAGCTATCCCTGTAGTCATTTAGAGTTTTTTGTTCACATTATTAATGAATAAACACCCAATTTTTGAAGCTCTTTAAGGTAATTTTCATGGTCCATTGGCTTCTGGGTGATGCCTCTTATTTGACTGTTAGGTGTTAGCCCATGTTCCTAAGAGTACAGATATCAGATATGCACTTATTTTGAATGGCTATGCTACTTTAAAATTAATGTGGCTTATATTTTTTAGCCCAAAATTGTGTTATGTAGGAAAATGTAAACCATAGTTCTTTTTGTCATGTTTAATGAATGCAGATAAACCACCAATTCAGGAACTTCATCAGTTTTTGGAGTTTCAACTTCCAAGGCAATGGGCACCTGTACTTGGTGACATTCCCCTTGGTCCAGATAGGAAGCAGAGTACTGCATCATTACAGTTCAGCTTTATGGGTCCTAAGCTCTATGTTAACACAACTCCAGTAATGCTCTTAGTCTTTTTCTTTTTTTCTTTTATTTTTTTTGTTTTAATGAATTAATATATATATATATATATATAATTGGACAAAATACATTTTATTTTCCTGTGGTTTAGGCCAAATTTGATCCACCAATTTGTGGTTAAATCCATTAAGACTTGGAATTACAACCGTTAAAAAATGAATGTAGAAGTCACTTGCGGCCTGAGCGAAAACCCTAAAACACCATATTAACCTCATTTTGGTCATTGGTTTCACTGATTTGGGGACCTCTTGGGGAATCTAGGGAGTGGTTCTAGCAGCAATGATGATGGGCTCATGGGACTTGGACCAGGTGAGGTTATAAAAACTGTCCATGGTGTTCAAGGAGAGTTTGGTGCCTAAGTTTTGGGTGGTGGTGATTGGTTATGACGAGGTGGGATTTATAAAAGGGGCTGAATTTCACAGAGAATGTGGTTTTGAAGACGAGCATTGAGGGATTGAGGGTCTTTTTTTCCCCTTTTTTCACTAAACTAGTTTGAGCTCCATAGACATTGTTGGTCCACTTCCTGACAGTTTTGGCTTTTGGGTTGGATGTTTGAACAGCTAGTAGAGTGTCACTTTGTTTGGTTATTGCAGAAAAGTGGCCTGTATTTTCTCCTGGATAAAATTTGGCCAGCGTGACACTTTATTATGAGATGCTATTAGAGCGTTCAAAAGAAGGCCCATATATTTAGTAATCCTGTAAGTGTATCAGTTACTTGTGATATCAGGAAAGCCTCTCCCTTGCCTTCTCATTCTCGCTCCTTTGTTCTTGCCTCTTAAACCTTTGGTATTGACATATATTAAAGTTCAGAAAATCTCTCCTCAATTGTTTTTGTAGGAATTTTTTTTTTTTTAGATATAGTAAAAGGCTGTTGTGGACAGGTCAAGCAATGAATTCTGTTAAACTGAAGAACAATGATACTGCATTCTGTTTCAATAAACTTAAGTTTCTTATTAGGTTCTGAAATGTAGCCTGTTTGATGAAAGTCATTTTTCTTTCTCACAAGGTTATTATATCCACGTGCAATTTTTCTCATGTTCAGAAACTCCTGATTGCCATTTTATGCTGCGGCCACAAAGAAATGCATGCTTAATGAATGTCAACCATCAGAAATTGGAATTTCTGTTCTCATACAACTTTTTTCTCATATAGGACGCCTTTGCTTTTGAATAGGTTGGGTGGTAGTAGTATCATATCAGTTTACCTCCTATTGTTTCCATCTGCAGTAGTCTTAACAAACCGGAAGAAGTCTTGCAGTCTTGACTCTTTAAGTTCCCTCTCAATGCCCTTTGACATCTGTATTGAACAATAGAAGGATGAAAAGAAAATAAATCATCACTTCATGTGGAGGCTTCTGATTTTTATGTCTTCTGGCTGTATTATTCTTGATTTTCTTTTACTCTATTGGGGTGGAATAATTGTATATTGTATTGATTATCTTTTACTCTTATTGATGAATTATTTGACAGGTTGATGTGGGTAAGAAGCCAGTGACTGGACTTCGACTCTATTTGGAAGGGAAACGAAGCAACTGCCTAGGGATCCACTTGCAGCACCTTTCCTCACAGCCAAAAACCTTTCAACTCCTGGATGAACCTAATGGCAAGGTCTCTTATCTCTCATCTGATCGCAGGTACTATGAGAAGGTTCAGTGGAAGAGCTTTTCTCATGTCTGCACAGCCCCTGTCGAGTCTGATGATGATCTCTCTGTTGTCACTGGGGCATACTTTGAAGTAGGAGACTCTGGATTGAAGAAAGTTTTATTCTTACGGCTTAATTTCTCTAAAGTCATTGGCGCCATTGCTGTGAAAGTTCCTGAATGGGATGGTTCCCCTGGCTTGGCACAAAAATCTGGAATAATCTCAACACTGATCAGCACTCGTTTCTCAAATGCTCAAAAACCGCTTCCTCGGCCTGCTGATGTGAACATAAACTCTGCTGTCTATCCGGGGGGCCCTCCAGTGCCAACCCAGACACCCAAGCTTCTAAGGTTTGTTGACACAACAGAGATGACAAGAGGACCACAGGACTCACCTGGGTACTGGGTTGTGTCTGGTGCAAAGCTTTCAGTTGATAAGGGTAAAATCTCTGTAAGAGTCAAGTATTCTCTCTTGACTGTGATTTCACCTGATGAAGACGTCGCAGAGGAATTCTAAGTATGGTTCATTTTGTTTTGTTTTGTTTTTTTTTTTTTTTTTTGATAAAGGAGGATTATTAGGGAACAAGAAATACCTTGCATTTACACGGGAAATGGCTGTAATTGGTTAGGTTCTCATGCAGGGTAGGGTTTGTGCTGGAAGAATTTATGGGCTGGTTGGTTGTATATAAAATTTCTTTATTCAATTTGTGTAAATTTTGCTTTAATTCTTGTAGATTACCCTTATTGTTGCCAATATTTAAATGTTTGTGCTCGGAGGATTACCTGAGAAATTTACTCAGGTGGTTGTTAATCTCTCTCTATCTCTGAGTGTGTGTGAACAGAAGGTAATTCTCAATCTCAAAGCATTGGATATAAATATTTTTTAAAATTATATACACCGTGGTTAATTAAATCAAGAACTTTCAGTTGTTATAATATAATAACCCTATGAGTGGGGTTGTGTTTTGCTTTGCAATGAGTTTCTTTATATAAAAAGCGGCAATGCCGCTACAGTGCTTCGGCACTGTTCACTCAGTGTTGTTGTACTGTAGCGGGCACAGTAATTTGGTTTCGTGAGTCGTTGTTTTTTTTTTTTTTTTTTTTTTTTTAGTATTCCGGTCGTGTGTGTGTTTTTTTTCTTTTAAAAAATGTTATACTGACACAATAAATTTCACAATATTTTCACAATTATTGTTTCCTGAGTCGCTTTTTTTCTTCCTCAGTATTAGGTGTGTATGTGTGTTTTTTTTTCTTTTAAATGATGTTATACTGACAAAATAAATTTCACAATATTTTCACAATTATGGTTTCGTTAGTCACATTTTTTTTCAGTAATCGGTTTGTGCTTCTTTTTTTTTTTTTAAATATTGATGTAAACTAGCATTTATATTGTTATACTGACACAACAAATTTTTATATAACAATATTTTTGTATTGTTCATGTAGTGTTATTCACTGTTCATCTACAGTGCTGTTTTCGTGAGTCACTTTTTTTTTTTTTTTTCAGTAATTGGTTTATGTTTTTTTTTTCTTTTAAATATTGATGTAAATTGACATTTATATTATTTTACTGACACAATAAATTTCATAATATTTTTATAATTATGATTTAGTTAGTCACTTTTTTTTTTCCAGTAATCGGTTTGTGTATTTTTTTTTTAAATATTGATGTAAGCTGACATTTATATTGTTATACTAATACAACAAATTTTTTATATATAAAAACGGCTATGCCGCTGCAGTGCTTTGGCACTGTGCATTCAGTGTTTTTGCACTGTTCATCTACAGTGCCGTTTTGGTGAGTCTTTTTTTTTTCTTTTCATTAATTAGTTTGTGTTATTTTTTTTTTTTAAATATTGATATAAACTGACATTTATATGGTTATACTGATATAATAAATTTCACAATATTTTCACAATTATGGTTTACTTAGTCTTTTTTTTCTATCCAGTAATCGGTTTGTGTTTTTTTTTTCTTTCAAATATTGATGTAAACTAACATTTATATTGTTATATTGACACAACAAATTTCACAATATTTTTACAATTATTGACATGTCAATTTCTTACAAGTTGAAATAAAATAATAAAATATGAGCATGTAGCCAACCACAACTGAAAATAAATGTTTTGACAATGCCGTTATAGTGCTTTCGCACTGTCAATCCAGTGTTTTGGCACTGTTTATCTACAATGTCATGTTCATGAGTCATTTTTTTTTTTCCAGTAATCGGTTTGTGTTTTTTTTCTTTTAAATATTGATATAAGCTAACATTTATATTGTTATACTGACACAATAAATTTTCTTTATATAAAAAGCGGCAATGCCGCTACAGTGCTTCGGCACTGTGCATTCAGTGTTGTCGCACTATAGCGGGCACAGTAACTTGGTTTCGTGAGTCTTTTTTTTTTTTTTTTCAGTATTCGGTTTGTGTGTGTGTGTTTTTTTTTTTTTTTTCTTTTAAATGATGTTATACTGACACAACAAATTTCACAATTATTGACGAGTCAATTTCTTACAAGTCGAAATAAAACAATAAAATATGAGACTATAACTAACTACAACTGAAAATAAATGTTTTGAGAAAATGTTATAACACTTATTATTATCACAATATTTTAACATTAATTTCTACAGTGCCTAAACTTTTTTTTTCCCAGTAATCGGTTTGTGTTTTTTTTTTCTTTTAAATATTTATGTAAGTTGACATATATATTGTTATACTGACATAACAAATTTCATAATATTTTTACAAATATTGAAGTATCAATTTTTTACAAGTCGAAATAAAATAGTAAATATGAGATTGTGACTAACCACAACTGAAAATAATGTTTTGAGAATAACAATAACAATGTTATCAGTTTAAAACCAATAACAACTTGTCATTTAGAATTTGTTTTAAAAATGTTATGAATGTAGCATTTTTCTCAAATAAAATAAAAAAATTTCTATTCGGATCCTAAAAATTAAGATATTGTGAAAATATTGTGATATTTTGTTGTATTCTTAGACTTTTTTTTAATATAGTCAAATTAGGTGAGACAAAATTCACGATTTCACACACAAAATCTATTAATTTTTTCACTACTGGGGCAGCACGTGCCTTGCACGTGCAGCCAACACTAGTATTGTTAAAAAGGAGTACAAAGATAACGAAGTAGAATGTGGTTATTCTATAAACTTGTTCTCAAAATTTTTTTTTTCTTTCTATATGAATTCTGGGTTTGCTTTTTGGGTTTTTTGGGGAGATGGTGTAATGTATGTGAACGTTACAGATTAAAAGGATGATGTTCATCCATTTTTTTTGTAAAACTTCAAACCCTAACCTTTTGATTCATTGAATGTTATATTTTTGAATTAAAATGTGTTTTTCTAACTGCAAACAAAGAGGTGGGTTACAGAAGCTTAACGGAGCAAAGCTCAGGTAGGTAAAGTGTCAAATTTCAAATCACAGATAGACAACTTAAATTCGGACTAAATCACAAGTGGGTAAATTGTAATTTGTCCTAAAAATAAAATCATCTAAAGTTGCACTCAGGATTTATTTAGGCACCAAAAATCTCTCCATTTGAATTGCCAATGGTGTTTGGCACTTTCGAAATTATTCTCACTTTCTTTTCATTCAAAATGAATTCATTTCATTGTTCATATTAAATTTTATGATTCTAAATGACCAAATGTGTACAACTGTCACCTCATTTTGAAATAAATTTTCTCAATTTCCAGTAAAATGGAGGGAATCCCATTCCTCAAAACATATCTCAATAAGGAAAAGATAAGAATCCTTCCACTCAAATTACAAATGTTTGTAAAACAATGTATTATGCATAAAAAAAAATCTTAGGAGAAATTACTTTTTTTTTTTTTTTTGATGGGAGGAGAAATTACATTTTAAACACTATAGTTTGGGGTTGTAGCAAATTAAACTCTAGAGTATCAGATGTAACAAATTACACAGAACCATGTAGTTTCAAAAAATTAATAAATTGAACCTTGAAGCCAAATGAGATACATGATGTCAACTTAAGGGTTAAGTGGTACACCGTTGTTTTGATTTTGAGTTTTTTTATAATAAAAAAAAAAAAATAGATGAAATAAATTGAGAGCGTTGTGCGATGCAAAGACTGAAAAGGAACTTGAGAGAGTTCTCCCCATACGACATCGTGAGGAAAAAAGGAAAGAGTTCTCCCTGTATGATGTTGAGAGGAAGGAGAAGCTTGCACTTCTGGAGAGAAACACACATGAAGCCAAACTTGAAGGAGCTCTAAGTCAGAGAATACGAATTGAGAACTGAGAAGACAAAAAGGTTAGTTCTTTGGTTTTTAGGGTTTGTGTATTTGAGGTATTTGTTGTTTGGTTTGTTAATTTAGGATTATAATTGGTTAATTTCAGATTTCACTAGGAAAATTGAAAGGAAAAAATGTAATATGTCATGTCAAATTAAATACAATCCATACTTAGTAGGTGTTCACCAAACCACTCAAACTACATTACCACACTCAAAACGACCAAAACTGCCTTAAAATGGAGTAACCGCATTGTACCGCAAGTGGCAATGAACCGGACCACACTGCACCGCACTGTACAGTTTTATGATAAAAAAAAATAAAAAAAAATAACTACAAAAAACACAGGTAGCAAAAATGATAAATAAAGATAACTTAGAAATCACAATTCTATCTCATTACCCATATAGTACGGATTAATGCACCAAACAATTAAGTTATCATAAAGGAGACAATTACAACACAAAGAGGGACTCAGGCATGGATGGAGGTATTATTGGACTTTGGGGGGCAATGTTCCCCCCCTAATTTTTTTAATAAAAAAATACTAGTATATATATAGATACTAATTTTAACAATTTTGTTCAATAAAATTACATTTTGCCCCCTTAACAATATCATTGATTCTTTTAAGATTAATGCTACATTGACAAACTTTTTTATAACAGTTTTACAAACTATTGAGTTAGCAAATTCTTATTAGTTTGCATCTAGGTCCATCACTTACATCATTTTTTTTTACTTGCCAATAACCACTCACTACATCAGTAATTTATAAAACAAACAGCCCAACAAAAATTACAAGTAGCAAATTTAAAAGACATTAAGCCCAATCAACCAATCTATAATAATAATAATAATAATAATAATAATAGGTGAAGCTGAGAGAAATTCAAATTAAAATTCCAAATTAGAGTTTCAATTTTGCGCCATGTGTCCTAAATTATCTATTCTAAAAGAGTTTTATTTCTTAATTTTAGAATCAAATGTGAGACCACATCATAAATATTCATCCGAGTGAATTATTAAGTACAAAAACTAAAGAGTCTAGAATAAATGAATCGTAAAAAAAAAAAAAAAAGTGCTTCACAATAAAATTTTTTCTTTTTAAACATGGACAATTTACATTTTATACTTATAATATCCTTACAAAATTTTTTAAAGAGTTAACAAAATATAAAAATGACTATCAATAGTATTTAAAATATATATATATATATAGGAATTATATTATGCATCTTATTGTATATATTTAAGTGTATCCATGCATATGCATGGGGTTACAAGCTAGTTTTATATAAATCAACAATCCGACCTTTTAAAAAATTTTAAACAAAATAATTTTGTCCTTACTCTAAATGTATTAAAGACACCAAAAATTATTATTAAAAAAAAAAAAAAAAAAACTTGAGCGACCAAGCAATAGCAAAGCCAAAGGCCAAAACTACCACGATTAGAAGCAGAGCCGCCCCCCTTAACTCTAAATCCTAGCTCTATCCCTAGACTCGGGTTACCTCTAATACTCCAATGCTTTGGAATTGACGTGATGCGTACACTTGCATTGGAGCACTGCCTAGTGTGTCGCCTCTTTGTGTTGTACTTTTCCCTTCTATGATAGCTTAATTTCCTAGTGCTCTAACCGCTTTGCTATATGAGTTATCAAACATAATTGTGCTTGCTGAGCTACTACCTTCATTGGTCATCCTTGCCACCTATGTTGGTGTTAAGCGTGGATGGTATTTAATTTGACATGATATATTACAACTTTTTTCCTTTCAATTTTATTTGATAAACAAAAAACTAACCAATTAAAATCTTAAATCAACAAATTAAAAAACAAATCTCCAAATACAACAAACCCTAAAACTAAAAAAAACTCGCCTTTTTCATCTTCTCCAGCTTTGAGGTCCTTCAAGTTTGGCTTTGTCTTATCCTTCTTGTTCATTTCTCTCCAATGGTGCAAGCTAGGGTTATCTTCAGCAGTTGACGACAGATCTCCAACTTAAAAAACCTACATTGGTGGGTCGAGTCGTGGGTCTCCTCCTCTGAGATCAAAATCAACCTAATCTAATCAGTTAATTAAATGGGTTACAACTCTTATGGAGTTACACCTTTTTTTCAAACTACAGATTTTCAAAGATCAAACGGTTAAAAAAAACACACCATTATCTATTACATGCCTGCCTAATTAATAGCATTCTCATTATCTCTCTCCTTATTAAATACTTCTTGATCTTATGTCTTTTTCTCTCTCTCCTTATTAAGTTTTTTACTACCATCCATTTTTCTCTGCCTTTTACTATCATCCATTTTTCTTTGCAATTTTTCTATGCTTTTCTTATTTAAGTCAAATTTTTTTCTCCCCTAATTAAAACCTCTACCATTTTTCTCATCTTTTTTTAACAAAATGTTCAAGTAAAAATATTCACCAAGAGCTGCAAATAGTTCATTCACTGGGAGTTGAGTTCAGGTTATATTTGATGTAATTCTAAGTAATATTACATTACTCAATAACTTATTATTGAATTTATATTTTGAAAATTTCACCGTTAAATTACAGGTTTTATATATTCTTAATTTGCATCCCAAATAAATATTAAGGGTAATACCACGTGTATCACTCAACTTTTGCCAAGTATCATGTGAAACGATACGAGAACTCCCATTACCAAGTCACATTTTTTTTTTTTTTTTGAGAACGAAACCAGCAGGTTTTCATTCAAGCAAATTCAGAATATCATGATACAACAGAGCATTTACCGCTGGCAGTGGGGATTCTTCCGACCAATACAAATCACAAAAAATATATTTAGCATGTCTAGCAAGAACATGAGCTACCTTATTTCCCTCCCTACTAATACATTTGACTAATACATATTCCAAGCCAGTCAGTAGACATTTAACATCTTCAATAATATTGTCCAGTAAGGATTGGTTAGTGAGTGATAAACGAGTCACATTCAGTTGTGATAATTCAATTCATATTGAATCCCAGCTCATTTATTGTCACGCCCCGAACCCAAGTATAAAGATAGGCACGTGACAACTGCCGCACACTTATAAAACAAGCACCTACAAGTGTGCAAGGCCTTCTTAGCGACTAAAATTTATCCTCAAAAATTAAATCAATAAATCTAAAATACCTCAACAAATTTTTTTATGAATAGCTCTCCAATAATTTAATAGGAATAAATTCCAAACCTCATATACATAATGCCAATTGGCCAATAAATATAAAACTATTAGAAGACCATCCAATCCCAGTATCACAAAGCTTCTTTTTCTGCTCACAACACAACATCAAAACTCCCAAAACTTGATATTCTTCACAATCTGAAACTAGAGGGGGAAAAAAAGGGGGGTGAGTTGACAACTCAATAAGTAACCAAAGTCCTAATAAGTTCTATCAAGCAATAAATCTGTAAAGTAATAAAATGTAATAAAAGTCTTCAAAGGTTGTAATATATTATGGGTTTTCAAAAAATAACTAAAGAATTTTCATAGTCTTAAAAATAACAAGTTGCAAATAGATCATATACTTTAATCTGACAAATATATCATAGATGGTTTAGAAAGTACTCAGTTTTTTTCATATATCAAAGTTATAACTTACAATATGTTCCAAAAAATACATAAGCGGTTTTAATGACTCAAAATAGCTCAAATGCTCAAACATTTCCAAAATCACATATGTAGTTTTAAGGACTCAAAATAGTTTAATTATTCAAACGTAATTCATATTTTTAACAATCTTATGACTATGGTCACGCTATATCCCCGTGACTGGGCATCAGAATACCAATGAATGACCCCCATTGGTTTGGGTATCAAAATACCAATAAATAACCCCCATTGGTTTGGGTATCAGAGTATCAGAGTACCAATGAATAACCCCCATTGATTTGGGTATCAGAGTACCAATGAATAACCCCCATTGGCTGGGTATCAGAATAAATTCATAGTCAAATTGTTCATAATCATATATATATAATCATAGTTTCTAACAAAAATATCTTATTCAAACACATTTATATAATCATATCTTCAATATTCAAATCTATTTGTGATATTTCTATATTATTTACTTTAAATCATTATAGCTATAAAACAATTAAATAAAATAAACCTTATATTCAAAACTCACATGTATTTGTGAGAATTCTTTACCCTTTACTTTGAATCAGTGTAGCTAAAAGCAATTACATGAATTACATCATATATTCAGTAATCAGATATATTTGTAATAATTCTTTACTTGAAATCAGTAGTACAATAGAAATAAAATTGTAATAACTATAAACAATTTCAGTAATTAAAATACGCAAAATAAAACCAATTAGGATAAGGTTACTTACCTCCAAAAGCTATTCCAAAAGAAACTTTTTCCTTAACAATTCCTCTAAAATCTTTAGATATCACCTAGAACAATTTTCAAATATTCTTACTCAATAATCAAATAATTTCAAGACTTATAATGGTACCCAGCTAGATAAAGAGACTACTAAAAATATTCAATAACTATCTACTGTTATCTCACACCAAAATTCTCCATATCATAATATTTATCTTTACATACATACATATATATATATATATATATATATATATTCTTCTGCCACAACTAAAGCCCCAAAAAGAATACCATAACTCCTATTACTATGTAGGCACATGGGCCACCTTGTATTTCGTGTGCTCCTACGTTTCCCTTTTCTTTTTCTTTTTTTTATTTCTTTTTTTTTTTTTTTTTTCTTCTTTAACTCCATCAATCCGGTACAACTCCTTAAGAAAAATGATGCAGAACAAACCCATACGGCCATGTCTAAAAAGTACCACTGTTGGCCGAAGTCATCACATAAAAAAAATACTTTAATTCTAAATAAAACTTAGATTTGATAAGAAAGAGATTTTTAGGTTCTTACCTCAAGAGTATAGTCAATTTTTTTCTGCTTCAATCCTTTGAGTAGTCTTCTCTCTCAAAATATCTCTCCATATACATTGACATAATAAGCTTATATAGCTAGGGTTTCAACCTTATTTTCTAAAAAGCTTTTATAATTATAAATTATAAAATTGACCCCACAAAAGATTTACTTAAATATACCCTTCCTTTTAATTTTTTTTTTTTTTTTTCCGGGGTATTACATTTATAATCTTAATTTATTTCCTCTTCAACCCAGTAGGTAGAGTGTTCGAAATAAATTATTAAAGAGTACACGGGTAAAACCATAAAAGTCTCTTTAACCTCTTATTCACACAACTAGATATGAACGGGGGTGGAGGCTACGTCGTCTAAAGGATTAACCAACTCTTTTGGACAAACTCTACGTATTTTAATATTTAAGGTAGTCTTCTGAAGAAAGTTAACAACTTAATTAACATACGCAAGCACTAAAAAAATATTTCCTCTGTCCATGACACAAACGCAAAGACCTGAGAGAAAGAAAAAAAAAAAAAAAAAGTAAAAGTAAAAGAGAGAGAGAGTGAGAGATTTCACTTAACCATGTCTTCGTCAACCCTACCTATCCACCCTACGATTTCGCTATTCCCTCTCTCGTCGACCCTACTTATCCACCCTACGATTTCACTGTTCCCCCTTTCCATACGTGATACGACTCCACTGCCCACTTCACTGTCCCTATATTTATTGTGTTTAAGATCTAAAATTAGGTAATTCATTTAATTACAAAGTAATACTACGTTTACAACATTTTCATAATAAACATTAGATGACAAGTTGTTAGTTATGGATAAATAAGTGATGTCAGTAATAAACTTATATTAGAACCAATAATAATTTATTATTTATAATTTATTGTAAAATTGTTATGAATAGAACATTACACTTAAATCTTAATAATTATATGCACATGTTCCTATCGATGGAGCTATTCTTTTCCTTCCATCTCATGCAAAGTGAGTTTTTCTTTCTTAAAAAGTATATATTGCTCCTTCTTATCCTTATACTTTTCAAAGTAAGATTTCAAACCCAACAAAAAGATGATGCAATATTGTTGGAGAAATATCTGATATAGATATAATGGTCTTTTAATGTCAATTATCATGCCAGATTTGATAGGATTTTCTCGCTTTTACCTAAGTTGAAAATTTCTCCCCCACCTCAATAAACAAGCTATTCTTACTAAAGCTTTTAACTTAATATAAATGTGTGAGCATCTTTAAGTTGGAAAAAAAAAAAAAAAAAAAAAAAGAAGAGAGAGAGTAGATGAGGAATCAAAATAATATCAGTATAAGTAATAAAAAATGATTTGTTAATTAATAAATTAATAAAGAGCATGACTTCAAATAAAATAGAATGGAAGAAAAAAAAATTCACAAAATTGATCCTAACTTATTTAGCCCAAAAAAAAAAAAATCAACCCTAACTAATTTATTGAGAATATATAACTGATCTCAAAAATTTAGGATTGTAAAGCTTGTTGTTGTATAATTTTGTGAGCATCAAATTTTTATTATTATTATCAACGTACGTGAAAGTAATTTTGTCCTCTAATAATGAGTGAGAGGTGATCCATTTGAACTCAAATTTGTTAAATTGATTCTTAACTTTGATTACAATCTTAATTTATTTCCTTTTCAACGTATTAGATCAAAATGTAAAGTGTGAACAGAGAAATAAATTATTAAAAAGTAGTAAATGAGTAGAAGTTTCTTTAACCCCTCATCCACGCACAACTAGATATGAACGGGCGTGATGGTTATGTCTAGCTAAAGGATTATATCAACCAACTATATTCTTTCTCAAAAAAAAAAACCAACTATTTTGGACCGACTTTTCTTATTTTCGATGTGCTCTTTTTCTAACAAATTAGTTGACAACTCGACTGACGTACTGAAAAAAACATTTCCTCTTTCCGTGACACAAAGGCCTGACTCTGAGAGAGAGAGAGAGAGAGACAGAAAAAAACTAACAAAGACTAGACTAGTATGGTACCCTTCCTGATATCTCTCTCTCGATGCAAAAAGAAGAAGAAAAAAAAACCATTTATCACGTGAGAAAGAACAGGCAAAACAAGACCATAGTCGTTAGTTATGCTTTAAATTGGGAAAGAAAAAGCAAGAAACAATGTCAAAAGTATAGCCATCAAGTTTGAACCATCAGCCAGGTACTTCTACAAATGGGTTGTTGAAAGTGAGATTGCCAAATTGCTGGCGTTGTATTATAATATTATTGAACATGAAATTTCTTCACCTACTTTCATTTATTTTTTCAAGTAATATTCTATAGCTAAAGAGACCTTTATACTATTTTTTCTGTAATAAGAGTAAGCAAAAGAGACTATTGCTTCAAGAAAAGTAATAGAAATGAAATCGCCGGACAGAGAAGGGCTATATTCTCTCCTAAATTCTATATAAAATATATATATTTATTATATTACTTGCATATATCACAATTTCAGGTATATACAGGGACGGACCCAGCAGGGACCTAAGGGGGCCCGGGCCCCCCCTGGGCCCAAAAGAAAAAATTTTATCAGCTTAATTTTTTCCCAAAAAAAAAAAAAATTATAAGCTTGGCCCCCCTTAGATTTTAGCTTAGCCCCCCTCGTGAATTCTTAGCCTAGCCGGCCCCCTCATGAATTCTTAGCTGCTACTGTTATTGCTGCTTCATCTTCTTTTTCTTCTTTCGTCTTTTTCTTCTTCCTCTTCTTTCTTTTCATCCGCTTGTCCTTCTTCAATTTTGTTTTGAATTTTCGTTGCCTTGTTTTGTGTTTTCTTTCTTGTTTTGTGAACCTAGCACGTGACTAGGTGTATTTTTTTTGGACAGAAGTGATAGAGACTCTAGGACTAGGTGTTGGAAATGCAAAGAGACTTGAAAAAAGCTTTTAGGCTTTGTTTTATGGGTCCACACGTAATATATAAATAATAAAACTATTTTAATATTTAACTTCAGCTTTTATATTTCGGTTTTTTTAATAGTAATTTTTTTTATAATATTTTAATGGTAAAATTGTTTTAATAGTATTTGTTTGTTTTTTTTTTTGTTTTGTTTTTTTTTTTTTTTTTGAGAATCAATAGTATTATTATAATTATTAGGTAGAGTTTTAGACTTGAAATTGATATATTAAATGAAATATGGACTTATAGTTTTAAGGCTCAATAAATTATATGGATTTTGACCAATAATATATAAGGAAATATAAGTATATAAAATTATAAATAAAAAAGAGTATAAAAAAGGTAATTTTGAAATAGTATACCGAAACAACCCGGTACCAATCCAATACCGAAATATTCTATTCTAATAGACAAACTGAAGTGAGCACCGAAACGGTATTCATAACATTAGTCAAAACTAACCTTCGAAACAAAATGGAAAATGATTTTTTGACGGACTTTTTGATGTTATACATTAAAAAGGATATAACTTCAACATTTAGTTTGGATTTAATCGTAGATGATTTTGAAAATTTGAAAGAGCGTTGAGTTCCCTTTTCATAGATGATTGTATTAAGAAATAATAGTGTTTCTTCTCTTTAGTTTTTTTTTTTTTTTTTTTTTGGTAGATGATTATATCTTAATATATTAAGAAATAATAATTTTTGGGTATTTGTTTTGGTTGATAGTTTATTAATACTACATGGATGCGTATTTGAAATTTTTTTTTTGTATCTCCGGCCCCCCCCCAACTTGAAATCCTAGGTCCGTCCCTGGGTATATATACTTAACTTTCTCTCAACACGTGGAACCCTCACATATTATTAGAGAGCTAGTGTAAATATAGATCCGAAATATAATATCTTCTGCGTGTATCACACTTAAAATATTAAAAAAAAAAAAAAAAAAAAAAAAAAACACTCTTAATTAGCGCGGAGTCTGCGGACTGTGTTAAATGAAATCACGTTCCATTTTGTCAAGGGTTCATCAGTGCAGGATTGATATCTATACTATAGTGTGAGAAATGAAAAGACCCCAACGCAAATTTTTCTTGTCAATTATGTTATTCAGTCCAACGTTGGAAAATTGACGTACAATCTATTTCCCTCCCAATACCTTAAATACAAGTACGTACATGAGTACATCATTATTATGGTCTTAAAAATATGGCAAAGTTATAAATAATTTCTATCTCTAACTTTGCTTAAAATTCAATTCAATTATCTAATTTTACTTTTATTTAATTCAGCCCTCTAACGTTGTTCAATTCATCCCTCCTATTAGTTTCCATCAATATTGAGCCGTCAAAGAACCCCTAAAAACGCTGTAGTATTATATTGAGCAAAGTCAATTTAACTGTGTAATTCTAACGGAGACTAAAAGGAAGACCGAACTGAACAAAATTGAAAGTTAGAAAACTAAATTGAATGAAAATGTAGTTAGATGACTGAATTGAATTTTATGAAAAGTTAGCAAGTGTAATTTGTAATTTAGTCTTTAAATAATATAATGTTACTTCTATAACAATTTCACAATAAATTTTAAGTGATAAGCTTTTACTTGTAGGTAAAAAAGTAATGTCACATGAGAGTTTAGATTAGAAGTACTAACAACCTCTCCTTTAAAATTTATTGTGAAAATATTATAAACGAAATATTATTCTTAAATAATTGCAAAGATGGCTGAATTAAAGTGATCCAACATAATTGCCTATTGATTATAGTTCGGCTGGGTTGTTTGGTCTCAACTCTCAATTGACCCGTTCAAGTTTCACCGCCAGAAGAACAAAAAGAAAAAAAGAAATCGTACAAATTGATAGTAGGCAGCTGCAAACCGAAAACGGAAGGCCGAAAACGAAAAATATTATAGTAAAATAATTTTTAAATATATAAATAGCATCGTAAAATTTATTTTTAATAAAAAATTATTAAAATGTGACATTAAACAGTATACAGATATACTGGTCACAGTTGAAAAAGTCAGGATTTGTGGGCGGTTAAAAAAAAAAAAAAAAAAACAGAAAACGTTGATGTGGGTTCCGCAGGAAACGCGGAACCACATGCGCCTTAACAATAATATATACTAAATTGTTTAGGTACGGGCTTTTTTGCATAAAAAAGGCAATAAATTATATTGAATTAAAGTCAATGGCAATTAGAATATTAAGATCACTGTATTTTGTAGGATTTAAAAAAATATATTGTCATTTTAGAGCTGAAAAATAATGAATAACGATGTTACGAAATAAACTTTTGTTGATCAAAAGAACAACCATAAAAATAGCTGGTTCAAGATTAAGATAAAATATTGAAGACAATATTCATTCAAAAAATATTTATTAATATGAGAAAAAAATTACTTAATTTATAATAATTGGTTAACACAAAAATATAATGTAAACGGAAGTTATAATTTGTTCTTTTCGTGCTTGGTTTCAATTTATTTATTTCAATCCCAATATTATAGTTAGTGATGATGTCAAGAATCAACTCAGTAAGTTGCAGGGCCTCCACGCGCTCCGAATGAATCTGCACAAATGAAAAGAACCTCAAAAGGAGGTACCGGCGTGGTACCGGCTAACAACCCTCCGATGGTTAAGTTAGTATTGCTCACAACTCTAGAGTGCCAGAGTCGGAGGGAGTTATATGTACCTCGATTTGTAAGGACCTGGGGTATTTATAGTAGCGTAGGGCCTAAACCAAGGCGTATTTGGAAAGATATCCCTTTACTGGAATTGCCCCGGATTAGCGTGGAGCGCAAGATACTTCTTGGGCAACAAGCGTGTTGGGCAAGATATCCTTTTGGGAGCAATCGTGTCGAGCAAGACACATGTTCAAGTGCAAGCGTATGCGGCAAGATTCTTCTCCTTGTGAAAGCGTATACGACAAGATACGTGTTGGTGCCTTCAGCTTTGCCCCGTCACTTATTCATCCCGTCGGCATGCGTAGGCCTCGCCATCGGGGCGCGCTGGGGGTGTCGTCCTTGGATGACGGGAGCGAAGGACCGTCAGCCTTCATGCAGCCGTTGGCGTGATAGGGGCTGACGGCACCTTCCAGACGATTTGTCCCTATCAGTTGCCCCCTACTCCTCAATCTCGTCAGTCTTAACTGACGGTTTGGGGAGTACCTCGCGCGGCAGACAAGGCATTAATGGCTAGTCCCCTCCAGTAGCCCTGTTGTCGGAACACGTGTCCTGGACCAACTGGCCTATACCCGGACGGGGATGTCGCTTCGTCTTCCGCGCCCATATCCTTACCTATACATATGTTTCATTTATCCTCATTTCTCTCCCTTATTTCATTTCTGCTGATTAGAGAGAAGCCGTCAGCTTAAAGAGAGATTACAATTGTGTTCTCGTCTTCGTTCGCTAGTTGATACCATCAGCTTCATCAAAGCCTTTTCTACAACTTGGTGAGTTATTTTTTACTCTTATTTTCTTTTGTTTAATTGCGTACTGAACTTTGGAAGAAGTTTTACTGGAAAGGTCGTCCCTTGGGTTCTTAGACCACCCCCGTCGCTTGTAGGTAGTAAGATGCCTAGGGAGACGTCGAGTGAGCAGTCGTCAGTCTGCGATGGAGCGGGCGACGACGAGGTCTTCCAGTCAGGCCACGAGCCCGGGGAGGACTCCTCTTAGTCATCGGAGGGTGGGTCGTCAGCCTAATCTTCTGATGGGGAAGTGGAAGTCCATAGAGGAGGTAGGGTGGCCGGCGAAGAAGTTGGTGATGACAGGGCGGAGAGTGAGAGTGACGAGACTTCATCTGGGGGTGATGACGCCTTGGAGAGTACGTCCAGAGGCTCCGGGGACGACCGTCCATTCATCCTTCCCAAGGAGTGGACGGTTAACCACTTTTTGCCGACGATGACGGATAAGGTGTTTAACTCCCTGCGGGCGCGTTACCAGATTCCGGATGATATCCCGATCCATCTTCCCTTGGAGAGAGAGAGAGGTGTTACTCCGGGAAGACCGCGAACGTCGGCATGTACGATGCCATGTTCGCGGCAGGATTGAGGTTGCCCCTGACGGCGCTCCACCGTCAGCTGGCAAACTACCTTGGGCTGTCCGTTAGCCAGATTGCCCCCAACGCCTGGAGGGTGTTTATAAGGTCAGAGATCCTGTGGGGTAGCTTAAGTGGGGGACACCGTCAGCTAACCCTTGATGAATTCTTCTGGTGTTACCGTCCACACCACATCGTCTCGTCCTAGGGAATTTATCACTTCTCCGCGAGGAAGAAGGAGTTGAGGTTGGTGTCGGACATGCCTGACTCCAACAGGAATTGGAAGGGCAGGTACTTCTTTGTGGAGGGGACGAACTGGGTGTGCCGTGAGGAGGAGTGGGGGTCAATTCCTTAAGGTTTTGACAACACCTGGGCCTTCGTCAGGGAGTCAGGTCGTCGCCGTCAGCTTTACTTTATGTTTACTTATCCCAAGGTTCTTACCCGTTTGTTTTCTCCTCTTTTTTTAGCTCTCATCCGTCCAGCGATCACAGAGAAGCAGGAAGCTTTCATCCTCAAGGTGACGGAGATTCCTTTAGAGGAAAGGAAATGTCGTGACCTCATCACGCCTGACGCCCTCCACGCCTACTGCGGGGGGCCCGAGCCGACAGAAGAAGCACGTCACCTAAACAACCTTTCCCGTCAACGTAAGCTTCGTCAACCCCTTCATTCCCGTCACTTTTACTTGTGTATTCTTACATTTTGTGTCTGTCTTACAAAAATGGAATCAGCTAAGTTGAGGGCGCAAATCAGGGCCGCCGCTGCGCGTAAAAAGGAGGAGGGAAAGGGGAAAGAAGGGGCGTCCTCGTCCCTCCCAAAGGTCGCCAATAAGGGCACGCCTAAAAGGAAGGGTGACGGTACTGAAGACCATCCAACAAAGAAACAGACCGTCACCCCTGGGGATCACCCCACAAAGCCCCCGTCTCCCAGACACGGGGCCGGGAAAGGGTTGATGTCAGCCCAAGGTCCCGTCGGACAAGAGGACGGGCGCTGCCTCCTTACCCACAAGGGGTATGCTCTTGAACGGCTGAATTCCATTCTTGAGAAAAAGGACGCCGATTCTTGCGTCAACCAGTTTGTGCAGGAGCTAGGGGACTCGGGTCTCTTCGATCTCACCTGAGTACGTATATTCTTTATTATTTTTAATTTGCCCCGTCTGCTTTTTGTGTTAATGGGCTGACGGAAGTTTGGTTTTGCAGGCCATGGTTTGCATGAGGGCCATGCAAGTCAAAGGGGCAAAGAGTGAGGAGTTGCTGGCCCATCAGAAGAAGCGCATCACAAATCTGACTGACGGGCTAGACCAGTACAAAGACGCCTGCCGTACCTTGAACGGGGAGGTAAAAGAACTGAAATAAAAACTTGAGGAGGGAACCCGTCAGCTGGAGAAGGAGAGGGAGGCGAAGGTGACGACGGAGAAGGAGTTGATGTCCCTCTTGGGCCAGATGGAGACGGCAAAAGTTGACGCCGTAGCTGAGTTCAAGACATCTCAGATGTTCATTGATGCCTGCGCCGAGTATTATGATGACGGGTTCGAGGACTATCTCAAGCAGATAAAGTCTCTCCGCCCTCATCTAGACTTGTTAAAGGTGTCAATGGATGACCCCGTGCCGTCAACGCCCGTGGTCGACACCGTCTTTGTAGAGGACGACGATCTCCGCGAGTCCGGGACGCCTCCCAAAGATGACGGTGTTGTCCTCGCTCAACTGGCCCAAGACAGGTCCGTCGCGTCAATGATTCCATCATCTGACCCTCCCCGTTCTGAAGGCTTCCCTACCGACGATGCTCAAGATCCCAGGGATGACGAGGCCGCACCAGATGCTCTTACCCTCTGAGTTTTTAGCTCTTTTTTGTAGAATTTTTCTATTTTTCTTTTTGCACATGGTGCCCCGTTGTTTTGAGGGCTTTTTGTAAAAACAATATTCTTGTGATATAACACCTTATTTCCGTCACTTGTAGTGTGTTGCTTGTTCTTACTTTGAGCTTTGTGGATGATTTTCTCTACTTTTTATCTCTTTGTGGTGATCCAATTCTGGACTTTTAGTGCTTTTTGTGATGAAGTCATATCTGCCTGATAGGTGCCGTCAGCTTCGGATTATTCCTTAATGAGTTTTTAAAAGTTTACAAACTTTAGGGCATGGCCGTCGGTTTTTATGTTTAACGGGCTCGTGCCTTTTTTATCCAATTAGGATAGAACCGTCAGCTAGTAAGCTATCAGCTTGTATACTTTTAGGATAGTATTGTTGGCTTTGAGCCGTCTGTTTTTATGCTTAACTAGCTTTTACACTTCGTATCCCTTTAGGATAGGATTATTGGCTTTTCGAGCCGTCAATTTCTAAACCGTTAGCTTATATGCTTGACCGATTTTTACGCTTATCCTTAAGGTTATTGGCTTTTCGAGCCGTCAGCTTCTAAACCGTTAGCTTATATGCTTGACCGGTTTTTACGCTTATCCTTTATTGGCTTTTCGAGCTGTCAGCTTCTAAACCGTCAGCTTATATGCTTGACTGGTTTTTATGCTTATCCTTAGGGTAGGACTATTGGCTTTTTGAGCCGTCAGCTTCTAAACTGTCAGCTTAGATGCTTGATCGATTTTTATGCTTGATAGGCTTTTATGCCTTGTATCCATTTAGGATAGTGTCGTTGGCTTGTAAGCCGTCAGCTTTTATGCTTGACGCTTTTATGCCTTGCATCCATTTAGGATCGTGTCGTTGGCTTTTAAGCCGTCAGCTTCTATGCTTGACGCTTTTATGCCTTGCATCCATTTAGGATGGAACTAGACATTGGGCCGTCGTCTTTTAAACCGTCAGCTTTTATGCTTGACCGGTTTCTGTACTTTGGCTTTTAGGCCTTCTATCCTTTGGATGGCGTCGTCGGCTTTGGGTCGTCAGCTTTTATGTTTAACTGGCATTTGTATTCAACACTTAGTATAGAAAGACTTTGAATAAACTTCTAAATCTTATATGATTTCAAAAAAAAAGGAGGGAATCATGCCCAATGGGTTCCCCAAAATACATCAAACTAGAAGTAAGGAGTCGTTGCCATTCTTTCCTACTGGTAGTACCTTCGTAGGTGCTCGGCATTCCATGGATGATGTAGCTTTCGTCCTTCTAGCGTTTCCAGGCGGTAGGTGCCTTTTCGACGCCATGACGTGACTCGGTAAGATCCTTCCCAGTTGGGGCCGAGCTTTCCCTGGGCGGGGTCTCGGGTGGCACCCATGACTTTTCTTAGAATAAGGTCTTCAACCTGGAAGTCCCTGTGTTTGACTCAGGAGTTGTAATGTTTAGCCATGCGATCTTGATATCGCGCGAGCCTCTATTCTGCTATTGCTCTGATTTCGTCGATTAGGTCGAGCTGTAGGCGTAAGGCATCACCGTTCCTTCCTTCATTGTGAGCGTTTACCCTGTAGCTTATGAGTCCTACTTCGGCCGGGATGACTGCTTCGCTTCCGTAGGTTAGCCAGAATGGTGTTTCTCCTGTAGGGGTCCTTGCTGTTGTCCTGTATGCCCATGATATGCTGGGTAGTTCCTCAGGCCATATCCCCTTTACCCCCTCGAGCCGAGTCTTGATAATCTTAAGCAAGGATCGGTTCGTTACTTCTACTTGGCTGTTGGCCTGTGGGCGGGCGGGGGAGGAGTAATGATTCTTTATCCCCAGCTATGAGCAGAATTCTCGGAAGGGGCCGTTGTCGAATTGTTTCCCATTTTCTGAGACTAGGACTCTAGTGATCCCAAACCTGCATATAATGGATTTCCAGACAAAGCTTCACACGTTTTTCTCCGTGATAGTTGCCAGAGCTTCAGCTTCTACCCATTTTGTGAAGTAGTCTATGCCTACCACCAGGAACTTCAGTTGCCGCAAAGCTGTTAGGAATGGCCCCATAATGTCTAGTTCTCATTGAGCGAACGGCCATGGGGCTGTCATAGGGATCAGTTCTTCGGACGGCTGTCTAATGATGTTGCTGAACCTTTGGCATTTGTCGCATGCTTTGACGTAGGCTTGGGCGTCTTTTTGCATCGTGGGCCAGTAGTATCTCGCTCGGATCAGCTTGTGCGCCAATGACTGCGACCCCGAATGATTTCCGCATATTCCCTCGTGTACTTCCCTCAAGACACAGTCCGCTTCTTCGGGACCCAAGTACCTTAGGTATGAGCAAGAGAAACCTCTTTTGTACAAGACGTCCTTCATCAGTACGAACCTCGCCGCTCGAACCTTCAGCATTCTGGCGGCCTCTTTCTCATCCGGCAGGGCGCCATCTCTCAAGTAAGAGACTAATGGCGTGGTCCAATTATTTTCAGAACCTATTTCCTACACATTGATAGAGTCTATTAGCGGCGAAATCTGTATAAAGGAGAGCACATTGTCAAGGACGGTCATGTGTTCCGACGAAGCGGCTTTGGCGAGGCAGTCGACTCGCTCATTTTCTTCTCTGGGGATTTGGATTATTTCTGCCTTCAGGTCGTCTATCCTTCGCTTCACTTGATCGAGGTATCTTTTCATTTTGTCGCCTCTACACTCGTAGTCTCCGTTTACTTAGTTGACGACGACCTGGAAGTCGCAGTAGACTACCACTCGGGCTGCTCCCGCTGCTTTGGCGAGATCAATCCCGGTTATCAAAGCTTCGTACTCTACTTCGTTCTTGGTGGCGGGGAAGTCTAGGCGGATCATGCATTCGACCCGATCTCCCTTGGGGGAGTGAAGTACGACACCTACTCCACCGGCCCGTCTAGTTGACGACCCGTCTGTATGTACACTCCATGGAGGGCATCCATCTACCCCTTGATCTTCCGCGCTTGTGAACTCAGCGATAAAGTCAGCGACGACCTGCCCCTTGATGGCGATGCGAGGGCTGTACCGGATGTCGAACTCAGTCAACTCGATTGCCCATAGGGCTAGGCGACCGGCAGCTTCTGGGTGGTGCATCGCTCGCCGCAAAGGCTTGTCGGTTAAGACAACTATTGTATGAGTTTGGAAGTACGACTTAAGCTTTCAGGCCGTTGTAACCAAGGTGAAGGCGAGCTTTTCCATGGGTGGATACCTTTCTTCCGCTCCGCGAAATGCCCGGCTGGCGTAGTACACAGGTTTCTAGACCTTGTCTTCCTCTCTGACTAAGGCCGCACTAACGGCTGCTGGGGATACGGCCAGATAGAGGAAAAGCTCTTCTCCTGGTTGCGAAGGGCTCAGTAATGGTAGCGAAGAGAGGTATGCCTTCAGCTCTTCGAACGCCTTCTGGCATTCGTCTGTCCACTCAAAAGTTTTCTTCAGTGTGCAAAAGAAGGGTAGGCATTTGTCTGTCGCCCTTGACACAAACCGGTTTAAGGCAGCCACCTTCCCGTTTAAGCTCTATACCTCTTTCACGCTCTTCGGGGGGGCCATCTTCATTATGGTTCGGATCTTGTCTGGGTTAGCCTCGATGCCCCTTTGAGACACCATAAAGCCTAGAAATTTTCCTGCCTTCACTCCGAACGCGCACTTCGTCGAGTTAAGCTTCATGTTGTAGGAGCGGAAGGTGTCGAATGTCTCTTCGAGGTCTCTTAGATGGTCTTCTTCCATTCGACTCTTTACCAGCATGTCGTCGAGGTATACCTGAACATTTCTTCCTATCTGGTTGGTGAACATTTTGTTCATAAGCCTTTGATATGTGGCCCCCGCATTCTTTAGTCCGAATGGCATCACCTTGTATATCGAATGAGGTCTTCTCTTGATCTGCCACGTCCATTCAGATCTGATTGTACCCTAAGAAGGCATTCATGAAGCTTAGCAGCTGGTGTCGGGTCGTAGAGTCTACCAGCGTGTCAACCCGCGGGAGGGGGTAGCTATCCTTGGGGCACGCCTTGTTCAGGTCCGTGAAATCAACGCACATGCGCCACTTTCCGCTAGCCTTTTTGACCATCACCACATTAGCTAGCTAGTCGGAATAGTACACTTCCCGGATGAAACCCGCCTCCCGTAGTTTGTCGACTTCTTCCGCTACTGCTCGGTCTCACTCCGGGGCAAATACCCACTTTTTCTGCCGGACGGGCCGGAAGGTGGGTGATACGTTCAACCTATGTACCATGACCAAAGGGTCGATTCCCGGTATGTCTTCGTGACTCCAGGCGAACACATCCCAGTTTTCCTTGAGGAAAGCCACGAGCGCTTGGCGAGCCGCAGGGCTGGTGAGAACGCCGATTCTAGTGGTTCTGTCCAGTCTGGACTCATCGAGGGCTATTTCTTCGAGCTCCTCCATGGGTTCTACCCCCACTCACTGTTCTATGCTCATTGCTTGTAAGTGGCTGTTCATTTCTACCATCGCAATGTAGCATTCTCGCGCGGCCACCTGGTCCCCCCGTAGCTCCCCCATACCGTGTTCAGTGGAAAATTTGACCATCAAGTGGTAGGTCGAAGTCACAGCCTTCCACGCATTGAGGGTGGGTCGCCCTATGATGGTGTTGTAGGCGGAGGAGCAGTCGACGACGAGGAAGGTGACCTCCTTGGTGACTTGGTAGGGATATTCCCCAATTGTGACTGGCAAGGTGATGGCGCCAAAGGGGTATACTCTCGTTCCCCCGAACCCGATGAGCGGAGTGTTGGTAGGTACCAAGCGTTCTCTGTCGATCCGCATCTGCTGGAACGCCGGGTAGTAGAGGATGTCTGCGGAGCTTCCGTTATCGATCAAGACCCGGTAAGTGTTATAGTCTCCTAGCCGGACGTTGACAACAAGAGCGTCGTCATGCGGATGGTGAAGATGTTGGGCATCTTCCTCTGTGAACTCAATAATGGGGCTGTTGACTTGTGGCTTCTTCTGGACCACGCTTGCAGCTTGGACATTTTGAACTGCCCTGAGGTAGGATTTTCGGGCCTTCTTCGTTGAGCTGATGGCTGCCGCACTCCCAATGATCATCCTTATGTCCCCTATGGGCGGTTTGGGCCAGTCATTGTCCCGGTGGGGGACTTGTTCCTGTCGAGGTGCTTCTGTTCTTTCTCGGCTGACGAACCTTTGCAGCTTTCCTTGCCTAATCAGGGCTTCAATCTGCTACTTCAAATCGTAACAATCGGCGGTGTCGTGGCCGTGGTCTCTGTGAAAGCGGCAGTACTTGTCCTTGGGTAGTCTATTGGGATCCCCCTTCAGTTTTCCCAGAAATGTCAAGGACCCTTCATCCTTGATCTGCATCAAGACTTGGTCGATCGGAGCCGTCAACGGGGTGAAGCTTGTGAACTTTCTTGTAGGGGGTTTCGGGCGTCAGTTGTCTCAGTTCTCTCCTGTCCGGGCCGTCTTTCTCTCCTTGTCTTGCCGTACGTCCTCCTGTCTTTCCCTCTTCTTGGGAGGCTTCTCTTACCGGGCTAGTAGTGCATCTTCCGCATTCATGTATTTAGTTACCCTGTAAAGCACATCCGACATAGTTTTCGGGTCATTCTTGTAAATGGAGAATAAGAACTTACCCTTTATTAGCCCGTTTGTGAACGCGGCGACCAATATTTTGTCGTCGGCCTCGTCGATCGAGAGTGTCTCCTTGTTGAAACGAGCTATATAGGCCCTCAGCGTCTCGTCTTCCCACTGCCTAATATTCATCAAGCATGCGGTGGATTTTTTATGTCGATGTCCCCCAATGAAGTGAGAGGCGAACTGAGCACTCAGCTCTTTGAAGGTACCTATAAAGCTGGGCGTCAGTCTGCCGAACCAAGTCCTTGCAGGACCCCTCAACGTCGCTGGGAAAGCCCGGCACATAATTTCGTCTAGGGCACCTTGTAGGTGCATCAAGGTCTTGAAGCATTCTAAGTGATCCAGCGGGTCTTTGGACCCATCATAGTTTTCCACTTGGGATATGCGGAACTTCAGTGGTAGAGGGAACAGAATGATAGGTGCAGTGAAGGGGGAGTCCGTATGGTGGACGAGGTCGTCGAGGTTGCTGGATACCCGTCCCTTGAGGGCGTTCATCATGAAATCCATGCGCTCCCTCATCATCTGCATCTCCGCGGCAACGTGGGACGGGACGTGGTCAGTGGCCGACGGACGGCTCGTCCCCTGTCCTTCAGGTCGGCTCAGGGCGTTGCTGCCCTCTGGACCCCTAGGATTTTCTCTCTCGGCGCTGCTTGCCTCCTGATTTTTTCCCTGATTGTCGATCGTCGCATTTTTCTGTCGCAGTTGTTCTTCCAAGTCATGGTTGTGTTTCGTGAGGCATTCTATCGCGGCCGCTAGAATTTGAACCTGCCTCTTGAGAGCCGTCGTGCGCTGTTCATTGCCTTGATCGTTCATGGTGGTTGCCCTTGAACGTGTGAGTACCATGCAACTTTTTTTCCGGAGAGCACGGAACACAGTTTGCGTAACAGTTTACTTCCTACAGACAGCACCAACTGATGATGTCAAGAATCAACTCAGTAAGCTGCATGGCCTCCACGCGCTCCGAATAAACCTACACAAATGAAAAGAACCTCAAAGGGAGGTACCGACGTGGTACCGGCCAACAACCCTCCGATGGTTAAGTTAGTATTACTCACAACTCTAGAGTGCCAGAGTCGGGAGGAGTTGTATGTACCTCGATTTGTAAGGACCTAGGGTATTTATAGTAGCGTAGGGCCTGAACCGAGGCGTATTTGGAAAGATATCCCTTTACCGGAATTGCCCCGGATTAGCGTGGAGCGTAAGATACTTCTTGGGCAACAAGCGTGTTGGGCAAGACATCCTTTTGGGAGCAATCGTGTCGAGCAAGACACATGTTCAAGTGCAAGCGTATGCGGCAAGATTCTTCTCCTTGTGGAAGCGTATACGACAAGATACGTGTTGGTGCCTTCAGCTTTGCCCCGTCACTTATTCATCCAGTCGGCATGCGTAGGCCTCGCCATCGGGGTGCGCTGGGGGTGTCGTCCTTGGATGACGGGAGCGAAGGACCGTCAGCCTTCATGCAGCCGTCGGCGTGATAGGGGCTGACGGCACCTTCCAGACGATTTGTCCCTATCAGTTAGTATAATCATTTTTTTTTCCAACAATTAGTATAATAGTTGTTATGTTTAAGCTATATACTTCATAATTTAAATTGACTATAAATATAAATAATATATTTCAAACAAGTAAAAAAAAAAAATCATTAATATTCTAAATATAGGGTATTCAATTAAGTCATTTGAATACAAAAAAGTAAAATGGGAAAACAAATTCACTTAGAAGTAGTAGCAATATGATCATATACTTGATTACTTTCGAAGTTATAAACAAAATTGTGTTAATCAGGCATAACTAGAATAATTAGTTGTTAGTACTTAATCTTAGCCAATGAATTACAAGAATTGTTGTAGTATGACTTCTTATCCTTTTCCCTATCTTTTGTAGTTGCGGTTGTATAAATATAAAACCTAACTTTTGGCTCTTAAATAAGTTATTTTTGTTTTGGTCCTTAAAGTTTGAGGTTGTTTTCATATTAAATCCTTTAGGTTTCAAAATTTCATTTCGGTACTTCATGTTTGATTTAGTTTTCATATTGACCCTTTACAATTTGAAATTTTAATTTTCATAAAGGACAAGTAGAGAACTCAATCAAACATAAAAAGTCAAAATGAAAATTTTGAAAAGTAAAGTGCCAATATGAAAACAATGTCACACTTTAAGATCCAAAATTGTACTATAGTCAAATATGAAAGAATGTCTCATTTCTTAAAACATTGTTGGACTCAAATCTTGCACTTCCTTGTGTCTCCCACCCCCCCCCCCCCCCCCAAAAAAATCCCCCCTACTTAAAGAAATAAAAACTTAATAGAACAAAATGACAAGGTGTAAAATTATGTGGCGTGCCCCCTACTTAAAGAAATAAAAACTTAATAGAACAAAATGAAAGGTGTAAAATTATGTGGTGAAATTTCATAAATCAAACAAGCGAAGATTGTTGGGAAATATACATGTTTGCATCGAATACAAAACATACACAGCGGAAAATAAACGGATCTACTTCATTCGCAATCGATAACATGCATTATGTAAGTTTCAGAATATAAGAACAAGAGAGTGTACCTTGATGCGGTGAAATTCAAGACCGAAAGAAGAAGTACTCAGGAAGACTTTCAATCTTCACTCCAATTCCACTTGATGCCCAAGATGTGTGGTCTCTCAATCAGTTCTATGTTTCTAGAGAGAATATGAAAGAGTGTCTCTCTTCCTTATGTCATATATGATTACACTTATTAAACATATAAACCAATTTATTCTATATAAAATTATGTATGTTTCTCTCCACATAACTGATTATCTAATTGGGCTAGCCTTTTGGGCCTTCCCAATTAGGCTTTAGTGTGTGGCTTGGAGTGGGACCAAAAGGGAACAAATAAGACACTAGCTTCAATGGACCTTGGGCTTTTCTGTCAACTCTTGACAAGTCCAAAGTTACCATTAATTATATTTAATACCACTATATAAATATAATTGCACTCTAGGCCTCATTAATAAATTATATCCCAAGACTTTATTATACATGCAACCCCTTCATAAAATATTCGTAGTAATACAAAGTCATGAATAAAGACTGCCACTTTGTAAATTACTACATCTTAATTCTTGAGTACCCGGTTTAATCCTTTTGAGTTATTCACCATATATTTATGAAATCCATTAAACTTATCTCAAGGGAACATTTTATATCTCCGTTAAGAGACTATGAATTCCATCTTGAGAATATATGTTCCATCAACACTAAGTGTGGCTGCCCAACATACTGAGGTTTTGACCGTTACTTTAGATCTCACTCCTGATATATCAAAGCAACCTACATTTCATGATCAGGTCCATTATTCTCTCAGGATTAAGAGTTCATGTGAATACAAGTCGTGAGATTTATTATTCAATTGACAGTCGTTAGGAGAATAATAAATCTCACAGCGGTCCAGTTCAATATGTCTTAACTCTTAAAACATATCAACATATTTACTAGAAGTCACCACTTCCATGATTAAGACAAATCATCGTAGTTAATATGTTATAGTCTTCGCAGATGAAATGTCCAATTTCATCACCGACTACGAACCAAAATTCTGAGTTTACAAAGAACTTGTGATCTATATATTCTGTGACTAAATCACATAAATCACATACTATGCATCTCATGGACTATTTGATAATGTCCGAATATTCATGTTACCATTATTTTAGATAAGAATAAAACAACTTTATTAAACACAATATTAAGTCATACATCATTTCTCACATAATGTCATACATAATATCATACATAGCATCATACAATAGGATTTAAGGGCACATATCCTATCAAAGATATGAAATTTTCCCCCTAATAATTGAAACTTTGCCAAAATAGGCATTTGCCTATTTCGTTAAAACTTTTCAGTAAAATGCTCTATATCTGAAATTATTTAAGGAAATGGCCCTATTTTAAAACTTGATTTTCTAAAAATTGAGTTTCAATTTAAAACTCAATTTTTGGACAATCGAGTTATAGCGAACTGAAAATTAAAAAAAAAAAATATATATATATATATATATATATTGGAACTCAAGTTCATGAAAAAAAAAAAAAAATTCTAAGTCCACGTTCATTATAACTCGATGTTCTTAAAATCGAGTTATACATTTGAAACTCAATTTTTTAAAAATTGAGTTTTAAAACAGGGGTATTTCCCTAATTAGTTTTAAACATAGGGCATTTTACTGGATATTTTTTTTAAAGGGCAAAATGGGCATTTTCCCATTGAAACTCACATCAATTAAAAGACTTGTATTCTTGTTTTTATTTATTTATTTATTTATCATGTTACTTTCACATTTAAGCATTCCAAGGTGCTAACATTGATCCACTACTACTTCATAACAAAGACTTTTATGTTATCAACCTATCTCCTCCTAATCCTTAAGTTGCTCAGCAAATTTTCTCTCAAAGCTATCAACATATTTGTTTGACAAAGAATAGTTAGAATTAGTGGTCAGTCTCCAACTTTTGGCCAAAGAATCTGACCTATAGGAAATGACATAGGATGACAAGAAAGTATCTCATGAGACGATTTCATAAGACCTCTTTCTCGCAACATGTGAGACCCATATTTGTGGGACTCAGATATATTATGAGAAAAATATCTTACAAAACCGTCTTATAAAACAATTTTCTAGGATGACTTCTTACCCTAGGCCTTATCTTTGTATGTTGTAACTACAGTAATATAACTATGAAAGAATTTCTCTTTATCAAAACATTATTTAAAACAAATCTTGTAATTCTCTTTTTTCTTCGTACTTAAAAGAAAAGAAAAAAGTGTTTAGGTGGTAAAATTATGAGGTTTCAAAATTTTAGGTGGCAAGAGTTTTATGAATCAAGTAGGCAAAGATATACAAATTTTCCCCTTATATTTGAAATCAATAACAATTATAAGACTTTTATTCGTACGGTTTTTCCCCCTTGTGTCACTTGTTGGAAACATTTTATTCAATAAACAAGTTTTGATACAATAGATAATAGCTCGAATAATTTGCAACATTAAAAAAAGTTAAGAACGACCTCACAATGCTATAGAATCGCGCTGCAAAAGTGTTGCCCTTAAAGGTTGATTCAAGCCACTAGATTAAAACTCAGTGCGACTAGTTCTCTTAGCCAAACAACCCCCCATGATTAGACTATAGCATCAACTTTTATGAAGGACTCACTTCCACTGATGGAAGTTCAAGAACAACCTTCTAAGGTATTTCCAACAAATAAATATAAATTGTAGAAAAATATGTGGAAGATAAAGAGAATAGAAATGATGTATTTGAAATTATAGAGTAAAAGAAAACTTATTGGCATGTGTGTTGTAATGGGTATTATATATAGGCCACTAATGAGAATAATAGTCTATGATTATTAGTTAGGTGAAAATACACTTTTGGTCCCTGTATTTTAAGCAAATTCTCATTTTGGTCCCTATATTGATTTTATGCCTACCCCAATCCCTGAAAATAGAAAATCATTTCCGTTTTGGTCTCTGTCATTAACCCACTAATGGAAAAGTCCTACATGGCAAACGGAGTACATAAGAGCATCACTATCAGGGATTTCATAAAAAATGTCATTTTGACACATCAAAGACCTACTTTATTATTTTGACACACCATTTTACAATTCACCATTTATTAGATCTTTTATTCTTTAATTCTAAATATTAATATAATATATCTACACATTAAAATAATAATTAACTAAAATTGCCACCAAATCCAGCTAGGCCAGGAACGGGATGGAACCCACTGAGTACATTCGCCAACACATTGGATGAATGGTTGAGAAGCAAATTTGCAGCGAAGCGAAAATTACAGTGGTTTCGAAGGATCTGAACCTTTTCGGGGTGATAGATTTGGGATTTTTGTAGCCAAGTCTAGGTAAGAGCCCCTCATCACCAACACCACTCACAGAAACTAAACTGGAGTACTTGAAGTTTAATCTAATCAAGGCGGCGAAGATGGTGTAGAAAGCAGTGTCGGGGTGATGGCAACAATAAGGTCTAACTCAGTGGCGCGTGGGGGCTCTGACGTGGCGTCAGAGCTCTGCACTTTTTATTTTTTTTAAGAACGGATGAATCTTGCGGCAAAATGATGGTCATTGCCATAGAGGTAGAGAGGCTTTGCGATAGTGGAATGTGGAAGGCAGTGGTGAGATCGAGCATGGCTAAGCGATATTGATGGCGGCTGGGCGAGATCGGCGGTGGTGGCTTTAGAGGGTGAGAGAGATTGAGAGGAACAGAGGTAAGAGAGAGGTAACCGATGAGAGAGAACAGACGTGAGAGAGGAGAGAAAAGAAAAAGTGAAAAGAGAGGAGATACCATCTCATATTTGAGACCGTATTGGTAGCAATGTGTCAAAATTTTTGACATTTGAATTACCTGATGAGTATTGATTTTTAGTGTTTGGTGTACTAATTGTCATATATTTGGTGTACTAATTGTCAAATATTTGGCATTTGACACACCTGATGATGATGCTCTAAATAAACATGTTAAGTGCTAACATGGTTAATAAAATAATATTAAAAATACCACATCAGCGTATATGTCAGTAGCTAACTTAAAAAATTTATTTATTTTAACAAAATAAAAAGAAAACATAAAAAAAAAAACAAAACAAAAATCATTGGAACTTAGATCTGGTGTGTATTTGTATTTGTTTCCGTTGAATGTGTGTTTGTGTTTGTGTTTGTATTTGTTTATTTTTCTTCTTTCTTTTCAGATAAACAAAAAAAGAAAATAAATATAAATAATCTCATATCACTCTCTTGGTCCGTGTGTTTGTTTGTATCTGTTTCTCTTTCTTCTGTGATTTTTTTTTTTGTCTTTTTGGTCCGTGTGTTTGTGTTTGTATGTCTCTTTTTCTCTTCTTTTTCTTCTTTCTTTGTAGATCTATGAGTTTTATTTTCATTTTCCCTCTCTCTCAGCTCTCTTTCATTTTCCTATCTTTCTCTCTTTTTCCTATACATGGTTTGATTTGGGTTAGAGAGAGAGAGAAAGAGGGGTTAGATCGGTGGTGATTGCAGGTCGGTAGTGGAGGGGCTCAGATCGGCGATGGAGGTATTCAAGGTGGAGATCAGCAGTGGAGGTGGAGAGTAGATTTGGAGTCAGATCAGCGATGGTGGGTAAATCTGGATTTTCTGGGTCCATTGGTGGGGTTCAAAGGTGATGGATCGGTGATGGATTTTCTGGGTCCATTGTTGTGTTTGGTTGCCAAGAAAATATTGTTATTAATCTAAGTTGAGTTTTGATGTTTGGTGTTTGGATGGTTGGGTCCAGTAGAGATATTTTGGTATTTTGGTAATTGCTGGGTTTTGGTTTCAATTTGAAGATTGCTATGCGTGTTTTGCATGTTTGGTTGCTAAGAAAATATTGATTTTTTAATTTTTTGGGCAACCAGTTATTTGAGAAAGAATATGAACAATTCTAGGAAAGCGAAGAAGAACATGGACAATTATGAGAAGAACACAGAGAACATAAACAAACACGATCTTCCAACAAGATAATAATAAGAAAAAATAACGATGAAAATAAAAAATATTGAAAATAAAATTTTATTTTAATTATTTAATTATTATTTAAATAATTAAACAATACTAAAATTTTATTTTATTTTCAAATAATTAAAGAAAAGAAAAAATAATAATGTGGTTTTTTTAATATTTAAAATGCTGATGTAGCATTATTTAATATTATTTTATTAACTACTTAAACATCTAATATGCCACTTATGTATTTTATTTGACAAGAAAGACTTTTCTGTTAGTGGGTTGACAGCAATGACCAAAATGGAAATAATTTTTTGTTTTTAGAGACTAGGATAGGCGTAAAATTAATTTAAAAACCAAAGTGAGAATTGTCCCAAAATATAAGGATCAAAAATATATTTTCTTTTTCACTTATTGGTTACTAGTAACCCATAAATGTCCTACATTAGTTTACCCATTATTATCCAATAGTTAATTTTCTCATAAATTCCTAACAGTCAGAAAAGAACGAATATATACTAACCTTTGAGCACGCGCGTGAGTTGAGTAAAAATTAATAATTTATATTTATTATAATTTGATATTTTTATTTTTTTTAATTACAAAAAAAAAATACGTGAGTGAGTTTTGTAGATTTAAGGAGTTTTAAAACTAACAAAAGAGCGATCCTATTTTGTAGGGAGTTAGTGAGTAGAAGTAGGAATTTAAATCAACGTAAAAGTAGGAGTTTATTAGAAGCATAAGGCATTTCAACATAGAAGTAAGAATTTATTATTTTTGTCAATTTACTATTTTAACCCCATTTTTAAGTTCTAAGTAAGGGTATTTTTGACAATAAAAAATAATAATAACTAACTTTCTTTTGCCAATTTACTATTTTTATCCCATTTTTAAGTTATTGGTTGATTAATTTAGAGGTATTTTTTACAAAAAAAATACAATAACTAACTTTCTGAATCCTCTTAATATATACAGATAAAAAATGTTTGGTACATTCACTCACATCACCATTTCTTTCGGTGTAGGTTTCTCAAAAAAAGAACATTACTTTCGGTGTTAATCATTTTGAGATGCCAAGTTTTATAACATTGCTCTCAAAAATCCCCATTTTCATAACTAAGACTTTTATCTTTACCAGCCTATCTCCTCGATTCCTCCTAAGTCCTACCTGCTCAATAAATTTTCTCTGAGTGTCGTATGATGAATTTTTATCCTTGTCAACTGCGGTTGTATAACTACGAAAGAATTCATTAAAACATTGTTTAAGGTAAATCTTGTAATTCCTTGTTTTATTTTTACTGCTTCAAGAATTAAAAAAAATTAATAAAAAAAAAGTTGAGGTGGAAATTTTTGATACTTCAAAAGTTTAAGGGTTAGAATGTTAAAAAAAAAAAAAAAATCAGCTTTATATATAATTTAAGGGTAAAACTCAATATATATTATATAATTTTTTTAAATCTAGAAAAAAGAGACATAATTCAATTAAACTATTAGTAAAAACATAGAGGAAAGACATGATTTGATGTTTGATGTTTTGTTATAATTTTTCGTTCATTCCAATTTAAAGTTTACACATTTTCTCAATAATATTACGCATTTAAAATTTATAAGTGGGTAAAGCAATTTGAAAATTAAAAGAGAATGGCCTTATTTTTTAGGCAATGTTTTAGTGGGAGTTAGAGTTGTATTTTTACCAGATTATCCTTTAATTTTGCCTCTACTTAAACACAGGGGTGTAGGGGTATTTTTGAATAAAAAAAATGAGGACCCCAAACAAGAGAAACCCTTTAAATAGTAGTATAGATATGCAAAATAGTAACACCTAGAATTTTCCTAACCTTTGCAACAATGAGCTTAACATGGAATGATGCATGTGGAGATCATACAAACAAAATTTTATACTTCTACCTTTCAATATTTGCTAGTACTCTAACTTATTTACCCTAACTACCTTTCGAAGAAGTTTAATAAAATTAAGAAAAAAAAATAATTAGCCTTTTTTTGGTCGAGGGAAAATCAAATAATTAGCTTGAACCATTGTAAACACATTAAAATATGAGAAATGTTAAGGGCATTGGTTTAAGAACCATTTTATTGGAAAATGATAAAGCAATTGATTTTTCTGACAACTTTTTATATTTCCCATGAAAATGGTGTTAAAACTTTCATAATTTGGTTTCTTAACAATTGCACTAAGGATACCCTTTAACATGACCCTTAAATAATTGTGTATATCTTTGATTTTTTTCCATAAACTTTAATTTAGATTATTGAATCCATATCTTCTCCACATTAGTATCTATTAGAAGTACATGGTGAAATGATTAAATTTACCATATCCTAATAGTTTAAACTTTTGGGACAATTAGTAATTTAATATGGTATCAGAAAGGGAGGTTCCGAGTTTGATTATCATCTCCTCCTTTCTACCTCTTATTTAAATTCCCACATATTGAGCCTCACCTATTAAAAGGTAGCTTTGGCCCACATGTAAGAGGGAATGTTAGAAGTGTGTGGTTAAATTTACTAAATCCCAATAGCTACTCTACCTCCCATTTAAATTCCCACGTGTTGGGCTTAAAGGGAAATGATATAAGAGTTTGGAGTGACAAATGGTTGCCCACAGCTCCAACACAGAAAGTCATATCTCCCCGGCGTTTCTTGCACTCAGATACAAAAGTAGGCAAACTAACTAATTCTGAATCTATAAGTTGGAATTTGGTGGTCATTGATGCATTGTTTTACCCATATGAGGCAGATGTGATTAAGAGCCTACCTTTAAGCTCTCGACTCCCGCAAGATAAGCTAATTTGGGCTGTGTCACCAAATGGATCCTTTAGTGTGCGTAGCGCGTACACGTTAGTTGTGAAATGTTCTCATCCTACTAACATGGGTGTGAGCACGGATAACAGCTAGGTTCGATGCTTTTGGAGAAAAATGTGGAGCCTACCTGTACCACACAAGATCAGACACTTTGTTTGGAGATCTTGTAGAGATATTCTGCCTATGAAGACCAACCTCATGAGACGGAAGGTAGTGCAAGACGGTATATGCGGTTAGTGTAGAAATAAGGAAGAGACGCTTGGTCATGTACTCTAGAACTGTCAAAAGGCTCGAGAGACTTGGGAATACTCAAAGGTGGCCTCATTTGGCTTGTCTAACAATGTGTCTTTCCATGATTTTCTGTGGCAGATGCTAATGCATAATAGAGTGGAGGAAGACAAAGTAGCTAAGGTAGTAAATATAGCTTGGGCTCTATAGTGTAACCAGAATAAGGTGCAAAATGGTGGCAAACGAAAATCAGGGAGGGAGTTGGTTAATTGGGCAGCCATATATTTGGATGAGTACACCGAAGCTGTTGAGGTTGCTGACGATGCCGAAATATCGTCATTGAGCTATAAGGTCCTCACGCACTCGAAACAACCTGCACAACACAAAACAAGAAGACCTCGAGAGGATACCGATATGGTACTGGCCAAAGACCCTCCAAAGGTTAAATCAGAGAATGTTCGCAACTCTAGAATGCCACAGTTGGAGAAATTATACATACCTTGATTTGTGAGGGTTTTAGGGCTTTTATAGTAGTAAAGGGTTGACATCCATACCTTGGTAAAGAAAATGTTTCCTTGTGGGAGAGATCCTCCTTAAGCGGCGTATCTTAAAGAGTTCTTTTCCATATAGGACTCTCTTAACTAGGGTTAGCGTGGTGCACAAGGCGTTTTTCTTATATGCATGTGTGGGAATCAAGGCAAGCCAAGTCAGACCTGTCAGTCATGTATCCTCTTCAGCCTCCTCCCGTTGGCTTCCCACCTTGTTGCTAAAGGCGCCCTCATCAGTTTAGAGGTGGAACTGTAGACTATATGTTGTCTTCTTCAATGGGTAAAGCTGACGGGCTTATAAGTATGACCTCATCTCACTCAATCAATACTGCAAAATTATCCTTATCAACCACATGCAGGCCAACACCAACAGTCGAATTTCAGAGCTCCTGGTCACCCCCACTGGCAAACTTGTTCAAAGTTAATGTCGATGAGGCAATGTTTTCAGCGCAAAAGGCCGTGGGTATTGGGGACTTTATCCGGGATGGTGAAGGCAGAATGGAGGCAGCTATGAGCAAGAAGACTCTCACCCCTTGGGTGCTGTGGAGGCAAAAGCATTTGAAGCGGGTCTCCTTTTTGCCAAGGACATAGGCATTCAGGACCTCATCCTTGAGGGTGACTCCATTACCATACATAAAGCTATCTGTGAAACGTCCACCCCTCCATCCTCAGTGGAACCAGTTATTGAAGGCATGCATACCATCTGCAAGGATTTTGCACTATGTTGAATTTTCTCATGTACATAGATAGGGTAACAGATTAGCCCATTTACAAGCTAAACATGCTTTTTAGGCATTGCTGATTTCATTGCGTGGATTAAAGAGAACCCTTGCTTCCTTAAGCAAGTTCTTATTCATGATATACTTCATTTTCGCATCATTAATTAAGAATTCAATCTTCATATCAAAAAAAAAAAAAAAGTAGTTTTGACACACACACACACACACACACACACACACACACACACGAGGGGTAGTGTTAGAAGTATGTAGTTAAATTACTCCCTTTGTCCCACTTTTTTTGTCCTATTTGAAAAGTCAAACTTTTTAAGGGAACATTATTTATTGTCTTGTCTATCTTTTAAAAATGTATAAGTTTTCAAAACTACCCTTAAAAAAATTTATCAAAAAATTGAATTAGTAATTTAATAGGGGTATAATAGAAACATTAGTAAATTAATGATTTTTATTTTTAAAAAAAGGACAATATTTTGGGACATTTCAAAATGAAATAAAAGATAAAAAAAAGTGAGACGGAGGGAGTACTAAATTTATCATTTTCCAAATTAGTAAGTTAACATTATTTTTTATTTTTATTTTTTCGGTAGAAAGATAATGTTAGAACCAACTAGGATGAGACACTTGTCCACATCAATATCTAGGTGAAATAATTAATCCCTGTACTTGTATTAAAAAAAAAAACACATAATTTAATCAAGCAATGAGAATTTTCTTGAATGCACAAGGCACACAGATCAGGAGTTCTGCACTATAGCATTGACAAAGGCTTATTATGTAAAGACCATCCTGTCAAAACGTGAGCAACATTGTTGGCAACTCTATAAAATAAATCCAATAATAAGAGCAAGCTGAGAGACTACATGCGAAATTGAGATATGATGCTCATTTGTTAGATTCCCCCACTGGATCAATATCTATACAAAACATATATACTTGTTTATTACTTCTTCCACTTCTCCCCATGTGAATGTTTTCTAATGTAGCCAGTATTTTACTTTGAGAAGGATTTTTTTTTTTTAATAACAAATTGTTCACATGGGAGCAAATTAGTTTTTAATTATCGAATTAAAGTTGAAAATGCTATCTTTTTTTTAATCTGAATTTAGTAAGGGTGAGATGTAAAACATGAGTTTTACACCATCCAATAAGAGATAGCCACATCAATTTTTAACTTAAAACTCAATATATCCTACCATATCTAATAACACCACGTCAACCTTTTACTTAAAACCTAGAATATGGTGTTTATTAAGATGTTATCTCGTGTAATCACATGTATTTATGTTTTAATAATATGATGATGTGTCATGTCCTTATTGAAAAGTGTAAACTAAATAGTTTACATTAAGTCTTTATAAAATTTAATCTTTTTTTTTTTAAATATTGGTATGATATAGGTATTAGGTAATGTTTCAATTTAGTTTGATGACGGAGTTTGAATTGGAGTAATATCACTAGTGCTTTAATTTTAATATTGATTATGACGCAGGGCAATTAGAACAAAACTAAAACAAAAATAAAATAAATTATATGATTTAAGAATCAGAACTTAAGTCTTACTAGGAGTCAATAAACAAAAATAAAATAAATACTATTAAAAAGTGGAATAGATCTTATAAATAATAACGAAAATAATATAAACTAGTCGCTAACCCGTGCGATGCACGGGATAGTTAAATAAAAATTAAAAGTACTTATTTTACTTAAAGGTATATGACTTAAATTTTAAAAATGTATAATTTGAAAATGAATAAAAATAACTTGTTTTTTCAATATAATGATTTAGAAAAATTCTTTTTCTTTCATGTCATTAGTTTCACATAACACATTCTGATGTGAGCTATTCTATGGTGATAACTTCACATAATACTCAACTGCAATTAAATCTACTATCCACTACTAATCTATTTATGTTATCTTGATAGTAGATCTACGAATTGCATTCTCATATTCTTAGAGCTTGCCACATTATTATTATTATCTATATATAATGTAAAATCTAAAATTTTAACTTTTTAAAAGACTTACGTTAGAATTAAGATTAAAATTTTTTTTTTAATTAGACCTCACATTAGAAAATTTTTTTTAAGGACTCACTTTAGTTTTCAAAAAAAAAAAAAAAAGGACTCACGTAAAAAAAAAATTGATTAAGGAAAAGAGAGAGAGAGAGAGAGTCCTAATAGGACTCTCTCACTATTTAGTTTAAAAAATTAAAATTTTTTATAAATTAAAATGATAAGAACAAAAAAAAAACTCCTGTTAAGACTCTCTCACTAGTTAGTTTTAAAAATTAAAAAAAATTATAAATTAAAATGATAACATAAAAATTTGTAAAAATTTTAGAAGTTTTAATTTTATATATATATATATAAATAATAAAATAAATTAACTTTTTAAACTATGCCAAACAAATGTGATTATCCCACTTCCGCCTTCCCCGTATCCTTTCCAAAACTCGAGGTTTATTTTATTTTATTTTTTTAAGTTGGCCTTTTAGATAGACCCAAAGAGTTCGGTCACCCTTCCCATAAAAAACAGAGTCCTGTACGTCACCCAAGGATAACCAGACATTTAATAAGGGGCCTCTACCTAGTCTCATATTTAAAATTGGAATCTCCGCACTTTTGGTTTCTTCTGTTGATTTTTTTTTTTTTCGAGGAACTCGTGCGCCAGGTACAGTAAATGTCACAGTTCTAGTTGGTGGAAAGATGACTGTAAGTACATGTAAGGACAACCGAGTATAACTCGCCACATAGGTGAGTTGTCCGGTAAGATATCTAGGATATTGTATTTAATGTAACTAATTGCTAATCTGTTCGATGTATAGAATAGTTAAATAAAAATTAAAAATATTTATATTATTTAAAGATATATGATTTAAATTTTAAAAATATATAATTTTAAATTTTAAATTATATATATATATAACAATCAACTGTTAAAATTAAAAATTGTAAAAAATAGTTTTTAATTTCAATCATTAAATAAAAAAAATAAAAAAAATAAAAAGTTAAAGTTAAAAAATTAAAAATGTAAATAAAATTGTGAAGGAAGTGATGTAAAAAGTATTTTTTCTGAGTTTACAATGTGGATTGGATTGAGTTCATGTGAGATACCTAGGGTATTGTACTTAATGCAATAACAATCAAAAGTTGAAATTAAAAATTTTAAAAAGTAGTTTTTAATTTCAACCATTAAAAAAAATATTAAAAAAAAATAAAAAGTTAAAGTTAAAAAATTAAAAATGTAAAAAAATTTGTGAAGGAAGTGATGTAATTGCATGGTGCAAAGCAATTGCATGCACTGGATCTCCGTTAGAGGATTTACGATTTCTGTTTTCTTTTGTTTTAATTGATGATGTTTTGGTGCATCTTTGGCGTGATAATCACTCCACAGATATAAGTACTTGTGGGGTGTAGGGGTAAGGGCCAGAATTCAAGTTTTCAAGAGAAAATTTTACACACATATACACTTAAATTATGTTAAAAGAGAATTATATCTTGTATAAAAAAAAATTGATGATGTATTGGCATTGATGTAATTCCTCCTTCCTATAATGAAATTTCTAACTTTTCCATTATAATAAAAAAAAAATCTCAATTGTTGTTATACAAAACGTGAGCATTAAACAGAAAAAGGACAAAAAAACCTGTACAAGTACCGATCACATTTATCAAAAAAAAAAATTTAATGAAAAAAAGGGGGTGTAGGGATCAGGGCCCAAAATTGAATATTGGGCCTTGGGCTTTACCCAGGGGCATGGGCAGGTCTGAGAAGAACGAATTAGTAAGGAGAACTCCAATATGGAATCTCATGAACACAAGATAAGGAAGGGTGATCCAAGGAGGAATCTCTCCTCAGGCATAACAGACATTGGAGAAGTTCAGGTCCCCGTGATGGAGGCGGCACCCACAGAAGTCTCGGCGACAAAATTATGCCCCATGAATTGGCAAGAAGGAAGGAAATCCAAACCTGTCCAGGGAAATCCACCACATTAACTGCACTATAGCTACTTTCCTGGCCGCATTTATATGGAGAAGATCCCTAAACAGTGCTGCCTTGGCTACTACAACTTACAGAAAGCTAAAGTGGGTGTCTGATATGATGGTTACTTAAGTGGAGGCTCAGATGATCAACAAGTGTAGGATAGAGATGTGCCCATAATGATTATATAATAGGCAAGACACTCCAAAGAAAAAAAGAAAAAAGAAAAAGAAAACTTGTAACAAAACTGAAAAAGCAATAGAAAAGAATTAGTCTCCTCGGATTTTGCCGAATACATTTTTCCTCTTTTGGACGTTCGTTGTCTTTCTCTCCTTATTACCTTAACCTACTAGACCGTTATTTGTCTTGCTATAGCCCAGCTCTTCAATCCACTTCTCTACAAATTTATTATTTGGGCTTTTTTGATTTGGGTCCATACATCCTTTGGGCCAATAATTCAAACCTTGCCCTTACAATTGGCGCCGTCTGTGAGAAGAGCACGGGAGAATAGTGAGTGCAACAGACAACCATGGTGAGGTCAAATCCACACCAGGCAGAATTTGCAGGGTCTCAACGACAAGATGGTTTCCTGAACCTTAAGCGCGAGAAAGATCGTGAAGAAAGTGTGCCTACCATGCACACGAGCAGAAGCTATTCTCACGTGAGTAGCCATGCCTCTCGAAGGTCCAATGATAATAGGGCTTTGCAGTTGCAAATCGATGAGTTAAAAAAGAAGTTACGCGACACACGGCGAAAGCGAGACTCTTCCAACTCTGACAGCTCCTCCAGGGACGAGAGGGACGATGATGACGACTATAGACGAAGGTCAAGAACTCCCCCAAGTGATTCTTTCTCCCATGAGGAGGAGTACCATCACAGGCATAAACACGAGAGCTCTTCTCATACAGGCTTGGGAAATGACGCCATGAGCAGAGCATTACACCAGATTTCCAAATCACATTTCACACGCAAGATAAAGACAGCAAAGCTTCCACGACGCTTCCACCCACCCACGTTCACCATTTATAATGGTCGAACGGATCCCATGGAGCACGTCAGCCACTTCAACCAGAGGATGGTTGTCCATTCCAAGAACGAGGCTTTGATGTGCAAAGTTTTTCCATCTAGCTTGGGACCCGTGGCATTGAGATGGTTCGATGGTCTGAGGGCCGAGTCCATAGACTCTTTCAAGGAACTAACCAGGGTATTTGGCTCTCGTTTCATCACGTGTAGCAGAGTCCCACAACCCCTAGGCTCCCTATTGTCCCTGTCTATGCGGGAAGGGGAAACCCTTAAAACATACTCAGACAAATACTAGGAGATGTTTAACGAGATAGACGGTGACTTCGATGATGTTGCTGTTGGCACTTTCAAAAGTGGCCTCCCAGCCGAGCACGATCTAAGGAAGTTCCTCACAGGCAAGCCAGTTACCAGCGTACGCCAGCTTATGGACCAGATCGATAAATACAAAAGGGTTGAGGAGGACCAGCTGAAGGGGAAAGGAAAGGTTAAGGTTATCCTCCAAGAGTGGAGGGATTTCAGATCTGACCGGTACAATAATAATCGGCCGAGAGGGGAATTTGCCGAGCAGCCCGAAACTGCTAATGCGCAGGCGGTTAATATAGTATTCCGAGAGCCAGTGCACCAGGTTCTAAAAAAAATCAAGCACGAGCCATTCTTCAAGTGGCCAACCAAGATGGCCGGGGACCCCATGAAGCACAATCGGAACCTATATTGCCAATATCATTAGGAACTGGGACACACCACAGAGGATTGTAGAAACTTGTGGAATCACTTGGACCAGCTTGTCCGAGAAGGGAAATTGAGGTACCTCATGCATCATTCCAGTGGTGTGCAGGGCCAACCTCGAGCCGACACACCCTTAAGGCCCCTCATAGATACGATGAACGTCATCTTTGTAGCTTTGGGGAGGACCAGCTCTTATCCATCCAGAGTGATGTCTGTGGCCCGGCTGTCGGCCGAGGAAGATAATTTGAAGCAAAAAAGGGATAAGGTGGACGACCAGCCTGTGTTGTGTTTTTCGGAGGAAGACAAGATTGGAACCATACAACCTCACGACGACGCTCTAGTGGTGAAACTTGGAATCGGGGGGGTATGATGGTAGTGATGTCGAGATTATGTATATTGACCTTTAAAAGGGGCTGGGTCTGAGGCCTAAGGATTTAACGCCCTACAGCTCCCCCCTGGTGAGCTTCGACGGAAAGATTGTCTTTCCAAAGGGACAGATTAGACTACCCGTGCAGACTGGTCCGGAAGTGGTGGAAGTGGACTTCATCGTGGTAGATACTTACTCACCCTACATGGCCATTGTCGCCAGACCTTAGCTTCATACATTAGGGGTCGTCGCCTTCACTCTGCATCAAAAGGTGAAATTTCCATTTGGAGGACAGGTTATGGAAGTCATTGGGTGTCAGTCCACGGCAAGGCAGTGTTTGATGGCAGCCATTTCGCATCGACCAGAGGGAGAGCTCTCGACCCCTGCCCATAAAAGCTTATAGCAATCAAAAAGCCTGGGATCACCTGTTAGTGCGCCTGTCGAGGGGGCAAGATGTGAGGATTTGGAGAAGGTGATTATCGGTGATGATCCGAAAAGGTTTTTCCAAATTGGTTCTCAGCTGCCTCTTCAGGAGAAGGAGGAGTTGATCAGTTTTCTTAGGAAAAATCTGGACATATTTGCGTGGGTCACTTACGATGCCCTAGAGGTTGATCCGAACTTCATCTGTCATCATCTAAATGTTAATCCATCCATTAGCCCTAAAAGGCAACCACCTCGACGCCCATCTAAAGAGCATGCTGATGCTGTTAGGGACGAGGTGACGAAACTCAAAAGAGTGAGGGCCATCAAGGAAGTCTTTTATCCTGAATGGTTGACCAATACCGTCATGGTAAAAAAGAAGAGCGAAAAATGGTGAGTCTGCGTAGACTTTACGGACCTAAACAAAGCCTACCCGAAGAATCCTTTCCCTATGCCTCGGATAGACCAATTGGTGGATGCGACCGCGGGCCACTCTCGGATGAGCTTCCTGGACACCTTTCAAGGGTATCTCCAAATACCACTAGCCCTAGAAGATCAGGAGAAGACAATTTTCGTCATTCCCATTAGAAACTACCACTATAAGGTGATGCCATTTGGATTGAAGAACGTAGGTTCTACTTACCAGAGGATGATGACTAGGATGTTCGAACCATAGTTGGGTAAGAACATTGAAGCCTATATAGATGATATGGTGGTGAAAAGTAAACAGGTGTCCGAGCACGTGAGTGACCTTAGAGGTATCTTCGAAATCCTGAGGGAGCATAAGTTACGCCTCAATGCTTCCAAGTGTTCATTTGGGGTAGGATCAGGCAAATTCTTGGGCTATATGGTAACCCACAGGGGGATCGAGGTCAGTCCCAACCAGATTAGAGCTATCAACAATTTACAATCGCCTCAGAATCCTAAAGAAGTCCAAAGGCTCACCGAGATGATTGCTGCCTGGAACCGTTTTATTTCTCGGTCGGCATATAGGTGCAAACCTTTCTTCCTCCTAATGAATAAGTGGAAGGGATTTGAGTGGACCGAAGAATGCGCTATGGCCTTCCACCGGCTTAAGAAATACCTATCTCGGCCACCAATCATGTCAAGCCCTAAGGTCGATGAAGTCCTGTTTGCTTATATCGCAGTGGCTCCACATGCAGTAAGCCTAGTGCTGATACGAATGGATGATGGCATACAACGACCGGTTAATTATGTAAGCAAATCATTGCATGAAACCGAGCTTCGGTATTTACCGCTAGAGAAGGCCATCTTGGCAGTGGTCCATGCTACACGAAAACTCCCCCATTATTTCCAAACGCATACGGTTATTGTTTTAACGCAGCTCCCACTCAGGTCCATACTTCGGAGCGCTGACTATACAGAGAGAATTGCTAAGTGGGGAACGATTCTAGGGGCTTTCGACATCAAGTATATGCCCCGTACCTCTGTCAAGAGCCAGGTCCTTGTGAATTTAGTGGCCGAATTCATTGAACCATCATTAGAAGGAACAACCAGGACATCATACATGGATGAAAAATTAGTTGGCATGGTCTCTCTCCAAGGACCCGCATGCTGGAAGTTTTATGTTGATGGGGCGACGAACCAAAGAGGCTCTAGAGTGGGGCTAGTCCTGATTTCCCCCGAAGGGCTTGTTATCGAGAAAGCACTGAGATTAGGATTCTCGGCCACGAATAACGAGGCCGAATATGAGGCCCTACTACAAGGGATGTCCATGGTCAGAAAACTGGGTGGAAAGATAGTAAGCGTGTTCTCGGACTCAAGACTGGTCGTTGGCCAAGTAAATGGGGAATTGGAAGTAAGAGATGGAAGAATGCAGGAGTACTTAGGCCAGGCCAAACGCTTATAGTCACATTTCGATTCTTTTAACCTGCTACATATTTCTAGAAGTGGGAACACACATGCTGACTCTTTGGCCATACTTGCCACCTCCTCGGTGCAGAGCCTACCTCGGATCATCCTTGTAGAGGACTTATACAAGCCAACGGAGACGAAGGAGGAGGCCACCCGCGTCAACCAAATCAGGGTAAGGCCCAGCTGGATGGACCCCCTGATACTATTCTTGAAGAATGACATCCTACTCGAAGAAAAGGCGGAAGCTGACAAGATATGAAGAAAGGCCACGCGGTTCTGGCTATTCGGGGACCAAAAATTGTATAAACGCTTTTTCTCCAAGCCATACCTACTGTGTATACGCCCTGAAGTAACGGACTTACTTCTGGAAGAATTGCATGAGGGGATCTACAGGAGTCATATTGGAGGGAGATCTTTGTCACACAGAGCCATTACCCAAGGCTATTGGTGGCCTAACATGCAAAAAGAAACACAAGAATACGTTAGGAAATGTGACCAATGCTAAAGGTTCGCACCAAACATACATCAACAGGAAGAGTCCTCAACCCCCTATCCAGTCCATGGCCGTTCGCTTAATGGGGCCTAGACATCGTTGGCGCTTTTCCCAAAGCCGCCAGAAATAAGAGATACATGCTTGTTGGCACGAATTACTTCACCAAGTAGGTGGAAGCCGAGCACTTGGCAAACATCAAAGATGTGGACATCAAGAAGTTCATTTGGAGAAATATCGTTACCTAGTTTGGAGTCCTTCATACCCTCATCTAGGATAATGGACTTCAGTTCGATAGCAAAGCCCTCAGGCGCTACTACTACAGCCTCGGGATTAAAAACCGATACTCCACCCCCGCTTACTCCCAAGGGAATGGGCAAGCTGAGGCCGTAAACAAGGTCATGGTGAACGGATTCAAGAGGAGGCTGGATGATGTGAAAGGGAAATAGGTAGAGAAACTATCATATGTCTCCTGGACATATCAAACAACACCATGCAAATTAACAAGGGAAACTCCCTTTTCAATGACGTATGGGGCTGAAGCTGTTATACCATTAGAGACTGGCTTCCCAACGTTAAGAACCACCTCTTTCGATCTGAGCAATAACAACGGATTGCTGGAAAAAAGTCTAGATCTAATCGAAGAGCGAAGGGAAAGTGCAAGGGTTCAACTAGCGTATTACCAACACAAACTCAAACAAGGTTATGATGCCCATGTGAAGCTAAAACCCCTAACAACAGAAGACCTAGTGTTGAGGAAATTCGTGGGCAACACCAAGAACCTGGGCTGAGGGAAACTCGGACCAAATTGGGAGGGTCTATATCGCATCACTTCTGTGGCAGGAATAGGTGCATACTACTTGGAAGACTTAGATGAAAAAATGATACCGCACTCTTAGAATGTAAACAACCTGAAAAGATACTATTATTAATGAAATGTTCCTTTTTCTCTCGTCTGTCTATTGTTTGAATGCATCGCGCTGTCCACTAAGCTACTTTTTATAAGTGTTCAAACAGAACCAAAGGCATGCCTGTGTCCTCGGACCAGATGTTTTGGGGAAATTAACACTAAGCTACTTTTTATAAGTGTTCAAACAGAACCAAAGGCATGCCTGTGTCCTCAGATCAGATGTTTTAGGGAAACAAATACTAAGCTACTCTTTGTAAGTATTCAAACAGAACCAAAGGCATGTCTATGTCCTCGGACCAGAGGTTTTGGGGAAATAAACACTAAGCTACTTTTTATAAGTGTTCAAACAGAACCAAAGGCATGTCTGTGTCCTCAGACCAGAGGTTTTGGGGAAATAAACACTAAGCTACTTTTTATAAATGTTCAAACAGAACCAAAGGCATGCCTGTATCCTCGGACCAGATGTTTTGGGGAAATTAACACTAAGCTACTTTTTGTAAGTATTCAAATAGAACCAAAGGCATGCCTGTGCCCTCGGACAAGATGTTTTGGGAAAATTAACACTAAGCTACTTTTTGTAAGTGTTCAAACACTAAGCTACTCTTTATACGTGGCAAACTCCCCTATTTGTGATAATTGGTTGAACTGCGTGTAATTATATTGTGTGAGGTTAGCTTATAAGGCTGTATAAGTTTTATGTTGTTATGTTCATTCCACAGTTGATCAGATAAACGTTCAGTCAGTCGCAATCAAGAAGCAAAACAATGCGAAAATAGAAGTAAAAATGAAACTTCTCCATTAACACAAAGCAGTACGATTACAAAGCGTTTTGATAAAAAAAAAAAAGTACACACATAAGACTACAAAAACCCCTACATCTAACTTTTTACTAGTGGGGGGACATTCTTGGGATCAACTGTTTTGGAAGGAGCATCACCAGTTTTGTGCTTGGTCTCCGCGTCCTTAGCTTTGGCGACCACGTCCTTAATTGTGGGGGCATCCTTGGGATGCTCAGCGTCCTTTGCCAGGGCTCCCTCCTCCTTTGAAACTTCCAAAGGGACCTCAGCCTCAAAGGGAGGAAGCTGGGGAGTTGGAATCTCTCGAATATCTTCAGGAAAGAAGACATTCTCGGCCTTGCGCAGCTCGAAATCAGCAGGGACCCCCATCCGGTTGAGAGCTTCCACCCACGTCTCGGTGCAGAAGTCCCTGTAGGTTCCGGCCACCTCTTCGGCCAACCGAGCCTCTGTATCATGCACCTTGCAATCGTAGGACGCCGCCACCGCAGCCTCAGCGGCTTCCCTGGCCAGCCGAGGGACGTCTTTTACTTTCTGCAGCTCGGCCTTGAGATCCAACACTGCCTGTCTTAGGGTGGCCAGGTCTATCTCTGTTATGTGAAGCTTTTGGCACTGGTCCTTAGCCTGGGCCTCCATATTTTTTAGCCCAGCTTCAGCACTGAGACGGTCCCTTTATGAGGCAGTCAGCTGAGCCGCCAGCTTCTTACGCTCTTCCTTAAGAGCTCCCATCATTTTTTCAACATCGGCGAGGGAGTGGGCCTCCACCATGGCCTTATTGTTGGCTTTCTTAACCCACTCCTCAGCCATGAAAACCTGTTGGGTGATCTGCACAAAAACAAGAGGGTAATTCTGAATTTAAAAAAAATAATAATATAATAAAATAAAAAATAAATATAATACTGCAGCTCCGATTCGAGAATTGTGTCTAAACTACTTACCATGGCAAGGTCCTTCTTTAGGGACAAGAAAAGCTCAAGCTGCTTGAAGCGCCTGTAAGCCTCCATATCATTTGGGAGGAGAAGTGGCTGCTCTAGTGCTTCAGCAATATAGCCCGCATGCCCTCCTTGAAAGTTGCGGATAGAGGCTTCCCAAGAGATAGGCGCACCATCAACCTCAATCCTAGGGGACCAAGTGCGTGGTGGTCGGCGCACATCAGCCCCCAGTGAATCCTCCTGACTGTCAACTGAGGTGGCCCTTTCATCTTGGGGCCCTTTGTCTTTCCTTTGCTGCTTAGTCTGCCTCGGAGGCACTTCTCTTTCCTCCAGATTCACGATCGGCCTCTTCTTTTTTAAGTCAGGGTTAGCGCAGAGTCCAAGATCAGTAGGAGGATACAGGGGAGGTGGAGGAAGAATGGGAGGGATCTGGGCCTTGGAAGCCTCTTTTTGGGCCGACCCTTTGTTCCTGCTGGCTAATAGGCCTTTCCGGCTGGGCCTTTGTTTTAAATTCATTCTCTCCTCTTTGGTCTCTGAGCTGCTGTCTACCCGAGAGAATTTTAGCCTCAGAGAGTGGGTGGCGAAATATCTATCTAAGTCTGCCTCAGAGCTGGAAAGATGCACCGGCTTCTCGGGCCCTTCGCCTTCTACGTCTTCGAAGCGGAAGTTATCTATCTCCGCATCCAATGACGAACGTGAAGAAGCAACCTCCTCTCCTGCTACGGCTCTGAACTTGGACCGAACTTGGTGTAGCGGTATTCCGAGTGGTGGAGGATTCTGTTGAGCTGGCCAGGCAACTGGAGGAAGGTTGTCCTTGGCAAGGAAATCTAGCCTTGATACGTCGATCCGATTCAAACGGGGGTCATCGGCCCTGATACCGTGGCCGATCTCTTGGAATATCCGCGAGATGGGCTCGAAATTGAGGATGCGGTGAATAGCTCGCAGCTGACCATCCTCGTTTATAAAGATCTTCGACCGGAGCAGATAGTTGAGCGCCGTAACGTTAGTTAGACTTATCCGAGGAGCTACCTGGTTTTTATCTGCATAGAGCCGAGAAGCAAAAACTCAGTCAGGAGGTTGAGAAAACAGGCGTAATAAAAATGGTGACATACTTAAAGATCAAAAATCCAAAATTCTTGCTAAGGAACCTAACTCTAAGATGTCCCACTTGGCTCCCCCTCTCGGACTGGGTAGTGAAGGCCATCATGCCACTCCTTTAAAGCGATCAGATAATCATCTTTCATTCCCTTATTCAACTTAGGGAAACACGAGATGAGCCTAACCACATTTGATCGAGACTTGAGATAATACCCCGCGCTCTTAAGGTGGTGACACTCGTACATGTGGACCACATCATGCCAGGTGAGCCTTAAGCCCATGCGTTCGTTGAGGGCATCAACGCTACCTAGGATCCTAAATAGATTGGGCGCACATTGGTGGGGACATATCCTATGATTGAGAAGATAGTCCCGTGTTACCCTACCCATCGGGAGGGTCATTCCCCCTTTTATAAAAGCTATCATGGGGATAATAACTTCTCCCTCGCCTCTGTATGTTACAATCTGCTCTGTGGAACAATATCACAGGGCTACCCCCTGGGGTATATGATTCTTCTCCTTAAAGGCCTCTATCTGAGCGAGAGAATTCACTAAATACTTAAACCTACCCATCTAGACAAACTTAAGGGGAACGACTCAAAGTGGCGAACAAAGAAATAAAAATCGAAAAGCCGAGAAGATCGGCCGAGGAGAAAGTGAGAATACCAGGAGATAATAACTTATGAGAACTAGAATATGTGTGTTGATCTTTGAAATCTGTGAAGACGTTTTAAGGGGTCTCTTAGATGAAGGGCGCGAAGAATGTGACTGTTTGGAAAAATTTAGGGAGTTGGATTGCTTGGGATCTCTGAAAGGCTTGAAAAGTTGAAAAATGGAGCAATTAACTTCCTTGGGAACTTTATATAGGAGGCGGGATCAAATGGAATTTGTCCCGCTCAAAAATCTAGGGGAATGTCAGCCCTTGGATTAGCACATCACCGTTGGATATGGGGAACATGACGTCGCCTGGGGCAACAAATGACACCTCGTAAACTGCGAAATGCCAGTAATAATCAAGGGACACGCAAAACAGAAATTTCGCACGTGGGAGCCATACGAATGAATGAATTTATCTCTTGAAGATTCAAAACCTCACTTTTTCTCCTCGGATAGAAGGGAAAAATTGAAGTTTTGAGGGGTTATTATAGGGATCAGGGCCCAAAATTGAATATTGGGCCTTGGGCTTTACCCAGGGGCATGGGCAGGTTCGAGAAGAATGAATTAGTAAGGAGAGCTCCAGTATGGAGTCTCATGAACACAAGATAAGGAAGGGTGATCCGAGGAGGAATCTCTCCTCAGGCATAACAGACATTGGAGAAGTTTGGGTCCCCGCGATGGAGGCGGCACCCACAGAAGTCTCGGCGACAGAATTATGCCCCATGAACTGGCAAGAAGGAAGGAAATTCAAACCTATCTAGGGAAATCCACCACATTAAATGCACTACAGCTACTTTCCTGGCCGCATTTATGTGGAGAAGACCCCTGAATAGTAGTTCCTTGGCTACTACAACTCACATAAAGCTAAAGTGGGTGTCTGATGTGATGGGTGCTCAAGTGGAGGCTCAGATGATCAACAAGTGTAGGATAGAGATGTGCCCATAATGACTATATAATAGGCAAGACACTCCAAAGAAAAAAAAAAAAAAAACTTGTAACAAAACTAAAAAAGCAATAGAAAAGAATTAGTCTCCTCGGATTTGCTGAATACATTTTTCCTCTTTTGGATGTTCGTTGTCTTTCTTTCCTTGTTACCTTAACCTACTAGACCGTTATTTGTCTTACTATAGTCCAGCTCTTCAATCTACTTCTTTACAAATTTATTGTTTGGGTTTTTTTGATTTGGGTCCATACATCCTTTGGGCCAAGAGTTCAAACCCTGCCTTTACAGGGGGCATTAAGCATGTGATCAATGGCTATTTGAACCCGCAAAACTCATGGTGTGAAGTATCTTTGGATGCATTAGGGTTATCAATTTCGTAGTATAATATTTTTGTGAAGCATACGACTCAAATTAGGTGACTTTTGGATCTGTAAGTGTGACCTAGTCTGGGACTCCTACTAGCACACCATGCTCACGATAAAATAGACCTTGATTATGGTGGTGTTAAAAAAAAAAAAAAAAAAAAAAAAAACCTTGCCTTTTGGAAGGACTATTAGTGGAGGTGAAATTTGCATATAAATTTATTGTTTTTTCTTACTAGCACCTTTTTGTTGCTATTAATAGTTTTTTTTTTAAGAAATATTTAGTGCCTAGGGAGTTACCAACTTGTCCAAATCTTGGTTGTTGAGATCAATAGTTGTTATTACCAATATGAACATTTATATTTATGAGCCTAGCTAGTTAGACATGTATTAAGAAATATTAAGTATTAGATTATAAGGTATAATATATGCTCTTTTTTAAAAATAATTCATTAGTAAGTAAGCAAATCAAAATGGTTTTACGTGCTTTTCTTGATATTTATATACAATTTGACTTCATTTCTTTAAAATTACAAAATTTATGCTCAACTTGGTGTGAGTTTGTGTGACTAGTCAACAAGTTCAACTTTAACCCATGTAGCTACCCAATTATTATCATAATGTTAAATTCTTTTTTAATACAAGCTGATGGAAAGAGTCGAAATTAGTCAACTAACATTTCTCTATATAAACGTGTATTCTAGAGTTTGAAGCATCCCTTGAACCTTCCCATTTGCCATTGCTAATTACAGGAGCCATGGCTGGTGAAAAAAGCAAGATTATGGTATTTGGAGCCACCGGGTACCTTGGCAAATACATGGTGAAGGCAAGCGTTTCAATGGGTCATCCAACCTTTGCCTATGTGCGCCCAATCAAACCAAACGCAGACCCTTCCAAGCTAGAGCAGCACAAAGAGTTTGAAGCTTTGGGAGTTACCATTATCCAAGTACTAATCTTTATTATCTAAAAACTGTGTAGGATGTGGTTTTTTTTTTTTCAAACTTCATTTTAGTTCTTTTTTTAGTAGTATCATGGTAATGAAATCCATATTAGATTTTTAAAACTAAAAGAAAATGATTAAATTAAACAGGGTGACTTGGATGAGCATGAGAAGCTTGTAGCAGCACTTAGTCAAGTGGATGTTGTGATTTCTACCTTGGCTGTTCCTCAACATCTTGAGCAATTCAAAATAATCAAAGCCATGAAAGAAGCTGGAAATATAAAGGTGACTATCCCTCCCTTTTGTTTATTTGTTTATATTATAACAAATAGGTTTTAATAGCTTTATCCTAATATGTATGTATGTATGTATGCATGTATGTATGTGTGTGGGTGTGTATCAGAGATTTGTTCCATCAGAATTTGGAAACGAAGTTGATAGAGTGAGTGGATTGCCTCCTTTTGAGGCTTTGCTTGCAAACAAAAGGAAGATCAGGAGGGCAACTGAAGAGGCTGGAATTTCATACACTTATGTGTCTGCAAACTCATTTGCAGCCTATTTTGTTGACTATTTGCTACATCCTCATGAAAACAGAGATGAAGTTGTTGTTTATGGAAGTGGTGAAGCCAAGGGTAGGTTTTTTCCTTCCTTAACTTCGTCGAATTCGAAGATAATTCTAGCTATACCATTTTCAATGTTGGTGACTTGGTTATTATTCTAAATTTCTTATTCAAGTGGATGAATTATTCTTCAGGTGCTAATCCCACAATATTAAATAAAACGGGTCTTTTCTGAATTTAAGGGTAAATAAGCAGACGTATTTGACCTATGAAGTGGGAACCATGCACAAATGCCAGAAGGCATATCGCTACTAGACATCCATGGTTCTTTCAATCATAAAATAGTGACATAGTTACAATTTATCTTCTGTCACGGAGGTATTATCACTATTTAGTCTAAAAAATATTAATTGTAATATTTGACTCTCTAAAATTTGGACTAAAATGAAATTGTTAAGATTCTATCTAAAATATTTTTAATGGTTTCATTTTAATCCAAACTTTAAGTACTCAAAATATGATAATCGAGGAGGTGTGAGACTAAACTGTGATTATGTCAAATCAAAAGGGATAAATTGTTTGTCCACAAACCGCAGAATCTGTTAATTTCGAATGAAACAAACAACTTCATTGTTTAATCAACAATTTCTATATGCTTTTTTGTTTTATTTTTGTTTTTGTGGTATTCTGTTTATGCAGCCGTGTTAAATTATGAGGAGGATGTAGCAGCCTATACAGTAAAAGCAGTCACAGATCCAAGGGTGGGCAATAGGGTAATTGTCTATAGGCCACCAGGAAACATCGTTTCTCAATTGGATTTGATTTCTTCATGGGAGAAAAAGACAGGACGTACTCTTAAAAAAATCAACGTGCCTGAAGAGGAAATAGTGAAGCTCTCTGAGAGTAAGAAATCTTCTCTCTTTAATATAATATCTATCTAGGAATGCTTGGTCTTTGCACAATTCTGGCACTCCCTTCAAATGTCAATATTTATAATATAAAGAGTCCTATTAACGAGTATTATTAACAAATATAAAAGAAGTGGTTATAATACCATGTTTAAGGGAAATATAAAAGTACTGTGAGAAAAGTTAATTTTATTTTATTTTTCATAAAAATTTTCTAAAAATATTTCTTAAACTAATTCTCTAATGATATTCGATCGTTTTTCTCAAGTCTTAATAATCAATAATATTGCTTATTCCAATCATGTTTAATCAATTATAGTTCTACACCTAAGTAACATTTCTTCATCCCTTTATTTCAATTTGAGTGTGATATATGTGGTGTTTAGGAAATTTATTGTAGTTTTGAACCCAACTTAAAATTAAATTAAATCAACTTTGATTTTATTTTCTTTTTTTAAATGGGATGGAAGGGAAGTGGGGTAGGTGCATCCGGCTAGAAACCAATTGGCAACTAATATTATTCTATAGATATTTTGCCTAAATCTAAGTTAACTAGTTTTAGTTTTTAGTTGACATAGTTTTAATAAAAAAATCTCAGGTTTAGAATTTGATCTCCGATTTTTTTTTCTTTTTTTTTAACCTTAAACTTTTAGGAGTACCGATTATCTATATTCTATAAATTGTTAAACAGTACTCACAGGAAGATTCAATTTTTTTTTTTTATATAGAATATTTGTCATATAATAATTTTATGTGGTGAATAGTAGTAAAATAATTTTTAAATATATAAATAGTACCGTAAAATTTATTTTTAATAAAAAAGTTATTAAAAAGTAATTTTAATGGGTCTATAAACAATGCATATATGTATTATTCACAGTTAAAAAGTCAGAATTTATGACTGAAAAAAAAAAAAAAACAAACAAATAAACAAATAGAAAACGGGAACGTAGACGTGGACGTGGCATGGGTTCCGCAGAAAACGCGAAACCCAAACACATAATAATGGGTTTTCGTTTTTGGTGTCGCCATTTTTGACAACAGTCGACAAAGACGTCCATTTGTAATTATCAAGATTGCAAACTACTTTTGAAGAGTTGGAGACGCTCTTTTTTTTTTCTTTTTTTTTTTTTAATAAAAATGATTAGGACATAACCATAATAGTTTTTAACTGTTCCCAAACTAAGACCTCATTTAAGGAGAAATAACAGGTCGATAGGAGGTGAAGGTTGACATATAAGGAGATGCTTGTCCCTTTGAGATAGTAGCTCTTCAAAACACCATTTTTACCGCAACTTTTTATATATAACATTTTTTTTATATCATTCACAATCATTTATTTCAATATATTATACACAAAATTGTGTATAACTTGTGTCCATTAATCCATAGAAAAACTAGGAAAGATAAAATGGGGTTTAGGTTCGTTGTTGCCATTTTTTACAAAGTACAAACATATCAAAAAATCAGTCATTTAGGTCCTGTTTGGTTTGTGTTTTTAAACAGTAATTTTTAGTTTTTAAACAACATTTTACGTATTTTTACATGCTTTTTCACCCACACATATTTCAAAAAATAATAAACAACAAATTTTAAACTACTTCACCAAAACACTCTTAAGATTGGAAACTACTTTTTGAAGAGGTCCAAGAGGTAATTAGGAGATGCTTCCCCTTTGTCATTGTTAACTTCTGTTATTATTTTTCTCTTTGGTGAGACGAGTCGATCCCGAAACTAAACGACAAGAAAAGGTTGGTGACAATACATGGCGGCTAATTAAAGTCCACTTTTCTTTTCTTTTCTTTTCTTTTTCTTTTTTGGTAAAAAAAAGTCCACTTTTCTTTTCTTTCTATTTCAAACTTTGATATAATGCAAATGTTGAATGTTATGCAATATTGGGTGCATCTCCAAAAAAAAAAACCGAATACTTGCACGTAGACATGTGCAGCTTTTCCTCTGTCGCCTCGCTGGCCTGGCCTCCACTAGTAGTTTATTAAGAGAAACCATGTTGAATACATTAATTTATTTATTGTTGCTGTTTACATTGATTAGATTGATGAAAAATTAAGAGCCATAGTTATTACTCACACACAAACGTCGTTTTTCACTTTAAACTAAAACCGTGACTTCGGTTAAAAAGTAAAGGGCGTGTGAGTGTGTCTGCATTAGTGTGTGTAATAGTATTTTTCCAAAAATTAATGGTTCAATTATATAAGTGTCAAAAGGAAGGTAAGTTAAATAATACGTTGAAAACACCAAAAGGTACTGATTGAGCTACAGGTTATAGACCATTAAGTCATCTTGATAATATGATATTACTGAGATTGTGAACTCAAATTATTGTTCCTTCCTTTGCAGCACTGCCATTCCCAGACAATATACCTGTGGCTATCCTTCACAACATATTCATCAAAGGGGATCAGACAAGCTTTGAACTCACTGCTAATGACTTGGAGGCCTCCCAATTATATCCTGATCACAAGTACACTTCAGTCGATGCCCTCCTTGACACTTGCTTGGTGAATCCCCCCAAGCCCAAATTAGCTGCATTTGCATAAAAAGAACTATCTTTTTACTTTTTCTTCCAAAGCTCGGCCGACACTAGTGCTCTCATTTTATGGAAAAAATATGAGCTCCACTTCAATGAATGTATCATTTCCTAGCACCACTAATTCCTCTCTCTCTCTCGTATTATTGTGTACTACTATTGAAAATATTAGACCATATCCTGCATACATGTGCGGATACTTTATAATTTCTTTTCAAAATAATTTTTAATTATTATTCATTATTAGTAAATTATTAAAAATAAATAAAATTTATTAAGTATGACATAGTTAAGAATATAAATATATTATCAGAGCAAAATTCACAATTATTTAATTATTTCATCCAATCTAAACTCCTATCCAGCAATAGGATGAGAAATAGATATGTAACTAAACAGTTCATCAACATGGGGGAAAAAAAAACCATAAATGCTTTTCTAAATACCGAATCAATATGAAGTACATTCCTTCAAGTCATTACTGAATTTTTCTTATACTAGCTACAACAGCGTGACTAATTCTCAAGGTATTACTTGTTATTGACTTTTTTAATAAATAAATCAGTGATTAGTAATTGTAAGAGTAAATTCTTGTATGGAAGCTGAAGGGGTAGTGGGAAATGAACCATTGTTCGTTGGTGTAATTCAGAAATCATGAGAGGGTGATTAGTTTTCTAAAAAAATTATGATTAAAAAACTAAATCTAAACCTCAAGGAATCCGAATCTGTCCACAGTAGTAGTACACACCCTTAAAGCTCAAAGGCAATGTATGACGGTGTTTTGATAGAGTTTCGGTACAGTAAGCCTAAGGTTCTAGAGCCTTTAAAATGGTGATGGAGGGTGATATTTATAGAGCGCTTAGGATCTTTGGGGTTTCTAACCCGTTCTGGCCAGCTAAAGGCTTTACCATATTTAATCACTCAATCAATTGGACATGGAAATGAGCAATTTTAGGGGCTCTGTCCCTACGTGGTGTACGCTAATTTGGGACTCTTGGCCATAAAAGGGCTTGGAAACTTGGGCCAAATTTTGCATTTTGGGTTGTTGGGCTTCACAAATGTTGTTGATCGTTTTGGTAGTGATTAGGGCTTTCTTTGTCATTGGAACCGAGAAGTTAGGGTAGGTCTAAAAAAAATGGGTTGTCTACATTATCACCATCAAGAATTAGGCAATTTTGTCACTTTGGTTGTGGCAACATATCTTAGGTTTCACATAAACCAAATTTCTATCTCAATATGTTACACCCTATTTCTAAAAAAGATATGTTTGCTCCCATACTTAGCAAAGCATGCAGTAAGCATCTTAGTATCCTAATTAAATTCTCATGAGTAACTCTCAAAAATTGAATATTATCAATGGAGATACCTAAGTGTACATATTCTTGCATACAAGAAATATAAATGTGATGCATGAGTTATATTACTACCATTAGTCATGGGGTAATACTAGATGCTCTGTCTCAATAAGAAAGTCAGTGGGTTCTAGAAGTTTGCATATGAAATTGTATATTACCATCTCAGGGAGAGATTGCAAAACAATCAAAGAGCATCTCTTTAATAGTTCTTAGGGCCCAAATTATGAGAAAAAACTATTTCAGCCCATTCTTAAACATCCAAGTATGACATTCTATCCCAAACTTTTCTATCTACTAATTCTTAACATCAACGATGCGTACCATTTTCGTGGATATACCTATCACTTTAACATTGTGAGTCCATCCATAAGGACTCAAAAGAGGTGAAGTAATATTAGTCTTGATGATAATCCTAGGCAGCAAGGACTTATATTAAAGCAATCATTGCGCTCTAGTCCTTCGACTATGTAATGTCCTAGAAAAATGTCATACTCTAATCATGTGACAATAACTAGAAGTTGTTATGGGACAAACTCACATCCTTGTCCATATCTAAAACCTCGTTTCCCTTGTCATAACGCAAATATAATATATATATATATATATATATATATATATAGTTGAGTTCAAGTTATATTTATTGTAATTTTAAACAATGCTATATTAATCAATATTTTTTAATTTATTACGAATTTTGACAAATCTATCATTGGAATCACATTATCTTTGAATATTCTCTTTACTTGCAAAATTTCAAGACAATCAAATATCAATAGTCACGTTATTGGGTCATTCTACCACACCCCTTTGTTTTTTTTGGTGGGTATGGTACCTACACAAATCTTAACCTTTAATTTAGTGTTGTTTTGATCCTAACCCTTCATTTAATTTTAGTGGGTACTAGTTACTGGAAATATTGTCAATTATATATATATATATATATATAAAAGAAAAGTGCTACATCCTGTGGTCGTAGGGGTTTTCTCCTAGAGGGGAGTACGCCTCGGCTGAGTGAACCAGGGTGGAGAAAAGATGGAGTCACCACCTAGATTAGGTCTAGGAACCATTTACATAGCGCTTACATGGAATGATTGATTTTACTACCAAAGTATGGGTTTGGAGTTTAGGTATGGGGATGGGAAGGTGTTAGGCATCTAACCCCACCCAACCCATGGGTTGGCTTCCACTCATTGTATCTTACATCTTAATCTCATTAAAGGCATATTCAACATCGTTATTCTAAACTCACACACACACACACACACACACACACACACACACACACACACACACACACATACATGCGCGCGCACACATACATCTAAGCATACAACATGGCATTTCATCCCAACCCCCAACATACATCTATTATGCTTCTCATATCATCATAAACCCTAGCATACTTCTATCACATCACATTCAAGACAGCAAACAAATCATGGCAGAATCAAAGAATTATTGGAGAGCACCATGAACATTAAGAACACAAACATATTCCAAGTTCACATATCACTTTCATCAGATCTAAACAAGATCATATCCCAATCAAATATATGTACATATGAATGCATGTCTTACCTCACTTACCTTACTACATCACAGCATCTATGCATCAATGCATGATCATATCATATGCATGTTCATGGTAGAATAAAGAAAACGTTGAAGGGAAACCCTAATCTAATATGTTAAGAACAAACAACAAGTAAACAGAGAAACAGGGACTCAAAAAACATAAAAGAAGGTCAAGACAGAGGCATTTTATATGAAAGAAATAAAAAAACAGAAGCAGAAAACTCAGATTAGGGTTTCTGGGCAAGAGTATGCGTTCGCATACATAGGCCTGCATATGCAGCCTAGTTGTATGCACGCCCTAGAACCCTAACTCAGAAACAAAAATGAAGAAAATGGAGCAGAAACAAAAACTAAAGAAACTAACAACCTAACATGCTTCTAATATAAAAAATAAACAACCTAAACTAACAACAAAGATATCCAAGATAAACAAAATAAAATCTATTCCTAAACATGCATTGGATCTAACAACAAACAAGAGCAACACTTAACACATCAAACATGTTCATCACTATATCCAATCATTCAACTCATTAATCAAAATATGATAAGACCCAAAAAATCGAACCCAAACAAAACAAATCATATTTCTAATCATGTATAATAAATAAATCAAATTAAGAACCAAAAGAACACAAGTTTTAAAACCCTAAATAAGGAAGAGCCATGAAAAAAGACTCACTTTGTTTATAGAATACAACTTGGTTGATATTTAACCGGCCTCTTGGTGCCTACACAACAAGATTCAATGAGATATCAAAGCAAATCGAAGATTTTAATAGTTTATAGGTAATTACAACTCAAAAACAAGATTAGTTTTGAAAAGGTTTTGAGAAATCCAAATGAGAACAAGTTTTTGCCTTAGAACTAACTAAAGAAAGGTTTTTTGATGATTAAAATACGTGCTTGGTGGCTGTGTACAGAAGAGGCAGAGAAAAGAGAGAGTTTTTTGGAGGAGTTTAGGTCAAAAATCCACTCTCTCTAACTAGAGTTTAAGTTGGGAGGCATAAGGTTGTATTTATATCTTTAAACTAAGGTTTTTAGGATCATTTAGAGGGTTTTAGACGTTTCAAAGGGTTTAGGAGTTGGGCCCCATCAAAAATGGAGGCTTTGGCCCCTAAAAAATTGAAGTTCGAGGATTCTAGAAAAGGCCCTGCGTGTGCGGGTACATGCATGCGTACGCATGCATCCTTAAAACCCTAATTTTGACTACTCAGATGGCTTGACTTTAAACGGCCATAACTCACTCAATATAAATCCCAATTAGGAAAAATTTGTGTTCAAATTGAATCCCAGAATGTCTACTTTCCAATGAAATAAATCTCACCCAAAAATTCTTTGTGGATTAAAAGATATGGTCAAAATAGTAAGCAAATGTCATTTTTTAGCATAATTTTCAAAGCAATTTGAGTACTTTTGAATTGTGATTACTTCCAAACTATCAAAATAACTTCAATTACCTTTTGTAGTCATGTTAAGCTCACTAGTGGGACCGGGATCTAAAGTTTATTAACTGGGTACAAAATGAGATGTCTACACATTCATAACATTTTCACAACAAATTCTAGATGGGTAAGTTGTTATTAGTTCTAATTTGAATTCACCACTGAAAATACTTTTTTGTTTACTAATAACAATCACTAACAACCTGCCATATATGATTTGTTTTGAAAATGTTGAGAAAATATAGTGGACATAGCATTTATAAACCCCCCCCCCCCCCCCAAAAAAAAGACGATTGCTTTCTCCTCTCTCATATTTTTCGTCTTCCTTATACACTTCTTCTTTCTCTACAATCCTCATTACTCTTAGCCTTCCTCCCTCTTTTTGTTTATAAGAAGAAGAACTACAAAATGCATGCCCCAGTACTTGTTCTCAGCAACTCTCTCTCTTTCTCTCTGGGTTTTCATTTTTTGATTTTTCTAAAACAAATGAACAGAAGACTCTCTAAAACGCAAGATTGGAAGCAAGGTCCAACATGCTAATATATATATATATATATATATATTTATTTATCTCTTTTCTGCTTCTTACGTATTGCTTCTTCTAAGAAAACTCAAATTGCTTCTTCTCGCATTCTCTCCATTATCCAGCCAATTTTATCTCAGATGAAGGTTTATTTAAATGATCAAAATCGTTTAGCTATCCATAAAGGTAAGGATTAGAACAATAAAACCCTTATTTCACTGCCATTGTTTTGTTTTCCTGTTTTCTTCATAAGTTTTCTGGACTTGCAAAAGTAGATATATGCAATTTCAACTTTTTGTTTCATATGATTAGTGTTGATTTTCTTGTGGGTATTGTACTATGTTTTTGTGAATTAAATCAATAACATAAGACTTTTGAAGTACGAAGTATGAAATATGTTCTTCAATCAACTTGAAAAATACATAAAAATAATTTCCTTCAATCAGCTTCTTCTTCCCAAATAATGAGGGATTTGCTGATTTTTAATTTTCTTAGAATACTTAGGATTTTAGGATTTGTGCATTTGGGCTTTGTCAAAATTGTGCTCACCTCTATTTGGATTTTTTGGTATTTTGAATTGGTTGATTGGTTTCAAGGTTTTTATTTTTTTTTTTTATAGTGCTTTTATGATTAGTGTTCAGTTTGAAATGGAAATTCAAAATATGGGTTTAAAGCTAATAAGTTGTTATTGTTACAGTTTTCTTAACTTTAGGTACACCTATTTTTGTATTTTTGTATTTATTTATTTATTTGAGATTAGGTGCTTTACAACTAGTATTTTTTCTATAGTTGTCCATTGTTGTTTTGTTGATTATATAACTGTGAGATGGTTGGTTTGTCTACAATTTGGATGAGATTTAGTAGGTCTTCAAAACTTCCTTTGGTTGCTTGGAGAGATTGAGAAAAAGATAGGAAAATAAAGTTAAATTTAAAGATCTAAAGAATTTTCTTTTATTTTTCCTACATTGTCACAGTTGCCAAACAATGCATAAAGTGTTGCATCTAGGCTTTGGCCCATATGTTTAGGTTTTGTTTAAGCAAGAGGGGAGAGATAAAAGAGGAATATGAAATCATATGTAGTCGTTTTGAGTTGTTAGAAGCTTATTATAGAAAATGAATGGAGATTTTTTTTTTCTTGGCATTTAGTATTAGACTCCAAAGTGAGTGAAGAAAGGGTGTTTGACTCTATTAAACCTATATTCTAGCTATGCATTAGACATGTAAATTTGAGACTAGTTTGCTTAATGAAACTCTCAACAGTGTACTTGATCTTTTGAATTAATAAAAGTTTACATACCTCACATCATAGACAAAAAAAAGGAGAAAAAACCTTTTGAAAAGGTGTGATTTGTAGTGCTGATCATATTTCATGTGCCTAGAGCTCTACTATTGCTTCAAATATTTCATGGTCTCGAAAATAAACGCATTTCTAATCAACTTCTCTCTTTGTATTTCTAAAGAACATAATTGGTATGTATTTCTAATGAACTTTTCTTTGTATTTCTAATTTTTTTTGAAACAAATTTATGAGATTATATGTTACAAGTTGTAGCCTTGACATTCAGTTTGGAATTGTAAGACTTGTATTCTCCAAAATAACTAGAGTTGTAAAGAAAGAAGGTAGAAAAGTCTTGGGAGAAATGCAACCAATGTACTCCATGTGATGGTTATACGTTCAAATGGCCCAAGTCTGTTGGCCTAAGCATCAACCTAGGAGAAATGCCAATCAATTGAGCAAGGAAAACAATCTTTTTTGTGATGGTTATACATTCAAAAGTACAAAGTGTACTCAAAATTGTATCTTGCTCAGTTAAATGTTTAATGTTAATGATGTAAAGATTATGTACTTATAGTTAAGTCCTTAGTGTTCATGAGAGGTGCAAGAATATGGAATAGCTCTCATGTATGTAATGACTATTTCTATGTAATATAGTGTTTTTTTATCTATGAAAATAAATTTAAATCTGCTTATGAATGGGAGGATTTGCAATTTGAATCTTATTTGTGATAATTTGTTCTACCACTTATGAAAACAGCTGAGAGAGAAAGGTGTTAGGGGGCAAAAATTAATGCTCTTGAATAAAATATGGGAACGCTAAATTGAGACTCAACCTTCCACCCAAACGCTTTCAGTGTAATGATAGGTCTATCCAAGTGAGGAATGAATGTTGCACTTTAGCAAGAACAACATTAAGGCCCAAAGAAACATTTCATGATGATTAATTGATACAAAAGTAGTTCTATTACAAAAATACAAAAACATAAAATTCTCCAGCAGTAAGGTAAAATTAAATTGATGGCCCAGCAATCAATTATTAAAAAAAAAATTTAAGTGTTCATATTATAAAATCCTTGTTTGTTTCGATCAAAATGGTCCAGGGTACTTTTTGCTACTACCACATCAATGTGAGGAAAAAACTCCATTGTTACAAACACATTTTATCCTTTAATGAAAAAGCAAAAAATTAAAGACCAAAGGTTCCATGGTAAAAGAAAAAGGGTTATTTGGAGCGAGATGAAGGGAGAGAGATTCCAACTTAGTGTAGCGAATACTCAACCAAGATTCTTATGAAATATGTATTAAGGATATATGTGGGATAGTAAATGCTATTTTTAAGTGAATGGGTGAACAAGTTTGTGGTAAAATGGAGAGAAATAATGAGAGGGCTTACTTGTATTAAGTCTTTTATGAGGGGGGAGGTTGCTTATAACTGATATAGGAACATTTATGGAATTGAGATTTGTTGAAAATGGCAAAGATTGTTTGTGGGTAGGTGAATGTGAGCTTTTATGGATTGAAAGAGGTTGTTTATGAACTAAGGGAACTAATCTACAAGTTGAAAGAAGACTTTTCTTATGAACTAAGGATCAAAATAACAAGAATGACAGAAGTTTTCAAAAGGGTTGGTGTGTGTTGGTAGAACTGACGGGATTTCTCTTTTATAGTGGAGCTTAAGCGAGTAATTAGCAAGAGTCCAAAAATGTTAGGATAATCAATAAGAAGGTTGCTAGATTGCTCATCTGAGGATTTGGCTAAAAATGGTGGTTTTTCTTTTGGGATATCTTGCTCTTTTGGGTAATATCAGATGGAGTTGAATATTTGGCTAATCTTGCATTAAATGCTGAGATTATTGGGATTGGCTTCAACTAATAGGATTAAGGTATGTATTAGGGTAGAATCTTGCTTTCTGCAACTGAGATTTAAAACCTAGAGTAGACATGGCAGAACGGGTCAAAATTTGTTGACCGACTCGACTTGAAAAATACCTGACCCGAACTTGAATTTTTTGACCCGAAGCAAAAATGGGTTGACCTATGACCTGACTCTATTTTTTTGCGGGTCAACCTGACCTGACCCTGATAACTTGTGACTCGACCTGTTAACAAAAAATTTGCCAAAAATATATTTAGACTATGTCCTGATACTAGATGTATAAAGCACAAAGCATTGGAACCAATAGTTAATAGATTATAGATGTTTACACTTCACATGAGACAACAGACAAGACAAGACAATCACTAAGAGCTTCACATTCAATTTGAGCTTTACAACCACTAAGAGCTTCACATACATGAGACAAGACAAGACAAGACAACCATTAAAAAAAAATCTCATTCAATTTGATACGATCACACTTCACAGCTCACACAGTAGACTCACTAGTAGTCTAGTACTCACTATTTACTAACACATTAAATGGCTAGACTTAGCTTGTAGCAGCTGACTAGTTGTAGTCCAAAGGCACAAACGTGACAAACCACAAAGCTTCCTCTACTTTTGCGCCTCTACCCTTCTTTTCACACTTTCACACAAAGCTTGAAGTGTTTCAGTAATCAGTTTCACACTTTACTAACTTTTGCATCATTTGTAAAGTTGATTAAGATAGTTTGCTGGCTTACTTATTTTGTTTGTTTTAAGATTTATCTCTTTTTGAAGTTGTAAACTTGTAATTATATACATTTTGATAGTAACTATTAACATTAAAGATTTTTTCCATCATAAATTTATGACTATAAATAATTTTTGTCGTGCTCAAAACTGTCAGAATTGGAAGGATATTAACAAGTGGCACTAAGTGCAATTCATTTTTTTAATTGATTTTATTCATTTTCTCTAAACAAGTTGTCATTAATTTGTTTTTGTAATTGAAAAAAAAAATCTTGTTTGAAAAATATGGGTCAACCTGACCCGACCTGCAAACCGATTAACCTGTAAACCCGATTGACCCAACTCGAACTTGACCCAACCCACTCGTTTTGCCACGTCTACCTTAGAGAGTAGGATTCAGCACCCCAAACAAGGTGTCAAATTTTAGGCCTACTTCAGAAGGTTCCACTGGAGATCCCTTCATGCCCTCCAAACCATATTTTCCCAAATTTTTTCCCTTTTAGGATTCATGGGCTTGGTGCATGAATCGATTCTTAAACATTTTTAGCATTTAGAGAGCTGCTTTGTTAAGGTTTGAGTAACTTGGTTATGGCCTCCTTCTGCTAGAACTAGAGTTTTGAGAAAGATGATGGAGTTCCATTACCCATCAGACTTTAGTTGCCAGCCCAACCTTTGGGCACTGTCCACGTCAGGGAAGGTAGTGGCAGAAAGTTGATGGGACAAGTAACTAGCCCTTAGTTAGTCTTAAAGATTTGATTACTTCTTGAGGAATCCTCCAACTGAGCCTTCGTTAGGGATGGATAAGAGGGAAGTTGTCTAGTTGATTCAATCTTTTGCCTTGGATTGCCTTTGCTGGGACTTCAGATTGGGCTTTTCTACATGGGCTAGACTCTTCGACTGGGCCCTTTTTGTGCCTCTCTTCACTTAGGTTTGTTCCCTTTCTATTACTTCTTGGGTCTTACAAAATGGACAATATTGACACATGTTGCCATGGGTTTTTAATCCTCGTGGGCCTTCATTGTTAGTAAATATTCTATATATCTTTAGGTTTTACTAAATATCTGTAATAGGTTATTGGGTAATGATTTGTAAGATAATAAAATAATAGTGTTTGACATAAACTTAATTATTTCAAAAATCTTGGTGAATAATATCTACTATTTTTAAATAATGACTTCCATGTTTTTTTGAGAATAATATAGGTAATGTTTATGGGTTCCAAAAAAGACCCAATAATCATGTAATGAATTAAATGAAGAGCTTGTAAGATGAATAATCTACCATAGCATCATGAACGTAAAATAAATAGTGACCATGGGTTTTTATATGAATCTCATGTGTTTAGGACAAATAATCATTACTTTCCATGAGTTTTGGAAGTAGATAAGTAGCCATGGGTTCTTAAGATAAATCCCATGGGTACGTATCAAGATTTAAAATGATCGTAATTATGAGTTTAGGTGATTTCATCATTAACATATGGTATTTTCCAACTATCAACAACCTTGGGTTTTTTACTAAATAGTGCCAAGTAGTTAGTTTGGGCTTTTAATATTGTCAATGAGAAAATTAAGCTTTTTGATATTGTCAATAAGAATTGAGCTTTTGATATATAATTTTCCATGAACTTGATATATAATTTAGCATTAGCAGTTCTATCTCAAATGCCATTTTCACACACCAAAACCTATTTTAACACACCACTTTGCAATACGTTCTGCATCAAACTTCGATTTTAACATTCAATACATTAAAATAATATATTCAATCAATTAGAATATTCATTTTACTCCACAACCCATAAACCAAATAAAAAATTATTTCACAACCCATAACCACTAGCCACCATGACCACAACCCAGATCCACCAAAATCCAACCAAATTTGCAATAACAAAAATCATCTAAAAAACAAACCAAAATCACAAAAAAAAAAAAAAACCACCAAAGGAAATTAAATAAACCTACCACCACCATAGGAAAAAAGAAAAAAAGAAAACAGCCGATCCGAAACCCACCAACTAGCAGACAAAATCAACCCAAGACTTGTATCATAAACCTACCAAAATCTTTGTCAAAATCAACCCATGACCCAGACAACTCAAATCGGCAATGGGTGAGGCGATGAGAAGGCAAGATGGCAGCGTGGAGATATCGGAAGTTTGGCGAGATTGGCAGTAGTGAAGTTCAGCGGCTTGGCAAAATTGGTTGTGGCGAAGATCGGTGGCTTACTCTAAGGCAGAGAGTGAGAGAGAAAGAGGTTGAGAAAAAAATGAGAGGTTGAGAGAAAGATTGGCAAATGAAAGAGAAAGAGAAAGACATGTGAGAGGATAGAGAAAATGCATAATAAAATAATGACAAAAATTTTTTTTTGTGCAATTTCTACCATACTGTACTAAAAATAAAATGACATGATACAAAAATGCCAATTTTTTAGTATTTATTTACCCGAATGCTAGTGCTCTAGTGATTGTGTTTATTTTCATCTGACTAAAATACCAATTAATTTTTAGTGTAGACGAAGATTGACGCTCTGCTTGTTTTGCTGAAAAACCTTCTATAAAGATAGTTTTCTATATTTTCCAGTGTTTGGTAGTATATAAAAAATTAGTCAACAGAAAACTATTTTTTAGTCAACAGAAAACTCTAATAAAAATAAGGCTTATTTTCTATAGGCTGTTTTCCAAAGAAAAATATTGGAAAACAATCTCTCTCTTATGCATCACATCTCCTATAAATATCATCTCTTCTCTTCTTTGAAGCAAGAAACATTTTTTTTTTTTTTTTGCATCTTCATTCTTTCTCACGGTAAGCTCTCTCACTTATTCTCTCTTCTCTTTGTTTCTTTTCTCTTCTCACACCCTCACTATCACTCCTTCTGCCTCTTCTCTTCCCACATATTTCTCTATCTATTTGTCTCTTTTCTCTCTTTTCTTTTTGTTTCTCTACCCCTCTATAAAACAGTTCTTTGATAAGCTTCTCTCTCTCTCTCTCTCTCTCTCTCTCACAAATCATTCAACAACTCCTCCTTGCAAAGGTGAACAGATCTGTAACAGTAATTATTTCATTCATTTTTACCAAAATCCCAAATTTATTAGATAATCGAAGTTCTTGTTTAGTGGTTTTTTCTTCAACAAACTAATATGTTGTATGCAGAGGTTTTATCAGTGGTTTTTGATTGTTTAGTTGTGTTCAATTCTCTTGTGTTTATTTGATTTTTATTTGTACATGTTGGTTATTGTGGGGACCTTGAGCTTGAGTTCTAGGCCCAATGAGGTGCAAGAGCTCAAGCCCAAGAACTCCAACAATAAATTTGTAGAGAAGTGGGTTGGAAGGATGGGCTAACGTGAGCAGAATAACAGGCCGGACAATGTAGGGATCACCCAAGTTCTGTAAAGATAAATGCTCTTTCTCCTTATTCCAGAAAATCTTTCCTTTGTTCTATTCACTTTTTCTTCATACAAGTTATCTTTTTCCCCCCCCATCTGTTTGGGGGTCTCTCACATTATATACCCTCTATCTGGATGATCCTGAGCTTCCACTTGTTGGTCATCCAAGTCATTACTTGAGTACCTGTCCCATCAGGCACCCACCCTGGCTTTTTGTGAGTTGCAATAGCCAAGGCAACACTGTTCAGGGGGTCTCCTCCACATTAATGCGGCCAGAAAAGTAGCTGCTGTGCATTAAATGGGGAGGCAGTGGCCTGGCTTTTCCCTTGTGCCCCTGAAGTACACGCCCGCTATTGAAGCTCCTCGCGCGCCCCTTTTTGGTCAGTAGGCTCGGACACGGAGTGGGTTCATGTGTCCGAGGAGGTAGATCTCCTCGGACGGGCCCAAGGCCCAATATGGCAGCTGAAACTAGGCCCCCACAATAGCCCCTCAAAAGCCTTAAATTTCTTTTATCCGAGGAGAAATTTGGGGTTTTGACCTAAGGGTACGCGTGACGCGTGCAGAATCCTTGATTAACGCGCCCCCTTTATTATGTTACTGCTTCATAATTAGCGGGCGGGCTAATAAATGCCTTGAGTGCCGTTGTGACGGCTGACATTTGTTCTTGGGAGTCGAGCGGGGGAACTTTCACACGAATGCCCTTCCTCTCCCCCTTATAAAAAGGGGGTCAAGAAGGAGTGGTTGCCTTTTACTTTGCTCTATTCTTCAAATTTTCAGTCAACTTCAAGCGCCTGACCTTCCCGAGCATTAGACTTTTCTTCCCTCCAATTTAGGCCCTTTCTATTTCCTCCCAGAGAGATTGCTACGCCGGTTCTTCCCCCGCGACTCAGACCCGACTCGCTAGCCCGATTCAGTATGTGTTGCCTTCCTTAGGGTATAACCCCTTCCCTTAGTCGCATCTCCCGATCCCTCTTGCCCGTAGGATTCCGCCGTACAGCGGCTCCCCTTTGCTTCTATGGGTAGATTCAAGCCTTTAGTGGACTCTCCGACTGGGTTAGAAGGCTTTAGGGCCAAGTACCATATCCCGTGGGGAGTGGGTTTGAGGTACTGCTCCTTGGACCAGATTCTGACCGACCGGAGAACTGGCGAGGTCGCTATCCCGATGGTCGCCTTTTTGGAAGGAGGGATGACCATTCCCATAGGTAGGATTACTAGGGAGTACCTGACCAATCACAGGCTATGCCCCTAACAATGCGCCCCCAATATGTTTAGGATTCTAGGATGTATAGATGCTCTTAGTGAGCAGATGAACCTCGGGCTCACATGGCACGATGTTGCGTACCTATACGAGTGCCATGCCTTGTCAGGAGGGTACTATCTTAAGTCCCGATCCGAGGAGGTGAGGCTAATCTCCTGCCTCCCCAAGTCCAACAAAGGCTTGAAGGACGACTACCTGGTCGTTTCCGGAGATTGGCACGACGGTCTTCACTGTCCAGTCAGGGAGGGAAAACCAAGTGGGGTACCTTGGGATGGCGCCCTTAGGACGGGGCTTAGCTCTTCGAGATGCTGCAGTGTTGCTCATTCGCCTGTGTTTTGCTTTGCTTTTTTTTTTATATATATATATATTGTTCCGGCTGTGAATGCTGCGGATCTGACCTGATGGTGGTTTTTGCAGACAAGGAACACGTCTCTCCCAAGCTCGGCCTAGTCAACGTGAAAGCCCTCAATTACTTGCTGAGGTCCGAGGTGTTCATCAGTGAGGACGGACAACTGCGGGCCGCGCATTTGATCCTGGAGTACGAACTTTTGTCAAGGGATTTCCAACCCATCGGCCAGGCAATCAGAGCGGGAAGTATTCGGCTCGCCCGGATAGACGTATCGAAGCCTAAGTTTTTGGCCGACCGGGATCTTCCTCTTGTTACTCCACCACTCCCAAGGATCCATCAATCAGTCCTTAACCCGTCCGAGGAGCCCGCATCATCTCCTCCGTCCTTGGATACAGAGATTGATCAATTCACGCTCGGAGAGGCTCCCGCCGAGCACGCGGTTGAGATTTCAGATTCCGAGGACGAGGTTGAAGAGCCTGAGTCCGGGGGTCCTCCAAGGTTGTTGCTAGCCCAACCAGATCCTAGTTCCGAGGAGGAGGAGGAGGGCATGGATCTGAAGCAGAGGTCGGGATTGAGGGGCCTCATGGCTGGGAGGAATAAGGGGGCCGGATCGTCCTCCAAGGAGGCCCCGAAGACCCAGGCAGCTCCCACTTTGCCTCCTTTACCACCCAAGCCTCCGGTGGACCCTGAGCAGAAGGCAAAGGATAACCTTAAGAAGAAGAGGCCCATGGAGGCGCCTGAAGAGGGGGAGGTGCTGCCCGCCAAGGGAGGGAAGCAACAAAAGAGGGCGGACCCCCATGACAAAAGGGATAGAGTGGGGGAGGTGTCCGAGGAGGCTGCTTCGCGCCGTGCGCAGCGCGTGTGGGCCCCTCGGCTGGAGCTGGGAGGCACTGTTATCCCTTGGGATGCCACACTCTGGGAATCCCAAAGGGACAATGCCAGAGCCCTAGCCGATGCCGTGGAGCAGCCCCTACTCCTTCCCAGGGACATGGAGTGCCTTAGGTGCATTCGGCAGCCGGATCTCTTCAAGTCCTTGAAGAGGGATCTAGCCATGGTATGCTTCCTGGCCCTTCCAAAAATTTTCTTTTAACTAAAACCACTCGTCCGCGTGCTTACTAACCCGTGTTCCCATTGCTAATTGTGCAGGTTACTCAGCAAGTGTTCGTGATTGAGGAATGCGCCAAGAGGGCACATGAGGATACTAAGGCCGAGGCCAATCTCCGTGCGGAGGCCGAGAGGCAGCTCGGCGCCGTGAAGTAAGAAAAAGCCGACCTCTCGAGCAAGTTGAAAGAGGCCGAGAAGGCTCGCCTGAGTGCCCAAGCTGGTCTGAAGTCCGCAGAGAGGCAGGCCGAGGATCAGCGCCAATTGCTGCACGTGACCGAGATCAACTTGGCCACGGAGAAGCAGAAGGTGCTTAATATAATGGCCGAGCTTCGGAAAGCCAAGGAGGAGGCTCTGAGGGCCAGGGAAGCCGCTGCGGCCGCGGTGGAGGCTTCGTATGAACGTGGCATGGCTGACACTGAGAAAAGGCTCGCCGAGGAGGTGGCCGTGGTGTGCAGGGACTACTGCGCCGAGTCCTGGGGGGTGGCCATGGATCGGGCAGGGGTTCCTGTAGACTCGGAGCTCAGGAGGGTTGAAAGCATCTTCTATCCGGAAGATATCCGCGAAGTTGCTGACCTTGAGCCCCTCCTCACTATTGAAGCCCCCGCTGCCGATGACAATGTTCCCGTAGGGGTGGAGATGGGCGAGGGGGGCCACCCTTTTCTGGGAGCTCAGCCTCCCGAGGACGAGCTTACCATTAACCAAGTGGTCTCCAAGGCTAAAGACGCCGAGGCCGATCTCAAAACCGGTGGCCTGCCCTCTGATGCGCCCAAGGATGCCCAGCCAGGAGCTTAATTGTGGGAGAGTTAATGAGAAAGAGTGCTGCAATCATTGTACTTTTTTTTTGTGTCTTGCTTGTAACAGAACAACCATTGTACTTTTTTTCTGTTTTAATGAGAACGAGTGTTGCAATCTTTTGTGTTTATTTGAGGAAAAAGCCGTTCTTTTGTGGATTCGTCGCTATTCTTTTTGTTCTCCTTGAACACTTGTAAAATTGGACGGAGTGTTAATTTCCCTTAAGAGTGAGGTCTGAGGACGCAACATTCGCTTAAGTTCTATTTGAACACTTGTAAAATGGACGGAGTGTTAATTTTCCTTAAGAGTGAGGTCCGAGGACGCAACATTCGCTTAAGTTCTGTTTGAACACTTGTAAAATGGACGGAGTGTTAATTTCCCTTAAGAGTGAGGTCCGAGGACGCAACATCCGCTTAAGTTCTGTTTAAACACTTGTAAAATTAAATGAAACGGAGTGTTAATTTTCCTTAAGAGTGAGGTCCGAGGACGCAACATTCACTTAAGTTCTGTTTAAACACTTGTAAAATTAAATGAAACGGAGTGTTAATTTCCTTTAAGAGTGAGGTCCGGGGACGCAACATTCGCTTAAGTTCTGTTTGAACACTTGAAAAATGGACGGAGTGTTAATTTCCCTTAAGAGTGAGTTCCGAGGACGCAACATTCGCTTAAGTTCTGTTTGAACACTTGTAAAATGGACGGAGTGTTAATTTCCCTTAAGAGTGAGGTCCGAGGACGCAACATTCGCTTAAGTCTGTTTGAACACTTGTAAAATTAAATGAAACGGAGTGTTAATTTCCCTTAAGAGTGAGGTCCGAGGACGCAACATTCGCTTAAGTTCTGTTTGAACACTTGTAAAATGGACGGGGTTGCAGCGGGAGGAGTAAAACAAGTGACGACTAAAAGGGAACTTTCATTAATAATAGTACATTTTCAGGTTATTTACATTCCATGGGCGGGGTACAGTTCTTTCATCCAGGTTTTCGAGGTAGTATGCACCAATGCCTGCTACCGAAGTGATGCGATATGGGCCTTCCCAATTGGGTCCTAGCTTCCCCCAGGTAGGGTTCCTGGTGTTGCCCACGACTTTCCTCAGCACCAGGTCTCCCACCGCCAGGGGCCTTAGCTTGACATGAGCGTCGTAACCCTGCTTGAGTTTGTTTTGGTAGTACGCTAATTGGACCCTTGCGACATCCCTTCTCTCGTCTAGTAGGTCCAGGCTTTTCCCTAGTAGTTCGTCGTTACTCCTCGAGCTAAAACAGGTGGTTCTTAGCGTTGGGAAGCCGGTTTCCAAGGGGATTACGGCCTCGGCTCCATAGGTCAACGAGAAAGGGGTTTCTCCCGTTGATCTCCGCGGCGTAGTCCGATAGGTCCAGAGGACGTGAGGCAGCTCTTCCACCCACCTTCCCTTCGCATCGTCTAGCCTTTTCTTAAGACCATCCACTATGGTCTTGTTTACGGCCTCGGCCTGTCCGTTCCCCTGTGGGTAGGCTGGAGTGGAGTAACGATTCTTAATCCCAAGGCTGCTGCAATAGCGTCAGAAGGCTTTGCTGTCAAATTGGAGGCCGTTATCCGAGATGAGGGTGTGGGGGACTCCGAATCGGGTGACGATGTTCCTCCAAATAAACTTCTTGATGTCTACGTCTCTGATGTTTGCTAATGGCTCGGCCTTTACCCATTTGGTAAAGTAGTCTGTGCCAACCAGTAAGTATCATCTGTCGCCGACGGCCTTGGGAAATGGGCCTACGATGTCTAAGCCCCACTGAGCGAACGGCCACGGGCTGGACAGGGGGTTAAGGGCTCTGCCCGGCTGGTGCATATTTGGCGCGAACCTTTGGCACTGGTCGCACTTCTTTACGTACTCTTGGGCTTCCTTTTTTATATTGGGCCACCAGTAGCCTTGAGTGATGGCTCTGTGCGACAAGGACCTCCCTCCCGTGTGGCTTCCGCAGATTCCTTCGTGCATTTCTTCCAAGAGTAAATCAGTTGCTTCGGGGTGGACGCACAGCAGGTACGGTCCAGAAAAAGACCGCCTGTACAGCTTCCGCTCCTCCGATAGCCAAAACCTTGAGGCTTTCCGTCGGATCTTGTCGGCTTCTCCCTTGTCCTCCGGGAGGACGTTGTCACTCAGAAATATTGTCACCAGGTCCATCCAGCTGGCACCCGCCTTGACTTGATGGACGCGGGTGGCATCATTCCTTGCCCCTGTGGGTGCGTGCAAGTCCTCCACCAGTATGATCCGAGGCAGGCTATGGGCCGAGGAGGTGGCTAGTGTGGCCAGGGAGTCGGCGTGTGTGTTGCCGCTTCTTGGTATGTGCTGCAGGGTGAAGGATTCGAATTGTGATCTTAGGTGTCCTGCTCGGCTAAGGTATTCCTGCATTCTTCCCTCTCTGGCTTCCAGGTCTCCGTTCACCTGGCCCACTACCAACATTGAGTCTGAGAAGACATTCACCCTTTTTCCGCCGAGTCTTTTAACCATGGACATCCCTTCCAGTAGGGCTTCGTACTCGGCCTCATTGTTTGTGGCCAAGAAGCCCAGTCTTAGTGCTTTTTCAATAATGAGCCCCTCGGGAGAGGTGAGAACTAGCCCCACTCCAGAGCCTCGTTGGTTCGATGCTCCATCAATGTACACCTTCCAACAAGCCGGTTCTTGGATAGAGATCAGGTCAACAGCCTTCACGTCGGCGCCGGATGCCCCGGATGTCCCTTCCAAAGAGGGCTCGGCGAACTCCGCCACCAGATCGGCAACGACCTGGCCCTTGACTGAGGTGCGCGGCATGTATTTAATGTCAAAAGCCCCTAGGATCGTTCCCCATTTGGCGACTCTCCCTGTGTAGTCGGCGCTACGAAGCACGGACCTGAGTGGGAGCTGTGTGAGAACGACGATGGTATGGGCTTGGAAGTAGTGGGGAAGTTTTCGCGTGGCATGAACTACCGCCAGGATGGCTTTTTCCAACGGCAAGTAACGAACCTCGGCCTCGTGCAACGACTTGCTAACGTAGTAGACCGGCCGCTGCACCCCGTCGTCCACCCGTATCAACACTAAGCTTACCGCGTGTGGGGCTACAGCAATGTAGGCGAACAGGACCTCGTCGGTTCTGGGGCTGGACATGATCGGTGGCCGAGAAAGGTACTGTTTGAGCATCTGGAAGGCCTAGTCGCACTCTTCGGTCCATTCGTACCCTTTCCACTTGTTCATTAAGAGAAAAAAGGGCCTGCACCTATCTGCCGATCGCGAAATGAATCGGCTCAGGGCAGCGATCATTCCCGTGAGCTTCTGCACCTCTTTGGGATTCCGAGGTGGTTGTAGGCAGTTAATGGCTCTAATCTGGTCAGGGTTGACTTCGATCCCCCTGTGGGTGACCATGTAGCCCAAGAATTTCCCTGACCCGACTCCGAACGAGCACTTGGAGGCGTTGAGGCGCAGTTTGTGCTTTCTCAGTGTTTCAAACACGCCCTTGAGGTCCGCCACGTGGTCGGACTCCTTCTCGCTTTTTACCACCATGTCGTCTATGTACACTTCTACGTTCTTGCCAAGCTGTGGCTCAAACATCTTGGTCATCATCCTTTGGTAAGTGGACCCTGCGTTTTTCAGTCCGAAGGGCATTACTTTGTAGTGGTAGTTCCCCGTGGGCGTGACGAAGGCGGTCTTCTCTTGATCCTCTAGAGCCAAGGGGATCTGGTGATACCCTTGGAAAGCGTCCAAGAAGCTCATCCGAGGGTGGCCCGTAGTCGCGTCCACTAGTTGGTCTATCCGGGGCATGGGGAAAGGATCTTTTGGACATGCCTTGTTCAGGTCCGTGAAGTCCACGCAGACTCGCCACTTCCCACTCTTCTTCTTGACAACAACAGTGTTGGCCAGCCACTCCGGATAGAAAACTTCCTTGATAGGCCCTGCCTCTTTGAGCTTTGTCACCTCGGCCCTCACAGCGTTGGCGTGCTCTTGGGACGGACGCCGAGGCGGTTGCTTCTTTGGAGTGATGGAGGGGTTAACGTTTAGGTAGTGGCATGCAAAATTTGGGTCGACGCCCGGGGCTTCATAGGCGCTCCATGCAAACACGTCCAAGTTCTCCTTGAGGAACTCAGCCAGCCGCCCTTTCTCCTGAGGGGGCAGCCGAGAGCCGACCTGGAAAAATCTCTCGGGGTCATTTCTGATCAGGACCTCCTCCAGCTCCTCGCACCTTGACTCTTCGGCAAGCGCCTCGGTTGTCTCGCCCCGGCCCTTTGATTGCTATAAGTTCTTTTGGGTGGGGGTTATGGGTCCCGCTTCCGGCCGGTGCATGATGGCTGCCACCAAACATTGTCTCGCCGTGGTCTGACATCCGATGATTTCCATGACCTGTCCCCCGGAGGGGAACTTCACCTTTTGGTGCAGAGTGGAGGCAACGGCTCCCAGCGTGTGGAGCCAGGGTCTGGCGACAATGGCCGTGTAGGGGGAGTAGGTATCCACCACGATGAAGTCTACTTCCACCACTTCCGGGCCCGTCTGTACGGGTAGCCTGATCTGGCCTCTTGGGATGACCGTTCCATCAAAGCTCACTAGAGGGGAGGTATACGGTGTCAGATCCTCGGCCTTGAGGCCGAGCCCCTTATAGAGGTCGAGATACATGATCTCGGCGCCACTTCCGTCATCCACCATAACCCTTTTCACGTCATACCCGCCGATCCTGAGTGTTACTACAAGAGCGTCATCGTGAGGCTGTATAGTTCCCACCTTGTCTTCCTCCGAGAAGCTTAGGGCCGGCGTGCCATCCGTTCTTGCCTTCTTCGGCTTTGGGGTGCTGTCCTCGGATGGGGGTCGGGTCACGGACATTATTCTTGACGGGCATGAGCCGATTCTCCCTGGTGCTGCGAAGATGACGTTTATCGTGCCCACCGGGGGCCCCATGACTGTGTTTGCTCGGGGCTGGTTCTGCCCGCCACTGGCGTGGTGCAGCAAGTGTCCGAGCCGCCCTTCTCGGACAAGCTCGTCGAGGTGGTTCCACAGGTTTCGGCAGTTCTCTGTGGTGTGCCCCGGCTCTTGATGGTATTGGCAGTATAGGTACCTGTTACGCCTCATGGGGTCTCCTGCCATCTTCGGTGGCCATTTGAAGAATGGTTCGTGCTTGACCTTTTCCAGGACCTAGTGCACAGGCTCCCGGAACACGGTGTTAACCGCACGCACGCTGGCGTTTCCGAGTTGGCCGGCGAACTCTCTCCTCGGCCGACCATCCTTGTATCCGTCCGACCTGAAATCCCTCCACTCTTGGGGGGTAACCTTAGCCTTGCCCTTCCCCTGCAGCTGGTCCTCTTCGACCCTCTTGTATTTGTCAATGCGATCCATAAGCTGGCGCACGCTAGTGACTGGCTTGCTTGTGAGGGACTTTCTTAGCCCATGCTCGGCTGGCAGGCCGAGCTTGAAAGTGCTGACAGCAACCTCATCGAGATCTCCGTCTATCTCGTTAAACATCTCCCAGTATCTGTCGGAATAGGCTTTTAGGGTCTCCCCTTCTCGTATGGATAGGGACAACAGCGACCCTAAGGGCCGGGGGACTCGGCTGCACGTGACGAAACGAGAGCCGAATGCCCTGGTCAGTTCTTGGAAGGAGTTTATGGACTCGGCCTTAAGGCCATCGAACCATCTCATAGCCACCGGTCCTAGGCTGGACGGAAAAATCTTGCACATTAGGGCCTCGTCCTTGGAATGGACTGCCATCTTCTGATTAAAGTGGCTGACGTGCTCTACGGGGTCAGTTTGACCATTGTAGAGAGTGAACGTGGGCTGGTGGAAACGTCGTGGGAGATTCGCTGCTTCTATCTTACGCGTAAAAGGTGATTTGGAGATCTGGTACAGAGCTTTGCTCATGGCATCACTTCCCGGGCTTCCATGAGATGTGCCCTCGTGCTTATGCCCGTGGCGGGGTTCTTTTACGTGCGAGAAAGACTCGCTCGGGGGAGTCCTTGACCTCCTTCTATAATCATCGTCTTCTTCATCTTCGGTGGAGCTACTAGGGCTTGACGAGTCTCGCCTCCGCCGAGCGCGGCGTAACTTCTTTTTTAGCTCGTTAATCTGTAGTTGCAGAGCCCTGGCGTCATTGGGCCTCTGGGAGGCGTGGCTCCTTGCTCGGGAATGGCTTCTATTGCCATGCACGGTACGTGCGTTAGTTCTGCGGTCTCTCTCACGTTCGAGGTTTAGAAAACCATCCTGTTGCTGAGACTCTGCTGATTCCGCTGGTGGTGAGTTTGACCTTGCCATGCCGGTTTGTTACACTCACAATTTCGCGAAGCAACCTTCCCACAAACGGCGCCAATTGTGGGGACCCTGAGCTTGAGTTCTAGGCCCAATGAGGTGCAAGAGCTCAAGCCCAAGAACTCCAACAATAAATTTGTAGAGAAGTGGGTTGGAAGGATGGGCTAACGTGAGCAGAATAACAGGCCGGACAATGTAGGGATCACCCAAGTTCTGTAAAGATAAATGCTCTTTCTCCTTATTCCAGAAAATCTTTCCTTTGTTCTATTCACTTTTTCTTCATACAAGTTATCTTTTTTCCCCCCATCTGTTTGGGGGTCTCTCACATTATATACCCTCTATCTGGATGATCCTGAGCTTCCACTTGTTGGTCATCCAAGTCATTACTTGAGTACCTGTCCCATCAGGCACCCACCCTGGCTTTTTGTGAGTTGCAATAGTCAAGGCAACACTGTTCAGGGGGTCTCCTCCACATTAATGCGGCCAGAAAAGTAGCTGCTGCGCATTAAATGGGGAGGCAGTGGCCTGGCTTTTCCCTTGTGCCCTTGAAGTACACGCCCGCTGTTAGAGCTCCTCGCGGGCCCCTTTTTGGTCAGTAGGCTCGGACCCGGAGTGGGGTTCATGTGTCCGAGGAGGTAGATCTCCTCGGACGGGCCCAAGGCCCAATATGGCAGCTGAAACTAGGCCCCCACAGCTATGTATGGGCTATGATTGCAGATACATTATGCAGAGTATTTTTTGAGTTATATTTGCTGCTGTATTCTACTAATATTTGGCTGTGTAAGGGCTAGTATTTTTGTAACAAAAAATTAGTATAGTCAAAATATATTGATTAGGAGTTGTCAACATATATTGTTTAGGATGTTGCTATATGTGAGAAGCTGCCACCAAAATATTAGGATTAACTTATACTGATTATAAAGATACAAATAAGAATTGATTTGAGTTTTCAGCCTAACCATAATACGGTGAAGGCTTTGAATTTATATACGAGTGTATAGATGGTCAGATACAAAGTATTTGAGATACAATGAATTTGAAATACAAATAACTCTTCTTATCTTATCACAATGATTTGGTTAAGTTTGTATTTCGTATTGTAGTAATCACTTATCAAAAATACTTGAACTCTTGGACTTTGCGAGTTGGCTCTTATAGTTTTATCCTTAACATCAAATATGATTAGCTAGTATTTTGGATTATTAGAAGTATGGATATTTTGAATTATGAGCTTATGGAGCTTATCTATATGAGAACTATATATATTGTACGTTTCTGTCCATAAGTATTGTGAAAATTTTAGTTAGATTTCATTAGTTGGGTGTACATAAATTTCATATTATACATGTTGTAAATTATACAAAACTTTTGTGCATACCAAACTCTAGAAAATATGCTCAAAGTCGTTACCAAACATTAAAAAATGATATAGTTTTTCAAAAAATGTTATTTGGAAAATGACCCGTTTTTTAGAAAACGTTGATGCTTAAACAAACAAAGCGTAAAATTCAAATCTCTTATTCAATCATATGAGATTTTTCGAGCTAACTGGATCCACGATATTATCATCTATTAATATCCAAAGTTTTGTCAAGTTCACAGTACCTTACATATTGCTTGGGATATTTATCCATCATATCCGAAGCTTTGTCACGATTAGTTTACCTAGCTAAAAATAAAATATCTCTACAAACACCATAGATGTTGAGATTTGAACTGAACGGGAAGCGGTCCCGGGCCCCACTTGGAAAGGAGTCAAAAGATTCAAGGATCTGGATTCCCAAAATAGTCAACAAAAAATTTAAAAGATTCATTCACAAGCACAAGCACAAGCACAGCTAGCGAAAAAAACAAAGCAAACAAAGACATTCCGAAGAAATCGATAAACCTCGAGAGAGAATCATATGGATATTTCCATAATTTCACACGGCCGACGACACACATCACGCGCGTCGATTCCAAAGTAAGCAAGCTAAGCAAAAGGCAAACCAAGCCGTGTTGTTGGCGCAATGAAGAAATAAAAAAGTCCCGCGCTTTTCCCTTGTCTTTCCACTTTTAATTATATTCTTCAACAACTAGTATAAATGATAATACCTATTAGTTTAGCCAAAAATATCCAAGCCTCTCTCTCTCTCTCTCTCTCTCTCTCTCTCTTTCATTTTCGCTTCGCATCTGAGAAATTTCGTTTCCTTCTCTCCGGCGCACGCAAACCATGAATTCTAGGGTTTCTTCTCCAGGTATCACTGATTCACTTTTAATGTTTCGATTCCCTTTTTTGCGTTTTCTTTGTGTGTATTATTGTATTTGATCAATTAGATCTCAAATTCCGGTGTTTAGGTGTTTTTTTTTTTCCACGGAATTTGATTCAGGTGGATTTCGATCATTTTAATCATTTGCTTGATATGAATGTTTCGTTTAATTTTGAATTTAAGTTTTTATTCGATTGTCTTTGCTTTGAATTTCGGCAATCGATGAAGCTTTAGCTAGAAATTACCATTGGTTTTTCTTGCGTTTTGGCATTGGCTCTCGGAATGAATAATATTTCATAGTTTAATCAGAAATTGATTAGTTTTTAGTTGAAATTTCCATTTATTAATTGAATTGTGACTATTCTCATTCCATTTCATTAATGAAACAATTGTCATATATGGTTCGAAATGACCTCAGTCTTTCACTCTGTATAGATTCTTTAATTCTCAGAAACAGTGATAATTTTTTTAGCTGGGATTTTCACTTCTGAGTTGTTTTCGTGCGTGCTACATGGTGTTGATTTGAGAAATTTAGGATTTTATATTTAATGGAACTGGTTGCAGAGTTAGATGGCGCTAATAGTTAGGATGATTTAATGTCTAGTATGCAGGAGAGCATAGGAAATGGAAGCGAAATATGAGCTGTATGTTCGTCAATAATAGACAAAGCATAGCTGGTTGGGAGTAATAGGGACTGATTCACTTCTTTCTTGACCCTATGGAAATTTGCCTATCCTGTTATTGCCACAGTAACTTCCCACTCCTATGACAGTTAATCTAGATGTAGTTGATGTTGAATAAGTGAATCTTCATGTCTTGGCTTGTTCCATGCCGATGGGTAGTCAGGTTTGAGCAGTGGTTCACTGTGGTGAAATGCTGAGAGCTGGATTTATCAGTATAATAATTGTCTTGAAGTCATACGAGTAGGTTCGAAGAAACTATATTTAGTTACATTATCCATAAATAGTGATTAGTGTCCGACACTTCTGATAGATGACTTTTCCAAGAAAAAGAGAGGATTAAGGTGAGATCTCAAGGGTCCTACATTAAGCTGTGAAAGTTCATCTATATATTTATATTTCCTTTACCTTTTTCCTTTTTAAGTTTTGATTGAGTCGCCCACTTCTTTAAAGCTTGCTTTAGCACTAGATTACACATTTTTCATTTAGGTAAGCCTTTGTTCTTCTTTTTCACTTCCCCAATACACGACTCCATCTTTAGTCAATACATTACACACACACACACACACACACACATTGATAGTTGGGGTTGGGGGGGTTTGACCCCTGGATGTCTCCGTTGGAAACACCAGAAGAGGCCAACCAGTTGAGCTATAAGGCTTTTGGTCAATACATTCTTGTCTTGCATTGTAATTTAATGGAGAAGCAATGCTTATTTTTAAGGGTAGATTACACACACCACCCTTGTGGTATACTTATAAAACATGGAACTACCTTGTGGTTTTTTTTGTGATACTTCCCACCCACCCTCCCCCGCCCAACAATCCTCCCCCCCCGGTCCTCTTGTTGTTAGTTTTTTGAGGCATTTACCTCCCTTCTAGTTTGTTATATGAGCAATTTTCACTAATTTTAACAGAATTTGATGATGTGCCAAATTTTAACACTACATATAGAGAAACAATTGAAGAGAAAATTGTTCTACCCTCACATTTCTGGTTTTCTTTCTAACTTTCTCCTTCAATCCTCATTTGGGTTTGTCTGTTTAGAAGGTGCAAGTTTTAAGGTAGAACAATCTTTTATTTATTTATTTTTATATTCTCTCCGCATGGGTGTTATTTTCCCAATGGTTGTTGTTAGAACTTGTCACATTATTAAATTCCTTTAAAATTAGCGGAAATGCCTCATAAGCAAACTCCACGGGACATAAATGCCTCATAAAGCTAACCACAAGGAAGGTAAGTGTCACGATATAAAATACAGAGTAGCTCCATGTTTTAAGGGTATACCACATGGGTGGTAGCGATAACTTATCCTATTTTTAATTGTATCTAACTAAGCCTAGATCTAGAACTTAGCTCACTAGTGTTTGGACTTAAGTAAAAGAAAACAATGGCTGCCAGACCTCATATATTTGTGTAGTTACAATTGTAAATTCTATTTATTTATGTTGATTTGTTTCTCATGAATGTTTTTTTTTTTATCTGATCAGGTTTTGTATGCATAGTCTATTTGGATATCTTTTGTTCTGTCTGCAGTAAACAAAACTGAAATAGACAATGGATATTAGGTTCACCATGATTGATTTGAGAAATTCACTTGCATGGTTGCTGATTTGCTCTGATGCTTATGGTCCATTTATTTTCAAATGGCTGGTAACTGGATCATTTGGGCTTCTAGCTGTCATATATGCATTTCTTAAGTGGCAAAAAAGGAAATCTCTAAAATGGGTTGAAGCTGCTGCCAAAGCAAAGAAAAAGGTCTGGAAGAATCTAAAGGTTCCTCTATCACATCATATGTGGATAGAAGATTTTGCTGATGGTGAACAGCCATCCATGTGCTGTGTTTGCTTGAATTCCTTGGTGTCTCCTCAAAATTTAGGTACAAAAGCCTCATCACAAACCCTTGTTCATCGTTGCTCTGTTTGTGGTGTAGCAGCTCATTTCTATTGTTCTCAGTTAACAGAAAATGATTGTAAGTGTGTGGCACAAGCTGGTCTTAACCATGTTCGACACCACTGGTCAGAAAGGTGGGGTGATATGGATGATAATCCTGAGATGTCTGCTTTCTGTTTTTACTGCGATGAACCTTGTGGTGTTCCTTTTCTTGATGCATCTCCGACATGGCATTGCTTATGGTGCCAACGCCTTATTCATGTCAAATGTCACACCAAAATGGCGAAAGAATATGGTGATGTTTGTGATCTGGGTCCTCTTAGAAGGATTATTCTTTCTCCACTCTGTGTGAAAGAAGTTATTGAAGAAAACACTGAAGGTGGAGTGCTAAGTTCTATAGCCAAGGAAATTATATCTTCTTCTGTTCATAGCCAGATGAGAAGAAGGAACCACCGTAGCAAACATGGAAATGTTCGTTCTGTAAAGTTGCAAGATGCCTCTGTGACTGATACAGCTGTTGGAAAAGTGCTTAATGGCCTTGCTGGTTTGAAGAGATCTGGTGGCGATTTCAATATCGATCTGAAGAAGAGTGGCAATGCAGTTAGTGTAAAGGGTATCCATAATGGGTCAATACAAAGAAAAAATGGAACTGCTACCTGTTGTCAAATCAAAAGATATCAACTGGTTGATTTGCCACAGGATGCAAGACCTCTTTTGGTCTTTATAAATGCCAGGAGTGGAGGTCAACATGGGCCTACCCTTCAGAGGAGACTGAACATGCTATTAAACCCTGTACAGGTGATTTTTTGAGCGCTCTAGTAGCATTCAATTTTATGCGTTACATGAATCAATGATTTCTGTAGAAAACTAATTAGTGATATTAAATGCCTTGTTTCATTGTACTCTTTAGCCTCTCTTGAAGATGTTATAATACATAGGTTTCCCTGGATTATGAACAAGTTAATTGCTGTTGTGCATTACACATATCATAACAAATTAACTCTTTTGGCTTGTTGAAGAGCCCTTTTGGATCAATGCCCTTCCTCCTTTGCTCCCCAAAGAATACAAGACACAAACCAAACAAACAAGCCAGGTTACTGTTCTTTGTTCTGTACCCTGCATATATGTAACTATAGTTTAGCTTTGCTACAATGCTAACCCTAAGTACATCTAGTGGTTCCCAGGGCCTTAGAGATAAGCAAGGTCTTGAGTTAAAAAATTCTAACCGCATCTTGAGGCCGCCCTTTGTTGGGGGTGGGGGGACTACACACACCCAGTTGAATAGTCAGGTATTCGAAGAGCTCTGAACACTCATGTTAGCCAAAAAATAAAAAGAATTCTTGCTACAATGCTATGCAAGAATGACTTGTAGTTTCTTGGAATAACTGAATTGATTTTCCTCAATATTCAATAAACTGTTAGTCTGCACATAAATGATTCTGTCTGCACTGAGTTTTCAATTAAAAAAGTAAAAAAAAATTTTTTTTTTGCAACATCATTACTTCCTCCTGGCCATCTCATCATCTGCATGCTTTAATGGATTTATGGTACCAGGAAACCTCTGTTAGGGTATGATCTATTGCCCTAATCACTCTATGATTTAGATTTGAATCATTGGATGATCCTAAATGTTTTAAACTTCTGCTCTATTAGGCAATACAATGATCTATAATTGTTTTTTTGCCTTGGACTATTAGTCTCATAAGGTGACCTGTAAGACCAAAATAGGCTAAAGATGTAGAAGTTGTTTCTCATATGCTATCTTCTCTCTCTCGCCAATGAGCTTTTGCTCAACTGGCATCTCCTCCCCCTTGAGTTTTAGGTGGAGGGTGAGGTTGTGGATTCAAGACCCATTTGGTGTGTGTGTAACTTACCAATGAAAAAGAAAAATGCTATATTTTCTCTCTCCTTGCATTGTCTTCTTTGGTTCAATATATGCTAGTGTGATGGGATATTTGTCTGAGTTTTTACTATTCCTATTTGCAGATTTTTGAATTGAGTGCATCTCAGGGCCCTGAGGTGGGTTTAGATTTGTTCAAAACTGTGCAATATTTTAGGGTTTTGGTCTGTGGTGGAGATGGCACCGTTTCATGGGTTCTTGATGCAATCGAGAAGTACAATTTTGAATCACCTCCACCTGTTGCTATTCTTCCGCTTGGTACAGGAAATGATTTGTCAAGGGTACTGCAATGGGGAAGAGGTTTCTCTACAGTTAATGGACAAGGTGGCTTGACCACACTTTTGCAAGACATAAATCATGCTGCAGTTACAATGCTAGATCGCTGGAAAGTCGATATAAGAGAGGAAAATGGAGAAGGCAATCCTGATAAAGTACAATTAAAGTTCATGATGAACTATTTAGGTATTTATCTGAAGTTACCATTTTTTAGTGCTCTTTTCCTGGATCAATCTGATCTTTGCTACTTTTTATTTTCTAGGTATTGGGTGTGATGCGAAGGTTGCATATGAATTTCATGTTACTCGGGAGATAAATCCTGAAAAGTTTTGTAGTCAGGTAGCTATACTACTTTCTGTTCATCCTTTTTTTTTGGTTGAGTAATTATTGAATTCATGTTGTAACAATTTCTTGAATCTTTTGCATTTTCACTGACACTTTAAAAGCCCAGATGCGATTTTTCGAAAGTGTCTACAAGTTTACATAGTTTACTCAATGATTTATTCTTGGACTGGGACATTAGGGTAGTCGGTGTGCCTTGCCTTGAAATAAGGTTTGCTGGCTGAGTTTCATTAATAGGTCGATTGAATTTGTTTTATACATCATGGCTACAAACAGGAATGACCTGACAATAAGGTGACACATATATCTATCAATGCAATATGAGTTTGAAAGACAGAAGTGGAAAAAAATTGTTTACTCAGTTTTTCATACTGCAATGGTTTTGGTTAATCTTTTGTTCTTTTTGTTCTTTTCTTCTTGGGAGAATTACAGTGATGGGTTTAACCATAGTAGTTCTCTGAGAGGCTTGTTATCTTTAATATGTTGTTTAGCTTTGAAATTTTCTGACTAAAATTTTGTGGCCAGTTTGTGAATAAATTACGATATGCCAAAGAAGGTGCCAGGGATATAATGGATAGAACTTGTGCTGACTTACCATGGCAAGTTTGGCTAGAAGTTGACGGGAAAGACATTGAGATTCCAAAGGTACAGCATTATTAATGATCCTTTTTTTTAATCCAATTTATTTTCTTTCATGTTATAATTGCCGCTGTTTGCTAATCCTTTTCCTGCACCAGGATTCTGAGGGTTTAATTGTCCTCAACATTGGCAGTTATATGGGTGGAGTAGATCTTTGGCAAAATGACAACGAGCATGATGATGATTTTCGTCTGCAGACCATGCATGATAAATTGCTTGAGGTTGTATGTGTTTGTGGAGCATGGCACCTTGGCAAACTTCAGGTCTGAGATTCTTCTTATATTGTGTGCTTCTCTATAGTATACTAGCTTGTTTTATTACAGAATCTTTACTTACTTTTATAACCCTGACCTAATATCATTTTCTTTTTTCATTGTACTGTGCTAGTATGTATTTGAATCTCCCAAAATTTTAAAATTATAATATAATTATTCAATGTCTCTCTTTCTCTCGTGTGTGCACACACTAAAAGGTTTTAACAATCTCAAATAAGCGCCTTGCTCACGCAGCAAATAGGAACACATTGGCGCTTGCTTTTTGCTTTTGAAAGCACTAGTTAAGACACTCCATATAAATTACTTGAAGAATAGTTCAATTTTATTTGATAACTAAAGCCTGACTACACATTAATTATTATAAATAAGCGTTTGAAACTGCATTTTCATTAGGGGTGATCATACACCCAGCCAAACCAACCAGGTCTGAGTCGAATTGTCGTGGGTGTTTTTGGTAAAAGAAGAGCTTTGAAGTTTTTAAAATATTTTTTGGTTGAATATTTTGTGTGTGTTGTTTGTTGATTGAATTTCAATCATTTTAGTAAGAAGAGCTAGGAGTGAATGGGAGCTTGAGGTAGAGGGTGTTAGACTGGAGACTCGACAGACACCCTTCTGCTCACCTAAAAGTGTAATGCGGACAATTAAAAAGCATAGACACGGACACAACATGGGGCACGGTGACACGGTATTCTTAAAAACTAGGGCACGACACAGTGGGGATATGACAATTTATTAATTTATATTTATGCATAATAAAATTTTAAACATATTTTATATTAATTGGTGATAATTATTATAATATTGTAACTAACTTTGGAATGGTAGTGTACCATTCCCTATTTGGCATAACTTTAATTTAATTGTTGACGGTTAGTGTTAGAACTTAGAAACAAGAACATTATCTATTTCGGTCATCTTGGTATTTCAAAGGAAAATAATAATAGTGATAATAATAATATAATGCAAAGCTTTTAAAAAAATAAAAATAATATAATGCGAAGCTTTGTCAATAAGCTGGTTGCTTTTGAATAATGCAAAGCAAAAGGAAATGGTGAGAGCGCCAATGTGACAAGAGCATCACAATGGGCCAATACCAGTGCCAATGGATTGAGACAAGTGTTGATGTACCAAGATCAGCCCTGATGAGCTTTGCTGGAGTGGAGATAGATGACAAAAACCAAAGAGAGAGAGAGAGAGTGCGACTGGGTCGAGACCAATGCCAACTAGATTGAAAATCCAACTTCTTATTCTTCCCTTTTACCCAAATTTTTTTCATATCCATCTTGCAATCGACCATGTCCAAAGCAAAATAAATAAATAAATAAAATGCCAAACACCATACAGACACTGAGACACACAAGCAACTGTGTCCGACATGAACACGCTTTGCTTTTTGCCATGTATGTGCTTCCTATGCAGACAGTTTTGACTGATCTGTAGGTTGGCATGTGGCAAAGTTCCCAATCAAGGGGATCAAGCTGAGTAGCAATTTGGCCACCAATCCAAGCCTGACCCACTGATCACCCCTAATTTTCATTACTTTTTTTTTTCCAACTCAAATGATGGCGTATTCTCCATACCATGACAGTCCAAATTCTAAATATTTCATATATCTAATATTAAGGATATAAAGATTGGTGCACAATGTTAAAATGTAGCAACATCTAGACAAAAGTTCTGTACATATTGTGTTTATCATGTATATTATATTTAATTTGATGCTGTCATAAGCTATAATTTAAATAAAATAAAATAAAAATACATACAAGAAATTGTTTACTAAAAATAAAAAGATCATTTTATGCTTCACTAACAACCATGCTTTAAGCAAACACACAGTATCCAAACAACCTCCCCTGCATATTTTTATCATGACTATATATGCTCTTTTACTTATCAAAAAGAGTATACATGTTTTTACCTTATATGCAAGCATATGAGATACAGGGATTTGTTGTTGAAACATTTCTTGATAGTCATGGTTGTACACAACTTTGGGTCAATATTTTCACTTTCCAGTACAAAAAGATAATCTATATGTATGATAGTAATGCTTGTTTTCTGTATAGGTTGGACTTTCCCAAGCCAGAAGATTAGCTCAAGGGAAAGTCATAAGAATACATGCTTCAAGTCCTTTCCCAGTTCAAATAGATGGGGAGCCATTCATTAAACAACCTGGCTGCTTAGAAATATCACACCATGATCAGGTATAATATATTTTCTGTAACAACATTTTGATGTGTGCCTTTGTATGTGCTTATGATGGGATAAATTTTGTACTATTATAGTTAATTTACTTGAATCAATACCCACCCATGAAATTAGATTGAACTTCGCATCAACAACAATCTATCTTTGTCTATTTGTATGTTGTAAAACTGATTGACAAAAAAGAAGTGGTTGCCCATCCTGCTGCAACAACAAAAGGCTTTTAGATCTTGGGTTGGATGTGGTCTGTAGCTGAAACGCATGTCCTAGTTTTTTTGGGAATGCTATATGGTATCAAAGAAGAGATCACACGTGTGTGCACAAATTTAACTTGAAGGCCCCCTCCCTGTACAGGGGAAATAAAAAATTATAAAAATTCTCTCTTTTTGAAAGAAGAAATGTAATTACCAATTGACCTTCCTTCTAATAGGAACTTTCCATGATGAAAAAGAACCTTTCTGTTATGTCACAATTTTGCAAAAAAATTCATGGATTCTCTTATCTTTGAGCCACAGCTGCATTCCTGTATTGTTCCAAACCTTAATTGGCATACTATTTGTCATGAGAATTGCTTCTTATCCCTCTTTCTCGGAGCTCTTATACAATCTTTATACTCTATAGATGTACTATGAAGTTACAATGTGTTTTTTTGACTTATCATCACATCATTTTTAACACAATTTATCCTTTGTTTTAAAGTTCTTTACTTAAAAAAAAAAAAAAAAAAAAAAAAAAAAAAAAAAAAAAAAACTTCGATTTTTGGTATATTGGGGAAAGGCTAGGCTGTATTGAGATTTTTTTGTTTAAAATTAATAAATTCTTGGCTTGCATCTATGTGCATGTCAGATGAAGACATTGAGGAATATTTGCGTGAAAATTCTTGATATCAGATAGTATTATGTAGTTGTAGCCTTTGTGTATATGTATGTATTTACATAAATGTGTATCTCTAGTTTGTTTTCTGAACTCTCCCCAATTTTTTGAACTCAAGACTAAGTTCTTTTTTTGGCAATTTGATTATGTATGCTCAGGTGTTCATGTTAAGGAGGGCCTCTGAGGAGCCTAGAGGGCATCCAGCTGCAATTATGACAGAGGTGTTACTGGAAGCCGAGTGCAAAGGCATCATCAATGCATCTCAGAAGAAAGTTCTTCTCCAGGAGATGGCCCTCCGTCTCTCTTGATCTTTATCCCAACACACCCCGCCTTTCTCTTTGTTCCTCACACTTGATCCAGCTAACATACTCTTTTTTTTTTTTTTTTTTTTTAAGACAGAATAGGTCGCCAATACCAATACCTTTTTACAAATTACCCCATTTTGTAGTACATGTATACCGGTGAGAGAGTCAGAGAGTTCCAGGAGGAGCAACTATAGAGAAGTGTGAAAATATACTGAGATTCAATTTACACTAAAAAATTTCACGTGTATTCTGGGTCCCAATCCCGTCTTTGAGCAATCAAATTTGTATTTTGTCCCATTATTCTAGTCCATTTTATTTCCGCTTTTTCTTTTCATTTTTGTTTTGATTTTTACCCCTTGATCAGATGAGATGAATTAAAAATACACTGTAGTAACGGCTAATGTCCCTTGTCCGCATGAAACCAAGCTTGCCTATTTTGGCCTTTCATAGTGGGTGTTTTGTTTCTACCTTACTATTATTTATATACACCAAGAAAGATTTGGAGTTCAAACTATCATGACTCATGAGTGCGAAATTTGGTAATTAAGTTTATTATTATTAATTTATTATCTATGTTCAGTTGTTGAAGTTAAGGATAGCATGGTGCGCTGAACAAGACTATCTTTTGGTATCTCTGCAAAATCAAATCAGATTGATGGATTATAATATATATATATATATATATATAGTGATGATGCGAGGATCATCAGGCAAGTATAGTACGCTTCGGGGAGCCAGGCCCTTGCGATTTACCTCTCTTAGGCGATGATTTGGGTAGGACTCCGCAGGGCTTATGGGGAGCCTGCGTTTGGATGAGTCCCACATCGACTAGAGAGCACCCTCCACATGGCTTTATATGCCTCTGGGGCTTGCCAATGTGTACCACTACCACACGCTTCGGGGAGCCAGGCCCTTGCGATTTACCTCTCTTAGGCGATGATTTGGGTAGGACTCCGCAGGGCTTATGGGGAGCCTGCGTTTGGATGAGTCCCACATCGACTAGAGAGCACCCTCCACATGGCTTTATATGCCTCTGGGGCTTGCCAATGTGTACCACTACCACACATTGTGGTAGTGGTACACATTGGCAAGCCCCAGAGGCATATAAAGCCATGTGGAGGGTGCTCTCTAGTCGATGTGGGACTCATCCAAACGCAGGCTCCCCATAAGCATTGTGTGGTAGTGGTACACATTGGCAAGCCCCAGAGGCATATAAAGCCATGTGGAGGGTGCTCTCTAGTCGATGTGGGACTCATCCAAACGCAGGCTCCCCATAAGCCCTGCGGAGTCCTACCCAAATCATCGCCTAAGAGAGGTAAATCGCAAGGGCCTAACTCCCCGAAGCGTATTATACTTGCCTGATGATCCTCGCATCATCATATAGATAGACTAACTTATGGCTAACCTGATATTCAGATTCAGTGTTTTGAATTTGTTGGTGTTAATTTTTTTGTCACCTTATTCTTATATTTGATTGACTAGTTCTAGATTGATTTTTCATATTTTATTTGTTATTTTTCTAGATTTGTCCCCCGCCGCACACCCCCCCCCCCCCCTTGCCCCCTCCCTTATTTTAATTTTTAATTTTTTTAATTTATTTTTATTTACTCTTATCTATGCGCACTTGAGCCTCCTAGTCTTACAAGTAATTTTGACTGTATGGAAAACATTAATCAAACACCAATTAATTTAAAATTAATGGTTTACTAGTGATATGGAATATTTTCACTATCCCGAAAATTTGTCCGATACTCTAAATTCTTCGATCACTAAAAGCATATTCGGTCACTAAAAGAGTATTCGGTTACCAAAAGCTTCATGAGCTCGTCAAAAGAGTCTTTGGTTATCAAAAGCATCTTGAGCTCACCAAAAGATTCTTGGTCACCAAAAAGCATCTTCGGTCACTAAGGCTTCTTTAGTCACTAAAGAAGTGTGTCGCATTGTTGGACTAGTTAGGCTTTTCTTGTGTCATCAGGCTCATAAGCCTCGTCAGTCTCCTGAGGAATTGTCATGCCTCCCATGTCGCAAGGGACTCGTAATGGCAAATACCACTCATCTGTCACCCCATGGTGCTGACAAGTGTCACCAAACTGAAGACCCTTCATACTTAGCCCTATGCCGTTTGCGTGCCCTTCACTCAAGTATCCCTATATGGAAAGAACTTGCACACCACGCTCAAAGATCCCTTTACATATTCATATTCTCAAAATATGGGAAATTAAGCCCTAAAGATCTCGGAGCATTAACTCCATATCTTCCCTATAAGGGAAGAGCCTACATTCACGGGATTTTGATAAGCTCTGTACCATTATATAAGCACCAGGACTCCTCTTCTCTAAGGTACGTGCAATTTCCTAGCTCTTATACTTTTAGAGTTATTAGAGATCATTCTATCACTGACTTAATATTCAGAGTGTCTTTGACTGGCACCCCATCAGTGTTCTCTGTAAGTTCTTCACCTTTTGTTCTTCAAGTACTTCCAATCGCTACACGTGTGGACAATCGACTCACTGACGATTTTGTGCATCATCAACTAGAATTAGTAGATCAAATTGATTGTGACTTGCTCTTGAAAGTGTATTGAATTGCAACTTCAAATATGTTCATCTATTTTCGATGAATCCTTCACTCCCTTAATAAAGATTTCAATCATCTTTGTGGTGCTTGATTATTCTCTCAAGTGATTTGACGTAAATTGGTGGTTTTATATGCAATTTTCATTATGTGCGTGTTTTACATTATGAAGCAGAGTCAATTTTTGCTAGTCTTATTATGGACTAGTTTTTAAGTTTTAGCTTATTTGTTAAAGCACTCGCATCAGTCACTGTAAAATAGAAAAAGTTGTCAGTTTTACACATTTTTGTTCAAAAACTACTCACATCAGTCCATCTATAACGTTGTACATATACAATATTGTTATAGTAAAATCGTGTATATTTACACGATTATTGTAGTTTTCTATTTGAATATTTAAATATTTTTTTCTCTCTCCTCTCTCACTCTCGTTAGACTCTCCCTCTTCTCGTAACTCTCTTCAATCTAGAAGAGGAAGGAAGAAGAAGAAAAAATCAACCCAAAACAAATCCACTCAAACCCATCTAAAAACTCATTACAAACTCAACTCAAAATCAACCAAAAACAAAATCAATTCAAAATAAAACTTAATGAAAAACCCATTCAAAAAACCCAAATCAACCTAAGCCGCCGCTACCGTCGCCATTGCCATGGAGGCTGAGGTGGGGTGCTCGCCATTGCCATAAGAGAGAAAGTGAAGATGAGCAAAGGTGAGGGAGTGCTTGTCCATGGAGGCTTGGGTGGAGAAAGAGAGAGTAGTGTCAAAAAATATAAAGAGACAGTAAAAGAGAGTAGTGCTCAGAAAATATATATATATATATATATATAAAGAGAGAGAGAGAGAGAGAGAGAGAGAGAGAGAGAGAGTGTGTGTGTGTGTGTGTGTGTGTGTTGAGATTAGTGCTCTTAAATCCTATTATATGATATTATGTATGACTTAACGTATGACTTAGTGTTGTGATTAATAAAGTTGTTTTATTATTATATAAAATAATGATAACATGAATATTCGGACATTATCATATAGTCCATGAAATGCATTGTATATGATTTATGTGAAAAGTCATAGAAGATATAAATCACAAGTTCTTTGTAAACTCAGAATTTTAGTTCGTAGTCGATGATGAAATTGAGCATTTCATCTGCAAAGACTATTACATATCGACTAAGATGATTTGTCTTGATCATGGAAGTGGAGACTTCTAGTTGATATGCTGATATGTTTAAAAGTTAAGACATATTGAACTGGACTGCTGTAAGATTTATTATTCTCCTAATGACTATCAAATGAATAATAAATCTCACGACTTCTATTTGCGTGAACTCTTAATCCTGAGAGAATAATGGACTTGATCATGAAGTGTAGGTTGTTTTGATATATCAAGAGTGAGATCTAAAGTAACAGTCAAAACCTCAGTATGTTGGACAACCATATTTAGTGTTGATGGAACATATATATTTTCAAGATGGAATTCAAAATTTCTTAACGAAGATACAAAATATTCCCTTGAGATAAGTTTAATGGGTTTCTTATTCAGAATATTAGGTCTAACTACTTTAGTAAATAGTTACTAAAGTGTATATTTATGAAATTAGATTTCATAAATTTATGATGAATATTTTAAGAATTAAACCGGGTAAATAGCAGTCTACTTTTATGACTTTGTGTTACTACGAATATTTTATGAAGGGGTTGCATGTACAATAAAGTCTTGGGAAATAATTTATTAATAAGGCTTAGAGTGTAATTATATTTATATAGTGATATTAAATATAATTAATGGTAACTTTGGACTTGTCAAGAGTTGACAGAAAAGCCCAAGGCTCATTGGAGCTAGTGTCTTATTTGTTTCCTTTTGGTCCTCCTCCAAGCCACATACTGAAGCCCAAATTAGAAAAGTCCAAAAGGCTAGTCCAATTAGATAATCAGTTAAAAAGGAGAGAAACATACAAAATTTTAAAAGTACATGAAACGGTTTGTATATAAGTGTTGGACACTCTCTAATTCTCTCTTGAACAAATTCATATAACCGATTGAGAGACCACACTTCTTGAGTGTTAGTGGAATTGGAGTGAAGATTAAAAGTGTTTTCGAGTATTTCTAATCTTTGTTTTGAAATTCACCACACATTCACTTGTTCTCGTATTTTGAAATTTACATAGTACATGTTATCAGTTGTGAATGAAGTAGATCCATTAACTTTCCGCTGCGTACGTTTTGTATGCGATACAAACATGGATTTTCCATCAGTGTGTGTGTGTGTGTGTGTGTGTGTGTGTTTTGATGTGGTAGGTGAAATATTAAAAAAAAGAATAAAAATAATTATAAAGAAAATAGTGTATAATAGATAATCTAACGTGAGTGTTTTTGCAAAGTGCTTGTATAAAATAGAAAAATTAGGTTCTTATGCTAAAATAGATGGAAAATTTTATACGGACTAATGGGAATGCTCTAATATATACTCCAATATAAGCAATTAATGTGTCAAAATTAATCTATGTTTTAATTGCACGGTTCCATTTTCGATGTTCACTTAGGCATTTTATAAAGGTATTAGGTATTTTTGTGCATTGTTTGCTAAGGCATAATATTATAAAAAGGCTAATACATATTTTTGGCAATTTCTAAAAAAGTAAGATGAAGACAATAAATTATATATTCAACACCATTCACATTTTTTTTAGGATGTTTGTGGTTTAAACCCCCAACCTTTTCCACTAAATACCCATGTTAAAATAAGGCCAAGATGCAAAAACGCCCTCTGGGATTTGGTTAGTTGCAAAAACACCCTATGAGGTTTCAATTTTTTCTTATAATTTTCAGAGATTATTTTCATATCTGCCAAATTGACTATTAGGGGGAGTAACTTTGTTAGCTCTTATAGATGAAAAAATCATGTGAGCAATGACATGAATCAATAGTCATTTTGATAGATATTGAAACCTTATGTAGTTATAAGGCAGAATTAAAACCCTAGGGAGTGTTTATGCAATTGACCCAAACCCAAGGAAGTCAATATCATACTGGCTATTGAACCGATATCGATACTACTCTAAAATGTGCCGAATAAAATACTGAATTGTACAGGTTTGTACTGGGAATATTTTGGGTGTTTCGATTGGTATTAGCATCCTGGTTGGTACAATAAAAAAATTGAAAAAGAAAATGTTATTTAAACTAATATATCGGTTAATGTACTTATGCTAATATTATAAAATATACGTATTTTAAATTTTATGTTGATAAATATAAAAATTAATAAATTCATACATACATAAATAAATATAAACACATAAATCTTTATATAAATATTAAATATCGATAATTTTGAAACGGTATATTGCTACCAATAGGTACTGAAATATTTCGTTCCCCACGTCAGATCGAAATGGCCTCTAGTACAAAATTTGACAACCTTGCCCAAACCCTAGTCAGTTTTTTACATTTAGGCCTAAAAATAAAAATATAAAACATATGTACAATGCATTCCAAAACAGAGCAACTTGAAAAGCATGTCAAGTAAAGGAAATAATGAATACACATATGAGAATAGCCATAGCATAATTTGGTGTGTGAAATCAAGGGAAAACAATAAAAACGTTCTATATAATGGTGTCATTGTTCCTTTTAATGAAGTTTTACCTGTCAAAGATACTGAATTTCAATTTGCAAGAAAGGTCTATCGATCGCTTGTTTAGATGAATAAATAAGTTAAAAAAAAATACAAAAATACAAAAATTTTGTCATAATCAATCTGCATCATTGTCTTTTCTATGAGATCCTTTTTATATGTTACTTTGCATTGCATCATCGTGTAAATTTCAACCTTCCCGGATAGCCAAATGTTCTCTTCTCTAACGTGATTCATATCTTATTTCTCCATGTCATTTTTCTATTTAAATTTCTACATCCTACTTGCTCCCAATAATTATTTTCTTCTTCTTCTTCTATCCCATTTTGTTATAGTCCAATATTTAATTTAACAATGTTTCTAAAATATGCAAAATAATAATAAACATCTAGGTTCAATTTGAAAAGTTAATAAATACATATCTAACTTATTATTTATTTTTATTTAAACTAAGCAAAAATATAGAAGTATATATTTAAAACTCAATATCCCTTTTCCTTTTTCTGATGTAGTGATGTTAAAGTTTATCAAGAGAAAATATGATGTATAGGTGAAAACTTACTAATTTTTGTTTGAAAGACAATGCATTAAATTAAAAATATTCTCTTAAAACTTAGATTTTCAAATATAACAATATGGAAGGGAGTGATGCCAAGAAAGATTGGACTTTCAAAAGCTCATACTTCCATTTCAACAGCTCAAGACGTTAGATATGATATGAATATGCTAAAGTTGTAAGTACAAAGAAAATACTTTTTTTCCCCCTTAAACATGCTTTGCTTGACGCCATGATGCATCTACACGCATTGTGTTGCAAAGATGCATGTTTGTATCACATACAAAATATACACAGCTGAAAATTAACGGATCTACTTCATTTGCAATTGATAACATGTACTAGGTAAGTTTTAGAATTCAAGAGTAAGAAAGCGTACCTTAATGCGATGAAATTCAAAATCAAAAAATTAGAAGTATTTGGGAACACTTTTAATCTTCACTCTAATTCCACTTAATACCCAAGAAGTGTGGTCTCTCAATTAGTTTCCAAGGAGAGAATAAGAGAGTGTCCAATACTCACACACAAACCATTTTATGTTCTCATGTGATTATAATGAAAACCGCTTAGAAAACTCTCATAGAAATTCTGTATGTTTCTTTTCTTAAATATAACTGATTATCTAATTGGACTAGCCTTTTGAGCCATTCCAATTGAGCTCTAGTGTGTGGCTTGGAGTGGGACCAAAAGGAAACAAATAAGACTCTAGCTTCAATGGGCCTTGAGCTTTTTTGTCAACTCTTGACAAGTCCAAAGTTACCATTAATTATATTCAATACCACTATATGAATATAATTACACTCTAGGTCTTATTAATAAATTATATCTCAAGACTTTATTATACATACAACCTCTTCATTAAAATATTTATATTAATATAAAATCATGAATATAGACTGCCACTTTGAAGATTACTACATCTTAATCTTTGAGTACCCGGTTTAATTATTAATATTATTCATCATATATTTATGAAATCCAATTCCATAAATATATACTTTAATAACTCCTTACTAAAATGGTTGGGCCCAACACTCTGAATAACCAAACTCATTAAACTTATCTCAAGGGAATATTTTATATCTCCGTTAAGAGGTTATGAATTTCATCTTGAGAATATATGTTCCATTAACATTAAATGCGGCTGCCTAACATACTGAGGTTTTGATCGTGACTTATAGATCTCAATCCTAATATATCAAAGTAACCTACACCTCATGATCAGGTCCATTATTCTCTCAAAATTTATAGTTGATGTAAATAGAAGTCGTGAGAATTATTATTCATTTGACAATCGTTAGGAGAATAATAAATTTCACAGCAGTCCAATTCAATATGTCTTAACTCTTAAAACATATCAACATATTAACTAGATGTCTCCACTTCCATGATCAAGACAAATCATCTTAGTTGATATGTTATAGTCTTCGCAAATGAAATGCACAATTTCATTACCGACTACGAACTAAAATTCTAAATTTACAAAAAACTTTTGATTTATATCTTCTGTGACTTTGCATATAAATCACATACTATACATCTCATATACTAAAATAATGTCTCATTAGTTCATTTATAACTAGTCTCATATAATTAAACAATTTAATTATTTATGATATATCAATAAATTCGATTTTATGGCATAAACCCCAACAATCTCCCACTTGTGCTCAAAGACAATTTATTATATATCTGACACTTATCTCCCTTTAGACTAATTCATAGTCACTCTAAGGCAAGGTTTGGAAACAAATTTCAAATAGAGTTATTGCATAAATTATCTTTGCTACTACTACTTTTCACGTACTCATATCTCTCTAATGAAATGATACTTACGCTTAATGTGTATCTTCATCACCTAAGATAAACACATATCTTAAAGTCCAATTTCATGAATCACAATCAAATTACAAGTCAGTATTTGCACATTCAGTAACTATCAAAACCTCACTTTTGTGGATAAGCATATAATCCCTCATTCTCTTAAGATATTTGAGTATATGCTTTACTTCTACAAAATTAAACGATCTTTGATTCAATTGATATTTGCTTACCATACCCACTACAAAATAGATATTTAGCCCAGTATATAGCATAGCATAAAGACTTCCTATTTATATGGTATAAGGAACCGTCTTAATATGCTCTTCCTTTTATATGTCTTAAGAGTCATTTATAAAGGAACTTCAAACTTAAAAGGAAAGAATCCTTTCTTGAAGTATTAAATGCTATACTTGGCTAAAATCTAATCTATTTAAGCAGTTTAAGATTGACCCAACATCCTAATTTCTGAATTTTAACAAAGTTTAATTCTTAGGATGTAACCAGACTTTCTCAAGTACTTTATATCTAACTGAATTAGGCAACAAAAACTCTATTGATGACAATAACTTTACATCATTCTAAATGATTAGAATGTCATCAACATACATAAAAAAATTTATTATTCTATATAGCTTTTACACACATAAGGCCTTTTAATATTTGATCAAAATCAAACAATTTGATTCCTTGATCTGAGATGATATTTTATGATTCAGATGCTTGCTTTAGTCCATAAATGGAATTTAAGCAACTTGCATACTAAACAGTACTGGTTCTTTGCTATGTATAAGTCTAGTTACGTCATATAGATGTCTTCCTCAATATTGCTACTAAAAGAAGTTTTCTTGATATTCATTGTCATATTTCATCCAAATGAAATATAATGGATAAGAGAATCTAGATAGAGTCAAACTTAATTATTGGTGAAAAAATCTTTTCATAATCGAACTATTTCTTTCTGAATAAATCTTTTCGCCACTAATCTTGACTTTGAAGGTTTGCACCTATCTATCAATCTCATTTACTTGTAGACCTATTTGAAAACAATATGCTTAATGCCATTAGGTGCCTCTGCAGGTTCTAGACTTCAAATAGAATCTAATTCTATTTACATAACCTTGATCCAATAATCCATATCCATATCCATATCACCCATTGCCTCTACGTAGGACCGATGATCAAATTTATATCCTTGTGGAATAACTTCAAAAGTTTATTCCAAAAGTATGAATTTATTTGGTAATTGACAATCCTCCCACTACGATATAGTACCGGTGTACTAGCTATACATTTAGAATAATGCCTTGTGGTGTATCTAATACAATTATCAAATTTCTAAATGTATTTTATAGTTTTCTTTTCAAAAAATTCTGACATTTTTCTTCTAGAACAATTCTATGTTTAGCTTTAAGATTATTCACATAGTCATCATCAAGAACTTTGTATTTGTACTTTACAAACATCTTGTCTTCTTTATGACTACCAAAACAATCTTTTGCAACTCCTTTTGGATACCCATCATAAACACACATTTTTCTACCTTTTTATTTCAATTTGTCAGACTTCATTTCTAGCACAAGTGTTGGACATCTCCAAAAGTGGAAGTATCATATACTAGGTTTTCACCTAATCCACGATTTGACAAATATCCTAGGAACAAATTTTTGAAATCAACTTTAGAAAATGTATAGTAATTATTAGAGTATATCTCCAAAAGAAATAAGCAAATGGAAATACTTATCGTGTGCTTTACTATATCTATAAGAGTTTTATTTCTCCTTCATGTATGCACTGACTTAAAGAAGTCATTGAAACTTTATTCCTTTACAATAAAGGAGCCTTAGATCTTATTATCCTCTAAATAGAATTCATAGACTGAGAATATATCAAAATAATGGTTCTAAAAGCCTATCTTTCACCAATCTTGAATATTATTTAGATTAATAAGATCTAGACATAAGTGCCAAAACATACAATTACAAAGGATGAAAATTTTCTCTTTTAAAAGTAAAGCATATAAATTTTCATCTAGAAAATAATTATGGATAATGCTTAACTTTACCAAAATGGAAACACTTTCCTTTTGGTCATGCTTTTGAGTCTAATTTCCTTTTGGCAACTACTAGGGCATTTAGTCTGTCCAACTATTTGATATTTTAATTCTTCTTCTTACTACCCTTACCTTTCGGTTCAGGCTAAGAATTTGAATTAAATTATATTGATCCTAGCCTTAGCTTTTAGGATGTCTTTCGTTACGTAGAACTCATTCATCAATTCAGATAACATAAAAAGAATTCATTTTCAAAACAATCTGAATTGATCAAATGATTCTAACAAGGACTTGAAGATCATATCCAAACGAGATTAACATTTAATCTCTACATCTAAGAATTTCAATTCATTTTAAAAATAAAATATTTTCATAAAATGATATATAATTGGAACTCTTTAAGCTTTTATTAGTACTCAATGTGATTCATACCAAACATCTCATTTAGACTTAATATAAAGTCTAAGTCTAGTACTAATTCTTGCACCTTATGCTGTAACACAATTGAGATAGAAGCCAATGTAACATTTAAGTATTTCAATGGAAACTATGATCATATCATAAGTTATCTTCCATCAATGCATTATGTATAGGAAATTATGACAATGCTGTATCAAAACATATTTATGTACTTCAGCTCCTTTAAGCACCATGTTCAAAATTATTTCTTAGTTAATGTGATTCATTTAAAATAATAGCTAGAGAACAAAAATTTATGACAACTTTATTTTGAGACTATGAACATAATTACAGGGACATCATATTTTGCATCCATAGCCATATAATATGGAACCCGAAAACCATACTATACTAAGTGCAACGACAACCTAATCTCGCAATTAATATTCCTCGAAAGTGAGGTCATACCAATCACTATGATTAGGCGAGAATTATTCTCATTAACATTAAATTTAATCTAGTGTACACTATTGCCTAGAATTTGTGTGAGTCACCAAGTAACTCCACGGAAGCGTGGTCGTTCTCAATGTAAAAACACATTTCATCTATCATTAAGAAGTTTAATCTTGTAGTACCATGAATTAAACACCCTCTGAAGGGAGCAAGGCATATACGCCAAGGCGAGGTGCCTAATCACACTACTATAAACCGACAATGGAGATCGTGAGAATCAACCCTTGAATTTCTTTCCCACTAGAAATTTTAAAATAAGTGGATTGTCTTGAAAACATTGTTATCTAATTACAATTTTAACCTTACACATCAATTGTGTTTAATTGTTTAAATTCAATGTGATGTTACTAAGTCACGTCATTGTAGCATAACAAACATTCGCGCAATCACAAAGAAGTTTAACCTTGTAATTTGTGAAGTAAATACCCTCCGCATGGAATGTAAGACTCGAAGTCAAGACAATGTATCTATTTACATTACAATAAACTTAACAAAAAGGTTATTTCAGCACTCCCACTCATTATTTGGGTTTTTTCTTTAAATAATTGTAATCCCATCACAACTAATAATCTTGCACTTGTTGAAGACTATAATTTTATTAGAATCACTAACTAAATTAGAAGTCCAAAACTATTTAGAATTCCTTAAACACTAATGAATCAAAAATTAGTTATATAAAACTCTATCCTTAACTTATTTAATTAAGAATTATACCCTCATTAGAAACTATATACCTTTTAATTAAGCTTTAATTTCATCAAAACTTCTAATTAAAATAAATTAAGGACTTTCAATCATACAACAATTCCAATCTAATTAGAATGTTTCTTAAAAGACAAGTCCCAGACTATTTAGGACTAAGAGTTCTATTTAACTAATATCTTTGATCTCATTAGGTCTTTTAGTTAGAACCATGTTGAATCTCATCACACACAGCCTTGCTCTTTATATATTTGAAAACACTTAGAAAAAATTCAAAATTCCCTTTGGATGCATTTTTGCGAGAATCTCGCAACTAAGCTCTTCCCACGAAAATGGGTTAAGGCAAAATAGTGAAAACTCAAAATTTAGACAGAAACTTTCGCGATTGTCTCGCGACTGTGTCACAAGTAAAGCATACCCGTGAAACAGTTTTGTGCTTCAGAGACATTTTTCGCGAGTTACCTTCTTGCGAAGTTACTCGCGAAAACCGCATATTTTCAGTTTTTAAAGAGTAATTGTAGACAGTGTTCAACGTTTTTTATGAACAAACAACCACCATATGAACATGATAGACAGAATTTGATATTAAAAATGAATTCCATTGATGTTATAGCCTTAAACTTCAATTTAACATACTTAAATTCAAATTTAAACAACATCATAACATCAATATCAGTTTTTATCAAATCATAGTTTCAACAACCATGCAGAAAATTAAATACATATATAATCTTCTAACATCATGAAACTATTATCTCTAATTCCAAAACTCACAAAACATGTTATACAGATTCGAAATTGAAGACCACTTTGATACCATATGTAGGAAAAATACATCATGTTTATATCACATATAAAACATACGCAGCGGAAAATTAACAGAACTACTTCATTTGCAATTGATAACATGTACTATGTAAGTTTCAGAATTTAAGAATAAGAAAGCGTACCTTGGTGCAGTGAAATTCAAAACCAAAAGATTAGAAGTATTTGGGAACACTTTTAATCTTCACTCCGATTCCACTTAATGCCCAAGAAGTGAGGTCTCTTAATCAGTTTTCAAGGAAAAAATAAGAAAGTGTCCAACATCACACACAAACCATTTTATGTTCTCATGTGATTATAATGAAAACCACGTAGAAAACTCTCATAGAAATTCCGTATGTTTCTCTCCTTAAATATAACTGTTTATCTAATTAGACTAGCCTTTTGGGTCATTCTAATTGGGTTCTAATGTGTGGCTTGGAGTGGGACCAAAAGGGAACAAATAAAACTCTAACCCCAATAGGCCTTGAGTTTTTCTATCAACTCTTGATAAGTCCAAAGTTACCATTAATTATATTCAATACCACTATATGAATATAATTGCATTCTAGATCTTATTAATAAATTATATTCCAAGACTTTATTATACATGCAACCCCTTCATTAAAATATTCATAGTAATACAAAGTCATGAATATAGATTGCCACTTTGAAGATTACTACATTTTAATCCTTGAATACCCGATTTAATCTTTTATGTTATTTATCATATATTTATGAAATCCAATTCCATAAATATATACTTTAGTAACTCCTTACTAAAGTGGTTGGGCCCAACACTCTGAATAACCAAACCCATTAAACTTATCTCAAGGGAATATTTTATATCTCTGTTAAGAGGTTATAAATTCCATCTTGAGAATATATGTTCCATCAACATTAAATGCGGCTGCCCAACATATTGAAATTTTGATCGTGACTTATAGATCTCGCTCCTGATATATCAAAGTAACCTACACCTCATAATCAGGTCCATTATTTTCTTAGGATTTAGAGTTGATGTAAATAGAAGTCGTGAGATTTATTATTCATTTGACAGTCGTTAGGAGAATAATAAATCTCACAACGGTCTAATTCAATATGTTTTAACTCTTAAAACATATCAACATATCAACTAGAAGTCTCCATTTCCATGATTAAGACAAATCATCTTAGTTGATATGTTATAGTCTTCGCAAATAAAATGCCCAATTTCATCACCGACTATAAACTAAAATTCTGAGTTTACAAAGAACTTTTGATTTATATCTTCTATGACTTTGCACATAAATCACATACTATGCATCTCATATACTAAAATAATGTCACATTAGTTCATTTATAAATAGTCTCATATAATTAAACAATTTAATTATTTATGATATGGCAATAAATTGGATTTTAGGGCATAAACCCCAACACATTGCCCAACTAAATTCACCATGACATGTTGTGACTTTTCCGAAATGAGAAACTAGTCAGTAATTGGAGTCGTATATGTATTGGTTTAGACAAATTTTTTCATTTTTTTTGGGGTCTCAGGAGCAACTTAATTGGATGACGTGGAAGCAACATCCAATCTAGCTCGATCGCTTTGATTCCCTTTCTAACAAGGAAAGGTCCTCCTCCTTGGGCCATTTCCTTGAGGAGAATCTTCTCATCTGACAAAGACAGGAGAGGGAAATCTCAAAAAAGAAAAAAATAGCAACCACTACGAGTGCAAGCAATAGAGTGTCATTACTAGTCATGGTTTAAAGAGATATAGAATTGGTTGTTACCATGCATCCGCACATAACTAAAAAAAGTAATAAATGGGAAAAATAGGGCTATAAGTAGGCTGTTTGCTATTGCTATAAGGACTGCTCGCCTTTATACGGCTTAACATCCTTCCCGCAACAACCCGACCTTAGCGTATGTCGGCTATACCCGTTGGTGGAAGAAAGAGAGATCTTCTTTTGAATAGGAAAATTTGGTCACGTAAATCTTCTATTTTGTCGGAATTCGTTAATTGCTCCGTACGAATTTACAATGAAAAAACTCATGTTCATTGTAAGGTCACTGAAGGAAAGGTTGATCCCCAGTGTCGATTGTTCTGATAAATAATTATTTTATAAAGTTCATTAATATAAGCTCATTTTATTAAGGTTTTAGACAAATTTCAATTATGCAAAGTAGGAATCAATTAGACTCTCACCCAAAGTAGTTGTTTATGTAACAAAGGTTTTAAGTAACTAAATTCACCATGACATTTTGTGACTTTTCCGAAATGAGAAACTAGTCTATAATTGTAGTTGTATATGTATTTTTAGACAATTTTTTTATTTTATCTTTTTTTTTTTTTGTATAATACTATTTTGGTCCCTAAAAGATTTAATAAAAGTTTGTTTTTCATTTTTAAACTTTGTAAAAAGTTTTTTCAATAGTTTAGAAACAAAAATAGGGAAGGAAAAAGAACTTTTTTTAACAATTTAGGGATGAAAAACAAACTTTTAGTAAAATTTAAGAACATAAATAAAATATTTTCAATAGTTTAAGGACAAAAGATAAATTTTTCAATAGTTTTGGGACAAAAAATGAACTTAAAGTTTAGGAATGAAAAATAAATTTTTATTAAAATTTAGGAACCAAAATAGTATTTTATCATTTTTTTTTCTGTTAAGGTTTTAGAAAAATTTCAAAAATGCGAAGTAGGAATTGATTAGGCTCTCACCCAAAGTAGTTGTTTAAATAACAAAAATTTCTTTGCAAACAATAGTAGCGAAAACATTTCAGCAATTTTAACTTGTGCTTTGCTCTAATCCATAACTATTGAATCGTACTGTGTTTGGATTAACTTTTTATTGAAAAGTTTATTTGCTTATTTTTTTAAAGTTATACATAAAAAATGAGACTTTAAAAATGCATGTATATCCATAAATAAACTAAATAAAGATAAACCAAAGATGCAAACTAACCCATATCCGTGTCATGTGTGCACGGTGGAGTAACACAATATCCTAAATAAAAAGTACCAACACAACCACCTATATATCTTGATTCTTGAAGATATATATAAGTAACTAAACCTAAAGTGGAAAGTAACAAAGGTCTTCTATATATGGATCAAAGGAACTTTGTACCTACCAATTTACCTCAGTAAAAACCTGTGTAATATATAAATGGGTGTTGCACTATGTTTAGGCGATTCTGGATGGAACACATGGTGTAGTCAATATTGTATGAGTTGACATGATCTGATGATCAAACCCCACTTTTTTTTTTTTTTGTTGTTGATGAAAACATCAAATTAACCCCACATGAAACATTATTGTCCGGTGACTTTTCATTCTTTTGCTTAGCAAAAAGGGAGACCCAAGCAGGGACGAGCATAAGATGAAGTTGAAAAGAGAGAGAGAGAGAGAGCAGTGTTTGTTTTCAAGCTTTGTCTTGAACGTTAGACAAAAAGTGGAACTAACAGTATCTAAGAAAAATACAGCTGGGATTGATAGGATAGAAAGAAAGAATGGATACAAACTGGACCATCACATAAAGACAGCAAATAATACATATACTTCTTATTCACGTAATCTCACTTGCCTCAGCTTTAGCCCAGGCTCTCGGCCCTTAGCTGGCTCTCTCTCTCTCTCTCTCTCTCTCTCTCTCTCTCTCTCTCTCTCTCTCTCTCTCTCTCTCTCTCTCTCTCTCTCTCTCTCTCTCTCTCTCTCTCTCTCTCTCTCTCTCTCTCTCTCGTAGACACAAGATTTATATAATCTTGTGACTATCCTCATGTGAAAGAGACCTAGGACAATTTAACTTAGTTTTAGTACCATGCATGTTTTCTTGGTTCCACTTAACTTAGCTGATTTTATCATTGAATAAAATATCCGAGATTCGAACCTTGTTTATACTAAAAACCAATTGATCTCTTAGCCTAATGATAAAGAGTAATTATCATGAAGTAGATGCTGTAGATTAAACTTTTATCTTATCTATATATTAAAAAAATGTACCATGTCAAGTTCAATACAAATCATCTATCCTACTTTTTGTGTTTCATTTTATATTCCATCAATTATGGTATGCTATATTTGATGAATTTTATTATTTTTTTAACTTCTTCATTTTAAACTTTGGTCAATTATTTTATAAGAAAATTCAAATAAATACATGACAAGTCATGATTAGTGGAACATATAATGGAAGACATAAAGTGGGACAGGAGATTAATTTGTACATAGTCAAAACAATGGGGTATCCATGAATATATTAAGATTACAATGCAGGAAACTAGCCCTAGTACGAGTTAATTTCCTTTTATGAGTTCATTATGCTCTTTGGGGTTTCTACTTAATCTAACATGTTAACCAGTGTACATTATTTATTCCTAGCTAGTCAAAAAATATTTTTATGAGAATCTTATATTATATATAAGCACAATTATTGATAAAATTTATAGAACTCCATCAAATATGATCAAAGCGTTTGAGCAAGTTCTTATATTGTATTGTTTGAAGGTGAAATTATGTAAGATGATTGTTAAGTTATGGTTTTTCACATAACATTTATGTTGGTTTTATTCAATGATAAAAAGTGTTGTAATTGCATTAATTTATTTCCTTGTATTTTGTGGGATTTAATTATAATGGGTTTTGTCTTAAGTGGTGAAGATTTCCTTAAAAAGTTGATTTCATGACTTGACTTGCGAGTGGTGCAACCCGCGAAAGGTCATATGAGGAGCACATGCTAGAAGCTAAAAAGTCAGTGAGTTTCGCGACTTATTTCACAACTTGGCCAACTCGCGAGATGGCCTACGAAATGCACTGATAGCTAGGATTTTAAGTGTGACTCTTATACATTTCACTTATACTATATATACTCTCATTACCCACAAAATTGTAAGGAGGCTATTCAGAAGAAAACTCTAGAGAAGTTTCTATAGCACACCCACCTTGTTAGAGAGAGCTACTCATTCTCAAGAGAGAAATCCTTATAGTCTCTTCTCCTACCTCTTCATTTACACATCCTTGACAGGTTCTTAGCCCAAACATGTACCTCACCCATTCTGAGTGTTAAGAGAAGTTTTGGTGTGTATGGAAAGTATTGGAAGAAGTTATTGAGTGGCGGAAGCAATTTGGAGCTAATTGCGAGATCCGAATAATTAGTGAAGACATGGCTCCATGAAGTCCGTTGGTAGCTGGAACTTAAAGAGCTCAAGTATATTGGGTAGATTAAACTTGGAGGGTCTTTTTAATATTTGTGTACTCCAACTTTATTCACTAGTAGATTAGGCTTGGAGGGCCGCGGAGAGGTTTTTCGTCGAGTACTTCAATTTCTTCTTTGATAACACATCTCGATGTTATCTTGTGTTTACATCTCTCTTCCCTTATTCTTTAAGTTTTATATTTATTATTGCTTGCTTGTGGTTATGGCTTAGAAAGTAATTCTAGTTATTACGTATCATTTACTCTTGTTTTGCACTTAGATAAATTAGAGTAAAAGCAATTAAGTGTGCGTTTGGATATGGCTTATTTTGCTGAAAATTAAAAACTTATTGCTGAAAACACTGTAGCAAAATATTTTTTATTGCTACAAATCACTGTTCACCCATTTTTAGCACTTGGTTGGTCTATGAACAGTGTCATGGACCAGCCAAAAAAATGCAATCTACACAAACGCAGCCGCAGACCCTGGAAACAAACGCACCCTAAGTCGTAATTTAAAATTGGGGGTCTAAATAAGCTATAAGAGCATTCCCATCAACACTTCTAAAAAATTTAGCATTTATCATCTCAAAAACCAATTTTATAACATATAACTTACCACTTTACAACATCCCTTACATAAAAAAATTCTATTTTTTTAACACTTCATTTAAATATTATTTCTTTATCATTTTTTATTCTTCCTCTTTCTTTCTCTATCTCTCTCTCATCTGTGTCTCTCTTTCACAACCCAGCGCTGATAGCCACCATATCCACCCACCCATATCACAACCACTACATCCAAAGCCACAAAATCAAAGAATCATCCAAATCAAAGAATCACAAAATCACAACAAAGTCCTAAAACCACCCTGATCAACCCACACCCATCTCTGAACCGACCTGTTCAACCCACACCTAGCACCCAAAGCCACCCCGATCAACCCATGAACCCAGCCACCGAAATCAAGAACCCACCAAAATCAATCAAAACAACTGAAATTAAAACTCACCGATATCAAATCACAAAACACACTCACCGAACCACCGCAGAGACCCACCACGAACCACCGTAGAGACCCACGATCCACAAAAAACCACCACAACCCAACCACAACCAGCATCGCATCCCGGCCACACCCAAGACCCATGAACTCGAGATGCAGAGAAAAAGACAAACAGAGAGACGAAGAGAAAATGAAAGAAAGAGTAAGAAGGAGTGCACGAAGAGCATGAGATTAGCGGTGGCATGTGGGTATGGAGATAGCACAGGGATCGACAGCGGCATGTGGGTATGGAAATAGCACAGAGATCGGAGGGTAATCGGATAGTGGAGGAACCGTATTCGGATCGGACAGTGGGGATGGAGATAACGGCGATGATGATGACGAGGAGAGAGCATGTGGGTTTGGAGAATAACGGTGGCAGCATGTTTTGGCGCGCTATGGAGGGCTTGCTTGAGAGAGAGACACTAGAAGGAGAGAGCGACGGAGAGCACGAGAGAGAGTGAAAAGGAAAGTAAAAAGGAAGAAAGAAATAATAAAAAAATTGTAGTGGTGAAAGAGTTGGCTGAGATGGTGAGAGGGAGAGGAAGAAGCATGGGTGAGATGGTGTGACAGAGGAGCAGTGAGAGAGGAGAGAGAAGAGACTTGGGAAGGAGACAAACACAGAAAAGAGAGAGAGAAAGAAGTTAATAAAAAATGATAGCCTGGTGCTACAGTGTGGTCTCAAAAATGAAAGTGCATTGTAGCAATATTGAAAATTTTTTAGCATATGCAATCTTTGATGGAGCAGGTTTTTGGGTTATAAATGCTAAAAAAAAGCATCTTTTAGCATATGAAATCTTTAATGGGAATGCTCTAATATTCTACATTATTTGAGTTTTCAATAATGAATTTCTTAAGAATGATAATCTACAATTTTGTAGCATGCTTTTTTGGAATAAAAGGACATAGACGTGCTGCACTTTCGGAAGGAAATATTGATGAAACACTTGGAGACTATTAATGGCTTTGAAAGAAAAAATCAACCGAATCGAATTTATATAAGTCATATCAATCAAATAATAATGTTTGGGAAGAACTCTCAATTGATACTTTATAACATTTTTAATGGAATTATTTAGGGATTGAAGCTTTAAATTTCTCACCACCTAATGTAACTACAGAATTATCAAAAAGTAACAATGCTATTTAGTTTTTTTTTTTTAAATAAAAAAACACTTTGATTACCCCTCTCCACTTCCATAGTCTTTGCTTAATTTCCTGTGACGTGATTTTTGGATGCGTGGTTTGTTTCTCTTTCTCCTTCCATGTCTTCAATTCTCTCAACTACTCTTCCTGTTTCTATTTTTTTTAGTACAATTTTTTAAGTTTTAGTTTCTCTTTTACCTTTTGTTTTTGAGCACAGCACACACTATGCCCGTCTACGTTTTTTTTTTTTTTTTTTTTTTTGAGAAATACCGTATACTCTTTTTAGATCAAAAATTTCCAAATATATATATATATATATATATAATTTTAGAGCTAATGAGCTGTCATATTTAATTTGCATGTACAATTTGACACAATAATATCTGACATTAACGAACATTGCTCTAAAACAAATCAGAAACATAATTTAGTGTTTGGGTGCTTCATTGTTTTCAGTAGCTTATTTACCTAGTGTTTATCAAAAAATATAATTTTTAGCAATTTTTATATTAGATATGTGACAAAAAACTAAGAACTAGTTTATTTTTAAGAAAACTAAAAGTTCAATTGTTTCTTTAAAAAACTAAGATAAGAAGAGAAAAACTTTGACCTTATTCCAAATACATTTTATGTTGGAACCCCTCCTTAATGATTGCAAATTTGCAATACCCTTTTGAGGACTGTCCCTAGCTAACCAGTCTAACACACATTCAGGAAGTTAATCAGTGCGTTGATGCACTAATTAGACTAGGTGTCTCTCAAAAACAAAGCTTTGTTAATTTTGCTAACCCATTGGCATGTTGTGGAAAATTTGCTAACTTTTAATAAAGTCGAGCTATATTGTAATGCTTATAACCTATGTTAGAAAACACATACCTCAATCTATTTCCTATCACATCATTGCAATTTGACATGCATGGATCGTAGAACTTAAAAGGAAACAGAGTGATTTTACACCAATCTGACGAAAAAACAGTTTTTTAACTCCAAAAGAAAAGGGAGAGAAGATAAAATAGAAAGAATTTAAAAGAGAAAGCTCAAAGCTAGGTGTTGTTGAATTGATAATAAATATTTGATGAAGCTGCCAACAGAAAAAGGTAATGGTTTCCTCCTTTCTTTAAAACACCAACAAGTTTGTCATGAATCGATACCCGAGCGAGTCTGTGCTCTCCGTTTCATTTCCCAAGAAAAGTCAGATAGTCGTCATTGTTTCACTCTCTCTATCTCTCTAACTTTTTCTTCATGTTGGGTTTTCAAGGCTAAAAAAAATCTGTACTGTACTATGACTTCTTGAAAGTGAAGTCAGAAGAGAAGAGAGAGCTGCCAATGACAATGCCTATACCAATGCCACTGCTGATCCGAGCTTTTCCAAGGATAGTAACTGATTTTTCAACAACTTCAAAAGCCTCATAAATGCATATACACAAACGCAAATACATGCAAACACACACATATACTCATATACTCAATCAATCTTCTCTTCCTCTTTTACAGGTTTTGTTTGCCTTTCAATATGCAGGTATATCTGTGTCTGTCATGATGATAATGCCAATATTGGAGGATGATTAGGCGAGAATTTCTCGCTTCTTTTTTCCTTTTCTCGTTAACTTTCAACATCTCTCTATTACTCTATCTATGCCATCCTTTACTTCTTTCATTCACTGTTCCAGATGTTTCAACAGCTTTTGTAACTAATGCACTTGTTTAAAATTTAACGTACACATCTCTCTGATCTCACTACAAACAAGGTATAATAAATTAAACAGTAACGTTTCACACTTCTGGACCCTCACATCATCTTCATCTTTCGGTGCTAACAGACTGAATTCAGTAACAACCTTTTAACGAAAATATCATCACGGCAAAATTAACATCTCAAATGGACAACCAAACTCACCCAAAGAGTACGATATATATCATCATCTCTGTGTGTGTGTGTGTGTGCTGGGAAATTATTCATTCATCTGTTGGTACAAATACAAAGCTGATCCATGGTTCAGATGCTTTTTTTTTTCTTCTTCCTTCTTAATATTCATCATTTTTTGTTTTTGGTGGGGGATAGCTTTAACCATTGTGGAAAAAGGGTTAATTTTGAAAAGCTGAGAGAATTGAAAAGTGGTAATTAATATCTAGATTATCCTCTATTTGTGGGGGATGCTGTGTCGAAACCCTAGAAAGACCTAGACCTAGATCAGTAGCTATAGCTATTGCTGGCAAGAATTTCACATCTAACAGGTCTTACAGTACATATACCATCTTGTCCACGTGAAATAATGAACATTAGAAACCGATCCATCTTAGGTTTTGAGTTAAGACCAGTCTTACTATTAAAAAAGAGTTTAGACTGGTCTTAAATAAATCCCATTTAAAAGTTTTAATTATAGAATAGATACACTGATTGTCTGTGTCTCTTTTGTTTGTGTGTGTTGTGGCAGGTTGAAATACATGAACTACAAATGAAAGAAAGGTAACAGATAGAGTTTTATTTCTTAAACTAATTTGCAGAGAGAGTTTTTTGTTTCTCCCAATTGGTTTAATTGGACTTAAAAATTAAACTGATAAACTTATAGCTGAACTAAAAATATATGAACTTCAAAATTGTTGAGCATAAATTAAATAAACTGAATCAACAGCTTTATTGCACCATACTGCTCATCCAAAGGAACACTTATACTATATTTCGTTGGAAGGATTTATAATTTACAGACTCACACTTCTCCACTGCTTCCATCAAATTAAGACCTTATGTAATACTGTTGGAAAAGGAAGAACTTTCTTGCATCTTGGTCATATCCTTGTACCTTGGACAAAGACAGATGAGCTGAGAATTAAACCTGAAACAACAATCAACCTCTTAGAACATGTATAATTTTGAAGGGTTTTTTTTTTTTTTTTGATAGTTTGATATTTGGGAGAGAGATTTTAACCTGAATGTCTCTGTTGAAAATCGTAAAGAGGGTCGCTTGAGTTACAAATCTCTAAGCAATTTTGAAGTTTAAAAGAAAGAATCTAAGGAAACAACTCAAAGACCATTAGTAAAAACATATAATATATCCATACATATATATATATATATATATAGTAAAATCTATGGAAAACATGAAAGTAAAAGAAGGATACTAAGGTTTCTAACCTGCTCTGCACACATATACAAATCTATATGAGGAATCAAAGAAAGCTTTACCAGAAAAGTGACCGGTCTCACTTTAATTTAGTAGGAGAAAATCAAAATGGTTGTAGCAAATGTTGGTTGGGGGGAATGAAGCCTGGTCCGAGAATCATTTAGGGTTTCAAATTATGAACTTTTTTTTTCCGGTACTGCCTACTATAGTTAAATTACCCCGGAAAAAAAAATGTCATAAAAAATCAACCTAGCTCCATGACCTCGAGCCAGACAACATTCCTCTCAACCTAACCTTCACATGAAATATTATTCACCAACAGTTATATAAGCAAATCTTGAAGAAGCTGCAAAGATAGATACATACTTCAAAAGGTTGAGGGGAATGAAGCCTGGTCCGAAGCCTTAAGAGTTCATTATTTCATTAGAACCTCATTGTGAAAAGCCTCGAGCCAGCCAACATTCCCCTCAACACACTAAACCCTTTTCATTTCATTCACTCTTTTTTCTTTTTCCTTTTTTTTTTTTCTTTTTTTTTTGTGGGAGTTTCAGTTTCACACTCACTCTGAAAACTGATAAGTGTGATAACCCTAACACACATAGCTTTATAGTATGAGAGAAAGAGTGAGAAAATAATATTAAAAAAAAAAATGCACTGACTCACTTAATGGGTTTTTTAGTAGTATTACTTTTTTAATACTACCATTCAAAGGTTCCTAAATTAGCTTATGCAAAATGGCATTTAAGAACTAAGAAAGTAGGAATAAAACCCAAAGCAAAATTAAAGCAAAAAAAATAAAATGAAATAGGAATAGCTGTGCCTGTACCCACTCCCACTTTTCAATGTTTTTGGGTTCTGTCATTTCCTAAGTGTATTTTACCTGCTGCTGCCGGTTAACCAACCGACCTGTTACCTGCTACCACCAGTAACAGTCAAACACACAGAGAAGAAGACAAAATGGGCATTTAAATTACACTTGACACGAGACAAGTCTGCCTTTAATGCGATTCTTTCATCATTACCTTATTATTTTTGGCTTTTCCTATCTCTACTTTTCAAACTCCACAACCCCACCCAACCCTGTACGATCCTATACCCGCACGCTCAGGGTGACCTTTTATGTAAAAACAAAAACATAAATTGTTCTTAATATATATATACATTTTTCTATCAAATTTTTGCTTTTAAATTTTACCATTTGACAATGAAATCTTCGTTTTTTTCCGTAGATAAATATTTTAATTTTATATCTTCATGTCTATTTAAAATGACAATGACAAAACATCACAACTGTTTTCCTCTCTTTCTTTTCTGTTCCCAAAATTAAATTTTATTAAGAAGGTGTTAGATTCCTAGACGTTGTTGACATCAGACTATAAGAAAATACTTTCATGGTATATGATATTATTCAAATAAAGAAGAAAATTCAATTTCTCATATCCATAAATCAACTTTGCTGATCTTTGGTTGATTTTTTTTTTCTAAAGATTAGAACTATTAAACCAATGCATTGGAGTTTACCTTTAACATAAATGGTTTATGATTCAATGAATCTCTATCTTATACTACTTAATAGAAGAAGAAAAAATTATAACAATCAACCATAATTTGGTTTCTTTTTAATTGAAATTAAAAGTGTGATATATACAATGTTATTAGATTATCCTATGTACATAAAATAGTTTATTTTTAAAAAAATGTTAACGAATGCCCTAAAAGTATTGGTTTAGAAATTATTTTTAAAAACATTTTATGGGAAAATGGTCAAGCTATTAATTTTTTGACATCTTTTTATATTTTTCATAAAAGTGGTGTCAAAACTTTCTTGATATAATTTATTAATAATTATCCTAAGGATATCCGTTAACATAACTTTTATTTTTATTGGTTTATTATGTTTTAAAAAAAAATGAATTATTGTTTTTTTTAAGACTTAAATGAAGTATAGTTGTAGTTAGAAAAAAGTGAGATTTTAAAAAACATACATAAGCTCCTGATTACATAAAATGAATTTCAAATATTGAAATTAGGAAAGAATAAAAAATAAAAAATGAAGACTGTAAGAGAAAGACTGAAAGGGAGACAACAAGAAGGAGATAAATGAAGCTAGAATAAAAGAAAACCAATGATTAAAAAAAAAAAAAAACAAAACAAAACCTGTATGAAATAATGGAGTAACTTCAATTTTTAACTTGACTAATTTTTTTGAATTTCTTTATTATTTTCATCAATGGAACTATTAGTTAACCCTATATATTTTTCTTAAAAAAAAAAAAGTTAACCCTGTATACTCCTTTAAATCCATTCTGAATTTCTTTTTCCTGCATTTGCTCTCCCTTCATTTACTACGTTAGAATAATGGCACTTAATGAAGATTCTCTCGCGTTAAGGTGTTAAATGCCCTATGAAATGATAGTGGAAAAACATTCCTTCTCAAATAAGGATCACCCCTACCCCCTACTTCTATATACGACTGTCAATAAAAAATTATCTAAACTGATCAAACAATAAATGAAATCAAAATCTAATTATTATTATTATTGTAGGAGCATTGAGCGAGGAGTTCCTTATCCACATACATGTTGGGCCTAGAGCCCGAGTCGAGGACTATATTTGCCCGAAGACAGTTAAACTCGATCCAGAGAACTTGTGTTGGAAGACGAGGAAGTTAGTTGTGAGCTTAGTGATCTAGGAGGTGGTGCCAAGGGTGAGTATCACCTCGGATAACCGAGGTTGAGGTCCCTTCTTATGGTCTGCCATTCAGGAAACACTCTAGAGAGTTCTGTCAAAACAGATAAGTATTGCAGAGACGTATAGCAAGGGAAGATCCTAAAATATCAAGGGAGAAAACTGCTAACATCGTATTGAATGCTTTGCAGCTAACCCTTTGGTCGCATTAATGTGGAGATGATATCTGAACAGTGATATTCAACCTTACAGTTACTACACAAAGACTTCTAGAAAAGGTGAATGAGACAAGTATCAACACCAACTACCTAAATCTGCACGTGGAAGGCTAGGAGAGGGAAAGAAAGGAGTATAAATAGAGGAAGATACCTAAAAGGAAGGCGATCGAGAAATGAAGAAGAAAACACTGTAGCTATTAAGAACCAAATGTGTAATCAAATTTGAAACAATATATATAAGAACTGATCTCCTCGGACATTGGCCAAGGACGATTTTATAGAAATTGAACCTGTTTACTTTCTTTTACTTATCATCTGAGTCCACCCTGGTTATTGTCCAACTCGTTCCAACCTAGTTTTCTCAACCTGCTCTCTATAAATTTATTGTTTTGGGCCTTTTGGGCTGGTTCATTAATCGTTTTGGGCTTTTTGGGCTAAGAATTCAAATTCGTGCCCTTACAATTGGCGCTATCTGTGGAAAATTACTGGTGTGGTAGTGTGTTTGGCTCCTAATCATGGTGGGTTCAGGTCTAAACTAATTAGAATCCATGGGATCCCAACGTGAAGAACATTTTTGTAGTCTTGAGTGTGGAAGGGACCGGAAGGGAAGTGTGCAAACTACCCATATCGGTGAGAGTCATTCTTGGGGTGGTAGCCACGTCTCTCATGAAAAGAGTGCGAGGGCCATGCAGAAGGAAATTGATCATCTAAAAAGGAAGTTACGCCATAGGCGGAGCATGTGAAGTCCCTCCATTTCTGACTCTTTTTTCCTGACAGCGAAGGGGATGGTGATTATAGGCGAAAATCAAGGACACCTCCTAGTGAAACCTTCTCGTATGATGAGAGTACTATCATGGGCATAAGAACAAAGATTTGTCCTCGAGGGGCTTGGGAAATGATGCTATAAGCAAGGCACCTAACCAAATCTCTAGGTCTCCCTTTACGCGTAGAATTGAAGGTGGGAAGCTTCCTCGGCAGTTTACTCAGCCCACATTCACCATCTGCAATGGCCGGATAGACCCTGTTGAACATGTTAGCTATTTCAATCAGAGAATGGCACTCCAGGAACGAGGCCTTGATGTGCAAGGTATTTCCGTCTAGCTTGGGAGCTGTGGCGATGAGGTGGTTCGATGGTCTGGGAGCAGGTTCCACCGACTTTTTTAAAGAACTCACTCAGGCGTTTGGGTCCCGTTTTATCACATGCAATCGAGTTCCTCGATCTTTGGATTCTTTGTTATCCCTGTCCATGAGGGGAGGAGAAACCTTGAAAATATATTCGGATAGATATTGGGAAATGTTTAACGAGATAGATGGTGATTTTGATGACGTAACTATCAAGACTTTCAAAGTCAGCTTGCCTGCCGAGCACAGCTTGAGGAGGTCCCTAACAGGGAAACTTGTTACCAGCGTATGCCAGCTCATGGAAAGGATCGATAAGTATAAAAGAGTTGAGGAAGACCAGTAGCAAAGAAAGGGGAAAGGTAAGGTTATCCCTCAGGAGAGGAGGGATTTCAGGTCGGACCGTTATAACAACAACCAGTCATGAAGGGATTTTGGAGGGCACTCTAAGTCCACAACTACCCAGGTGGTTAACACTGTGTTCTGGGAATCAGTGCATCAAGTCTTGGAAAAAATCAAGAATGAGCCATACTTCAGGTGGCCAAACAAAATGAGTGGGGATCCCTTGAAATGCAGTCAGAGTCTTCATTGCTAGTACCACCGGGAACGGGGGCATACAACCGAAGACTGTAGAACCTTATGGGGTTATCTGTAGCAGCTGATCTGGGATGGCAGATTGAAACAGTTCTTGAACTGACCTGGCGAGTAGGAAGGTCAGGCGAGGTCTGGGATTCAAGGCAGCAACTCTTCAAGGCCCCCTCTAGGCACTATCCATGTTATCCTTGCCGTGCTAGGCAGAACATGATCTTGTCCATCCAGGGTAATGATAGTAGTTAGGTCATCTGCCAAGGATTCTGGACATGAGCTGAAGAGGGCTAAGGTGGGGGTCCGACTTGCGTTAAGTTTCTCGGACGATGATAAAGTCGGGACTATATAGCCACATGATGACGCTCTAGTAATAACCCTAGGATTGGTGGGTATGACGTGAAGAGAGTAATGGTGGACCAGGGTAGTGGGGCTGAGATTATGCATCCAGACCTGTACAAGGGGCTCAATCTGAAACCGGAAGATTTGACCAGCTATGATTCACCTCTAGTGGGCTTTGACGGGAAAGTTGTTATCTTGAAAGGACAAATCAGACTGCCGGTTTTAGCCGGTTCGGAGGTGGTGGAAGTGGATTTTATAGTCATGGACGCTTTTTCTCCATACACTGTCATTGTGGCATGGCCTTGGCTTCATGCCATTGGGACCGTCTTGTCTACTCTTAATCTTAAAGTGAAGTACCCATCCTAGGATCAAATTCAAGAACTAATTGGGAGTCAGTTTGTGGCCAGATAGCGCCTAGTGGCTGCTATCATGCATTGGCTTGAGTCTAATTCCTTGGCTCTAGCAGATAAAGGTTTGTAACAGTTAAAGACTAAGACCTCATCTCTTAGTGGCGAGGCCGAGGAGGCGAAGTGTGAGGACTTGGAAAAAGTTGTTATAGATGATGACTCAGGGAAATTTTTTCAGGTCGGAACTCAGCTGCCTCCTCGGGACAAGGAGGAACTGGTAATGTTTCTCTGGACGAATATTGATGTTTTTGCCTGGAATGCATAAGAAGCTCTTGGGGTAGATCCGAGCTTTATATGCCATCACCTACACGTCAATCTATCTGTCGTCCCTAAAAGGCAACTGCCTTGTCGCTCTTCAAAAGAACACTCTGAGGCTATCAAGGATTAAGTGATGAAGCTTAAGCGGGCCGAAGCTATTAAAGAGGTGTTCTATCCCGAGTGGTTGGCAAATACCGTGGTTATAAAGAAGAAGAATGGAAAGTGGCAGGTGTGTGTAGACTTCATAGATTTGAATAAGGCCTGCCCAAAAGACCCTTTCCCTATGCCTCGGATCGATCAATTAGTAGATGCAACCGTAGGGCACTCCCGAATGAGTTTTCTGGATGCTTTCCAAGGCTACTACCAAATACCTTTGGCCTTGGAGGATCAAGAAAAGACAGCTTTCGTCACTCCCATGGGGAACTACCATTATAAAGTGATGCCTTTTAGGCTCAAAAATACAGGGTCTACTTATCAGAGAATAATGACAAGGATGTTTAAGCCACGACTGGGAAAAAATATCAAAATTTACATTGATGATATGATGGTCAAGAGCAAGAAGGAAACCGAGCACGTTAATGATCTAGGAAACATCTTTGAAATCTTGAGAAGGCACAAGCTGCGACTTAATGCTTCCAAGTGTTCTTTCAGTGTTGGATCAGGGAAGTTTTTGGGTTACATGGTCAGGCACCATGGAATTGAGGTGAACCCAGACCAAATTAAGGCAATCAATAATTTGCAGCCACCCCGGAATCCCAAGGAGGTTCAGAGGCTTACGGGGATGACTGTTGCTTTAAACTGATTCATATGACCACTGCTTTAAACCGCTGCTTTAGACCCTAGGCGGCTGAGGTTTTATTTGCCTACGTGGCAATAGCCGCCCATGCGATAAGCCTGGTGTTGATAAGGGTTAACAGTCTTGTGCAGAAGCCAGTTTATTACGTGAGCAAGTCATTTCATGAAGCCGAGGTCTGATATTTACTGCTCAAGAAGGCTATTTTGGTAGTGGTACATGCCACACGTAAGCTTCCTCGTTATTTCCAGTCACACACAGTTGTTGTCTTGACCTAATTGCCGCTCAGGGCTCTACTTTGAAGTGCTGACTACACAGGAAGGATTGCCAAATGGGGAATAATGCTGGGAGCTTTTGACATCAAGTATATGCCGCGCACTTCTGTTAATGGTCAAGTCCTAGCCGACCTGGTGGTTGAGTTTGCTGAAACCTCAATAGAAGAAGAAGAAGCAAGAAAGCAAAACATGGATGGAAATTCAGTTTGTGTAAATTTCATATTAGAAGCCTTATCTTAGAGGGTCTATGTTGATGACGTTTCAAATCTCAAAGGATCTGGATTGGGGCTAGTTCTGGTGTCCCCTAAGAAGATCACATTTGAAAAATCCTTAAGACTAGGCTTCTCTGCCACGAACAATGAAGCTGAGTATGAAGCTCTGTTAGCTGGAATGACCATGGTCCAAAGGATAGGTGGAAGGGCTGTGAAACTCTTCTCGAATTCAAGACTGGTGGTAGGTCTAGTCTGAGAAGAGTTAGAAGCCAGAGATCCCAGAATGTAAGAATATTTAAACCAGGTTAGACATTTACAGTCTAGATTTGAATCCTTTACTTTATTACAAATCTCTAGAAGCAGTAATACACATGTAGACTCAGTTGCAACATTAGCAACTTCATCAGCATAAAGTTTACCCAGAGTTATCTCGTGGAGGATCTTGTTAAACCTTTTGGGTTGAAGAGAGAGGTGGTCTTTGTTCATCAGATAAGGGTAGGTCCTAGCTGGGTGGACTCTATCATACTATTCCTTAAAGATGATACCCTGCCTGAGAATAAGTTCGAGGCAGACAAAATACGGAGGAAGGCTCCTTGGTTCTGGCTGTCCGAGGATCAGAAATTGTATAAGAGATTCTTCTCCGACCCATATCTGCTGTACATATACCCTGAAGCAGTTGAAATACTCTTGGAAGAATTGCATGAAGAAATTTGTGGAAGCCATATTGGAGGAAGGTCTTTAACCCATAGGGCTTTTACTCAAAGGTGCTGGTGGCCCAACATGCAAAGAGAAGCACAGGAGTATGTGAAGAAGTGTGATCAGTGTCAGAGATTTGCGCCAAACATCCATCAGCTGGGACGTGCCCTTAACCCTCTGTCCAGCCTTTGGCTTTTTGCTCAGTGGGGTTTGGACATTGTAGGCCCTTTCCCCAAAGCAGCAGGGAACACAAAGTATTTATTGGTCGACTTGGATTATTTCACTAAATGGGTCAAAGTAGAACCATTGGCAAATATCAGGGATGTGGATACCAAAAAGTTTGTTTGGAAGAACATTGTCACTCGGTTCGAAATTCCTCACACTCTTATCTTGGATAATGGACTTCAATTTGACAGTAAATCCTTCAACAGATACTATAGCGAGCTAGGAATAACTAATAGGTATTCCACTCTAGCTTATCCACGGGGGAACAGGCAAGCCGATGCTGTAAAAAAGGTCATAGTGAGTGAACTCAAGAAGAGGCTGGATGATGCCAAGGGAAGATGGATAGAGGAGCTACCACACATTCTTTGGACATACCGGACTACACCTCGGAGGTCTACTAGGAAAACCCCGTTTTCAATGACTTATGGGGCTGAGGCTGTTATTCTACTGAAAACTGGATTCCCTACATTGAGAACTAGCTCTTTCGCTCCGAGTAGCAATGATGACTTATTGGAGAAGAGTTTGGACTTCGTTCAAGAACAGAGAGAAAACACCATGGTACAATTAGCTTACTATCAACATAAGCTTAAGCAAGGGTATGTTGCCAACGTGAAATTAAGGCCACTAGCACCTGGTGATTTGGTGTTGAGGAAGGTTTTTGGTTCTGCAAAGAACCCAACCTGGAGAAAATTGGGATCTAACTGCGAGGGGCCATATCGTATTACATCTGTACCACGCCCCTAGAATGTAAATAACTTGAGAATGTATTATTATTAATGAGAATATACTTTATCATGTATGTGATGGTTATACTACGCATCAAGTATCATTTATCTAAGTGTTAAACAGAACTTTAGCTATGTCTGGCTCCTCAGCCCACATATATTGGGGAAATTAACACCTCGCGACATTTATCTGAGTATCAAACAGACCCCTGGTCATGCCTAGCTCCTCGGACCACATACTTTGAAAAAATTGATATCTTTTTATCATTTATCTAAGTATCAAACAGACCCCTGATCATGTCTGGCTCCTTGGATCACATACTTTGAAAAAATTGATATCTTTTTATCATTTATCTAAGTATCAATCAGACCCCTGGTCATGCCTGGCTCCTCGGATCACATACTTTGGAAAAATTAATATCTTTTTATCATTTATCTAAGTATCAAATAGACCCTTGGTCATGCTTGGCTCCTCAGACTACATACCTTGGGAAAATTGATATCTTTTTATCATTTATTTAAGTATCAATCAGACCCCTGGTCATGGCTGGCTCCTCGGACCACATACTTTGGGAAAATTGATATCTTTTTATCATTTATCTAAGTATCAAACAGATCCCTGGTCATGCCTGGCCTCTCGGACCACATACCTTGAAAAAATTGATGTTTTTTTTTATCATTTATCTAAGTATCAAACAGACCGTTGGTCATGCCTGGCTCCTCGGACCACATACCTTGAGAAAATTTATATCTTCCTACCATCATTCCAAGTAGTGAACAAGGCTTTGGTCATATCTGACTCTGCGAACTATGTGTATTGCACAAATTAATTCTTTCTGGCACTTTCTCCAAGCGTAAGGTAATTAAGTGTTTCTTACTGATTGCTTGAATGTTAAAGATAATCATTTATTCTAAGCAGCCAAAATAACTTTGTCATAATAAGCTTAAACAGGTGCTCATGAGCATCACTCAAAGCGTTTATAAGCATATTTATATCTGTTTAAGGATTGACTATCTTTTTAAGTCCTTAGGATTTATTGGTAAGTAAGAGAGAAAATCATTTCTAAACTTGTATGCATATCATATTAGCTCATACAGTTTTTGAAAGTTTGGCCTATGCTTTGCCGAGGTAATACACTTAGAAAATTTGATTTGGTTTGTTGTTAACCATACCAAAGGAGTAAACTTTCTACTTTCTATATGGATTAAGAGTATGAGTTCTGCCCTCTTACGAAATTGTACGGATTATTCATTAACAAGAAGCCTCAGAGTAAGGCAAATTAAGTACAAAGGTAAAAAGGTTTGATTACAAAATGAGAACTCCAAAAAGAAAAGCAACAACAGTCTACTACTTCATTTTTATCACAAGCTTGTTGTCTTTTGGGTTCTTTGGGGGCTGAGTAGTTGATGCCACAGTAGACATTTGAGCTTTTCCTTTAGGATCATCCTTTGGAGGTACGGGGAGGGTAGCCAACACCAACTCCACGTTCTGAGGAGCTTCTTTTGGAGCAACAGGAGGCAGACCAGCATCTTGGCTTGTCTCTTTATTGGTATCTCCTGACTTAACAGCACCCTCGGCCTGCCCTACCTCCTTGGAGGGGAGGTCAGCTGTAGGAGGATCTTTGGAGGGACAGCTTGGGAGTTCACCAAGCTCCGAAGATAGTAGGTCATCCTTGGAGTTCGAGGAGCTTAAAGGGCGTATGGCCGGGGGGTAGTAAACACTTTCTGCTTTCCTGAGCGCAGATGAGGGTTCAACCCCAGCTTGGTTGAAGGCCTCATCCCACACCAGGGCACAATAAGTCCTACATATGACTAGGACCTCGGCCCTGAGGGCTTCCTCGGTCTTGGCCACCCCAACATCATAGCCGTGTTGTTCTGCTTCCTCTTTAGCCTTCTCAGCCTCCTCTTTTGCCTTCTCAGCCAAAACTTTAGCTACCATGACCTCTTCTAATTTCTTTTTTAGAGCAACGATTTGTTCTTTAGAGGCAGCCAGCTGGTCCTCGGCGTTCCTCAAAAGTACCCTTTGGTCCTCAGCCTGTTTCTCCACAGTATGCAGGGCAGCAGTAGCACTCTACCTCTCTTTTTCCTCCTCCTGCAGCTTGTTCTTCAATTCTTTGTTGCTCTTCTCGACTATGTGGAAAGCATCCACAGCCGTTATCCTTCTCCCTTACTCTTCTTTCATTTTTTGGTGAGAGAAGCTCACCATCTCCTCGGCCCTGAAGGTGGCTTAGATCGCCTAAAGAAGAGTGAAGGAGTAGTTAAAAAAAAAAAAAACTTAACTTAAACTTGACTTACCATGGCTAAATCCCTCTTTAGTCCGACGAAAACATCATGCTGCCTCATAGATCTGAAGTCAACCATATCCTTGGGCAGCAGCAAGGATTGTTCTACTACATCAGCTACATATCCAGTTGTGCCCTGCCAGAAGCCTCGGATGGAGGCATCCTCCAGTAGAGGAGCCCCATCCAGTTCCATATGCGGGGCCCAGACTGGAGCTGCTGCCCGAAGGTCCCCTCTTTTTTCTGCCTCGATGACAGATCTTGTCTGCGTTGTCCTTTGTTGCTTGTCCCCCCTTTGGGGCTCAACCTCGTGGGGAGGTTGGGTCTTCCCAGGCTCCACCACCTCTTTTCTCTTGTCTTCCCTTTTCCTTTTATGCTCGGCCTATTTGGTACGGGGAGGTTGGATGGGAGGAGGTGTAGGAAGTCTGGTTTGGGGTGCTTTACCAGGAGCATCCCTTCCTGGCTGTGACTCCAGAAGTTCTTGGAGGGTTGACCTTTGTCATTTTTGGATTCCCATTTCTCTTGTTGGAGGGGTAGTTTCTTCAAAATGGGCGAGATCACGAGTTAATACCTCTAGGGACAAAGGCTAGTCAAATACCTCGTACAAATCATTCGAATCTGATACCTCAACTACTTCTGTCTGCTCTTTTTCCTCCTCGTCTTCCTCTTTGATGATGGGTTGGGATGAAGCAGCTTCACCAGAGGGGCGTTGTGGTGGAAAACTTGTTAGGGGCACACCCTCAAGGATTAGAAGGGTAGAAAAGGTACCTTCTGGGACAGGAGCACCCTCGGGGAGAAGAAAGCCAGGAATGGCTATATTTATTCTGTGGAGGTGAGGATCCTTAGCCCTTATGACACACTTCGACGCTTGAAAACTGGATGAAATAGGCGTGTACCCCAGGATTAAGTGCGCAGCTTATAATTGACCGTTTGAGTTAACGAACTCCTTGGCTTTGAGAATCTTATCCAAATTGTCCTTGTTCACCAGTCCAAAATTTGGTTCAGCGGCATGCTTATCTGTAAAATCATTAAAGGAAATTAAAAATTGTTAGAATTAGAAATTGCACAAGTACAAGTGAGGAAAATTAGCCAAGACAAATCTTCCTAAACCTAGGACCCTACCTGGTTGCCCTTCTCTTGTTAGACAAGGGAGGCCATCATGCCATTCTCCTGACACGATCAAAAAATCTTTTTTCAACCCCTTGTTAGATTCGGGGAGGCACTGAATTAATCTAACTTCAGGGTACCTTGATTTCAAGTAATACCCTTGCCCTTTTAGGTGGTGAAGGTTGTAGACCCAATTGACGTCGTGGTGGGTCAGACCTAAGCCCATCTTTTCATTCAGGGCATCTATGGAGCCTAGAATCCTGAACATATTTGGGGCACATTGAGTGGGTGCCAACCTATAAGCTCTAAGGTAATCTCTTATGACTATACCCATAAGGATCCTCATCCCACCTTCTATAAAAGCGATCATGGGGATAACTACTTCTCCCTCTAGCCTTTTCTCATGCCACTTGCCCTCTTCGTAGTACCTAATTCCTACATTTGACGAAATCCTATACTGAGCCTTAAAGTCTTCAATGGCCTCCTCAGAGTCCACTAAATACTTAAACTTACCCATTTTTAGAAGGGTTCAGAAGGGTCTGAAAAGACTGAGAAGAAAAACAAAAGCCAAGGAGAGGAGAAATATAAAAACAGGAATAATATGGAAAAAGAAAATTTAAGGACTTATAAAGACTTACGGAAATGAAAAAGGTATCCTTGGACAAGCTTTTGATATTTGTGAAGACACGTGATGTAAATCGAAATCCCTAGTCGTTCGATTTACATCACGTCGTAGAACGTGGGAAACAGGGAGCCGTCAGAATTTAATGAAGGCTCGCCTCGAATGCCGTAGCATCAGGAACATGTCTTGGGTAGTTAAAAATGCATCTTCATAAGTGGAGATGAACTGAAATGGGCATAGAGCGAATGCGATGATATCGAGATCCTCCTTTCTTCCCGAGGATCCAGAAAAGAAGCATCGCGAGGGGCTATTGTAGGAGCATTGGGCCTGGAATTCCTTATCCACATACATGTTGGGTCTAGAACCCGAGCCGAGGACTATTTTTGCCTGAGGATAGCTAAACTCGGTCAAGAGAACTTGTGTTGGAAGACGAGGAAGTTAGTTGTGAGCTTAGTGACCCAGGAGGTGGTGTCGAGGGTGAGTATCACCTCGAATAACCAAGGCTGAGGTCCCTTCTTATGGTCTGCCATTTAGGAAAATAATCTAGAGAATTCTGTTGAAATAGATAAGTATTGCAGAGATGTATAGCAAGGGAAGATCCTAAAATATCAAGGGAGAAAGCTGCTACCACCGCATTAAATGCTCTGCAGCTAACCCTCTAGCTGTATTAACGTGGAGATGATATCTGAATAATGATATTTAGCCTTACAGCTACTACACAAAGACTTCTATAAAAGGTGGATAAGACAAGTATCAACACCAACCACCTAAATCTGCAAGTGGAAGGCTAAGAGGGGGAAAGAAAGGAGTATAAATAGAGGAAGATACCCAAAAGGAAGGGGGTCGAGAAATGAAGGAGAAAACACTGTAGCCACTAAGAACCAAATGTGTAATCAAATTTGAAACAATATATATATATATATATATATATATATATATATATATAAAAGAACTAATCTCCTTGGACATTGGCTGAGGACGATTTTCTGAAGTTGAACCTGTTTACTTTCTTTTACTTATTATTTGAATCTACCCTGTCCATCGTCTAGCTCGTTCTAACCCAATTTTCTAAACCTACTCTCTATAAATTTATTGTTTTGGGCCTTTTGGGCTGGTCCATTAATCGTTTGGGCTAAGAATTCAAATCTATGCCCTTACAATTATTATTATCACCTTTTTGGGAAAAAACAGTAGAAGAAATCACAAGGTTCCCCGACAACCAAGAGAAGTATTGCCATCAAATAAAAAATATTATGCGTTAAATCTTGAAATTTTCTCATGATATGGATGTAAACGAGATGTCTAAAATTGGTTCATTTATTTTATTGTTGAACTTGATCAGAATTCAAGCTTAAGATCGAGCTCAATTCTTATGTTCGAGTTGGGTTCGTTAATATCTTTAACAAATTCCAGTTTAGTCCATTAACTTTTTAAAGTTGTTTAAGTAATTAACTTAATTTAATTTTTACTTATGAAACCTATATTTCTATTTTAATCAAAGCAGTCACCAAATTATATTCTACAGAGTTTTTTTTTTTTTTTTTTCTCTGTTTTGGGTAAAAATGTTAGAGAAATTAAAGTTTCAATGATGAATATCAATATAACAATGAAAATTCTTTAGGAAGAAAAACAATGCTGTTTTTTAAATCATAAAAAGGCATTAATTTATATGAATCAGAGGATTTTTTTTTTTAAATTTACGCTTCAATATATAATAACAGTTGTTAACAAGCTTTCTTTAAGTTTCAAATATTCTTGTTCATAAAAAAAAAGTTGCAAATATTCTTCATGAGCATAAACCAATTTTATTAAGCTTGGTCTCTCTTAATCTTGAATGTCGGTAACTCAATATAATGGTTTGAGGTGAAGTTATGGTTTGAAGTACTAGAATATGACATCATGGATTAGAGAAAGGAATCGAAAACGCCTCATTTAAGAAGACTATTTACCATTAAAAAAAATTAAGATGACTATTTTGTCAAGATATTCAATTCAACAAGAATGTGGTGTAAAACTCTAGTTTTACCCCTCTAATCCCAACACATCACATTATTATATAGATATTAAAATATAGACACAACCACACTTGACCAATTTTAATACTGTCAGACCGTGAGCTGTGTCATTCCACCTCAAAACCAATTAGTGATGAGGAAGACACACTCAAAATCTTTTATGAGTTTCGACATCACATCACATGGGCTTGTTTTTAGAGTGGTTGTAGGGGGTTAAATTGTGGTCCCTCCAACAATCCCTTCCTCACAATGACACTCCCGTGACCAATTGGCTCTGATACCATTTGTTGGACCATAAACCGTGACATTCCACCTTAAAACCAATTGGTGATGAGGAAAACACTCAAAATCTTTTATGGGCTTCGGCATCACACCACGCGTGCCTGTTTTTAGAGTAGTTGTAAGAAGTCAAATTGTGGTCCCTCCAACAAATACCCATTTGAAAATCCAACTTAACTGTGAGTTTATTGAGATGTTATTATGTGTGGTAGGATACATTAAGTTTTAAGTAAAAAACATACGTGGCAATCTCTTATTGAATGATGTAAAATATGAATTTTACACCTCATCCTTACCAAATTCGGACTCTTTTGTCAAAATGAAAGTAACAATAGAAAATGAAAACACGGTGAAGAAAATGGATGAAAAACTGAGTATTAAGACCTATATCTAATTTATCTTCAGTGACTTTGATTTGAAGTAAACTAATTCGATGTGATCTAAATCTAAGCAACCTAATTTGAAGTAATATAGTTCTAAGTAAACTAATTTGAAGTAAACTAAAGCATATCAAAGCCTAGATTATCATTCTAACACTAAACTAATTCAAAGCAGACATAATTCTGATCGTCTGTGGCTAACAACTAAACACATAAATCAAACTTAATTGAACTTGATCACAAAGTTATTATAAGGAAAGCACTTACATGCATAAATTCTTCACTAAGTACTAAGAACTAGAAGATCTTCTAAATAACTAATTACATATAATCTCATAATTAATCCCAATAAGTTCTATTCTATGTTCATGGTGCTTTGTGAGGGTGGATGTATGTTGTACATTATAGAGTGTATGATGAACTGAGAATGATTATGTTTATTGTAGCTGTAGGTCGTTGGGGAATTTAGACCTTAGTTGTTACTGATTAATCAATTTGCCGAGTTTGATTTATTGATCGATTATGCTTAAAAATATAGTATTTGGTTAATCAAAAATACAACCTTATTGTAAAATAAAAAACAATAAAAATGAATAACATCATTAGTATCATTACAAAGAAAATACTCTAGCAATTGAAAAACCCTACGAGCTTACCACCAAGCCTCAAGGAAACAAATCAACTCTGTAAAATTGAAGTGTTTACAAGAGACTTAACCCTAAATCTATTACTATCTCATGTAATACTTATTGACAAGACCACACACAACACCAAGTTCATGGACAATTCTATTGTGGATGTTGTTCGTCACGAACAGTCACTTTTGACCTTAAGAATCGTCTTAAAAAATCTTTACAATAGCTTGACTGTGTTTCAATTGTAGCAACTTCAACTTGAACACCAAATCTTCAATCTTTTATCACTGGGTGATGCTTTCAAAGAACTTGTGTAACCCTAAATTTTTGGTATACAGATCTCAGCTCTCCAAAAGTTTGTTGTCAAGTCCAACACGTTTGCTTTTATATGTTGACTTTAGGGTCACAAAACCCTAGAAGATTGGATGACTGATTGTGCTAAATTTGGACTTTGATTGCATGATTTTTGATTAATCAACTTAAGTGTTCTATGTGTCAAGCTCTGGATCAATTGACTATGTGATAAGAAATCAAAACTAGCAGATCTTCGTGAGCACTTGTAGGCACATGTCTTGAACTTCATAGGCACTTTTTTTTTTTTTTTTTTTTTGGAGAAAAAACTCCATATGCACGTTGAAGGCACCTACAAGACTCTAAATTTGTAGATGTAGTGCTTGAAAAATGTGTATAATTAGAGTTTTTGGGATTAGATGGCTTGAAGAGAGTAAGGCCTTCTTTGGATGTAGACTACCCCCTCACTCATCACTCAATACCTATCACTCGTCACTCATCACTCAATAACTCATCACTTATCATTGAAAATACCCTAACTTCCTAAGGTGACAAGTTGGACACTTGTTTCCAACTTTTGATAACTCAAAAAATTTTACTTTTTGCGAGACCCACTGCTTAAGCATCATGTCAGGCTCACGGTTAGCCTACCAACGTAACACATTAGGAGGAAAGCCATTTTCACTTATTTTTCCCCTTCAGCCCACATATTCTCCCAAAACCCTTGACGAACCCAGCGAAGGAAATCCAAGGTCTTGCTTGCAGTGCCGATCTCCACCATCACCTAGTGAAGGAAGATTTTACAAGACCTATTAATGCTTGTTCAAAGAGGGTTTTGTGGTGGATATATACCTTCAGTTTGGTGAAATTCCCAAGAAAGAGGTCGACGGTTGCAAGATCGTTGCAGCAACGTTGTGAAGAATGGTTTGAGCTCGGGGCAGTGCGGGTTGGCTGTGGTAGGGCTCGGTAGACGTGGCTAGGCTGAGGGTGTGCGTGAGGAGGTCTAAGGTTGGATGTGGGATATTTTTGTGTGGGTTGGATTTGTGGTGTGAAGGAGCCGTTGGTGGGGTTGTGAAAAGTAGCGCCTAAGGTGACAATGCTCTGACTGTGAGTCCCTCATATGTGTGTATTTACAAAAATACCATCATAACTTAGTTTCCATAACTCAAAAACAACCAAAACTTGTTTTCAGTTTTGTTAACTCATTACTAAAAAATGTGAGAATTGAGTGATGGAAACAAAACTTGAAAACAAATCCAAACAGGCTGCATCTCCATGAGTTCCACCATTTTTGAGTGATGAGTGATGAAAATTGAGTGATGAGTGATGGAAACACCAAAATCTAAACAGCCCCTGACATTGCATGAAGCAACTCAATGTCTCTCTTAAGTTTTTTTTTTTAAATTTTGCAACAATTCTCTAATCTAAAAGTTGGAACTGGACTCCTCCTTTTTTGATGAAGTGATGTATTTATAAAAGTGAATGGATTAGGGAGTTTTGAATTCTTGTTTACTCTCACGTGTTTCTGAATTGAACTTTATGCTGATAAGAGGCACCAAAATGACAACATTCTAGGACCAAGTACCAGTCAACACTTCGAGTCCTGGCCTAGATAGCTCTCAATTTTGAATTTTGCACAAATGTAGCTTGTCTTCTAGGTTTTTTTTTTTTTTTTTAGTATGAATATGAATTTAAAAGTTTTTTTTAGCCATTTAAATATCAGAGTGTTCTCTAATTAATTTTAACTTTCCCTCTTTTTTAGCAAGGAAGTAAATTCAAAAGTATAAAATCAAAAACCATAATTATTATTTTGCTAAATTAATATGATAATTTAATTGTATTCTTATCTTAAAAATTAAGCCTATGGTATTTTTTTTTTTTTTTTTTATGGGAAACCCTATGGGATTTTGATATGTAGTTAATTTTAGGTAATTCAATAAAGGACCAATCAGAATTAATTAAAAATAATCATATGGTTTATACTTTAATTTTTTAGACCGCATATCAACCATTGAAACTCAATATGGCTTGATTTTTTGATTGGACAATCCGATGGTTGTATTCAGCACGTTATTTGGATCATTGTGAACTTAGATGTTTTTTATAGGAGACTTCGAATTCACGGAACAATCCAGATGGCGTGTTTACTCCTTAATCGAGTGACTCGAGATTATGAATTTTCCCTTGAGTGAGTTCTTGCAAAATGGGGTGTCTACAACTTTTAAGGTTAAGCTTCACGGAACACATTTTTTTTTTTTTTTTTTTTGGCAAGCTACGTCATGCTCTCAGTGTAATCAAGTAGGCTTCAAGCGCATGGTTCACCAGCAGGTTGTCAATTTTGTTACCTGCTTAAGGGTTCTAGCGTTCTGCACACCCAAATCAAATGCCTTTAATGTTCATTTATTGTCATGGTAACACTCATGTATGTTGATGACATTTTGGTTACTAGCAAGACAGTTATCTTAAAATGGCTAAATACTAGTTATTGCACACAAACTTAGGTACACCTTTTGGACTGAAATCGTGACTTGAAGTTACAATTTTAGTACAAATGTGTGTTTACATTTGTATGCAATAAGTAGTGTAAAGTAGACACCACCCTTTCATCTCTCTCTCAAAAACATTACATTGATCTATGATGTTCTGTGATTTATGGAATGGATAACTCTTGTTCAGACTCTGATCTCAGCCTCTAATTAGTTTTCCAAAACTGATGATAAATTGCTTGCTAATTTTTCATTTGATCGTCATATTGCCGATACTTTATATATTTTACTCTTATAAGGTTAGATATAGCATTTGTCAAAGAAAAGTGTACCAGTTTATGCATATTCATTATAAAGATCACAAGAGTGTTATCAAACATATTTTATGCGACCAAAAGCACATTATCCATTATAGTCTCTCCAACTCAAAGCAATCTCCTATGCAATTCATGACTTTTAAGTCCTGGATTATGTTGGGTAGGGACGGAGCCACGACTTGGAATTAGGGGGCGTGGTTTTAATGTTAGCTATATGCCGTGGTTTCGGCTTTCGGCTCTATTGCTTAGCCGACAAAAGTTTTCTTCTATTATTTTTTTTTTTATTGTGTGCGTAGAGCATGTCTTTTGTTGGTAAGAACAAAATTATTTTGTTTAAAGTTTTTTAAAGGGCTAAGTTGTTTGTTTTTGGTAAAATTGGTTGATTAGTCTCAAATTTTTTTTTTTTTTTAGCTTTGCTATTACCTATTGGTAATTTTTGTTGTTGGGCTAATATTTTGGGCTTGTATTTTTTTTTTTTTTTAGATTTTAGATCTATAAATTTTTTTAATGGACTTTAAAAGGAGGAAAATACTAAATCTACAAATTGTTTTACAAATTTTTATTGTGATTAGTGGTTATTAGTAAGTAAAAAAGTGATGTAAGTGATAGACCTAGATGCAAACCAGTAAGAATTTGCTACCTCAATAGTCTATAAAAATATTGTAAAAATGTTTGTAGCTATAGCAAATCTCTTATAATGATCAATAAATGAGACAAAATGTAATTTTATTGAATGAAGTTGCTAAAATTAGAACCTAAATATATAGTTATATAATTATATTATTTAAAAAAAAATTAGGGGGGGCCGTTGCCCCCCCCCCCCCCCCTCGAGTCCATGAATGGCTCCGTCCATGATGCTGAGTGTGTTGATGATTGACGATCCATTGGTGGTTTTGCCATTTTTCTTGGCAACAACCTCATCTCTTGTTCCTTTTAAAAGAAATGGACAGTAGATTGTTCTTCAACTAAATTCGAGTACAAAACCCTTGCTATTGCTGTTGTTGAACTCTATTAGTTAAAACTTAGGGTTTCACTTCCAACAATGCTCCTTTTCTCTTGTGAGATGATGCTGGAGCCACATATCTCATTGTCATTCTGCTTTCACACTAGAATTGAAATTGGTTATCATTGCTTGTGACAAGATTGCTCGTAAGTAGTGATGAAGCTAGAAATTTTTTTTAAGGGTCCAAGTTCCAAGTTATATATATCAAAATAAATTAAGCAATATAAGTTTTTTTTTTTTTTTTTTTTGAGAAAGTAAGTAATATAAGTTAACATATATTATAGTTATTTTCTCATATACATACATACATACATACATACATACATACATACATACATACATATATATATATATATATATATAAAAGAGGATTCCTCTCTTTGAACCTGACTCTTATGTGGTTCCAAAATACCCTCATTAATGAAAGGTAACTTCTCTTAAAAATAGAGTCATAAATGTTAAATAACAAATTTCATTTTGAATTCAGAAAGAGAACTCCTAAAAATTAGGATTTTTTCCCCTACACGTTCATCTTTTTATTCCCTAAAATTTATCATTTTTTATTCTTTTTTCATCTGAATAAAAGTAAAACACCCCAATTTAAAAATAAAAATAAAAAAACTAAGAGAACTCCTAAAATTTAGCCTTCTTTTTTCTCATGTTCATTTTATTTTTCTTACCCAAACTTTTCTCTATATCACACTACAAAAAATTCGTCCTGTCCTAGCGTTTTTTTCCCGGCGCTTTTACAAAACGCCGTAATAGATACACCTGTACCAGCGCTTTTTGAAAACGCTGGTATAGGCAGTACCTATGCTGGTGTTTTTCAAAAACGCTGGTATAAGAAGCCCAAAAGCGCTGGGATAGGGTTACCGAATTCTCAAATGGGGAAAGCCCTATCTCGGCGCTTTTGTAAGCGCTGGGATAGGTGGACCCTATTCCAGCGCTTCCAAAAGCACTAAGACTGGTCACTTCCCATAAGGGAATGGAGTGACCTATCCCAGCGCTTTTGGAAGAGCTGAAATAGGGTCCCCCTATTCCAGCGCTTCCAAAAGCGCTGGGACCCAGTAATCCCATGTGGGCTCAGATTCACTACCCCACAAAGTAGGCCCCAATGAGGATGTTAGGAATTTAAGTGGGAGAGATTGTGATACCCCAATTTGATTGATTGTATGATGTGTGTGGGTGTATCATGAGTCCCACATCGGGTATTTACTGGGTAGATCGGGACTTTATTAACAACTACAAGGAGCTTCAATTGTGACTAATCCTTTTGAGGTATAGCACAGATGTAGCTAGCGCTTTTTCTTGGGTCATTACAGAAAGACCTGTCCCAGCGCTTTTGGAAGTGCTGGGATAGGACCACCTTGTTCCAGCACTTCGAAAAGTGCTGGGACAGGATCATTCCATTTCGTAATGGAGAAAGACCTGTCCCAGCGCTTTTGGAAGCGCTGGGATAGGTCACCCTGTTCCAGCGCTTTTGGAAGCGCTGGGATAGGTCACCCTGTTCCAGCGCTTCTAAAAGCACTGGGACAGGTCTTTCTCCATTTCGTATGGAGATAGACCTGTCCCAGCGCTTTTAGAAGTGCTGTGACAGGGTGACCTATCCCAGCGCTTCCAAAAGTGCTAGGATAGGTCACCTATAAGGATTTTTTTTTTTAATCATAACCTTTTGCGACGAAATCATCCCATTAGCGACAGAATGAAGTCGTTGCTAAAGGCCACATATATTTAATCACAAAACATAGCAAAACCCAAGAGCCATTTCGGTCAAAAAAAAAAAAAAAACCAAGTGCCAACCAAAAAAACCAAAAAACCCAAACCGCATGTGAAGCCACTGTCGCCAATGAGCTCAACCGTCGCCGATAAGCTCAACCCGTTGCCGATCCACTTCAGCTCGCGACGGTTCGCGACACTTCAGATCACGAAGGTTCGTGATGCTTCAGCTTGCCGGCCGTTCATAACGCTTCAGCTCGCCGGTCGTTCGCGACGCTTCAGTCCTTCGCCGACCGTTCGTGACGATTCAATCCTTCGCACTATCTGTGACGCTTCCGGCGATGCTTTAGTCCTTTGCACCATCAGCGACGCTTCCGGTGACCCTTCGCCTTCCATCCAGCCGGCGACTCTTCGCCTCCTACCCAACCGGCAACCCCAAATGTGTAACGGGTATTTTTTTTCCTTTTGAGTTAATTTTTTTGTTAATTTTTGTTTAATGATTCTAGTTCCTTTGGGTATTTTTGTTTATTGATTCTAAATGCTTGATATTAATTTTTTTGTTTAATGATTCTAGTTCCTTTGGGTATTTTTTTGTTTGATACAGTAATGGGTATATGCATTTTTGTTTAGTTTGGGTATTTGATATTTACTGTGTAATGGTTGTGAATTGTGAATTCGTTTTCTCTGTTGAATAAAACCTTGGATGTTTCCTTGCACATTGATTATGCTAAAAACCCCACGATTAGGAGGATCCGATTTCTACAATGCAAGATCTCAAGTACTCTTTGGTTTCACTGATCCCTCTCACATTTACCTAAATTATTGTAAGTGACTAATGGGTATTTTGAAAATTCTATTTTTGTTTCTGGGTTGTGTGTATTAATGCGTATAACTATTTGTATGTGTGTATTTACATCTGGGTCTGACTTGGTCTAATTGGGTTTTAGATTTTATTATTCTGTCTTCCTTGTGCAGTATATGGAAGTGATCCTTGTGCAGTATATGGAAGTGAATCTTCTTTTGTATTTTATACTGCAACTTCTGCAAATCCTCTTAAGCATTGTATGGTAAAGATTTCTTGAATTTAAATACAAACTTTGCATTTTTTTTATATTAGGAAAATTTAGATTTTCCTGGTGTTATTTATTTTCAAAAACCGCCATTATGTGTACCTTTTCTACGTTTGTTTCCCCCACCTGGCCCCATAAGAATCTTAGTCACCACATAAGAATCTTAGTCTACAACTTATAAATTGTAAATCTAGGGCAAGACATGCCACTACAAAATCCAAACTAGTGTATATTTCTAAGAATATTACAGATGTGGTGACTAACATAATTCCTATCAGCATATGTTGTGGACTTTGGGAGTCCCTAATATGTTTCTCTTTGAAACTTTTAGAGATTGAAGTTTACCTATGTGAGGATGGTATATTTCTGATATGAAATGTTATGATTTTTTTTTTCCATGTGTTGGCTTTCATAAATAATTTTTAGGTTTTTTGAAAAATTATCTTGGACATGAAATGAAATTATGGATTTGACAAATGATTTTCTAATAATTCAGGAGCTTGCAAATCTACCAACCTTGGAGCTAATTCAGAGTGATGGAAATCCCTAGGCTAGAAAGCTTTTCATCCTTTGGAATCCAATTGTGTCCCCAAAAACCGTATGTGCTTTGCTACAATACATGCTCTACTTAGAATAACTATGTGGTCAAGACATATCTATTTACTTTCTAGTGCTATTTAAGTGTAGATTTTGAAGGAAACACAGAGTAGTCTGGATACTAGTGGATCTACAAAGGGAGAATTTTTTGAGATGGTTTGTTTTTATCCAAGGTAGAGCAATAAATGCATCATTGAGGAATTTTGTTTTATTAATGTTGAGGGAATGAAAATAGATAGAGGAAGACTTAAAATAACATTAGTAGAAGTAATTAAAAAGGACATATTAATTAAGAAAGTGATAGAAAGTATGATTTTGGATAGCATAGAATGATAGAAAATAATACATATGAATGACCTTGACTAATCTATGAGGATCCATGGCCAACCCAATAGTTTTGAGACTAAAGTTTTGTTATTTATTGATGATGATGCTCAATGTGTAAGACAAGTCTTTGTATGGATAACAATTTTGATGCCCGAATTTCAAATGTGGCATAAAAGTGTGGATTAGTAGAGTTTGGTAAGTCTTCAGTTTTTCGTAGGCTGAATCAACAAAGCCTAAAAACGTTAATGACTTTATTTTCTTTTCTTAAGATGGATAGCTGACTTGGATTTAGATAGCTATAATGTATATTAGATTCTTTCACAGTAAGGGCATAAGCCACCGACATATACACACAAGCAAAATATATAGTTAAGTGGTTTATGGAAATGATTAAATTCTTTCTTAATACTTGTCTGATGTCGCCCATTACTTTCTTAGAAATCTAAACTTTCTAAGTATTTTTCTTTGATGCCGCCCATTACTTTTTAAGTTTCCAGTTTTCCACCCATTATAGTGAAAGTCAATCATCTACTCTATCTAAGTCTCTTTCAATTGAAGTTTGTCCAATTTGATTCATCATATTCGATTGACCAACTCCTTGGTCAAACGTTTTAGTTACTCTTAGCATCTTCTTGGCAAATAGTACATGGCTACCCTGCCAAAAGGTCAAAAGCAGGGAAAAAAGGTGATGGATTTATTTTGTAAGTTGTTATTTTATTTTTATTAATGTTGGTAGAAAAAGTTTCAACAACCTACTATCAATGCCAATCCAATGGCCCTGATCATAAATGGGGGCTAAAACTTCTAGTCCTAAGGAGGACTTGACTAGGGAACCTATACGTGATCATTAACTGGGCTTGAACTGCAGGTAGGGCTTGAGAGGCTAGTAATGAAGTCAGAAGTGCCCCTAATGAAGTCAGAAGTGTGCTACTTGAGGCTTGAGAGGCTAGTAATATTATTATTTTTTAAAGTTGTGCCTGCTGGATCAACTTAAAGTTGAACTGTAATCTTGTAGTGTTTTTTCTTAAATCATTCATGTCTTTTTGGACTCTATGAGTCTATGGTTGTCTACTAAATACTACTTCTTAATCGCTTTTGCAGGAGTGGCAGCTTGTTTGAAGTTTACCTTCTTCTTTCCGTGGGCACACACTAGGATTGCTAAAAGGCGAGTAAGATCTGCCTCTTAATTCCCTTAAATTGTAAAATAATGTGTCTACATTACTGCTGTGGTGGGTTGTTGTTTTGGAGCAAGTGGGTGGCTTGCATGGAGAGAAAAGGTTGTGTATTTTATATTGGGAGTGTTGTTTGTTTTGTAAATGTTGACATATTGTTGTCCAATTTGTTGTCAATTTCTCATATTTTGTCTAAGCGAATACATATAGTATGCTGTGATGGGTTGTTGTTTGGGAGCATTCGAGTGGCTTGCATAGAGAGAAAAGGTGGAGTATTTTCTATTAGGAGTGTTGTTTGTTCATTTTTGAAACTCAATGTGCAATGGTGAAATCGTAGTGTAGGTGCGCCTCATAACATTCTAGACACTTGGGATGTATTATTTTGTGTATATATAACATTCTAGACATTTGGGATGTAATTATTGATATGGTGTAATTAAATATATTTAGTTTCTTGGTTTAATGTGGTATTGTATTTGCTATTGGAAAATATGAATTGTGGTTCATTACAATTGCTATAAAATAGGTATTGGAAAATATGTATTGTAGGTACATTACAGATGCTAAAAAAATTAAAAATTTTTTTTCCAAATTAAAATTTTTTTTATTTTAAAAATGACCTATCCCGGCGTTTTGAAAACCGCTGGCATAGGGTTTGGCATAGGGCATGGGCATATGCCCCATACCAACACTTTTCGGAGCGCTGGAATAGGTACTGCCTATCCCAGCTCTTTCAAAAGCGCTAATATAGGTATTTTTTCATTATATTCACTCAAGACCTATGCCAGCACTTTTAAAAGCGCTGGTACAGGTCTGCACGACCCTATCCCGACATTCAAAACGCGGCAGTTTGAAGCGCCGAGAAAAAAAAAAAAACGCCGGGATAGGAATTTTGATCCTATCCCAATGCTTTTTGGGGCTATCCCAGCGCTTTTGAAAACGCTGGGATAGCCCCGTTTTTTTGTAGTTGATCACTACACCACTTTCAAACACTCATTCGAAAAAAACATTACTTATCTCTAAAATTTATCCTTTTTATTTGTTTGAAATATATATATATATATATATATTTCAAATTATATAGATGCAGTTTTTTAAAATCCAGGGTGCCCCCCTCCATCTGCCCCTGCCCCTTAGAATCTGTGAGTACATTTTATTTTATTTTTGGTAAACATAAGTACATTTTATTTCTAGTTACAAAAGTCTTCGTTGTAGTCATTTTTTTCTTTCTCCGAGACAAGTTGAAGCTCTCTTTCGATTGAGGGGACATATCAGATAATGTTGTATTTGAATTTGTATTTTAAGTATGTATATTGAATTTTCAATTTGTTGCAGTGTATAAATATAATAGCCCTCTTAATCTCGAGTTAAGGTGAGAGACTACATTACAATTATTCTAATCTAAGTCTAGCTCAAAACTACCTATACATGGAAAAAATGGTTTATGCGCCAAGCATTTGAAACTATTGTCTCACTGATAGGTAGGTCCCACAGATGTGGGACCCACTTGTCATTGTGTGGGTTCCACTTATTAGAAAGACAATAGTTTTATGCACTTGACATAAGAGATACCATCTCCCTAATAGTTCAAACCCATTTGTTTCCACATGGTTGTGAAACAGAAAGGAGTTAGGTGTGTGTGAAAATGTACCAAAAAGCACAAAGGGAATCCGGACTTGATTAAATAGCTCTTTCAAATGCATATGCTTGAATCATGGAAGAATACTGTACCCATCAACTTCAGATTTGAGGGGACATGTTTGATTAATTTCTTTATAAGAAGGAGAATCTCATTCTAATGCATAATTTTCTTAAAAAAAAAAAAAAAACGAGTTGCCAAACATATGATAGCTTGTATTAAACGTACGAGATACTATCTCCCTCTTAGTTCAAACCCATTTGTTTCCACATGGTGGTGAAACGAAAAAGAGTTAGGTGTGTGTGAAAATGTACCAAAAAGCACAGAGAGAATCTGGACTTGATTGAATAGTTCTTTCAAATGCATTTGCTTGAATCATGGAAGAATACCGTACCTATCAACTTCAGATTTGAGGGGACATGTTTGATTAATTTCTTTATAGGAAGGAGAATCTCATTCTAATGCATAATTTTCTTAGAAAAAAAAAAAAAAAAAAAGTTGCCAAACAAATGATAGCTTGTATTAAACGTATGCATGGTGGTTGCATGTATTGGTCTATAATTAATAGACTTGGATCAAGACCGTGTTATTGACAAACCTAATAGTTTATCAAAAAAAAAAAAAAAGTTTATAAAAAAAAGACAAACCTAATATGTTCTATATATTCATTATTCACACACACAAACCTATAAAAATGAACACTATACTCCATTACTCCTCCCCACTTATTAATGCATGATGTGATAGAGAGTTATCAAACCCAGGCTATTGTCCAATCAAGTGATTGGTCCACTAGAATGGGTCATTCGTCGGACGGCATTTTGTCTAAATATTATTTTAAATATGAATCTTGATATAAAATATGTTATAGATGATTAAATATAGATCAAATTTATTTTTTAATCTTTTTATTTGTTACAATTAAAGAGTAATAAAAATAAACATCAAAAATAAATTATATGATAAAATGTGTGTTTTATGAGGATAAAATGCCTATTTTGAGAGAGAGAGAGAGAGAGAGAGAGAGAGAGAGAGAGAGAGAGAGAGAGAGAGAGAGAGAGAGAGAGAGAGAGAGAGAGAGAGAGAGAGAGAGAGAGAGAGAGAGAGAGAGATGTTGTTTTCATTAATATGATTTATAAGAAATCCATAAAAGTAATTTTCTTTTTAATTTAAGAGTACAGATAAAATATTTTATTTGAAGATTCTCAAGAATTAAACTATTTTCTTAAATATAAATATGGATTAAAATCTATGATGGCTGCTTTATGAAAATCACTCTTTATCATACGGATTTGTTTTGTAGACATGATTCGAATACAAGTCTATTTTCGAAGTTAAGTGACTTTACTAGTTTAACGAAATAGAACCCTCCTCAAGAATTGAACTTAATATTGCATTAGCTTTTGCTCCTATCAAATAATATCATGATTATAGAAAAGAAAAAAAAAATCATGTTTTTTAGAATGCAAGGGATATCAATTAGGGTTATAAAACGAGCTAAGCCGAACCGATTATTAAAACATCATTATTGTTTGCTTAACTTTATTTCGGACACATTTGAGCTCGTCACAAAACTAAATTATATGTTCAAACTTGGTTTTTTTAATTCTTAAACAAGTTTGAGCCTTGTTCAAAAACTACTTCTTTTTCTTTCTTTTCTTTTTTTTTTTTTTTTTTTGAAAATACGAGTTTCTTAATTAGCTTGTTCTTTTCCCATATATAGTAAACATCACAACTATTTTTTTTACCCATTCACAAATTTATACTAATAATTAATAACTAAATTATAGTTGAAATTATATCATTTGAGTTAATAAGATTGGATTATTTTAGCAGGGTTGTTAGGCCCAGCAATATATATATATATATATATATATGTATGTATGTATGTATGTATGTATGTATGTATGTATGTATGTATGTATGTATGTATGTATGTATGTATGTATGTATGTATGTATGTACATATTGGGTCGGGGCCCAATCTGAGGACATGAAATGGTCCAAGGAGGGGTGAATGTTATTAAGGGAGTTTGTGTTAGTAAGTAAAGAGGTTGGTTTTAATCATGAGGGTCCATGAGGGTGGTCCTAGGATGAATGCCTCCTCGGCTAAGCAAAGCAGAGATCCGAGAGGGTGGTCTACCATCTAGGGCAACGTTCTAGGTGATTCTATTGATACGGATAAGCATCACAGAAGTGTAGAATAGGAGGAAGTCCTAAAATATTTAAAGAGAAAACTGTTACCACCGCATTAAATGCTCTGTAGTTAACTCTCTGGCCTCATTAATGAAGAAGTGATACCTGAATAGTAATTTTCAGCCTTATAGCTACTACTAGAAACTTCAAGAAGGTGCTGATGGGACAAGGATCAACACCAGCAACCTATTCTACACGTGGAAGGTAGAGATAAAGGAGGGAAAAGAGTATAAAACAGAAAAAAAACCCTGAAGGTGGAGGGTCGAAAATGAAGAGAAAAATATTGTAACAATCAAGAGCTGAGTTTGTAAACAAACTTGAGAGAAATGTATAAGAACTGATCTCCTTGGATTGTGCCGAGGAAGATTTTCTTTTGATTAAACCAGTCTATCTTCATTTTCTTATCATCTGGATCCACTTTACTTGTTGCCTAACTCATTAAAGCCTGGCTATCCAACCCGCTCTTTACAAATTCGTTGTATTAGGCTCTTTGGGCCTAAGTTCATCCATCCTTTAGGTTTGGGAGACCAATTGTGTCATTACAATTGGCGCCGTTTGTAGGGAAGCTTGGTGTGGTAGTGAGTTTAACGTCCAACTATGGTAGGTACAGATCCGAATCTAGAGGAATCTATAGGGTCCCAACATTAAGATCATTTTGTTAATCTAGAGCGAAGAAGGGATCAGGAGGTTAGTGTACATACCACCCATACCAGCAGGAGCTAGTCTCGAAGTGGGAGCTACATTTCTCATGAGAAAGATACCAGAGCCATGCAGCTGGAAATTAATCATTTGAAAAGGAAGTTGCACCACGAACGGCGGAGGCGAACTCCTTCTAATTCTGACTTCTTTTCTAGCAATGAGGAGGATGGTAGTTATAGGCCCAAATCGAGGACTCTCCCCAATGAGTCTTTCTCGTTTGATGAGGACTACCACCATGAACATAGGAGTAGGAACTCATCTTCCAAAGGCTTGGGAAATGATGGGATGAGCATGGCGCTCAACCAAATTTCCAAGTCACCTTTCACGCACAGAATTAAGGGAGGGAGACTTCCTCGGCATTTCACTCAACCAATGTTCACCATATACAACGGTCGTACGGACCCTGTGGAACATGTAAGCCACTTCAACTAGAGAATGGCCGTGCACTCCAAGAATGAGGCCTTGATGTGCAAGGTATTCCCCTTCAGTTTGGGGCTCGTGGCCATAAGGTGGTTTGATGGCTTGGGAGCAGGTTCCATCGGTTCCTTTAAGGAACTCACTTGGGCGTTTGGGTCTCGCTTTATTACATGCAGCAGGGTTCCTCGACCTTTGGATTCCCTATTGTCTATGGCGATGCGGGATGGGGAGACTTTGAAAACGTACTCGGACAAGTACTGAAAGATATTCAATGAGATAGATGGAGACTTTGATAACGTGGCGATAAGCACTTTCAAGGTTGGCCTACCTGACCAATAAGCCTGTGAGGAGTGTATGTCGGCTTATAGACCGTATTGACGAGTATAAACAGGTCGAGAAGGACCGGCAACAGGGGAAAGGGAAACCTAAGGTTATCCCTCAAGATAGGAGGGATTTCAGGTCAGACCGATACAACAATAACCAACCCCGGAGAGACTTTGCTGGGCAATCTGGGTCTACTGCTGCCTAGGTGGTTAACAAGATATTCCGAAAGCCAGTACATCAGGTCTTGGAGAAAATTAAGAATGAGCCATATTTCAAATGGCCAAATAAGATGGGTGGAGATCCTATGAAACGCAATCAAAACCTTCATTGCCAATACCACTAAGAAAGAGGGCACACCACAGAAGATTGCAAAACCTTGTGGAATCATCTGGATCAGTTGGCCAGAGAAGTAAGGTTAACGCAATTTCTACATCAGCCCAATGGGCAAGGAGGCTAATTAGGATTGGGACCTCGGAGAGATACTTCTTCAAGAGCCCCTTTAGGCACAATTAATGTTATCCTCGCTGCTCTGGGGAGGACTGGTTCTTATCCCTCCAGGGTGATGTCCGTAGCTCGGCCATCTGCTGAGGACTCCAACTCTTAGCCGAAGAGGGCTAGGGTAGAGATCCGACCAGCACTGAGTTTCTCAGATGATGACAATGTTGGCACCATACAGCCACATGATGATGCCTTAGTGGTCACCTTCAGGATTGGAGGAAATGATGTGAAGAGAGTGTTAGTGGATCAAGCCAGTAGGGCTGAGATTATGTACCCTAATTTGTACAATGGGCTAAACCTGAAATTTTAGGATTTGACAAGTTATGATTCACCTATGTTGGGCTTTGATGGGAAGGTTATAATTCCAAAAGGCCAGATGAAACTACCTGTGCAGGCAGGTTCAGAGGTGGTGGAGGTAGACTTCATTGTGGTGAACGCTTACTCTCCCTATACTGCCATTATGGCGAAACCTTGGCTTCATGCCCTGGGGGCTATCTCTGTTGGGATTAATGCCCTTAAATCCTATTGTATGACACTATGTATGATATTATGTATGACTTAATGTTGTAACTAATAAAGTTGTTTTATTTTTATCTAAAATAATGGCAACATGAATATTCGGACATTATCATATAGTCCATGAGATGCATTATATGTGATTTATGTGAAAAGTCACAGAAGATATAAATCACAAGTTCTTTGTAAATTCAAAATTTTAGTTCATAGTCGGTGATGAAATTGGGCATTTCATTTACGAAGACTATAACATGTCAACTAAGACGATTTGTCTTGATCATAGAAGTGGAGACTTCTAATTGATGTGTTGATATGTCTTAAAAGTTAAGACATATTAAATTAGACCGCTGTGAGATTTATTATTCTCCTAACGACTGTTAATTAAATAATAAATCTCACGACTTATTTTTACATGAACTCTTAATCTTGAGAGAATAACGGACCTAATCATGAAGTGTAGGTTGCTTTGATATATCAAGAGTGAGATCTAAAGTTACAGTCAAAACCTCAGTATGTTGAGCAGCCACATTTAGTATTGATGGAACATATATTCTCAAGATGGAATTCATAATCTCTTAATGGAGATACAAAATATTCCCTTGAAATAAGTTTAATGGGTTTGTTATTCAGAATGTTAGGCCTAACTACTTTAGTAGATAATTACTAAAGTATATATTTATGAAATTAGATTTCATAAATATATGATAAATAACTTAAAGGATTAAACCGGGTACTTAAGGATTAAGATGTAGTAATCTACAAAGTGGCAGTCTATTTTCATGACTTTATGTTACTACGAATATTTTATGAAAAGATTGCATGTACAATAAAGTCTTAGGATATAATTTATTGATGAGGCCTAGAATGCAATTATATTTATATAGTGATATTAAATATAATGAATGGTAATTGTGGACTTGTCAAGAGTTAACAGAAAGCCCAAGGTCTATTGGAGCTAGTGTCTTATTTGTTTCCTTTTGGTCCTACTTCAAGCCACATACTAGAGCTTAATTGGAAAGGCCCAAAAGGCTAGCCCAATTAGATAATCAATTATAAAGAGAGAAACATACAGAATTTAATAACTAACAAGTACATGAAACGGTTTGTATGTGAGTGTTGGATACTCTCTAATTCTTTCTTGAACAAATTCATATAACTGATTGAGAGATCACACTTCTTGAGCGTTAGTGGAATTGGAGTAAAGATTAAAAGTGTTCCCAAGTACTTCTAATCTTTTTTTTGAAATTCACCATACCAAGGTACACTCTCTTGTTCTATATTCTGAAACTTACATAGTATATGTTATCAATTGCGAATGAAGTAGATCCGTTAACTTTTCGCTGCGTATGTTTTGTATGCGATACAAACATGTATATTTATCCATCAGTCTCTTCCACCCTTCACTTGAAGGTGAAATATCCATCCGGGGATCAGATTGGAGATATGATTGGGAGCCAATTCGTGACTAGGCAATGCTTGGTGGTTGCAATCAAGCATCAGCCTAGAGTTGGGTCCTCGGCCTCTGCTGATGGGGATTTATAGCAATCAAGGACTCCGGTACTACCCATGAATGAGACGTTGGAAGGGATGAAGTGTGAGGAGTTGGAGAAAATTGTTTTAGAGGGTGATTCAGATAAGTTCGTTCAGGTCAGGGCTCAACTGCCTCCTCGGGAGAAGGAGGAGCTGGCAATGTTTCTTAAGAGGAATATTGGCGTGTTTGCATGGAGTGCTTATGAAGCTCTTGGGGTGGATCTGAACTTCAGCTGCCATCATTTGAATGTCAATCCTGCCATCACTCCCAGAAAACAACCATCTCGACGTTCATCTAAAGAGCTTTCTGATGCTATCAAGGACGAAGTGATCAAACTTAAACAGGCCAGGGCTATTAAAGAGGTGTTTTACCCCGAGTGGCTAGCCAATACTCTGGTGGTAAAGAAGAAAAATGGAAAGTGGCAAGTATGTGTAGACTTTACAAATTTGAACAAAACCTGCCCAAAAGACCCTTTCTTGCCTTGGATATACCAGCTAATGGATACAACTGTAGGCTATCCTCGGATGAGCTTTTTAGATACCTTCCAGGGATACCATCAAATACCACTAGCCCTGGGTGATTAGGAGAAGACAGCTTTTGTCACTTTTACCAGAAATTACCACAACAAGGTAATGCCCTTTGGTTTGAAGAATGCAGGGTCTACCTATCAAAGGATGATGAATAAGATGTTTAAGCAACAATTGGACAAGAATATTGAGGTTTATATAGATGATATGGTTATGAAGAGTAAGGTGGTGTTCGAGCATGTGGGAGACCTCGAAGATATTTTTGAAATACTGAGGAAACACAAGCTACGCCTTTATGCTTCCAAGTGCTCCTTTAGCATAGGATTAGGCAAATTTCTAGGCTATATGGTCACTCATCGCGGAATTGAGGTCAACCCTGATAAAGTTAAAGCAATTAACTCTCTACAACCACCTCGGAATTCTAAAGAAGTCCAGAAAATAACTGGAATGACTGTTGCCCTGAACTGGTTCATCTCTCGGTCCGCGGACAGATGCAGACCCTTCTTTTAGCTGTTGAATAGGTGGAAGGGATTTGAGTGGACCGAGGAATGTGCCTTGCCCTTCCAGCAGCTTAAGGAATACCTTTCCCGGCCACCTGTCATGTCTAGGCCCGAAGTGGACGAGATCTTATTTGCTTACATTGCTATGGCTTCCCATGTTGTAAGCTTGGTATTGATATGAATTGAAGATGGTGTGCAGAGGCCAGTTTACTATGTAAGAAAGTCTATGCATGAAGTAGAAGTTCGTTATTTACCATTAGACAAAGCCATACTGGCTATGGTACATGCTACACGTAAACTCACTCACTATTTCCAATTCCACATAATTGATGTTTTAACCCAACTTCTACTTCGATCAATACTTTGGAGTGCTAATTTCACAGGGAGGATTGCCAAGTGGGGTATGATCTTAGGGACTTTTGATATCATATATATGCCTCGCACCTCTGTCAAAGGTCTCCTCGCTAATTTGGTGGCCGAGTTTGCTAAATCCCAATTGGAAGAAAAAGTCGAGAAGCAGAACATGGATGGAAAATCAGTTGGTGCGGTCTTCTTACAAAAACCTTTATCTTGGAGAGTGTATGTTGATGGTGCAGCAAATCAAAGAGGATCTGGAGTGGAGTTAGTTTTAATATCTCCTGAGAAGATTACTATTGAAAAATCCCTAAGATTGGTATTCTCGGCCACCAATAATGAGGCCGAGTATGAGGCTCTATTGGTAGGGATGACTATGGTTCAGAAAATGGAAAGAAAAGCAACGGAGATGTTTTCAGATTCGAGATTTGTCGTAGGCCAGGTAGGGGGAGAGTTAGAGGCCAGAGATCCCAGAATACAGGAATATTTGAACCAAGTTAGACACTTGCAGTCAGGGTTTGAGTCTTTCATTTTATTGCAAATTCCTAGAAGCAGGAATACACATGCTGACTTTTTTGCCACGCTCGCGACCTCCTCGACACAAAATTTACCTCGAGTCAACCTCATGGAAGACTTACGTAGACCTGCTGAAATAAGGAGAAACTTGGTTCATATTCATCGGATTAGGCTGGATCCAAGCTGAATGGACTCTATTGTGCAATACCTTAAGGAGGATATCTTGTCCGAGGGTAAGTCCGAGGCTGACAAAGTACGAAGAAAAGCTCATCGGTTTTGGCTATCCGAGAATCAAAATTTGTACAAGTGTTCTTTTTCTGGACCATATTTGTTGTGTATACATCTTAAGGCAGTAGAGATGCTCCTAGAAGAGTTACATGAAGGGATTTGTGGAAGCCATACTGGGGGCAGGTCTTTGTCTCACAGATCCCTCATTCAGGGATATTGGTGGCCAAATATGCAAAAGGGAAGTACAAGAATATGTTAAAAAATGCGATCAATGCCAAAGATTTTCCCCAAACATTCATCAACCAAGAGGTGTCCTTAATCCTCTGCCCAGCCCTTGGCCTTTTGCTCAAAAGGGCTTGGATATTGTAGGGCCTTTTCCTAAGGCTGCAAGGAATAGGAGATGGTTGCTAGTCGACATAGATTACTTCACCAAATAAGTCGAAGCTGAACCACTGGCAAATATCAGGGATATGGATGCCAAGAGATTTGTCTGGAAAAATATTGTCACTCGGTTTGGGATCCCTCGTATACTCATCTTAGACAATGGTCTTCAGTTTGATAGCAAAGCCTTCAAGAGGTATTGCTATGATTTGGGCATTACAAATAGGTACTCTACCTCGGCTTATCTATAGGGGAATAGGCAAGCTGAGGTTATCAATAAGGTCATAGTGAATGGACTCAAGAAGAGATTGGATAACGCCAAGGGTAAATGGGTGGAAAAGTTGCCACACGTTCTTTGGACGTATCAAACTACATCTTGAAGGTCCACTAGGAAGACCCCCTTTTCAATGACTTATGGAGCCGATGCTGTAATTCCTCTCGAGATTAGATTCCCAACACTGAGGACAAGCTCTTTCACTTTAAGCAATGATGATAGCTTGTTGGAAAAGAGCTTAGACTTGATTGAAGAGCAGAGAGAAAGTACGTTGGTTTAGCTAGCGTACTATCAACACAAGCTTAAGCAAGGATATGATTCAAATGTAAGGTTAAGGTCGCTAGCGCCTGGGGATTTGGTTTTAAGAAAAGTTTTTGGTACTGTCAAGAACCCATCATGGGGAAAATTGAGACCCAACTGGGAATGACCATATCGCATCACTTCGGTGGCTAGAATAAGTGTTTATTATTTTAAAGACCTAGATAAGAACGTTATACCATACCCCTGAAATGTAAATAACCTGCGAAGGTATTATTATTAATAAAAGTCTTTTCTGCCAAAATTTCGCTTATTATATTATGTGTTGCACTTCTTAATCATTTGGATATCAAACAAAACCTTAGTCATGCTGACTCTTCGGATCATATACCTTGAGTAAATTGATATCTTTTAATCATTTTTCTAAGTATTAAACAGAACCTTAGTAATGTCTGGTTCCTCGGATCACCTACTTTGGGTAAATTAATATTTCATAATACTTTTCTAAGTACCAAAGAGAACATTGGTCATGTCTGGCTCCTCGGACCACATGCCTTGAGTAAATTGATATCTTTTAATCATTTTTCTAAGTGTTAAATAGAATCTTAGTTATGTCTGGTTCCTCGAAACACCTACTTTGAGTAAATTAATACTTCATAACATTTTTATAAGTATCAAACAGAATCTTGGTCATGTTTGGCTCCTCGATTCACATACCTTGGGTAAATTGATATCTTTTAGTCATTTTTCTAAGTGTTAAATAGAACCTTAGTTATATCTGATTCCTCGAACCACCTACTTTGGGTAAATTAATACTTCATAACATTTTTCTAAGTATTAAACAAAGCCTTGGTCATGTTTGGCTCCTCAGACCACATACCTTAGATAAATTGATATCTTTTAAACATTTTTCTAAGTGTTAAATAGAACCTTAGTCATGTCTGGTTCCTCGGATCACCTACTTTGGGTAAATTAATACTTCATAACATTTTTCTAAGTATCAAACAGAACATTGGTCATGCCTGACTCTCAGACCACATACATTGGGTAAATTGATATCTTTTAACCATTTTTCTAAGTGTTAAATAGAACCTTAGTTATGTATGGTTCCTCGGATCACCTACTTTGAGTAAATTAATACTTCATAACATTTTTATAAGTATCAAACAAAACATTGGTCATGTCTGGCTCTTGGATCACATACCTTGGGTAAATTAATATCTTTTAATCATTTTTCTAAGTGTTAAACAGAAACTTAGTTATATCTGGTTCCTCGAACCACCTACTTTGGGTAAATTAATACTTCATATCATTTTTCTAAGTATCAAATAGAATCTTGGTCATATCTGGCTCCTTGGACGAAATATCTTGGGTAAATTGATATATTTTAGTCATTTTTCTAAGTGTTAAACAGAACCTTAGTTATGTTTAGTTCCTCGAATCACCTACTTTGGGTAAATTAATACTTCATAACATTTTTCTAAATATCAAATAGAGCATTGGTCATGTCTGGCTTCTCAGACTACATACCTTAGGTAAATTGATATCTTTTAATCATTTTTCTAAGTGTTAAACAGAACTTTAGTTATGTCTGGTTCCTAGGACCACCTACTTTGGGTCAATCAATATTTCATAACATTATACTAAGTATCAAACAGAATCTTGGTTACGTTTGGCTCCTCGGATCACATACATTGGGTAAATTGATATCTTTTAGTCATTTTTCTAAGTGTTAAACAGAAACTTAATTATGTCTGGTTCCTCGGACTATCTACTTTAGGTAAATTAATACTTCATAACATTTTGCTAAGTATCAAACAGAACATTGGTCATGTCTGGCTCCTCGGACCACATACCTTGGGTAAATTGATATCTTTTAGTTAATTTTCTAAGTGTTATACGGAACCTTGGTTATATTCGGTTCCTCGGACCACATACTTTGAGTAAGTTAATGCTTTCTATTATTTATTTAAGTATCAAACAGAGCCAGCCATGCTGAATGGCAAAGATCTTTGTTGTGGTAACATGATCAAATGGACACTCATGAATATCATTTAAAGCATTCAAAAGTGTATCTATGATCTGTTTAAGAGTTTATTATCATCCCCAGCTCCTTAGACTTACTGATAAATGGAGAACTAGAGGGAGTCTAATATGGATATATGCTCTACCATTATGTATGTTTTTGAAGTTAAGGTTACACTTTGTTGAAATCATGGATTTAGTTGGTTTAACTTGCTCTATTGCCAATCATGTGGGGTGCAGTAACTATGCTACCACTTATGCATATAACTCGATGGAGCTATATCTCATTTCTATATTAAGTTTACTGTAAAATAAAACAGAAACTATGTTAAGATCAATATCAATATCACAAATATGAAGGGAAAAATTATAATTATCATTGATCTAAGCTTTAGAAAAAGGAAAATTTCTTACAAAAGATCAAACTGAATTACAAGTTCTGGAAGTAAGAACAACAATAAAAAAAAAAAAAAACTAACTAAAACTATTACTCTAAACTACTTCTTCTTTATTACAATCTTCTCTTTTGGTGGGGCCTTGGTAGATTGGGAAAGTGCTGCCTTTGAAGATCCCGAGTCTTTGCTTTTGAGATCACCCTTGGCAGGCACTAGGAGAGTTGCTAGAACTATCTCCATTGTAGAGGACACCTCTTTCTCTTTTAGTGGATCTTGAGGAACAGCTGGGGGCTTGGTGGCATCAGAGGCCACTCCCTTGTTAGCATTTGCTTCTTTTTGGGCAACCCCATGTTGCTAAGCTTCCTCGGAAGGGCTATCAGAGGAAGGAGGGACCTTGGCTGAGCCGCCCTTCCCAAGTTCTACCACGTCGGAGGAGGTGTCAACCTTAGAACTGGCTGAGCCTAGTGCGCGAATAGCAGAAGAGTAGTATACACTCTTTGCTCTCCTAAGTACAGAAGAGGCCTCAACCCCAACCTAGTTAAGGGCCCTATTCCACACCTGGAGGCAGTAGTTTCTACATACGCTCGAAACCTCAGCCCTGAGAGCCTCCTCGGTTTCTGCCACCCCCACATCATATCCTTCTTGCTCGGCTTGGTCCCTTGCCTTCTCGGCCTCCTCTAGTCTCTTCTTTAGGTCAGTGATTTACTCTTTGGAGGCAGCCAGCTGGTCTTCGGCCTAACGAAGTAGCACTCATTGACCTTCAGCCTACCTCTCAGTGTTGTCCAAGGTAGCTTCAGCACTCTTCTTGTCCCTTTCTGCCTTTATCAGTTTATTCCTCAGCTCGTTTATTCTTTTGTCGGCCACATTGAAGGCCTCCACGGCTGCAATGCGCCTTCCTTCTTCTTCTTTCATTTGCCGGTGCTAGAAATTTGATATCTCTTCAGCCCTGAATATGGCTTTAACGGCCTACCAAGGAAAGAAACATTGTAAAAAATAAAAATAAAAAAGAAAAGAAAAGAAAAGGCTAATTGAAGGACTTACCATTGCGAGGTCCCTCTTAAGACCGAGGAAAATCTCGTGCCTCCTCAGGGACCTTAGTTTGGCCATGTCAAGAAGTAGTAGTGCCTGCTCCACTAGCCATGTAGCTGGCCTTCCCTTGCTGGAAGTCCTTAATGGAGGCAGTGGCGGGCAGAGGAGCTCCATCCAGTATTGGGGTAAGGGTCCAGGATGGAGGTCTGACTTGAGAATCACTTCTCTTGTCAGCCACCGTCTACCCCAGTCTGGCTTGTTTGCCCCCTCTCTGGGGCTCAACTTCCTAGAGGGGGTGGGTTTTTCCTCCTTCCACCACCTCCTTACCCTTTTGCTCCTTTTTCCTTTTGTGGTCAACAGGATTAGGTCAGAGGGGCTCGGTGGGTAAAAGGGTAGGAAGCTTGGTCTGAGCTGCCTTCCCAGGCGCGCTTCCCCCTGGTTGTGACTCTAGTAGCTCTTGGAAAGTTGACCTTGGCTTGCGTTGTATTCCCATAGTGTCTGGTATGTTGGTAACTTCTTGGTGGTGACTAGCTTGGGCTGGGAGAGGTTGGCCGAGGTCACCAATAAGGATCTTTAGGGATTGAGGCTAGTTGAAAACCTCGTAGTCGTCCTTTGAGTTCGAGACGTCTACTATCTCTTCTTTTTCTTCTTCTTCTTCCTCTTTGATGGCAGGATGGGAAGAAGTGGCTTCTCCCGTTGTGTACTGAGGTGGCAAGGGTACTTTAGGTATACCTTCTGGAATAGGGCCGGTGGTAAGAAAACCAGGAACAACAATGCTTATCTGGCGTAAGCACAGATCCCTTGCCTTTATCTGGCACTTCGGCGCTTGGAAACTGGATGATAAAGGCTTGTAGCCGAGGATCATGTGGGCCGCTCTCAGTTATCCGTCTTTGTGAACGAACACCTCGGCTTGGAGTATCTTATCTAGGCTTAGCTGGTTGATAAGGCTGAAATTCGGAATGGCAGCGTGATGATCTGTAAAACCATTAGGAGAAACAATCAGAGAAGGGAGCAATGCAAATCAAACGAAATGTTGAATACCAACACCAAAGGAAGAAAATAGAACCAGAATGTGTCAAAATGAAGAAAAAGTAACTTAAAAGGAATAAACCTAGACCTAACACCCCACCTGGTTTCCCCTTTCTTGTCAGGTAGGGGAGGCCATCGTGCCACTTCCCTGAAATGATCAGAAAATCATTGTTCATGCCTTTGTTGGAATTAGAAAGGCATGATATCAATTTGACCTTAGGGTGCCTAGTTTTTAAGTAATACCCCTGCCCTTTGAGGTGGTAGAGGTTATAGACCCAATTGACATCATGGTGAGTAAGCCCTAAGCCCATTTTTTTTGTTAAGGGCGTCTATACTCCCTCAAATCCTAAACATGTTTAGGGCACATTGGGTGGGAGCTAATCTATGAGCCCTAAGGTAGTCCCTAGTAACAGTGCCCATAGGAATTCTCATCCCACCAAGGCAATCATTGAAATGACCACTTCTCCCTCTTGCCTTTTCTCGTGCCACTCCCTTTCCTTACAATACCTAATGGAGACTCTCGACAAGATTCTATATTGAGCTTTAAAGTTCTCAATACTTTCCGCGGAGTCTACCAAGTAAGCGAATCTACCCATACTTGAAGGAGGGTTGAAGGTACTAAAAAGATAAGGAGAAAATAGGGAGGCTGAGGAGAAAAGGACACAGAGAAAAGAAAAATAGAAAGAAAAGTAAATGGAAAGGTTTATAATGACTTACACAAAGAAGAAAACTATCATCGGACTGGCTCTTGGTATGTGTGAGGGCACGAGTAAATTGAATGAGTATGCTAGTTAAGTGTATGAGTGCTAAAGTAAGGTGAATGAAGTGTTTGGGTAATATTTATATCAAAGAGAGAGTGACAAGCGGGAAAATTCCTGGCCAAGTTCCAACAAAATCCTCAGCTGTTGGATCCGCATCACACCGTAGAACGTGGGGAACATGGAGCCACAAAAATTTAATGAAGGCGCGTCTCAAATGCCGAATCGTCAGGAGCGTGCGTTGGGCAGTTAAAAAAATATCTGCGTAGACAAGGATGATGTGTGACAAGGTACGGGATCATTGTAGTGACATTGAAATCCTCTTTTCTTCTCGAGGAGCCAGAGAGGAGAATTTCGAGGCGCTATTGTGGGGGTATTAGGCCTAGCAATATATATATATATATATGTGTGTGTGTGTGTGTGTGTGTGTGTGTGTGTACATATTGGGCCGGGGCCCAATCCAAGGACATGAAGTGGTCCGAGGAGGGGTGAACATTATTAGGGGAGTCTATGTTAGTAAGTGAAGAGGTTGGTTTTAATCATGAGGGTCCATGAGGGTAGTCTGAGGATGAATGCCTCCTCGGCTGAGCAAAGCCGAAGTCTGAGGGGGTGGTCTGCCATCCAGAGCAACGTTCCAAGTGATTCTATTGATACGGCTAAGCATCACAAAAGTGCAGGATAGGGGGAAGTCCTAAAATATCTAAAGACAAAGCTACTACCACTGCATTAAATGCTTTGTAGCTAACTCTTTGGCCGCATTAATGAAGAAGTGATACCTGAACAGTAATTTTTAGCCTTACAGCTACTACTAGAGATTTTAAGAAGGTGCTGATGGGATAAGGATCAATACTAGCAACCTGCTCTACACGTGGAGGGTAGAGATAAAGGAGGGAAAGAGTATAAAACAGAAAAAAGACCCTGAAGGTGAAGGATCGAAAATGAAAAGAAAAATACTATAGCAATCAAAAGCTGAGTTTATAATCAAACTTGAGAGAAATGTATAAGAACTGATGTCCTCGGATTGTATCAAGGACAATTTTCTTTATATTAAACCAGTCTATCTTCATTTTCTTGTCATCTAGATCCACTTTACTTGTTGCCTAACTTATTAAAGCCCAGCTGTCCAACCATTCTCTATAAATTTATTGTATCGGGCTCTTTGGGCCTAAGTTCATCCATCCTTTGGGTTTGGGAGACCAACTGTGTCCTTACAATTTTCATTTATGAACTTATAAATTTTAGATTCATCAACCTTGTATTGTTTAAAATTATCTACAATTTTTACTACAAAATGAACTATTAATATTATCAATAGATTACAAATATTAATATAATATTTTATGAAGTTGTTTACTAACATACATCATCGATTCAATCGTAAGTTCATATAAGTATATTTATTTTATACATGTATCCATAGTTGCGTACAAACATATGATATTATTATATACTTAAATTGAGTTTCATGTTGTGAAACTTATTCATGTCTACAATAATATATTTAAGCTTAACCTATTTAATATTTGAGCTAAACTTGTTTGCTAAATAAATAAACATTAATAATTCTTTTCTCAGGTTAAGCTTAAATTGTTCATAAACAGTTCAATTTATTTGTCTTTAATTTCTTCATATAACCCTTGTCTTAAAAACAATTGTGAGACATGTCGTTCCGATATAAAGGTTTTTTCCCCCATTGTATCAGGGCGCTATGCTCCAAGCCATGAAACATTCACATACATTAATAGATGAATGTAAATTCTTAAAGATTGATACGGGGATGTTGAACTAGAAAATTAACGATTAGTATGCACTCTAATAGATAGGGTTGCTTCTTTTCTTTGATGGTTACTAAAGGTGTGTATGGGTCGGATTGAAAAGTATTTTTAACCAAAACTAACAAGGTCGGGTTGAGAAATCCTCAACTCATATGGGTTGAGTAAGGTTGGATTAGGTTATTAGCTCGATGGGTAGTGCATATATGTTTTATGTTATGTAAAAAATTTGCATTTTCATTAATTATTTAAACACTTTTTGCAAAATTATTTCAATTCATATAATAGACTTCAATCATATTTCAAAATTTCAAATATACTAACCTAATTCTCAAAATACTAAACTCAATCAAACTAAAAAATTGAAATAAAAGTAGTAAAATAAATTTTTATGTATTGTGGCTTAGGTTGATTTGAAAAGATTCTCAACCCAATCTGACTTAAGGCTCAAAATAAAATTCTAACCCAACCCATCAACCCGAAGTGTCAAGTTGGATTAGATCTAATTGTTACATAATAATCCACAAAGTATACTAGTATTAAAATTTTAATTTTGAAGCTTTAATAACATTGATAATAGATTATATTTTACCTTCTAGAAAATTATAATGCTTTTTCTCTCTCTCTCTCTCTCTCTCTCTAAAATTTGAATCCGAGTAGATCGAGTTGAGTTATATGGGGTATAGCTGTGGCACCAAACAGTGGCTTCCGTGAAACACGTCATGGTAAAGACGGCGATTAAAGAAGTAAAAATCTGAGCCGTCCACAATCAAAATCGGACGGCCAAAAAGACGAAATTGCAAGATCGGACATGTAGGTGTCAGCGGAAGCGTAGGGTCGGGAAACCGAGGATTCAATTTTGAAGCCAGCCCGACTAACGAGGAGAAGAAAGCAAACAAACGACAACAACAACAACGACATATACTATCTAATACTATGACTATCATTTACTATACCATAAAACCCTCATTAATTACAACCATACCCCTCCCTCCCAATACACCCATTCAATTTCAGATACAGTAATTGCATTTAATTTCTATGACGTGGACCCATCATCGATGAAATGAAAAGTTGAAGAACCCAACCCACACTAATGGGCCCCACCCACTCTAAAATAATAATAATGTGAAATCAAAGCTTTTTTTTTTTTTTTGGGTCAAGAAGAAGACGACTTTTTGGACGGCTCAGATTCTGGGCTCATCGTACCGTTGAATGCAGCGCCACGTGATTGCATTTAATTAGCTGGGTCCCATGATCAGTGAAGGGAAAACAGAAGCACATGGATGCTTTGGCCTCGTTGACAGACAGACAGACAGACAGGTTTGATTACGTGGAGGGTCTTGATTGGAGGAAATTGGGAAGAGTGTGGGGACCACCTAAGTGAGCAATAATAATGTCATAATGATGATGACGATGGTAGGAGATGATAAGATAAAGGATTCCTCTGTGCGTGTGCGTGTGTGTGTGAGTGTGAGTTGATTGTCTCATCATGCGGGGAAACCGCGACATATTGCGGAATTCTCGGGGTCATTCTTAGTTAGACCTGGTAAACGGATGGGGTCAGATCATTTGGGTTCGGGTCAACAACAAGTTTGAGTTAAAAACGGGTTCAAAATGGGTCGGTTTACGGACTAATGGTATGAACCATATCAAGTTATTAGCCTCCTTGAATACATTTGTTCCTGTTGCATGTAAAATTTATAAATTTATATTACCTAAAAGGACAGCTTGATTAAAAATATACATTTTTAAATAAAACATAACATATTAAATAAGAGTTGGGTTTTTCGTTAAAAAAAAAAAAGAGTTTAGTTTAAGTTATACCTAGCGTAACTTTAAGCAAAATTACTTCACTTAATATTTTTTAATTGAATGCAAATTTTAACGAATCTATTGTTGGATTACATTATCTTCATATACTCTCAATTCTTGCAAAATTTCAAGTTAATAAAAGATCAATTTTCATATTATCAATCAACTGTTTAAGTTCAAGTTTTTTGTTGTTTAAAACAATGCATAAAATATGAATTTATGAATCGAATGATAAATAATATTCGATTAGCATGAAAATTGGCATTCATGATAGGAACATAGAAAACATGTAATCCAATGGTAGGATTTTCAAAATATGAATTTAATAATAAATTATTGAGTGATTTAATATTACTTATAGTTACCTCAAGTGTAACTTGAACCCGAGTAATTAGGTAAAGAAGAATAAATAACTATTTGATATAAAGTGCATAACAATCTACTCAATGTTAGTAGTTGAGAATTGCTACCTACCATATAAATTTTCCAAATCATGAGTCATTTGGGTTGACATGAATGCTCCCTCATTTTGCCCCATGATTAGGCCCATCAAGCCAACACCTACTCTACGACCTCACCATTCTTGTCAAGAATAATTTTTTTAATAGAAATTCTTGTAGAATTATTTGAACAAATATAATTGAGTGTTATGATTCTAGTATCTTACATGGATTAAGTGCAACCTTAACTATGTGTATATAAGCTCTTGAGCACTCTTTCCTTACAAGTCTATTTTCAAGGTTAAATTTTACCCATAGGTTTGTATCATTTGGTATTAGAGCTAATTGGATGTAGCTCACTAAATATGAGATCAAATGAGTTGCGGTTTTGTAGTCGAATCTCAGAGAGGACCACCTAGAGGCTAGATTAAAATAACTGATAGGTGAGTAGAGCCTCTAAAAAGAAAAGGGCTATCAATGGTGGGATTTTCAAAATATGAATTTAATAATAAGTAATTGAGTGATGTAACTTAAACCTAATCTATTAGGTAAAGAAGAATAAATAAATATATAATATAAATTGCATAATAATTTACTCAATGTTAGTAGTTGAGAATTGCTATCTGCCATATAAATTTTCCAAATCATGGGTTATTTGGGTTGACCTGAATCCTTTCTCGTCCAATCCCACAATCACGCCCCCATTAAGCCAACAACTACTCTACGACCTCACCATTCTTGTCAAGAATATTTTTTTAATAGAAATTCTAGTAGAATTAACTAAACAAATATAATTGAGTGTTATGATCCTAGTATCCCACATGGATTAAGTGTAAGTTTACTCGTGTATATAAGCTCTTGGGAACCATCCCATTGCAAGCCGATTTTCAAGGGTGAGTTCTACCCATAGGTTTTTATCATTTAGTACTAGAGATAGCTACTGCGTTAGGTAATTGGATGTAGGTCACTGAGTATTGGATCAAATGAGTTGCGGTTTTGTGGTTAGATCTCGGACGAGGCGAGAAAGGGCTACAATTGGGCCCATGTCAATAGAGTGAGCCATCGTTGACGTCGGCTGTGAAGCATGATGATATGTTATGATTTTTGTATCCCACATGAATTAAGTGTAAGCTTAACCATGTGTATATAAACTCTTGGGTACTCTCCCCTTACAAGTAGGTTTTATAGAGTGAGTTCTACCCATGGGTTTGTATCATTGAAATCATCACGAAAAGAATTAGCACAACAAATTTTTATTCTTAATATAACAAATTGAGAAAAGGTTTTTTACCATTCATTCCAACTACGTAAAAATTTGGTTTACATTTGAGGAAATCTCAAAATTTATAATGGGTGGAGCTTCCTCCACCCATGTTACAAAATCATCAATAAACTGTGCATACTTAGCTAGTCCATGTGTTGCCTTGTTTCCTTCCCTTTGAGTGTGGCAAATTTCAAACTGGCGTAGGATCTGCATGTGGTGTATGGTACCTGCAATAATGTTGGCAATAGCTAGGGAGGCTTTTGAGTCCCCCTGTATAGTTGAGCATATCATTAAGCTGTCACTTTAAAAAACTGTCTGTTGGATGCTGATATCTTTAACGAAAATGGCAAAAGTCTCCATTGCTTTTGCTTCAATTTCCAATGGTCCCAATGGAAGCTCCATCTTCTTGCTCATGGCAGCAACCACCTAGCCTTGGTTGTCTCTTGCTATCACACCAATTCCGGTCCATTTGTGTTTCGAAAAAATAGCCCCATCTGCATTCACCTTATATCATCCATTTGGAAGAGGAACCCATTGATGTTGAGCTAATTGTGTATTCTGAAGTTTGTGTGGGATCTCCTGGCTTACTGTATATTCTTGCAGTAGTCTATTTGCCATCCTATAAATTTCAGCAGCTGACATATTCCTTCCTCCATGCCTCACCTCATTTCTGTTTCACCATATACTCCATGCAATCAATAGTATCATATCCATTAAGGTTGAGGCATTGCCTTGGTTCATCACATACTGCCATAGAATATCTATAAAATCCCCTCGGCCTTCTACCATATTGCTCAGATTACAATAAGACCAAACTGCCTTTGCCTTTGTGTAGTGACATAGGACATGTACGACAGTTTTTGGGCACAAACTCATTCTTCACAAGTCAGGTTGTCAGTGACCTTCCTATGGAAAAGGTTCACTTTTGTTGGCAGAATGTTTTGACAAACTCTCGAGCCAAAGTTTCTCACATTGTTTGGGATTTTAGCTTTTCACAACCTTCAAGCATGCACAGGTTTTGGCAAAGGCTGTGGAAAGCTAAGAAAAGGTTTTAATTATATATAGATATCATCATTAATATATTTTAATCATATATATATATATATATAAGTCATTTAAGTCACATAAAAGTTGTCAAAAGTCTTGTTACTCAATCAGTAGGCAGTAACTCTTTGTATTTCCAACAAAGATATCTAGGATTTAAATTCCCCTCCACATTGTAACTATCAATTTTTCTATTTTAAAAAAAATGTCATATAACAGTCAAAAGTTTATTATAATTCCAAGTAATTAAATGTAGTCATGGATAATTACATTGGAAAGAATTTCTTTTTAAGAGATTATTATTTTGAAAGTATAAAATTTGGCCTTATTGCACTAGATGAATCAACTTATTGTTCGTGTGTGTTCTAATAAGTATTACTGTTTATTTAAAAAAAAAAAATTCAAGGATCCAATAATAAGAGGGAAATGAGTAATGCTATAGTCACAAACTATTTTACAATATTTTTACAAAATATTAATGCGGCTGACCTCTTATTAGTTTTCATCTAGGCTCATCATTAATATCACTTTTTCATTTATCAAGAATCACTCACCACATCAGCAATTTGTAAAAATTTTTTGTAAAATTGTTTGTATCTCTAACATTATTCTTATTCATAGGAGAAGTCAAGAGACTTTATGATATTATTTAATTTCCTTTATTAGAAAAATTATTACTATTTGGTACAATTTTCCCTCCACATCCTCTGTTCCCATTTTGAAATATGGTAAAATTTTCTCTTACAAAATAAGGAAATATGGTAAAATAGGATCATTAGAGTATTTTCATTAACGATGCTAAAAGGCTAAAAAGTTATGGTCATCATGTTGGCCATATTAGAGAGAAGAAGGAGTGGTTGATTAAGTACATGCACTGAAGAACTTGAAGAGGACAATGATGATGTAGAAGAAGCAATTGTTGAACTTGTAGTTCCCATTGAAGATGGAGCCATGGTTGAACTTGTAGTTGCCATTGGCTCTGATACCATGATGAAGTTGTAATACAGTAAAACTTTATGAATGTTAGTCTCAGAATCAAGTAAAATCAGAGAAAGAGTTCTTGAGAAAGAAATAGATCAAGAAGAAGAACACAGTGAGAGAAAGAGAGAGAATGAGATAAGAGAAAGATTTTATTGAAGAAGAAAACTATTTCAACTAGCATAATTACATCAGAACTATAGCCCTCTATTTATAGGTACACATCATTCCTAATACCAGAATAGGTTATGATCCAAACTATCCGTCGTGATTCAAGGAGTTAACTGTGGAATTATAACTAATCTTAGCACCATTAGTAACTAACATGTACTCTTTCCAAAACGGTGTGCATCACTTAAGTGATTAATGAACGGTGCGCATCATGAGCTGTGCACAACATGTGCTAGATAAATGAAACAATTTGCTACTGCTGAATCAAGGACAGTTTGAGCTTCTTTGTAGCTTGAGCATCAAGTTCTTCAACAGGTTTGTGATTTGGTTTTGGGTGGGTATGGTTTGTGGTGGACCGGTGGTGGTGGGTATTTGTTTGATGGGTTTTTGCGATGGATCGATGGTGGTTGATGATGGGTGGGTATGAGTTTTATGGTCTGGTTTTGGGTTTGAGTTTGGGTTTGTGATTTGAGTTTGGGTTTGTTTTTGTTTTTGTTTTTGTTTGTGATTTTGGTGGTTGGGGGGGTTAAGGTTGTGGGTGGTGGTGGCTGTGGCTGTGGCAATGGGTGTGGGCAGTGGTAGCTGGTAGCAGTGGATGTGGGCAATTACAGTGGGTTGGGTTTTGCAGTGGGTTTGAGAGAAGACAACTACACAGAGAAAGAGAGAGGAAGAGATCGATTGAGAATAAAAAAGAATAAAGAAATAATATTTTAATGAAGTAGTAAAAAATATAAAATTTTTTATATTGAGTGTATTACAAAGTGGAGTGTTAAAATAGATAAAGTAGTATTTTGAGTTGTTAAATGTTATATTTTTTAGCATTTGAATGCTCTTGTTGAAAAATATTTTTTTTTTCCAAACTTATTCTTTATTTTATCTGAAAAATAAATACCCTTTTTTCATTAGTTTTATTTGTGTTAGAACTAAATCGGATGATTTTGAAAGCTTATACCATTATATTTGAAATTAGATATTTGCGCACACAAATTTGGATCCAAATGCCAAGAAATGAGATTTGTCACTCTCTTAAAAAGCTTTACACATGAGTGATCCTCTGATTAACATACAAGGTTGAAGATGAGGGCCAAATGGTTCTTTGCTAAACTTCAAGTGAGTCTTCTCTTTAATGAACACTTTAGTCTCCTTGGGCCGGACCTTGACAAAGTTTTGATCTTCCTTTTTTATTGAGACCAAGGTGAAAGCAAGCCTTAGAATATTATCCAGTTAAGAGACAAATCCTTGCTAGTTGCTAATAAGAGCATTTTAGGGATTAAACTCATTTAAGTGACCTTCTGGGCTATAGAGTAGTCCACTGAACAGGACAACACTTATCTTGGATTATTAGGCCTAATTAGCACTAGCCCAATTAAATTTGATTTTATAAAAGTTAGACTAATGAAATTTCATATAAGCCTCATTTTTAATTTTGTGGAATTTGGACCTAAAATAAGAATTATCAGTATTTTTTATTTTGTGGAATTTGGACCTAGAATAAGAATTATCAGTCTTTTAATAAAAGTTCATGAAAAAAATTATATTTTAAACTCTATAGTTTAGGGATGTAATGAATTAAACCTTATATATAGTCTCAAAAGTAACAAATTAAATCTTGAAGTTTGAAAAGGCAACAAATTAAATCGTCAATCCACATTAAACCCCAATACAATGTTGTTCCACTTAAATTAGTTAATTTTTAATTTGTTACCTTTTGAAACTACTTGGTTTCATTTGTTACACCCCTAAACAATAGGGTTTCAAAATTTCCTTAATTTCTTTTTGTCCATAAATATTCTTTAAAAACTTGATTTTTTAAATAAGACAACAAAAAATGGAGCAATAATTTTTGCTTAAAAAAAATATAAATAGGACTAACAAAATAGAAAGGAGTGAGTAATAATAATAACAATAACAATACACCGAAACTTAAGGGTTCGTTTGGTTGGGAATATAGAAAAGTGGGAGGATAGAAAATATTTTAATTTCCCTCGTTTGAGTTTGTTGGGGGTGGAAAAGTGGATAAATTTACTTAGATGTCCTTATTAATAAATGATGTCCAATTTAAAAATAAAAATAAAAAAAATAACAAACAACCAACCAAAAAAAAAAAAAAAAAAAAAAGACAATTGCCCAAATTTATTAAAAGAGAAAAGTCATGACTAGAAAAAAGAAAAAAAAATGTAACAAAAGAAATCACGTTCAGTTAAACCGCCCCCCCCCCCCCCCCCCCCCCCCCCCCCCCTAAAAAAAAGAAAAAAAGATTAGAAGAAGAAGAAGTAGAGCAAAACGGAGGAAGCTTGTACCCACAAAGTTCAAAATTGAATTTAATACATTGTTTTCATTGTATCATGTACAAGAAGATATTGCGGAAAAAAAGAAAAAAGAAAAAAAAGAAAAGCAACTAGTACGTAAGAGGAGATGGTAGTTTAGTAATTTGACTGCAACTATTCCTCTCTCTATATTTTCTCCCCAATTTGGGGAAATTGAATTTTGGTGGACTTAGGGAGAAAACACTTGGTTCCCACCAATTTTCTCTCCTCCCTCCCAAACATTTTCTCTTATACTTTCTCCTTTTTTTTTTTTTTTTTTTTTCCCAAAATCATCTCCTCCAAACATACTATAGGACTATGCTGGGGACGTTTTGTAACAATGGTCAAAAATGCAAGATTAGCCCAAATCTCCCCTTGGGTTCTTTAGAAATGTTTATTTGTGGAGAATCAAACCCAAAACTCCTAATGTATAATGAACAAAAGGCTAATGGTACTTTAACAAGATAGAAATCAAAATACCACAACTGAAATACAAGAAAATGCAGAAAAAGTACACAAGTCTGAAATTTCGACCCACAATCAGCAAGAAGAGGAAATTGAGAAAGGTTGTGAGGAAGAGAGGGAAGGTTCCCTTGTACCCATATTTTCACCCCCAAGCTTTGGAATTGTGAGAATGCTGACTAGCTGAATGGGTTTTTTCTCTAAAGTTTCAGCCATGTGAGTAAAACGTAGTTAGTTCATTTTTGAGCTGAAGACAGAGTTTTATATAGAGTTTGGGGTGTTGCTAATGATTGGTTTTTTGGTAGTTGAAGATGCTTTTATCCTTCTAAGTGCTATTTCCAAGATGTGGTGTAGTTTGCCTTTTGCTTAGGAAATGAGTTGGTTGCTTTTTACATAATTTTGGAAATAAAGGGGGTTTGCTCTAATTGGTTGCCTTTGGTCAAACATTTCAGACCATTGGGAGGCTCACCTAAGTGAGGGCTAGCAGATGGAGTTGACCAATGGGAGTCAACTATGTTTAAAGGCAAAAATGGGTTCGAGCAGAAACTTTAGGCCGCAGTCAGTCAGAGCATGAAAGCCTCTTTTAGGGTGAAAATTTTAGGTACAAGACCTCCTCTATGAGCCTAAGGTGCTACCAGTGTCCCTTGCCTACTTGGTAGCATGCATGGGCTAGGCTCATGCAAAAGGTCCAAAAGAAACCGATCCATACCCTCCAAATCATACTTCCTTAATTTCTCTAATAAGTCGCATAGGCTTAGGCCATGCTTAAAAGAATAAAATAAAACATAATACATGAATTGGACTTGTAAAAAAAATGTGTCGCGAAAAAAAATATCAATAGACTATAAAAAATAGGAGTAACTAGGGGTAGAGCCAAGGGAGGGTGACTAGGGGTAGAGCCAAGGGAGGTGAAAGGGGCAATTGCACACAACACCCCCCCCCCCCCCCCCCACACAAAAAAAAAAAAAAAAAAAAATCCCAATCCCACCCAATATCTTCCTTTTATATTTGCATATTAATAATATATATATATATATATATATATATTATGTCAACATAAATACTGATTCTTTTTTTAATAAAAACAGATTCAATTTTTTTTAATTAATATTACAACTCAAATTTTCAAAACATTTCAAACTCAGAATTTCTTTATCAAAAATAACTTTTTAACTCTTTTTACATAGTCAAGAAATAATTCTTAACATGATATACTATAATAATATCACCTAAATAATGTGCAGATATATGTTTTTTTTTTTTTAAATCTTTCACAATTCTATATGCTTTTTAAGGCCTTTTACAATCAATTAACCATTTGATAAGTGGAAATGAAATCTAATAAAGAAAAAAAAATTGATACTTTTAAATTAATTCAAAATAAAAACACTATATAACATCTTTAAAAAAAAAAAAAACTAATGCATACATAAATCATTTAAATTTTTGATATTGTCAATTCTTCTAAATTAATTTATTGTTTCATTGTACATTTTAGTATTCAAATGATTTTTTTGAATATCTTATATTTAAAAATTGATTATTTTTATTTAGTTTTATATTTGTTTGAAATATATATTTATAATTAGCTTAAATTATGAAGTAGCTTTATATAGCAATGATGATACTTGCTTTAATACTAGGCTAAAAAAATTCAAATTAACTAAGCACCAAAAAAAAAAAAAAAAAAAATTTAACTTACGTTTAGATCATAGTTTTATGTTAATTATATACCTTGTTTAATAAAAAAAAATTCCTTATATATACATTTTTGGAATTAATTTTGTTTTCAAATCTTGCATTCCTAAACTAAAATCCTAGTTCCAGCATTGGAAGTGATTGACACTCACACTCCTCTACGTGCTTGTTTTTGTGTGTGTGTGTGTGTGTGTGTGTGTGTGTGTGAGAGAGAGAGAGAGAGAGAGAGAGAGAGTTGACTTAAAAACGGAGAGGGTTAGCAAGTAGTGCTTGCACAATGTGAAAGGAGAAGAAATAAAGGAAAGTGAAAGGAGAAGAAATAGAGGGTTTGACTTACTTTTAGTACTTTTTTAATTGGAGGTCTTCTTTTGTTTTAAATACATAATGGCAAGTGATAGTGAGTTTTAATCTCCACATTTTATTTAGTTAGTGAGTGGTATGACAGTTTCTTATTAAAACAAAATGAGAATTCTATTAAAAAAGTACTAGAGGTAAACCAAACTTGAAATGAATAAATAGAGACTAGGATTTAAAAACTATTTACTAAAGTTTCCTCACTAAAATTACTTTTTAGAAAGAAGGGGGAAAAAAAGGACAAAACTTATGTACAGTACTTTAGATGCTGTTCTTTAAGTTCTTCTTTTAAGATTTAACCATGTGACTACTTAATTTAAAAATACACTACGTTCCCATGAGAAAAAATCTACATGACAGAATCTTAATAAGGGAAGTTAAAGAACAGAACCTAAGTACTGAATCTAACTCTTGCTAAAGAAAAAAAAACCGTTTTACCCAAGCACAACCTATGGTCAAAGGCAAATATAATCTTAAATTTTCTTTTAATATCTAATAATAAATTAATATTATTAAAACATATGGGATGTTACATTGCCACACGGGTTCTCTTTCTTGTTCTTTGCCCAAAATCTTTATGCAATGGGTCTCTCATGGCGCCTAATATTAATATCTAATAATAAATTATTATTATTATTATTATTTTAAAACGATGGCCTTTACTATTCACGGATAATTTACCATGTGGGTTTTGTGACTTGAAATCTCTCTATACTTCATAGCTCAGGGTCACGACTCACGACTTTTGTCATCTCTTACATTGTGAAATGGGCTTATGACCCATCATTCTTTTCACTTTACAAACTAGGCCTTGTGATCCACAAATCTTTCCACATGACATGGGCTCCTAGCCCACTTCTCTCTCTCTCTCTCTCTTTATATATATATATATATATATATATATATATAGGCGGAAGTAAAGATTAACAATAAATATTTACTTAAAAGTAAATAGGCTTAAAGTAAATAACAATAGATGCTTTAACAAAAGATTACAATAAAAGCTTAAAGTAAAACACTTATAGGAAGTAATAGTTGTAGGAAATAGTTTTCCAAGCAGAATAATAGCAAGGTTACAAGGCTATGTAATTGGCGAAGAAAATGAGAAATATGAAAGCTAAGTAGGACTAAAACTGAATTCTAAGTTCGAATTCTGTCCTACAAAAGGAGAGTAGCAAGCCTTTTATAGGCAAAATAAGCACTATTTGCATAGTGGGGAGCAACGGGAATCAACCCTTGTGGAGAGCAGTAGGAACCATTAATATTTGCTTAGTAGCAAGAATCAGCTTTTACTTTTCATTTGTCCTTCAAAAGTAGTCGAAAGCAGAAAAACAACTTGACATTATTTGCATAGTGAAAAACATTAGGAAAGTTCATTTCAAATAAACCAAACTTTTACTATTCATTTCACATCTATCAAAAGTAGTCAAAAATAGCCGAAAGTAGTTCTTCTAACGGTCTTTCATTAGTAATGGTTTTAGCAATTTTGTTAGCTTGTGCCGATAGGATTAGTCATTAGCTAAATCAGGGATGGAAATAGGATCATGACCAAAAAGAGCCTGATCATGAGGGTAATAAGTAGATTATTGAAACTCCATAGTTGAAACGACTTAAATCAGTAGATTTCTTATTGAAATCACGCCACCCATGACAGATCAAGTTGGGATGTCACTTGAAGCTCATATTCATGATCCAAACCTATGAGTTTTCATGGGGTAAGATTGAGTCTTGCGGCTAGGAGGATGAAAAGTACCGAGTCAATAGTTCTTCGGCACTTCATGAAAGTGCTACATCCTACATGCATGAGCTTGACATTTCATAAGTGACCATGTAAACTTCTAAAAGAGCATGTACAATACAGAAGTTTCAATGGGTCAAAATCCTCAAATCACTGGTTGTACTTGAAAAGAATAAGCCCCTCGTTACACTTCTTCCCTCCGGTTTTCCCACAATTAAAGCAAGAGGATTTGATCAACTCATTCTTGTACAACACTAGTCATACTCCCTCCCTTTCATCACACTCGGAACTACCACTAAAAATAAATTGATATTCCTTTATTGTCTATATTTTAACTAGACATCTCCTGTTATTTTAAATATACATTGATAAGTGGTTGTGAGTTTTAATCTCCACATTTTATTTAGTTAGTGAGTGATGTGACAGTTTTTTATTAAAACAAAAAGAAATTCATGTTAAAAAGTACTGGAGGTAAGTCAAATACCAATAATTCTTACTTAGGAAATCAATTGGAGCACATGATGAAACATATAGAATGGGAAGAAGTGCTATAGGCAAATTCCAATGCCTATGCCTACGCCACAATCTCCCAAAATTTCCCCTTTTTTTTTTTATAAATTTTTTTTTTAATACTCTAATGTGTAAAATTTGATACAAGATACTATTACAAAAGAAGGAACTACCTTTTCGGCCAGGAGGCTAGAAACAATATATAAATGTGGAGACTTTGCAAGACGAGGTAAAATAATTTGCATCAGAAACTTCCAAGTCATAGCATCTTTCGAGATAACCAAGAAAATTCCAAATTTAGTCAATTACTTGAAATCTTGGCATCTTTCAAGTCATAGCTGTGAATCCTTAATTGTCAAAGCATCATAAACACATATTTTCTCTTAAATAATTGTATACAGCAAATTCTCGTACAAAAATAACTGTCAAATGATTGCATAAAGTACTCACAGTAGTGAATAATTAATTTTTGGATACATTACATTCTGTTATTCTGACATCAATGACACTACATGCTTTGTATTGGTTGAGACCTTTTATCGTATGAACTTGTATATACTGGATTTGTGAAAATTATTCTGGTATCTTGTATATTACATAGCCCTCAATCAAGAATGACGCACCATTCTAGATTCCTTAGGATGGGTATAAACATGTATAGTTTCTTGGTGATGAATGACAAAGATGATGTGACACAATGAATGAATGAATGTGATTAGCAATAGCAAAAGTCTGAACCGCTTCTGTGCAACGAATAGCTGAAATTAAGGAAGCCAAAGCTTAGGTGTATTCAAGAATAGCACCTGTGTGATTAAACCCGCACGAAATTTGTAATGCTTTCACATTCCCTTCAAACGTAACCATTGCAGGTTTAATGTAGTCGACATCACTTCCATGACCCTATACAAAGAAACATATCGTTGTAATATCTCAACTACATGGTTAAGTACAGCAAAATCAGATTTAAGATTATGAAGAACAAGAAAAGAATAGAGCTAAGGAATAAACTGCATTGGTGTGACAACCATCACATGGAAATGATAACAGCTCAAGATCACTGCAACACAATATATTAAAGCACCGGAAATGATAGTGGATAAGCACCATAGTTAATAGGATAATGCCTGAAGATAATGCAAAATTTAAAAAACAATGTGCTACAATGTATTATCATTGCCCTACAGGAATAAAGTATGGCCATTAATAGAGCCTATACATAATACAATTGAAACGTGAATATTCACGGACTATTTGAATATTCAAATTATCCAACAGTCATGATAATGATCATGATTATTGATATAACTACGGAATCTTATGTTGCATGTCAATTACTGAGACAATGCAGATGAAAATTATTCAAGAGAGTTGGAAGCAAACCAATTGTCCACCAGAAGAATGTCCGTCTTCAGAAAATGTTCCATGTGAACCACCCCAACCCCATGTGAAAATATTTCCTTCTGGATGAAAATAATAAATTTTGTCAGAAAATATACATCCTGCATTGATTCAAAGTTTTTTCAAGCGCTAAAATAAATTACAAAATGGAACGTTTAGCCATTATGAGATCTCATGCATTTGAGGAAATGGACAATATGTCAACTAAAATACATTGCAATGTCCCATCAAATCTTGTAGACAAAGTATTTTTGTTCCTACAAGCATGTTCAAAGAGGACAAGTGAAGATGTCATATGGAAAGGCTGTAAATAAAAAGGTGTGGTGCTTTCTCAAGCATGTTCAAAAAGCACCATAAAATGGGTGAGCACAATGAATAATATTTACATTATAATGTTCAGAAAATAGTTGAAGCACAATATCATTGCCTTTATGATTTTCAGTATGTGTGCTTAGCACGAGGGATAAAAATTCTTCTAGGATATTATAGCTGTGTTTCGAAACCTGGGCCAGACCGGCTAGCAGACTGTCTGAACTATCAATTGGCCCTAGTTCTGCCTACCCCTTATTAGACCAGTTTTGGTAACAATCTGAATTGGACCTGCTTGAGTCACAGACTCACAGTTGTTATAAAGCCACTAGATCAACTGTTTGCTAGACTGATCAGGCCTTAATCATATTGAGAAAATGTCACTTTCCATATTCACAGGAACTTGAACTGATGAACTGAAGTGCGTAAGCTATGATATCAACCCTTGAGCTGCATTGCATGTTACTGTCAGGATGTTCTATATTTGAAGTAGAATTGTTTACCAAGCAAAGCATCTTGATATGACTAAAACCAATCTTCCAAGTTTACACTGCTTTCATGTTCAATGTCAATAATGAAATGAGTAACAATAATTATTGATGTATATCTCTTGTGAATTTTAGAAATACTCTTCTTGCTCCGCTGTGTCATGGTCATAGGAATGATAAACCAACATAAATGGGGGGAGTTATCATGATAGGAAGCTCACTTGCAATGCCTCTGCTTGTTACCACACTAATTACAGCTCTATCATACTTATCTTTAATCACCTTAATATACTTTAGAGGATTTTTTTTCTTCTCTTTACCCACCACATAACCCTTCTAGGTACTCTATTATACGCTTTCTCTAGGTTAATAAAAATCAAAACAAATTCAAAGGAAAAAACAAAGGAAATAACAATGCCTATCTGGTCATGAGACAAAAACCATATCTATAAATGAAAATATAACTGGTGAATGGCTTGGTATGAACGGTGTCAGGTGGGCTCCAGCACAAGTAGGCTGCCTTGGTGAGAGGTGAGAGAGGCCGAATACTGCCTTGCCTTACTGCTCCTTGGGTTGAGTGGACTTAGAGAGAGAGAGAGAGAGAGAGAGAGGGAGGAGGGCTTTGACTGCTGCTAGGGCAAATAATTTCCATTATGTTCTAAAATACCCCTTATCAAAAAAAAAAAAAAAAAAAATTATGTTCTAAAATACCCAGGTCAATTGTGAGTTGGAGCCAATACCCACCCTGCCCTAAACCTGCTATGAGTGAAAAATAGAAATCTGCCCCCACCCTAAACCTTCAACAGGGCAGGGAGGGGCAGGCCCTATAATTGGGCCAACATGGCCATTGCTATGCCTGATCAGAAGCATTCTGTGCTCGAAAGCTAGGATGTAAATTCCTGGCCTAGTGTGCACTAAGATGTAAGCATGGTCATTCTTTCTTATGTTCTGAGGCCAAGCAAACTAGAAATGAATGGTGAGGAGGAACTTGCAAACCTTCTACTCAACCAGATCTAGGAAAAGAAAGCATCAGTATCATGAAGAATTTACTGCTGCATTTACTTAAAAGGGGGAACCTATATTGTAAATTAGCATGCATGTACACAAGGACTTTAATTCAAGACCAGATAAACACAAGAGGAGTGAGTTTGTGATCTAATAACAAAAAAATAAGCAAGTCTAGTCTTGTACAATTTGGAAATATATAATTTCAAAGATGATGTGTATAAAATACAATTCATATAATGACCCTAACACATATCCTGATTTTAATGACTACTGATAACAAAGAAATTTATTCACTTTGAAATTGGTTTACTTGCTCAGGGATGTTAAGATAGTTTAGAAAAAGGTAAAAAGAGACATCTATCATGACACTAGGTTAAGAGGCCAACAAGGTGGTAAATACTTGGAAATACGATAAGAAAGAATCTCTTGATTCTAATAGCATGATGTGTATAGAATTATTCCTAGCTAAAGAACCTCCAATAGATATTTCTCCCTTTACTCTTCCCAATTTTTTGCTAAATTTATAACAAACTTTTAAAACAAAAAAATAGCCCTTTATTTGTATCTATTTGGAATTTTAAATCCCTCAACTATTTGGTGTGCTCATAATTTTTATGAACAGGTATAGTTTTCAAGATTCCAACCACAAAGTTCAATACCTAACTAGCCAACTTTGTGTATCGTAGTAGCCAATCTTAGAAGTCAATGGGCATGAGATTAGTGACAAACTCTGAATGGACTCTGTTTCGCTTCAATAGAGAAGAAAACTAGCTGACTGACTTATTTGCAAACTTAAGTTGTTTACCACTCAGACGTTTATTAGGGAGTTTTCAATGATATTCAAGAATATAGTCAGAGAGGAGAAAGCTAGTTACTTGGTTTCCAACTGAAATATTTCATATTTAGAATTTCCAAATGATTGTATTAATTCTCCTGTGTCACCAATTATAATAGAAAAGGATGACATCCACAGAGGAAAAGCAGCAAGCCTTTCAGCAAAATATTGCTTATCAGCTGTTTCAATAAATTGCGGGAATGTAAACATTTTTTTGAAAAAATTCCAAAACTAAAATAACTCTAGACCTTATCTGAAAATTCAATTTTATAAGAATGTAAAAATTAACATCCATATGTTGATAATTTTAGAAAAATGCTATAGATGAAACTACAAACACCAACTTAGCTTTAGTTTTGAAAAGGTTCTTACCAGAAATAGCTGCTGTATGCTTCCAACCACAGGAAACCTGTATACACATTTGGCAAAGATATGAGACATCAAATATGAAACTGATGTAAGAATTTGAGCAATAAATTTTTCTACCATCAGTCGGCGTTGGGTGCTTAAGTTCACTGCCTTTAAAGTTCTCTTTCTATTACTGTCTTGTGCTCTTTATATCTCGAAAATTCAAAGAGTGATCAGCAAAAACGCCTTTTTTAGGTAATTTTATCCATATATCTTTATTGATTAGTAATAATTACACTTATTTTAATTTGATATGAACAATAATTCTTAATTTCATTAAGAAGTATTAATTTTGTCAAACAAACTTACTTACTTTAGTAATCAATAATCAATCCAATTTAAAAATTGTATTCAGATAGGATATCATATACACAAAGTATGGTTGGAAGGAATTGATAAAATACGCTTAGGCTTTATTTATGGAGGTTTGTATAATATCAAAACAAAAATGTGACTCAATTTCTACCATTATTATGATATTTCTAGTCCATATAAAATTTTCCTCTAAGTTGTGGCTATCCCTCATTGTTTGATGTGGTGCATTTGATGGGAGAGAAATAACCAGATCTTGAGGATTCTGAAAGGACAATTCCAAACCTAAAACTTTTCTTCTTCAAAACTTTATTGGATTGGTTGTCAATAGTAGGCAGTCATTCAATATTTTAGGTTCATGCTTTGATGGATGCTTGTAATTTGTGTGTTTGACTGTACTTGTCCCTAGTTTATACTTTTTGTATACTTGGGTGACATTTTTTTGCTAGTTTAATAAAAAATTTCATTACTTATCAAAAAAAAATTCCTCTAAGTTGTTTCTTTACAAAAATATGTAATTTAATGTACACATAAGAAGATACTATTAGAAAAAACAGTAAAACAAAAAAACCTTGGTAACAGGAGATTTCAAGAAAGGACCTTGAACTCTTTCGGGTAGATCAAATACATCTGTAGAACTAAAATTAATCAATGGATATATCAGTATTCTTCAAGCAAAATTATAACCATGTGGTAACTAAATGTACAAAGTTTGAGATTAAAAATAAAGTCTTTAAGTGGAGAAAAACCCGATTCCAAGACAACCGTTCTCATTTGAGCCCCAAGTGTACAATTCTCCACTCCCTAAATAAAATGGTGAAATGAACAAAGAAAAAAAAAGGATTAAATTTTATATAAGTAATTGGATAATATATATATATATATATATAGAGAGAGAGAGAGAGAGAGAGAGAGAGAGAGAGAGAGCAGTTAAGAATCTAGAACTAATGATGAATCAAAAAGAAAAGGGTAAATTTCGCCACCCTCCCTTGAGGTTTACCAAAATGACACTCTACCCCAATGTTTATATAAATTATACTCCTCCCTTGAGGTTTATATAAATGCAATAGTTAAGTCCATGCCCTCTCAAACTGTGATTTCACTAATGGAATTTTCCATTTTTAAAAAATTCTTGCCCAAAATATGTACAGAATGACACTCTCCTCAGGTTTGTGGACGAATAACTTCCCTCTTGAGGTATGTCTAAATTCATATAATATATTTCAAAATGGACTATTCTATTATTGAAAATCTGGCTGTTGCATTTATACAAACCTCAAGGGGGGCAGCGTCATTTCATCAAGTGTTTGGGAGGAGTGTCATTTAGGAAAATCTCAACGGAGGTTAGTGTATTTTATTACTCAAAAAAAAAAAAAAAAAAAAAAAAAAAAGACAGAAAATAGAGCATGAATCCATTCAAAGGAAACAGTAAAGAAAATTCTCTGTTGAAACATGACACATGACTACATATATGTGCACACACACAGAGAGAAAGCTTTTCTTTTTTTCTCAGTGAAATCTTGTTTTAAAGTGAGGAAGCGCGGACACTTCATTTGGGATGCTATACCTATACCCATGCTTCCTAGGCAAGGGCTAATAGGGGATAATTTTTCAAAAATTAGCTGTCACCGAGTTGTACTTGTACCCGTACACATGCTTCCTAGTTAAGAACTGTTCACATACAAAGCTCATGACATTTGCATTTGATTATCATCAAATGATAGGGAATGGAGGCATAATTCAAATCTACAAAAATTATTATCTATAATCTGTAGGGACTAGGGAGAAGACCTTACATGGATGGTTATAGCTAATGTCCATTGACAATGAAGAGGCAGGATGGTTAGAAGGGCCATATGAAGAGGAAGAGTTGTTTGCAGAACAAAAGAGTATAAATGGAGATTAAGTACCTGGCAAAATGGGTTTCCCTTTGCAGTTTCTCAGTCATGCTAGTTTGTGCTGAAGGAGGATTTGATATGGATTCTAACTGCTTTGAGAAAAGCCTGAATGCTTATTTTATCATACTATTTCCAAAGAAAGTGGGTGAGCCAGATATCCAATCAGGTCTATAGTTTGATGAGCAATATGTAAAAATTGCCTGCTAAAGCGCTGGCTTGGGCAAACATAATACTTTCATAAGTACAAGAAGGTCTTCTTTAGCAAACATAATACTTTCATAGAAGGTAAAAAGATTCTGGATTGGGCAGTGTTAAAAAAACAGACCATTTAAAGAACTGGAAAATAGAGAAGTTCAAGGTTTTGAGGCTGAATCATGGAACATCCCTTCAAATCTCATTTCGATCAGTGATAAACGAAGCAAATAAGATCAATGCTCTCACGCTGAATGAGATTGCCAGCAGTCCACATCAAATGAGACTGACAACATGGGGCTATAGAGGAAATTGGACAGGAGAAGCTTTAGTGAGATCCACAGGTTGGGCTGTGGTGAACAAGTGACGGAGGGTGAAATGATATTTTTTTGAAATGGAAGGTGATTCTTGAAGTTGTGGACTGGATGGTTCCTAAGCTTATTTTTACTTGTTTTTTAAGGGTAAAGAACCAGCTTAGCTGCTGATTTGCGGTTAAACCAGTCAGGTGGAATGAATTTTCACACACAAACACACACACACACACACATTGATATATATACATATATATATATATATATATATGATGTGGCATTTTCGTTTTCGGGATCACTGAAGACACTATTGTAATTTCACAGTCAGATTTTCTATTTGATTGAATCAGATACTAGTCCTAGTGACTACTTTAGTAGTTCCAGAGATTTGAGGCAAGGCAACCCATTTTCTCCATTTCTTTTTGTTATGACAATCAATGGCCATAATAAAATGTTAGAAAAATGTATAAAAGGGCCACGTCTACTCTTCTCCGCCATTCTATTCTATACAAAATCATACTCCCTATCACCTATTTAAAAATGTCCTTTTTTACTATTAGTTTGTTAATTTTTCTTGAATTGATCTGTGGATTTGAATAATTCTCAGTCAAGCCAGATCTCTTTTCAGGCTGATACAGTTACTTCAAAAACATTCAGCGGGAGAAATCTTTCTTAGGCATTTGGATAGGATGGTTGTGATTATGCAAATAAAGTCCCATCAAAAGAGAGGCAACCTGGCTTATGAATAGTTGCTAGATAAGACACTGTTCAAAGGGAACAAATTGATCATTGTCGGGTAGACAAGAAAGCAAAATCACTAAGTTTTCTTTACTTCATAAGTTCTGTTCTTCCTAGCTCATGATCAGGAAATAAAATAAGTAATTATATGTGTGTGTTTGTGTGTGTGTGTGTGTGTGAAAGAGAAGATAATGAATTACTTGTTAGAACACATGTGTGATAGCCACCACATGCAACTTCTTCAGAATATGGAAGTTCGCTAATCATGAACTGTGCTGTTGCATTATTCACCTTCCCAAAGCCCTGAATTAATTTTCGTTAAGACATGGTAAGAATAGGATTATAAAGTGACCAAAGAGTTCAAGAAACTATGAGTATAAAGATCAATTTAAAATCTAACTCCAAGATTTACCACTTTATCTACTACGCTTTCACCAAATACAAAGACAGAGCCATTTTCTGCAAAATTCAGAAAAATATATAACAAGAGATTTGAAAGGAACTTAGAGAGAGAGAGAGAGAGAGAGAGATTTTAAAGGAAGCCAAAGCTTTGCCACAGAGAGCAATGAATCATAATGAAGTTTACAAAGATACCATCAATGCATGCTGAATGCAGCAACCCAGCAGCTGCATTTTTAACCTGTGTATGCATCAATAATGAAGCTCAAAAACCACAATTATTAATGGAAAACTAGGATATGAAAGATCAATCACCAATTGAACAAGTAATACCTTGATCCCTTCAAGATTCTTAATAAGCCGTGGTGTGTATTCACTGCACAAAAACAGATATGTTAATAGCTAAAAAGGAAAGGAAAAGTATAGCCAGATAACCATAGAGACTTCCTCAAAGGAGCTGTATCCATGTGAGACTAACATGTTCATCAGATAGCGGCTTAAGGAGACAGGCTTTCTGTGCAGGAGTGGTGGACTAGCTACTTATTGCGAGGCTTCACAACCAGTTTGGTGATAGCTAGGAAATTTAAACCCTTGAAAGATGGTTTAAAAAAAGTGACACTGACAATGAGGTCAAAGAGGACTTGCTGGTTATAAGGGTAGGGTATTTATAAGATTTGGAAGCTGGTTGTGTAGGATGGTGCTAAGGTACATCTCAAGGAGAAAATTTATGTTAGAATAATAATCGTTGAGTGATTAAATTCACAAATTCCTATTAGCCTAAGAATTTATTATTATTATTATTATTATTATTATTATTTGTAGTAGTAGTAGTAGTAGTAGTAGTAGGTTACACACAAACCCATGACTGAACCCTCCACCTAGCATTTAAAAGGAGAAGAGATGCCAATTAAGCTTTTGGGACAACAGAGTATTTTATCATGATATTCAATCAGTGATCTTGAGTTTGACCTTATCTTTTCCCCACCTCCCATTTAAAGTTAAAAAATTCCATGTGTTAGGACTCACTTATTGAGGGGGAGTTCAAGCTCAGATGTGAAGGGGAGTGTTAGAATAATAATGGTTAAGTGATTAAATTCATCCAGCTTAAACTTTTAGTACATGATGTAATTTATCAACTTAAAAACTTAAAGTATGAATTGTAGCATTTATCTTTAAAAGAGGAGAATTGAAGATAGATACAGGGACCAATTAGCTGAAGCAAGCAAAGAAGAACAAAGCTCTTTCAAATGCTCATGTCCCATTAAAGAGATGATTCCATCAGGAATTTAGAAGTTAATAGCACTCTCTATCTAAGGAGAGGTGAAGGAAGTGATATTTTATATCTTTCATACTTTTAGGACCTTTTGAACACTCACAACTACTTGAGTATTAGTAATTATATTAAGGATAAATTACATATTTGATCCCTAATCTTTTGGTATTGTGTCAAAATAGTCCCTACTATTAAGTGATGGATGAAAAATGCTAACATGACTAACAGCTAAATCAAAATATTATTTTTTATGCCACATGGACTTCCACATAAGTGGCCACATGGCATTAATTAAAAAATCAACATTTTCTAATTCACTCTAATTATATCTGTTCTCTCTCTCTCTCTCTCTCTCTCTCTCTCTATATATATATATATATATATATATATCCATGACTGAAACATCCAAACCCATAATATAAACCCATTTTGAAATTCAACCCAAAATACAAATCAAGTCATACCCACCTACACAGATTGCACAAATGAACAATACCAACAAATGCAAAGGGCATCATTCAATTGAAACAGACCCTCTTCACCCACTTTAGCTTCCCCTTAGGCAACAGATAGAAGACAAATAGAGTCTTAGAGCTTCAATCTTGGTAGATTGATGAGAGAGAGCGAGTTAGAGTGAGAGAGCCGGAAGCTGCAAAAGAGGGTTTGGGTTTCAAGTCCCCTGTATTTCTCGACCCATCCAAGCCAGATAAAGCTCTCAAGGCGTCGCTTCAAGTTCTTCAAGCTCAACCAAACGCCCTCTTCGACCTCATTTCGATTCTTTCATTCTGCCATGAGTTCCTTTTACTTTATTTGCACTTTTTATCGATTTTTTTTTTTTTCTGGGCTTTTGTTAGGGTTGCCAAGAACACTAGTTCATTCATTTAGGTTTGAATCATCTTTTTTTTTTTTCCCTGAAGCAAATTTGGTTTATTATATAACCAAGAACACTTTGGGTTTCTTGACAGAGGCAATTTTGGTAATCATATACCTCCAGTTGTCTCTATTGCTTGTACAAATAGGCTCTAATGGCAGGAAGGTCTAAGGGAAAGAACAAATGTGAAACGGCGAGAGAGAAGGGAGAGTAAGGAGTTTTAAATTTTTTTTAAGATAAATGATGAATTAATTAAAAGATATGATGCGTAAATCTATTTTTTAAGTTTATGTGTAATTAAAAGATAAATGATGAATTAATTATTATTTTTTAATTAATGCCATATGGCAGCTTATGTGGAAGTCCATGTGGCATAAAAAATAATATTTTAATTTGGTTGTTAGCCATGTCAGCATTTTCCATGCATCACTTAATAGCACTGACCATTTTGACATAACACCAAAAGGTTAGGAACCAATTAACACATTTGAAAGGTCAGGGATCAAATTGACACATAGCTTAAAGGTTAGGACCAAATATGTAATCGATCCTTATATTAATTAAAGCAAAGCATCATCGAAGAACTCAGACTGAACAACAAAAGTACATATGCCATATACTATAGCACCTCCCTGTTACTTGAGTTCTTTCTGTACCTTTCTTTCTTACTTTTTTCAATAACATATTACTTATGAAACAATATTGCTCAAGAAGAAAGAAAGAAAGAATGAATGAATGAATGAAAATTCAACCTGGTGCTTTTGAAGAACCCTAAAATGCCTGAGTCATGGTCATGGCCAAGTCGTCCAAAATCTCCAATCCCCCAACTTAAAGCCTCTCCGCTATCTGGTGGAGAAAATAAATAAGCACCAAGATGATACAAAGATTTTCACAAGCACAACTTATCCATAAATAGCAAAAAATCACACAATAAGCTTGAATTTGTTCAATGGGTATGGGAATAGGGAAGCGGGATCTCACTTTCCCACAAGATCTACTCCCCATGTTGGATATGCAAAAAATCCATTCCCATTCCCTAATAAATTCCCAAAATAATTTGGTTCCCATACCCATAAAACAAAAAAATTTAGTGGAAAAAAAATCAAGAAGAAAAGAAAAAAGAAAAATCCTTTCACCCTTCTCTCATGCCACTTCCACTCTATTCATTAACATCACCCATCATTGACCAACACCCATTGTTGAACCCATTACTGCACTGATAGTTTGGTCAAAGATTTCACTCTCTCCCAGCCCCATCATCTTTATCGGGCAGGGCGGGTTGGAGTGAAATTGTCATCCCTATTTCCACAAACTCTCACACATCATCACTGCTATGACCCAACAAAAACCAACCAGAAATAACAAGGAAACTACTCTTCCACAAGTACCACCTCTTGGCCATCAAAGCCTACGGCCGGTAAATTTCAGATCCACCCATGTAACCGTTTTTATTTTCTTTCAAATAAGAAGAAGGATTGATTTTGCTGAGCTACAAACATGTTTTTTGGGGTTTGCTGGAATATTAAATCATACTTTCCAAGAGTTGTTAAAAAAACTTCAAATAGAATCTAAACCTCCTGCAACTTCATCAAAAGCCATTTGGCTACGCAACAATAGCAAAAATGCTGCTTGATAAAATACCTATCTACACTTTGCTGTGGAATTGTTTAATTTTTTTAACCTTCTGCAAAGATGGCATGTGAATGCTTGGGTACATTTCTGTGGTGGCAGAGGTGACTGGTGATGCCAGTATTTGTGGTGAGTTGGTGAGAGTAACAGTGATGACAACAATGCAGTGGTATGGGTTTTAACTCTCATCTTCATTTTTGAGATCACCTACATATGAGAATGGAAAAAGGAAAGAAATGTACTTTCACATTTTTTGAGGTTGTCATACAAATACATTTTATTGGGAATAACAACTCTGGGAATGGAAATCCCAACCCCGGTTTTCATTAAAGACAGAAATAGGGCTTAAAACAGAATCTAGGTTTCTAAAATTGTTTATTTTTTCGCCATACCAGTAACAGCCATGGAGTGCTCTGACCCCAGAGCTACCATTTTAATTGTGATTCCATCCAAGCAGTCTACCTTGGTTGGTAGAGAGACTACTTCTGCTGACCCTGCATATCAGTACAATATATGTGTTAATTCAAACAAGTACCTCTCAATTTCTGTGTGCCTAAACAATTAATGCAGCAAAGAGTGCTGAATAATGACATATAAAATGACAAGTTCCATGATTAAACAATATCACTTATACCAAAAAAGAAGAGGTTTAGTTGTTACTTTTTCCAAGGCCAAGTTGCCCATTGGAGTTTTTCCCCCACATGTAGAGTTCTCCATCCACTACAAGAAACGCAACAGATCACAATGGAAAAGAAGAATGCAGTCACTTACAAGATATACTGACAGAGAAAAGAATCAAAAAGGAAAAAGATCACGAGCTCTATATTTTTACTGATTCAGATAGTCATGGCCATTAAATGCGAAATTCACAAAAGTTGAAAATTTATCAGTTTCATATGTGTCAAACTAAAGAAATATTTGCACCTTGAACTTACTTGAGCTTAATAATTAAACCCAACCCCCTAAAAAATATATCAATTTAAAATATATATATATATATATATATGGGGCAAAACTTAGATACAATACCTTAAGTACCCCTTTTAAAATTTAGTCACCTGTCTCAATAAATAACTCAATTAACAATGTTAACACAGTCTATTCATCTTTCTCTTTCTTTTCACTTTTGTTTTCAGTTTCCTCAAGATGTTAGAGAACCCACAAGAAAACCCAACCTCTTTAGCTTTTCAATCTCTCAGACTTCTAAAATTTTAAAGAAATCAAGATTTTAGAAGAATGAAAAGGCTGGCTTAATTATGTGCATTGTGTTGTCACCTAAAGGTTTGTTGCTTCTGGTCTACTGCTAGGGACAGTTAGAGAAGCAGAGAACTTGGACGGACAATGAACAATTTCATGTACTCATGGATCTACGAATGACCATACCCAAAAACCCCATGTTTGGAATCCAACCAAAACCATCATGTCCTAACAACCAAAACAAACCCAATCCCCAAAATCACATAAAATCAAATGAGGAGGGGAGAAAAGATAAATTAAAGGAAAACTAAAGAACAAACAAAGAAAGAGAAGAGGAGGACGACGACGATCGGCGGCCACCACATCACTTGTGTGCTTTCGATGGTGGCAAAGCTCATGGGTTTCAGGCTTTCAGCCTTGGGGGCCGAGGCTAGACTTCAGCAAGAAGAGTGAACCCAAAAGAGACCATGAGAGTGGCTAACAGTGGTCTGTTGTGGCTGCTCTTGACAGCAGCCATGGAGATCCGGTGGTGGAGAGATCTTCAAGTTTGAGATGAGAGTGAGAAGGTGTTAATACCGTTAGTTAAGTTAATTTAATAAGATAGATGGCTGAATTTTAAAAGGGGTACCTAAGATACTGTATCTAAGCTATTGTATCTAAATTTTGCATATATATATATATGTGTGTGTGTGTGTGTGTGTGTGTACGTGTTTAGTTACAAAATGAAAAATCCTGTATAAAGACTGTTTACCTACAGTAGGGGATGCAGTAGAAATGAAATGAGGAAATCCGGTGAGGAGTTCCAATAGGTACACTGCTAACCCAACACCCAACAGATTTATGTAGACAAAAAATCTTGCATTTATTTTACCGTGAATTACAAGGAACAAGCAGTGGGGACAGGGATAGGGACAGGTAGGTATAGGTGGGGGTTGCTACAGTTGTCTCTATGAAGTTGTGTATTATTATCTGGAATGTGCAAGGGTTGAATTTGAATAACCCCAACAAGAGACCAGTGGTGAAGAACGTGCTTAAGGAGTGGAAAGGGGACCTAATGTTCTTACAGGAGACAAAAAATGATAAAATGAAGCAGAATATTATCAGATGTCTTTTGGGCAGCCCTTTTGTATAATGGGTGGTGTATTTTGATGATGTCAGATAGGGGAGTGTTGGGAGAAAATCAAGGCTTCAGTGGAAAGGTTTTCTGTACCTTATTTACAGAAGAATATGGAGGATGGCTTCCAGTAAGTATTTAATGAGCCAGAGACCAGGAGACTAACGGTGGATAGTTTGGAATTTCCTCCAATTGAGGGGTTGGAAAAGAAGTAGTTGGAGAGGGAATTTGATAGGGAGGAGGCAGTGCATGCCTTGCAGTAGCTGAATGGTGATAAAGCCCTAGGACCAAACGGTTTTACAATGGCATTTTTCCAAAACTACTGAGGGGCACTTCAAGGTGATGTTATGGCCTTTTTAAGAAGAATTTCATGGTTCTTGTAGGTTTGAAAAAAATCTCAATGTTTCTTTCATTGCATCATTCTCTAAAAAGATTAATCTTTTGAATATTCCGGATTTCAGACCTATTAGCCTCATAGGAAATATTTGTAAATTGGCAGCTAAAGTGTTGACAAACATGCTGAAATTAGTGTTGGAGAAGCTAGTGTCTGAAACATTGAATACTTTTGTGGGAGGAAGGCAGACTCTGGACTCTATAATTATTGCTAATCATTGTCTTGACAGTAGGATCATGAGCATGGTATTGGGATTGATATGTAATTTAGACATCAAAATGGCTAAAGAACATGTGGATGGGGAAGCATTACCATACTTGTTTGGAAGAATGGGGTTTGGTGTGAAATGGAGGAGCTGGATAGAATCATGTATTGCTATAGTTTGGTTTTCTGTCCTAGTAAATAGCTCTCCCACAAGTTTTTTTTTTTTAATAGCATGAAAAGGCCTTAAGGCAAGGTGATCCTCTCTTGGCCTTGTCAATCATTCTTGTGATGGAGGTCTTAAGTAAGATGTTGAATAAGACTGACGCCCTGGGTTACATCTCTGGGTTTAGTGTTGGCAATGGTTAAGTAGATGGGTTGAAGATCTCTCATATGTTGTTAGCTGATGATACGATTCTAATATGTGACACAAAGAGTGAGCCACTTCTTTATGTAAGAATGTTTCTGACTTGCCTTAAGGCAGTAACTGGATTGAAAGTTAATCTAAGTACGAGTGAAGTAGTCCTCATAGGTGACGTTGGGAGTATAGAAGTGTTGGTTGATATCCTTTGTTGTAAAGTTGGGAGATTGCCAGTCAATAATTTTGATACGCCTTTGGGTTCATCTTTCAAGGTGAAAGCAATGTGGAATCCTATTGTCAAGATGGAGCAATAATTGTTGGGATGGAAAAATAATATCTTTCCAAAGGAGGAAGGACAATGCTAATTAAGAGTATGTTGTCGAGTCTCCTTATTTACTGTCTTTGTTTGCCATCCCGTCTCACGAGTCAAATAGATTAGTGGAGCTGCAAAGGAACTTTCTATTGAATGGGTTGAGGGATGTGGTTAAGTTTCATCTTATGGATTGGAACACAGTATGTTCTTCAATTGCATGCTTGGGTTTGGGAGTGCACCAATTGGGAACTTTCAATAGAGCTCTATTAGGGGAATGGTTGTGGCATTTTGGGCAATGTGGAGATGGGTTATTGCATTGAAGTATAGGGTGGATGGGGGTCGCTAGATAACAAAGCCGACGCGCAACACATGGTTGTAGCTTATGTAAAGGGGTTTGAGCAAGGTGGGACCATTTTGTTAGTAATGTATGATTTGGTGTGGGGATTGGAGATAAGGTGCATTTCTTCTTATTAGTAGCTGATCCGGATGCATTTGTGTCCTCTTATTTTGAATGTGAGTCCAGTGGGGGTTAGAAGCATTGGAATATTCAGTTCAATAGACTGTTTAATGATTGGGATTTGGATTCTTGGATTACTGTATTCCAAGATGCCATGGAACACAAGTTCTAATAGGATGCAATGGAGCTTGCGTGGCACTGGGGTGCTTGATGTTAGATCTTACTGTGGGGTGTTGCATGCCCTATGGGAGATCTGTTTTCCATGGAGAGGGATTTGGTGTGCCAAAGCTTCAAAGAGGGCTGCTTTTTTCATGTGGACAGCAGAATGGGGAAAATTACTTACTAATGATAATCTTAGAATAAGAGGAATCATATTACTAGATTGTGTTGCTTATGTAGGCAGAGTGGGCCCAGTGGAGAAATGGTGGATCATTTTCTTTTTCATTTTACTTTTGCAAATGCAATGTGGAGCTATGTTTTTTTATGTTGGGCTGTTTGGAGTTTATTGGGTGATATCAAAGAAAGTGGCTGACTTACTGGCTGGTTGGAGAAATTGGTTTGGTACAGTTCTGCTGTGTGGAATTTAGCTCCCTTGTGTTGTGTCTGTTGTGGAGGGAGCAAAACTATCACACTGTTGAAGATGTGAAAGTATCGGAGTTTCAACTGAAGCTGTCTTTTATCATACTGCTTTGTGAATGGGCAATTATCATAGGTCTTAGTGATAGTGGTACTATTACAAATTTCACTGAATCGCTTCATTTGCTTGTAATCTATGATATATATTTTTAGGCTACCTTGTGTTATTTTTATGCATGAGGGAGCTTCATAATAAAATCTCTATTTATCCCCCCCATCCCCCCACCCCCCCCCCCCCCAAAAAAAAAAAAAAAAAAAAAAAAAAAGCATAAAAGTCATCCAAAAACTCCTCCCATCTTGGCTTCAGTGATAACTCATCCACTGTCAATTACATGATATACTTCTTGTAGAAATTGGAAAATATATAAATAATTCAAAGGGAAGTTTCAATTTTAATACATCATTTAGAAAAGGGGAAAAAAAGGATATTCAAGAAATTCCGTATGAATACACTCCTAACCCCATACCTGTAATAGCACAAGAGTGATAATAACCAGCAGAAATTAGTGCAATTTCCTTCTGAAGCCCAGAAACCTCAACTGGGCCCTGGAACAAGAAAGAAGGGTAAATAATTAACAAGAAGACTTTATAGGCTGCATAACTAAGCACCCAATGCCAGGAAACACTAAAACATTTTATTATTATTATTATTATTATTATTATTATTTATTACAACAAGATCAGAAATTTATCACTTGTAGATATGCATGCAAATTCAAATAGACAGACTAGATGCACTACAGGGTTAGAGAGAGATTCTACTTGAGCTAAATGAATGAAAATATGTTAAAATAACCTTTAGCTTACTGGTGCAACAAGCAACTTTTGAGCAAATTAAAATTGCAGCAATAACATCCACCTTCTAATTTTAGGTTAGCTAGGTGGCAGGTCATACTGGTACACACAAAGGGATGTGAAATTAGTATGCTACTTACCCTTGAACATGGTAAAACGGTGATAGGCTAATTCACAGCTTATTTTTAGTTGCTTAATTAGTAGTTAAAATGCTAAAAGGTCATCTATGGTTAGAATTACAATAACTGTACCCCCTGTTTGCCCAAAAACTTCATATCCATAATGGCTTTTCATATTACTCCCGGGGAAAATTACATCCCCCTACAGTTTAGGGGTTTGAAAATAAACCCTAGATTTTTAATAACAATTCACCACTTCTTAGGCCCCAAGTCAAAGTGTTTATACATTTAATAACAACAAATCCTTAATGATATTCATCAATATCAACTGCAAGATACCTAATGCATACATGTAATAAATAAGTACAGAACAGGACCAAACAAAAAGACCTTATTTAAAATAAAAAAAATTAGTTTAAAAAAAAAACTTTTTTTTTTTTTTGGCAGGAGAGAAACAACTGGTGTTTTGAAGATTCTGAAAGGACTATAGCTGATTTAAAACTTTTCTTCTTTAAAACTCTATCGGACTGGATGTCTATCATAGGAAGTCATTCCATTTTTTCGGTCTATGATTTGATGGATGCTTGTAATTTATGTATTTGATTATTTTGGCCCCTTATTGTATACTTCTGGTATACTCGGATGACTTATTATTAAGTATTTGAATAAAATTTCCTTTACTTATAAAAAAAAAAGTATAAAAAAAAAATAACTGTAAAGAAGAATACAAACAATTAGAAACAAGTGTAGAACAGTTTATAATAATTATTGTTACGCCCATTTAATAAATGCTGGAAAGAAAAAACATTAAACAACTAGGAAAAGAGGTCAAGACATCATACAAGTGAGTAGCTTTTATTCTCTGATATGCCAAGCTGTCCAAAATCATTAAGACCGGTGGCAAAAACGCGCCCAGATTCTGCCAAAGAAGGATGAGAATTCGTAAGCCTCTTCCCACACACAGCTGACATTCTTCACAATCCATCACCAATGTATTGGATTACAATCATCAAAAGTTTATGCCAGATAAAGTACAAGGCTTAAGGCTACAAGCACCAACAAGAGAGAGAAATTCTACTAACCAGAAATACTCAGCATTGTAATGCACATTAATAATACTCAGTACGAAAGCCGAGATGATCATACCTAGGTAAGACCACCTTATCATCAGTCACTATTGTTGAATGTTATCATGCCCACCAGTTACAACTTAGTTATCCATAATAATATAGTTTTCATCAACTTCAAAAAATTTCTTGACCATATCCTATTGGAAAATTGAAAATTAAAGCAAACCTCTTCTATATCAGCAATACATCCTCCTTGCATTTATCCCGGAGACGTCGCCAGTGCATAAATGATGATTGGGCCATGAGAGACCTTATAAAGTATTGCAATGCACATAATTTTTATTTTTATTTTAATCTTTATTACTTAGGAGAACTTCACTCGCATTAGTTGCAGGTCGCGGAGCATATAACAATCCTCACGCCCGAGAGGAAAATATAATTCTAATGCACGCAATTGCAAAAGGCAATCACCAAAAACCAACACAGTCAAACACACACACACACACACACACACACACACACACACACACATATATATATATATATAAGCTAGAAAATGGGCAAATTAAAAAAGAAAAGCAGTTGAGAGAAATGGGTTCGAAACCTGTTAAGAAGAGAGTGTGAGCACCACCACAAGAGATGGCTCTAAGGCTTTGGTCTCGAAGCGCAGAGCAAATAGCAGGTCTCCACTGAGACTCCAACCCACCATGCCCAAGTCTCCCGTAGTCTCCGTTTCCCCAAAGCGCTGCAAATTTATTACTTCTACTTGAATTCTCATTTGACATCCATCTTTGAAATATTCTTGATCCACAAGTTTTCAAATCCAATCTCCTAATGATTTGCCAATTGCAACTTCTGTTCCACATTTTTTTTTTTTTTCTAAATAATTTGCCGAACAGAATGAGTATGTGTGTAATATGGGGTTTTGGTAAACTGAGATTCCGAGAAGGAACAATTAGGGAAGGTTAGAAGGAATGGCTGGAAATGGTGCAACGTCTCTTTGGAGAACGATGACCATGTGTACACAACATTGTCAAACCAAGCTGGATCCCCCAGAAGTTGCTAGACTCGAGATTGTGTTTGGACGCCGCGGAAAAATTATTGTTGAAAAAACTAGTAAGAGTTAGTTAAAATAGTAATGCAAAATTTATAAATAATATAAAAAATAGTACTATAAAAGCAACTTTGTCTTTATAAATAGTAATAAAAATAAATTAAATAGTAAATTATTTTTAATTTTTAATTTTTAAATTAGAGTGTTTTTTTTACGAGAATAATTAACTTTTATTATATAAACCAAAAGGAAAAAAAAAAAAAAAAAATACAAGTTACGGCCCAAGCCGGGAGATGAGATATAGGAATTGGCCTGATGGCCTAACAAGGAAAGGTCCAAACTAGTATCATTATGGGCTATAGTATTGGCTGATTTTTAAAAAATTAGACAACTAAAAGCAACCACATTAGTTTGTTCAAATTTTTTGTCTATTTTACACGAAAAAAACTTACTTTTTTTTTTTTTTATTTTATACATACACTTTAGAGCAATTGCATCAGTTGATGCAAAAATTTTCCATTTGACATCTCTAAAACCTTTTTTTTTTTTTTCTATTTTACACTATTATTTTTACAAAACACCTACATCAGTTGGTCTATTATACACCTTTATTCAAATAAAATATTCATTTTTACCATTTTTTATTGTTTTCTTCACTGCCTCTCTTTTCCTCTTAGTACACCAACACTGCCGTTTCTCAGTTTATCAACATCCACACTAGTCCTCCCTTAACTCTCTTCCTCTCTCATATCTCAAACCCAACACTCACAAACGGCGATAGTAGTAGTAACAGAAGATCCAGCGGCAACAACGACGGTAGATCTGGCAGCAGCAACGGCAAATCCGTCGGGTTTGGGTTGTTTTTGAGTTGGGCTTTTCGATGGATTTTGGTGGATTTTAGTTTTTCTTGATTTTGAGTTGGGTTTTTTGATGTTTTGGTTTGATTTTTTGTTGATTTTGGGTTGATTTTGTGGTAGATTATCAATTGTTGAAATAGGTTGGAGTGGTGGTGATTGGGTTGCAATGGTGGCTGGGTGGTGCTGGGTTGGTGGTGGGGTGGTTCTCCCCTTCTTTTTTTTTCTTCTTCTTCTTCTTCATTTTTCTTCTACTGATGGGTTGTTGTGGTGTTGGGAAAGAGATGGAGTCTGACTAATGAGAGAGAAAAAAATAATAAACTATTATTATACAAAACTATAGTAACCGCGTAAATACTTTTTTCTTCTTCTTCTTCCTCATTTTTCTTCTACTGATGGGTTGTTGTGGCGTTGGGAAATAGATGGAGTCTGACTAGTGAGAGAGAAAAAAAAATAATAAACTGTTATTATACAAAACTACAATAACCGTGTATATTTACACGGTTACTGTAGCAATTTTGAAAATGAACAGTACTATAGAAGAATTGATGTGGATGGATTTTGAGCAAAAATGTGTAAAATGATTCACTTTTTGTATTATAGAGGGACTAATGTAATTGCTCTTACAAAACACCCACATCAAGTTATCTATTCTACACATTTATTCAATAAAATATTCATTATTTTACAATTTTTTATTATTCACTCCCTCACTGCCCTCTCTCTCACAGACCCACAGTCCATCACTACCAACTATCACTCCACACCTAGCCACCATCATCACCACCCAGCCACCATCACCACCATCATCACCACCCAACCAGCATCATCAAGAAAAAACCAATCCACTCAACCCGCAACCCATTCAATCCCAAACCCATTAATCACCCACCCAACCCGAAACCTAGTTAAGCCAAATCATCACCCACCCAATCGGCAGCAAGATCATCAAAACCCACCAATGAACCAGAAAATCCAAGCCGATCAAGATCAAAACCCACCGACCCACACCCACAATCAACCAAAAAACCAGGAAAAAAAAAAACAACAACCAATAAATCGGAGCGAGATCGAGGCTTGAGCAAGATTGATGCCTCGCAGCACTGCCACCTCCTCGCGACGGCCGCCGGCCTCAAGCTCAACCAAAAATGGATCAAAACCCACGAGATTCTAAGTGACCGACCCGTCGGAGAACTCCGTTCGTGTTGTAGGCGACGGACTCATCCAGCGACTCAGCTTGCTCAACCTCGTTCTCATCGACGGAAGCTAGAGGAAGAAAAATTGATGAGATGAGAGAAAGAGAGAGTTGTGCTATGCGCCTGAGAGAGAGGGAGGTGAGAGTCAGGTAGAGAGGAGAGAGAAAAAAACTATTAAGATATTAAATACACATGCTACAGTACCCGTGTAAATTTACACGGTTACTGTAGCTCATGGAAATTTTTAGAAGACTTTACACAGTTTTACACGAGCTGATGTGGGAGTTTTTTTTTTTTGTCAAAATGTGTAAAATGAAGGAATTTTTGTATTATAGAAGAGTATCCACCAACTGATGTGGATGCTCTAACATGGACAGAATTTAATGTAACAAAAGTTATGGAACATGCAAAAACCTTGTAGTTTGATTAGCTAGGACATTTTCTCAACCCAAAATAATAATTACTTGTTAACACATTTTCCTATTTTTAATAGAGAATCCAAGTTTCAAATCCCCTTATTTTCAATTATTAAATTTTATATATATATATATATATATATATTTCACAACATGTCTATAAGGGAAAATTCACACTCTATAACAATCAAAACCTCATTCCCAGCTTATCACTATGGCTCCTCTGCCTTCCTTTATAAATAGAGGAGGCCCCTCCACTTGCAAAAGAGGGGACAAACAAAATCATTTGAGAGAGCTGTTGAGAAATAGCTAATACTGATTGTTGATCCTTTCTGTTAATCATGACACTCTACCCCGCAAAAGTATCAAGTTTAGAACTTCCCTAACATAAACTTGACTAAAAGCAAGTCTTTGATCCATTTTCACTTCCAAATCATTTATGGCTTGTTTGGAAGTTTAAAAAAGGAGGGGGAGTAAAGTAAAGGGAGGGAGAGTAATTCAATTACCTTGTTTAGAAGTTTTTTAAGGAAGGAGGGAGAGGGGCTTGGGAGGGTTTCAACTACCTCTAAATCCTCATTTTTAATTCCACCAAATTGGAGAGATTTGGAGGGAAAGTAGAGTAGATAAATTATTGACCAAAGGAATTCCCCAATTTAACCTTTCTAAATTAACAAAATTACAATCCAATTATATAAATAATCTTTGTTTGTTTCTTGAGAAAATTTAACACTACAAATGACAAATCTTCCCAATGCTTTCTTACAAACCAAACACAATTTCTACTAAACTTAGTATCTTTACAATTTCTATCCAATATTTTCTCAGCAACCAAACAGAAAAGAGAAACCTAAAACCGAATACTACACCAAGTCTCTAATTACATAGATCCAAAGATCCAATACCTAAATCCATAAACTAACAGAACAACAATCACAAACACAAAATCAGTCACACCTAGTTTCCCACATATTCTTAGCATCCAAACACCCTAGATTATTTGTTAAACGAAACAGAGACCCAGGTTGAGAAAGTCGATTGCTGGTCTCAGTTTTAGAAAGAATTTAAACACACACAGAGAGAAAGAGAAATGGGAAACATATCATGTGTGTTTTGTGGGTGCAAAGAGCAAGCGAGCGTAGGAGTGGTGGAGAGGTGGGGCTGGTTCGAGAGATTGGTTGAGCCTGGGCTTCACTTCTTCAACCCACTCTCGGTCAATGCTTCACCTGTTATCTCTCCACCAAAATTTCCTCTCTCGATGTCAAAATTGAGACCAAAACCAAGGTCTTTCAGAAATTTTGATATATATATATATATATATATTTGGAGTTTTAGATTGCGAATCTTTGTTTATTGTGCGTTTAACGCTGAAAATGGTGTCGTTTTTGGTTGTTGAGAAAAATTGAAGAATTCGGACATTGTTTTGAAATTAGGTCAAGTTTTGAATTTGTGTAGGTTTGGGTTTTGGGGTTGAAGGTAGCTGCTGTCATGGGTGTTTGAGGAGTGAGAAACTGTGGGAATTGTTTGTTTCTCGGGAGAGTTAAGGAAATTGAAGGAGGTTTTTGATTTTTTATTATATTTTTTTTGAGTTAATAAAAATTATTTTATAATAATTAATAGTAGTTTTATATTTTATTAGTGGTATTTGATGGAATGAGAATGTTGATTAAATAATTATTTAATTTAACAAATTAATCATATACAAATGTTGTAAGTCCATTTTCAATTAGGAATAAATTTGTCTATTTAAATCATTTCCTTTTCTTTCCCTTCTAATTTTTAAAACATCAAAACAAGAGGAAGGGCTAATTACTTCCTTCTCCCTTACTAATTTTAAAAACATCCAAATAAGGTGGAGGATAACCATTCTCCTCTACTCTTCTCTCCTCTACTTCCCTCTTCTCTCCTCCCTCTTTAAACTTCCAAACAGGTCATTAAGTATTTTTGTCACTCTACTCAAATTTTTGAAGAACACTTTGAAGGCTGTGCTACCAAAGTTCCATCCATCCAAACTTTATGCTCTGTTTGGATGTTGGGAGAAGGAGGGGAAAAAAAGTAGAGGGAGGGATAATAAGTTAAATTACCTTATTTGGATGTTTTTAAAAAAATGAGGGGGAGGGATTTGAAGGGGTTTGGAGGGGTTTGAACTACTTCTAACCCCTCATTTTTAATTCTCTTAAATTGGAGAGATTTGGAAAGAAAGTAGATTACATAAATTATTGACCAAATGAGTTACCTAATTTACCCTTACGATATTAACAAAATTACAAACTTTGTTCAAATAAAAAAATTTCTGTAAAATGTTATTTCTCTCAACTTTGAAGACTCCGCTGGCTCTCTCTATCTCACACAATTTCTTCCTCCTCGATAGTCTCTCCACTCTTCACATTGGCTCTCTTTCTCTCACACTTCTTCACTCTCAATTGTCTCTCTCGCCCAGCTTTCTCTTTCAGAGGTAAACTCTGTTTTTCTTTTTGTTTCATGGGATTCTTTTGAGTTGGATCAAATAACTATGTTTTTAAAATTGATTTTATTGGGTAATTTCTTATTAATTGTGATTTTATGGGGGTAATAACATGTTATTTTTGGGTGGGTTTTAGATCTGAGAGCTTTTTTTACTTAAATTTTAAAGTTTAAAAGTATTGCTCATATTGTGTTTGATAAAGTGCTTGAGTGAGTCTAGATTGTGTGAACTCGCATAAATTTGTATATTGTAGCTATCTATGGATCTATGTTTCTTGTTTATTTTTATCTAAACACTTGCAATCCTATTAGTTTGTGATATATGGATGAACTATGGTTAAACCAAGGTTTTGTGATTGTGTATACTGTGCAAGTTTGATTTTATTGTCAGGTTTTTGATTATTGGTTTGTGTTTGTGATTTTTATTGGGTAATTCCTTGTTTTTTGTGAATGGGTTTCTGATTTGGGTTTATTTTTTACTAGAATTTTAAAGTTTCAAAGAGTTGCTCACAATGTGTTTGATAAATTGCTTGTTTGATTCTGTATAATCAAACTCACATGAGTTTGTGCAGCTATTGGTTTCTGGAAGTGTGTTTATGCATATTTGGGATGTTATCTCTTGTTTTTTAAAATGCAAAATATATTGTCCTCTTGGCCAGGTAAATGCTGGACTAGAATGTGTAATTGGGATGGAAGATTATAATGATTGGGAGGTGGGAGATGTTCTCGAGGCCTTGAGTTCAATTGAGAAGAAGCGGACACTAGAAGAGGCATCAGCTTCCATGACAGCTGCATTTGGAGGTGTAGGAATAGAAGAATAGAAAAGCCTATGGCTATAAAATTGGTTTCTAAATATTTTTTCTTGAGGAAGCAAGTGTTTTCTACCTCGAATGGTTCGATCAGTGATTTGACAGTGCTTAGCTGATATGAATTTGGATAAATCCCACTACTTACAATTGACCGGAATATTGGTGCCAAGGACTCAACCTTGTAGTGATTTGGTCTTCGTTTGAATGCTATCATGTTGTACATAACACTAAATTTTAGCTTCTTTTTGTAAAGAGGGAACATTATTAATTCAAGTTGTAAAATTTCGATGTGGACGAAACATGTAACAGCTATGTAAGAACTGGAAAAAAAAAAAGTTATAAGATTCATTTTGATGCTCTTAAGCTGACGCATCATTTCTCACTCAGGTCCAAGCAATTGTTCTAAGTGTTTTAAGTGAAAGAAATTACTGTACAGTTTCAGTGTAACATAATACATTAGCTATATTTTGATGATTTTCAATATAAAAACTATAAGGTATACTCCTTTTGTTTTATTTTGTTTATTGTTCTATGTTTGGCCCAAGTTAACCCAATTTCCTCTAGATCTTTTCAGTAAAAAAAAAAAAAAACACTAAAAATACATTTTTTCTTATTTTAATTATTATCAATTAAGGATGGTTTTTTTAGTATAAAAAAAGAAAAAAAATATATTTAATCATAGACCAATGTTGATTATTTAATTCGAATCAGAAAAAAAAATATTAAAAAAAATATTACACATTATGGTCATAATTATTTAATTTAACAAATTAATCATAGACCAATGTTGCAAGTCCATTTTCAAATAGGGGTAAGTTTGTCTATTTGAAAATATTTAATTATTTCCTCTCTTTCCTATCTTAATTTTAAAAACATCCAAACAAGAGGAAGGGCTAATTATTCCCCTTCCCCTTATTTAATTTTAAAAACATCCAAACAAGGTGGAGGATAACCATTCCCCTCTGCTCTCATCCCTACTACTCTCCTTCCCTCTATTCTCTTTTCTCTCCAAACTTCCAAACATAGCATTAATCAGCGAAGGTATTGCCCAAGCTCCCCCCAAATCAAACCAAGGAGGTGGTGCTCGAACCACCATGATTCAAACAAAGGAAGCGTTGCCCAAGTTACTCTGAATCAAACTAGGGAGTGTTAGAAAAATACATGGTTTGTATCTCATACAAAACATATGCAGTGGAAAATTAATGGATCTACTTCATTCGCAATTGATAACATGTACTATATAAATTTCATAATTTAAGAACAAGAGAGTGTACTTTTGTGCGGTGAAATTCAAAACTAAAGATTAGAAGTATTTGGGAACACTTTTAATCTTCACTCCAATTCCACTTGTGCCCAAGAAGTGTGGTCTCTCAATCAGTTTATATGTATGTGTTCAAGGGAAAATAAGAGAGTGGCTTACACTCACATACACACCATTTCATTCTCTTGCAAAATTCTGTAGATTTCTCTCATTATAACTAATTATCTAATTGGGCTAGTATTTTATGTCATTCCAATTAGGTTTTAGTATGTGGCTTGGAGTGGAACCAAAAATGAACAAATAAGATACTAGCTCCAATAAGTTTTGGGCCTTTTTGTCAACTCTTGACAAGCTCAAAATTACCATTAATTATATTTAATATCACTATATAAATATAATTGCACTCTAGGCTTTAATAAATTATATCCTAAAACTTTATGATACATACAACCATTTCATTAAAATATTCGTAGTAATACAAAGTCATGAATGTTGTCTGTCACTTTGAAGAATACTACATCTTAATCCTTGAGTACTTGATTTAAAATCTTAAGTTATTCATCATATATTTATGAAATCCAATTTCATAAATATCTACATTAGTAACTCCTTATTAAAGTGGTTAGGCCTAACACTCTAATAACCAAACTCATTAATCTTATCTCAAGGGAATATTTTATATCTCCGTTAAGAAAGTATGAATTTCATCTTCAGAATAAATGTTCCTTCAACACCTAAATGTGGCTGCCCAACATACTGAAGTTTTGATCGTAACTTTAGATCTCAATCTTGATATATTAAAGTAACCTATATTTCATGATCAAGTTCATTATTCTCTCAAAATTAAGAGTTGATGTAAATAGAAGTCGTGAGATTTATTATTCATTTGATAGTCGTTAGTAAAATAATAAATCTTATAACGGTTTAGTTCAATATGTTTTTATACTTAAAATATATAAACATATTAACTAGAAGTCTCCACTTCCATGATCAAGACAAATCATTTTGGTTAATATGTTATAGTCTTCGCAGATGAAATGCCCAATTTTATCACCGACTGCGAACTAAAATTCTGAGTTTATAAAGAACTTGTGACTTATATCTTAAATCACATAAATCACATACTATCTTCTGTGACTAAATCACATACTATATATCTCATGGACTATATGACAATGTCTAAATATTCATATTACCATTATTTTAGATAATAGTAAAATAATTTTATTAATTATAACATAATGTCATACATAGCATCATATAATAGGATTTAAAGAGCACATATCCTAACAATCTCCCACTTACCCTAAAGACTATTGTGCACTAATCTAACTCTCATTCTCCCCAAGTGTGACTCAAAAGTCCTTTGGGGTAAGGCTTTGGCAAAGGGATCTGCTAGATTATTTGCACTATCTATCTTTGCTACTACTACATCTCCTTGAGCAACAATGTCTTGAATGATGTGATACTTTCTTTCTATATGCTTTCCTTTCTTGTGATTCCTTAGATCTTTGGATTGTGCAACCTCTCCACTATTGTCGCAAAACAATGTGATAGGAACTTGCTCCATTCTCACAACATCGAGATTAGAAAGGAATTTCTTGAGTCAAAAGAGCTTCCTTTGCTGCTTCACAAACAGCAACATATTCAGCCTCTATGGTGGAGTCAACAATACAAGATTGCTTAACACTCCTCCAACTTATGGCTCCACCTCCCAAGGTGAATACATAACCTGAAGTGGACTTTTTGAAATCAAGATTTGAATGAAAATCTGAATCTGTATAGCCAATAGGTATCAAATCCTCACACCGGTAAACAAGCATATAATTTCTCGTTTTTCGTAGATACTTGAGGATATGCTTTACAGCTTGCCAATGTTTTGGTCATAGATTTGATTGATATCGGCTGAACATGCCAACTGAATAACAGATATCTGGTTTAGAACAAAGCATGACATACATGAGAATTCCCACTACAGAAGTATAAGGAACTTGTCTCACCATATTTTCTTCCTCAAGAGTCTTAGGCATTTGGTCATGAGACAGAGGAACTCCATGTCTGAAAGGAAGTAATCATTTCTTGGAGTTTTGCATGCTAAACCGTTCTAGAACTTTATCTATATATCCAACTTGTGACAAATCTAACATTTTATTCTTTCGATTTTGCCAAAGCTTGATCCTTAGAATGAAGTTAGCTTTGCCCAAGTCCTTCATATCAAATTGGCTTGACAACCAATCTTTACTGATGACATTACCCCTACATCATTTCCAATGAGTAGAATATCATCAACATAAAGCACTAGGAACATTACTACTTTATCTTGATGTCTTTTATACACACATAATTCATCAAGATTTTGTTCAAAACCAAATGACTTGATTGCTTTATCAAATCTGATGTTCTATGACCTACATGCTTGCTTAAGTCCATAAATGGACCTTTTTAACTTACATACCATGTGCTCTTGGTTCTTTACTATGAAACCTTCTGGTTGCAACATATAGATTTCTTCTCCAAGATTGTCATTTAGAAATATAGTCTTGACATCCATTTGCCAAATCTCATAATCATAATGAGTAGCAATGGATAAGAGAATTTTGATGGTGAAAAGCCTTTTTCATAATCAATACTTTCTTTTTGTGTATACAATTTCACCACTAGCCTTACTTTAAAAGTTTCAACCTTTCCATCTATCCCTCTTTTTCTCTTGTAAACTCATTTGTAACAAACAGGTTTAATGCCTTTAGGCACCTTTACAAGATCCCAAACTTGATTGAAATATATAGAATCTAATTCAGATTTCATAACTTTGACCCATAATGTGCATCTATATTATTTATTGCCTCTTCATAAGTGTAATGATTAGTTTCAACCTCTTTTGAGATAGCTTCATAAGTTTCTTCCAAACCTATAAATCTTATAGGTGGCCTTATAATCCTCCTACTACAACGAGGCACCTATGTACTAGTCATCTCATTAGTAGAGTCTTGTGGTGTATCTAATACATCCACATCATCCCTAGTTTCATCTATTGATTGTTCAATTACAGGTTTATCTAATCCATCCAAGATAACTTTACTTCTAGGATTAACATTATTCACATAATCATCTTTCAAAAATTTAGCTTTGGTACTAACAAACACTTTGTTATCTTTATAATTATAAAATAAATAACCCTTAGTTTTCTTTGAATACCTTAAAAACATAGATACTTCTGTTTTTGCTTCCAACTTATCAGACTTCCCTTTCAACACATGTGCTGGACATCCCCAAATGTGGAGATATTTCACACTGGGCTTGCGCTCACTCCACAATTCCTTAGGTGTGTTAGGAACTGATTTTGATGGAACTAAATTTAAAATATGCATTGCAATTTTTAGTGCATATCCCTAAAAGGAAATTGGTAAAGTTGAATAACTCATCATGGACCTAACCATTTCTAAAAGAGTCATGTTCCTTCTCTCTGCTACATCATTTTGTTAGGGAGTTCTAGGTACAGTCAATTGGGACACACTCCTATTTTGAGTTAAGTAATCCTTAAAATCCCCAAAAAGGTATTCGCCACCTCAATTAGATCAAATGGCCTTTATGTGTTTACCCAATTGATTCTCAACTTCAGCCCTAAACTCTTTGAACTTTTCAAAGGTTTCGGACTTCTGTTTCATTAGTACATCTTAATCCTTGAGTACTTGATTTAAAATTTTAAGTTATTCATCATATATTTATGAAATCCAATTTCATAAATATATACTTTAGTAATTCCTTACTAAAATGGTTAGGCCTAACACTTTGAATAACCAAACCCATTAAACTTATCTCAATGGAATATTTTATATATCCGTTAAGAGAGTATGAATTCCATCTTGAGAATATATGTTCCTTCAACACTAAATGTGGTTGTTCAACATACTGAGGTTTTGATCGTAACTTTAGATCTTACTCTTGATATATCAAAGCAACCTACACTTCATGATCATGTTCATTATTCTCTCATGATTAAGAGTTGATGTAAACAGAAGTCGTGAGATTTATTATTTATTTGAAAGTCGTTAATAGAATAAATAAATCTCACAGCGGTCTAGTTTAATATGTCTGAACACTTAAAACATATCAACATATCAACTAGAAGTCTTCACTTCCATGATCAAGACAAATCATTTTAGTTAATGTATCATAGTCTTCGCAGATGAAATGCCTAATTTCATCACCGACTATGAATTAAAATTCTGAGTTTACAAAAAACTTGATCTTTTGTAACTAAATCACATAAATCACATACTATGCATCTCATGGACTGTATGACAATGTCCAAATATTCATATTACCATTATTTTAGATAATAATAATAAAATAAATTTATTAATTACAACATAATATCATACATAATGTCATATATAGTATCATACAATAAGATTTAAAGGGCACATATCCTAACAGAAAGGTGCTGCCCAAATAATTAGGAGCTTGACCCTTGAACTCTATTCATCGAATCTATTATGCACGCTAGTATAAAGCTTGAACCTTACTATTTTAGATCCAACTTTTGGTTGTTTATGATTGAAAACTTATTTTCAATTGTTGATGTGGGGTGTTTTAAGATCGAGCATGTTGTTATTAGATTAAGATTTCACATGATCAAAATCATAAATTTAAAAAACCCTAGTTTTCACAAAATTTTTTTCAAAACCCTAATTTCTTGATTCATTTTTCATATAATAACACGTTGCTTCTTGTTTTTATGAAATTTTTGGATGCTTTGATTGTGTGACATGAATCCATGGCTAACATATTCTAAAAAACTAGTTCACCAAGCAAGGTGAGTGCCTAACATCTTCTCACTTTGTAACTTAACATCCAATCTTAGATTATTAATTCGTAGACTAAGCTTTATATATATAATTTTCATTTTTTAGAAACTAAGACCAAAGTCATGGACTCCTTCCGTCTCAAATTGTTGAACATATGTTATATTTTAGAATGTCTCAAAATGTTATCTTGCTTTGAAAATTAAAACTGCTAATTTAATAACTTTTCTATTATGCCCCTACTTTATTTCCAGGAGCATCTAAAAATAAAAAAGAAGACCAACAAATGCTTAAAAGTTAAAACAATCAATAAAATGGGACCCCTTTTTAGTTGCAATATTAAGTACAAATAATAAAAAAGAAAGACCAATCTCATTCCTTCTCATTCAATATTCTTCTCATCCACTATTTAGAATGGGATGCCAACGGAGTTTGCATTGTAGTAGGAGTATTTTTTTTAGATGTCATTTAAAGTATAAGCTTGAATTTGAAGGCAAGCCAATAAAATTTGTATTGTAACAGTGGGAGTATGTTTTTAGATTTAATTTAAAGAATAAGTTTGAATTTGAATTTGCCTTTTGAAAGTACTTTGAAAACTTCTTGGCGCCAAGAGAAAGAGTAAATTTTGTTTTTAATGCATCATATATTCCAAGTTTTGATAATTTTTTATTATTTAAACAATACAAATTTTTGATAACTTTTTTTTTTAGAAGAAAGATACTGTCATTTTATTAAGGTAGGCAATCAATGTCAACTTGAAGAGTTGACTAAACATTTGCTGGAAACTTATATATTTCTTTTTAAAAGACATGACAAGAAATGATATTTCCTTAAAAAGTTGAGTTTTCTAAACAGGACCAAAAAATTTTGGGATGGGAGGATTAATTCTTAGTTACATCTAGGACTAAGGATTTGTAAAGTTATTTTCTATCATGTAAATTCTTAATTAAATCAATGAAATGGAATATTTATTCATCATTGAATTTTTTTTTCTCATTTTAATTAAAATAAGTGGTGACTCCATGTAAAGCGTTCAATTTAGAGCGAATGGTATCATCAGCTGGTGAATCCCATTTTAAGAGACAATTAAATATGGTCTCGTCTACTCACATGGGTTTGGTTCAAAAATGAAATAAATGAGTTGATACTGAGGTCTTTCACATTCCCCCCGAGAAGCATAAAAAGGAAAGTAATGCTTCTTGAAAAAGGTATGAACATATTGTCCTCCAATACTATTATTTCTCACTCTTTAAAAATCATTTTCTGATAACGATTTTGTTGTCCAAACATCTCTTGAATTATAAGGGTGTATATATTAACAGTGAAAGAGTTACTTTTTATAAAAGGAATCGAAATATGAATAATGTGAATTGCTAGGATTAACAACAAAAGCAATACACACACAGATATATCATAAAATTTTAAAAAAAGAGGATGATTGTTAATATAAAAGGAAACATACACTGGCTACTTCAAATCATCTACACATCCGACATATAAAAGAAAGTAATGCATACACAATTGAATCCAAGGCCCGTTTGATAATTTTATTTGAATACATTTTTCAAGGATTTAAATCCTAAAACACTAGGGCTCCACATTTTTTTTTTCAGAGGGAAAAGGGCGAGGGATCCACTTTTAAATGATATGTTTTGTAAGAGAAATTTTAATAGAGTATTTACAATACAAATTTTAATTTAGAGGGTTCGAAATATGTATTTTGGAAATAGTTTTCAATGACATTATTGTTAATATCTTGAAAAAAATGATCCCCACATTGTATCGCAAAAAAATAACTTTTTCTTAAAAACTAATACTTATACCAAACACCTAGTTATGTGTTTTCAGTTTTGAAATATTTTAAAAACATGGTGCCAAACATATAATTTTGCATTATGAGTATTTTAAATATATGTTTTCGTCACACTTTTTTAATATTTTTTTTTATATTGTTTTGAAGACAAAAACCTCAATACTCTTACAAAATAGGCCCTTATTTTTCATAAAAATAAACAAAAATTGCTTCATGTGAATCACTGGTAACAATGATTGACAAGGAAGGTAATGTATACACTAAACTCTAAAAAGAAGAAAATTAATTATTTGACACTAAAAAAGAATCTTAATTCACGTGCATTGGATGTAACTAACTGACAATGAATATAATTATAGGCGGTGCTTGGGGTGGGTGGTAAAAGGGGCCCATGCCCCCCCATAACTTTTGAAACTTTCCATTATTCTTATTTTACATTTGTTAATAAATTTAAAAATTATACAAAAATGTAATCTCCGACCTTCCTTCCCGAGAAAATTTTCTAGCTCTGCCATGGAATATTATGTATATACAATAGAATCTAAATTAGAAAGAAAGTGATTATTTGCCACTTTAAAAAATAAAAAGAATTAAGGTATGAAATTGATTATATGCCAATAACAAAAAAAAAAAAAAACCTTGATTTATGTGAACTATCATTAACTTTGAAAATATTGTACTAGATTTATGTAAATTACCACAATTTCATATTTTTCCCTTTTATTACTTTTATATCATTTGTAACTCATTAAAGCAAAGTGTATAATACAAGGTAAACATTCTTAAAAATAGATAAGTTTAATTATATAAAAAGTTTTTTTTTTTCTTATTACTCTTCTCCCATATTTAGCACATTAAGCCTAATCTGATAATCATATTCAAGATATACTTTTGAAAAACATATATATAAGTAATTAATCTCTTAAATAGAAGTATTACTTATTTTTCAAAATAAAAATCTCATCTTTTTGGGTATTTGGAGAGTTAGAGATATGAACACTATGTTTTTATTCTTTCATATTTAGAAGAAAGGAAAATTATGGATTTTGTGGTTAAGAATTAGAGATTCTTATTGCATTTTTGATATATGCAAAATAAATGTCTTCCTTTAGTTTAAATTGTAGAGAGTGAAAAATTCCAACCTATCAGAAATTGCCATGTCAATATGTCATACATACCATCAAGTCCATGTAGAATGTTCAAAGTGGCCAATTACAAGATGCCACATGTTACTTAGTGGATTGCATTGTCATTATTTAGAGACTTAAGGAAATATTTCAAGTGTCACTGAATAGAAATTCCAAAGAATATCCAAGTGTCAATCACATGTTGACACGTGTTGCTATTTAATTTAAAATGACATAAGTTGTCTAAGTCTTTGCCTGTTTCGACATAAAATATTTTCAAATGTAAAATATTTTACATGTAAATATTTTACTGTAAAACATGTGCAAGTGTTTGGCAAGTGTTGTGACCTAAACATTGCAAATATAAATCAGTCACCACCAGCCACCATCAAAACCACCACTAGCCATCACCAAAGATTCAAAAAACGGTCACTAACTACCAAAAAAACTACCACCAACCATCAAATCATCACTAACCACCCAAAAAACAACCATCAATAACCCAAAAATCCAAATCTGAAATGAAAAAATACTCACAAAACCAAATAAAAAACCTGAAGAGAAAACCCATGAACAAAGAATCTAATTTGAAAATCCAACAACCCAGCAAATCTAATGACGGCGAGATCAGAATAGCCATTGGCAAGATCAGAACAGCCACCAAAAAAGCAAGCTACCACTCAGCAGTCAGATCCTAATGGACTTTGTGAGAGAGAAGAAAGGATGGAGGAGAGTGTGACATCAGTCGGTGGGTGATGCCGCTAGGTTTTGGGAGAGAAGCAGTGGTGGGTGAGAGAAGGATTGGGCTAGTTTGTGGGAGAAAACTGAGAGGGACAGAGAGCAAGAAAGGGAGAGAGGATGAGAGTTGTCGGGACTGAAAGGGGGAAGCAAATGTAAAATGTTTTACCGAAATTTCAAGTGTAAAACATTTTATACAAATTTGCCTAAGTTAAGTTGGTTGACTGAAAATATTTTCATTTTGACGAGATATTTTACTGTAAAATAAACACCGTAAAATATATAAATATTTTCTTGAAAATATTTTATATTGAAACAAACGGAGCGTAAAAGTTGCTGCCATGCATTATTTTAAATGAAAGCACTTTGGCTAATTAAATTATGTCAAGTGTCCCTTGGTGAATAAAACATAGAGTCCCTCCATTGAATTATGACATGTGCCACTCCTTAGAGCCAATCAAGTGTCATTAAATCTCCTTAGATTCGTATAAATAGAGGTCCTACTCAGTCTTATAAGAGGTCATTCAAACACATTCAGAAGCCTCAAACTTTAGAGGAATCAAGCTCTAAAGTCTCGAAAGAACTTCAACCTTCAAATAAAAAGAACATTTGAAGCAAAATCATTTAAGTCATTCTCATAGATCTTAAAGTTTACTAGAATCAAGCTCAAAAGCTTTCAAAAACTCAAAAGACTACAAATTAGTGAACCTTTACGGATTCAAGCCTCTAAAACCTTGAAGGACTTCTACAACAAATCTTCAATTACAAAAAATGCTCATTCAAATCATCATTCCAAGTCTTTGAGTTTAATTTATTGGAATCAAATTTCAAAGTCTAAAGAAACTTCAAAAGACTTTTATTGATCGAAACTTCATCAGATTCAAGTTCTAAAGCCTCGAAGAACTTCCACCACAAATATTTGAAAATCAAGGACATTCAAAGGCCACACGAGGAACATGTAGAGCAAGAAATCTCTAACAAGCACATAGCCAGAGATTCATCACAATTCCATTCCCAAGACATTTCAAACCACTTTCCAATCTAAGTAGAGGACATATTGTGTTCAAGTCAAGACTACATCGACTTATTACTTGAATTGAAGACTTTTCCAAGGAGATTAAATAAGATGATTATTCTATTGTATTAGAATCTAAATAAACATAATTGTACTCACAAATTCATCAATACAAAAATACAATACTTAAGAATTTTCAATTGTTTAACTTCCAAACTTGAGATTTAGTGTTTATAATTTAAAATAAATTTAATTTTTATATATTTCATAATGGTAACTATTATTGTACACTACCTATGTAATATTTAATTTTTTTAAAATAATCTAAAATTTTTAAAGAATATTATTAAATGGGATCTGTGGGAGCCTGAGGATCGAGGATGAAGTTGAAGGGACGCAGCATTGGTATAAGAAGGCTGCAAGCTATGGGCCCGAGGAAGAAAGCCGCCCAAGTAAGGGGAGAAACGAATCAAGGTACTCTGTAATATTCTAAGTGGGAGTTGGAATCTGAAGAAAGTGTCAATGGACAGTAGGGACGCTTCTGGTCTAGTGCAGCCTGTTGCATCTGCATTAAATGGTAGACGACAACTTTATTAACCGCATTGATGAGGAAGTGACCTGAACAGTGTAAGCCATAGCTAAGCAGATTCCTTCCACCATCTTCTTTAGATGTTAAAAGTAACAAGTGTCAAAAAAGGAGGGAGGTTAGGTGGGAATGGATGGTGGAGATATGCTAGAGGAAGAAGTATATGAGGAAAGGAGAGAGAACTGAAAAAGGGATCAGAGAAAAAAAAGAAAAAGAAAAAGAAAAAAATTGAGAGAAGGGAGTGAACAGTATTACTTTTTATGTAAACTTAGTCTCCTCGGGAGAACTTGTGGAGAGCTTTATACTCACTTATTATTAATACCAACCTTATTTTTCTTGCACTTATATTTGGGCAAAGCCCTTCGTTGTTGTTCGTTCCCTCCTCTTACAAATTTTATTGATATGGGCTAGGGTTGAATTGCACAACATACAACCCTAAGTGGGTTTGGACCACCAAATTTTCTAGTTCTTACAATTGGCGCCGTCTGTGGGAACAACAAGTTGTGAAGGATCTGTTCTGAGTACTAATGGCTAATGTAGGCCAAGAGAGTGAGGAGTCAGTTGACTCTTAAAGGGAAAACCAGTTCGTTAACTTGGAGCGTAGGAGAGACAGGCAGCATACCCCAAGTGTTGTGGTAGAGTCTTACCACACTGAGTGTACTGAGTGGAGTCATTCAAATACTAGGAGCCATGCCTCACATGATCAAGAAACGTGAAAGTTGCAACAAGAGATAGGACATTTGCACAGTAAACTGAGGCGCAGGGAGTGTGAAAAGAGAATCCCCTCTCCCTCACTGAGTGGTGATTCTAAAGGAAGCAGGGACCGTTAGTACCGCCGCAGCTCTAGAACGCCGTCTAGCGAGTCCTATTCAGCCTCTACGCACAGAGACATGTGGGAAAGGAGCAGTCATGACCATGAGAAGAGGCCTTCCCACCATGGCAGAAGGAATGATGCAATGAGTAAGGCTTTACAACAGATTTCTAAATCACCCTTCGCTAGACGGATTAACAAGGATAAACTTTCTTGGTTTCTCAACCGACATTTTCCATTTACAACGGGAGGACTGATCCTGTAGAGCATGTTAGCCACTTTAATCAGAAGACGGCGGTTTATGCCAACAATGAGGCCTTAATGTGCAAAGTGTTCCCCTCCAGCCTTGGACCTGTAGCTATGCGTTGGTTTGATGCCTTGGAGGAAAGGTCAGTGGGATCTTTCGAGGAGCTAACTAGGGCGTTTAGGGCTAGATTTATAACATGCAGTAGGGTCCCCAAACCACTAGACTTGTTGCTATCTATGTCAATGAGGGAGGGGGAGACCCTTAAGACTTACTCGGACAAGTGCTGGGAAACATATAACGAAGTTGATGGAGACTTTAAGGATGTTGCCGTGAGGACTTTTAAGGTCAGGCTCCCCGCTGAGCACGAGTTGAGGAAGTCGTTGACAATGAAATCCGCTTCGAGCATGCGCTAACTCATGGATCGCATAGATAAATATAAGCAGGTGGAAGATGACTAGGTGTAGGGAAAAGGGAAGGCTAAGATGTTCCTGAAGAGGAGGGATCCTCGGGGAGGTGGATACCATGGCAATCACCTTCAAAGGGAATTTCCTAATCAAATGTCCCCCTCGGGAACTCAATTGGTTAACATATTGTTTAAAGAACTGGTATATCACATACTAGAGAAAATCAAGAATGAGCTTTATTTCAAATGGCCCAATAAGATGGGCGGGGATCCATCTAGAAGAAACCAAAGCCTCTATTGCCACTACCATCAAGACCGAGGGCATACTACAGAGGATTGCAGAACTCTGCAAGACCACCTGAACCAATTGGCAAGCTCAATCGGTTTATGCATCAGCTTACAGGGTAGTTTGGCCACACAGGATTTGAATTTCACAAGGGGGGCTCCCCTCTATCGGCGCAGGGAACTATCAATGTAATTCTTGCTAGGATAGGGAATGATGACACCTCGAGCACTGGGGTTATGTTAGTAGGTATGTGTAACGACCCTGCCCCAAATGTGTAGATATTGTCCGCTTTGGGACCTATGCCCATCACGGTTTTGTTCTCCCTCAAAGCACACAGCAGTGAGAGAAAAGACCTCTACACATTAAAGGGAGGTCATTCCTTATAAACACATTTCCTTGTGCTTCCCTAGGCAATGTGGGATTCCATAGAATGCAAGACCCCCTTTTGGGTCACTACAATCCACTCCCTTACGGGCACACGCATCCTCGCGTGTGGGGCCCACACTTCCAGCTAGGGCATGGCTCTGATACCATCTGTAATGACCCCGCCCCAAATGTGTAGATATTGTCCGCTTTAGGGCTTATGCCCCTCATGGTTTTGTTCTCCCTCAAAGCACACAGTAGTGGGAGAAAAGGCCTCTACACATTAAAGAGAGGTCATTCCTTATAAACACATTTCCATGTGCTTCCCTAGGCGATGTGGGATTCCATGGAATGCAAGACCCCCTTTTGGGTCACTACAATCCACCCCCCTTATGGGCACACGCGTCCTCGCTTGTGAGGCCCACACTTCCAGTTAGGGCATAGCTCTGATACCATCTGTAACGACCCCGCCCCAAATGAGTAGATATTGTTCGCTTTGGGGTTCATGCCCCTCACGGTTTTATTCTCCCTTAAAGCACACAGGAGTGGGAGAAAATGCCTCTACACATTAAAGGGAGGTCATTCCTTATAAACACATTTTCATGTGCTTCCCTAGGTGATGTGGGATTCCATGGAATGCAAGACCCCCTTTTGGGTCACTACAATCCACCCCCCTTACGGGCACACGCATCCTCACATGTGGAGCCCACACTTCCAGCTAGGGCATGGCTCTGATACCATCTGTAACGACCCCACCCCAAATGTGTAGATATTGTCCGCTTTGGGGTCCATGCCCCTCACAGTTTTGTTCTCCCTTAAAGCACACAGCAGTGGGAGAAAAGGCTTTTACACATTAAAGGGAGGCCATTCCTTATAAACACATTTCCCTGTGCTTTCCTAGGCGATGTGGGATTCCATGGAATGCAAGACCCCCTTTTGGGTCACTATAGTATGGGCTGCGGTAAATAGGCTGATGACCAAACTCCCAAGAGAGCAAGGGTGATGGTCACCCCTACCCTGAGTTTTTCGAGGTGGATAAGCAGGGAACCCTCCAACCACATGATGACACCCTGGTGGTTACGGTTAGGATTGAGGGCTACGATGTCACAAGAGGGCTGGTTGACTAGGGAAGTGGAGCAGAAATCATGTACCCAGATTTGTACCGGGGGCTAAACTTGATGCCCAAGGACCTGGATAGTTATGATTCTCCGCTAATGGGTTTTGATGGCAAAATGGTGGTCCCCCGACGAATGATAAGACTGCCTGTACAGGTTGGTGATGTGGAGGTCCAGGTTAACTTCATAGTAGTAGAAGCGTTCTCCCCATACACAGCTATCCTGGCTTCACGCCATGGCCGCAGTGCCCTCAGCAATACATTTGAAGGTTAAGTACCCTACTTAGGGGGGAGTGGGAGAGTTGGTAGGTGATTAGGCCATGGCTAGGTAGTGCCTGGGGTCAACAATAACGTAGCGGTCTTCAGGTCTTGCCGTAGTGACTGAGGATCCAATCCCATAACAACTAAAGGGGATTGCAGGGGGGCAGCAGACCGAGACATCAGGAGAGTCATTAGAGGAGCTAAAAAGGGTGATAATAGGTCTGGAAAGGGAGTAGTATTTCCAAGTAGGCTCATAGTTGCCACCCATGGAAATGGTAGAGTTGGTGAAGTTCCTGAGGGCAAACATTAATGTTTTTGCATGGAATGATGTTCTAGGAATTAATCTCGGGTTGGCATGTCACCAGTTGAACGTAAATCCCAAGGTTGTGCTGTGTAAGCAACCTCCTTGGCGATCATCTAAAGACCACGTCGAGGCAGTCAGGACGGAGGTGAACAAGTTGAAGCACTGGAGCTATTAAGGAGATCTTCTACCCTGAGTGGCTGGCGAACATACTGGTGGTTAAAAAGAAAAACGGGAAGTGGAGTGTGTGTGGATTTTACTGACTTGAATAAAGTTTGCCCAAAAGACCACTTCCTTTTTCCTAAAATTGACCAATTGGTGGACACCACGGTGGGATATCCTCGGATGAGTTTCCTGGATGCTTTCTAGGGTTACCATCAAATACCTCTGTCATTGTCCGACGAGGAGATGACGGCCTTCCATGCTTCCAATGGGAACTATCATTATCGTGTGATGCCCTTTGGCCTCAAAAACGCAGAATCTACTTATCAGAGAATGGTGACGCGGATGTTTGAAACGCAGATTAGGAGGAACATGGAAGCGTATAAGACTTTCTCAATTTTGAGAAAACATAAATTGCGCCTGAACGCATCTAAGTGTTCTTTTGGGGTCAGCTTGGGCAAATTTTTGGGTTACATGATTACTTATCTTGGAATTGAAGTCAACCTAGAGCAGATCAAGGCTATTAATAGTTTGCATCCTCCTCGGAATCCCAAGGAGGTGTAGAGGTTAACTAGGATGGCAATAGCCTTAAACAGGTTCATCTCTTGGTCTGCGAAGAGGTATCATCCTTTTTTTCAGTTGCTTCACAAGTGGAAGGATTTTCAATGGATTGAGGAGTGTGTAATAGCTTTTGAGGACCTCAAATAATACTTGTCCAATCCACCAATACTTTCCCAGCCCGACAAGGAGGAAGTGTTGTATGCATACTTGGCAGTCACCAACCATGCCGTTAGCTTCGTCCTAGTCAGGAATGAGGATGGAGTTCAGAAGCCCGTCTACTATGTTAGTAAATCCCCGCAGGGGGTTGAGACGCGCTATCTTCCTTTGCAAAAGGCAGTATTGGCCATATTGCATGCCACTTGAAAACTTCTTCATTACTTCCAAGTCCATATTGTTGTAGTGCTTACCTAGCTCCCTTTACAAGCCCTACTAAGGAAATCTGATTACACTGGTAGGATTGCTAAATGGGGAACCAAGTTGGGAGCCTATGATGTCAAGTATATGCCTTGGACCGCCGTAAAAGGACATGTCTTAGCAGACTTTGTAGCAAAGTTCACCGAGGGTATCCTCAAGGAGGAGAAGGCAGTTATGGGGGTATTGGTCATATTGGCAGCTGTCATCCCTTCGTGGAAAGTTTATACGAATGAAGCTTTCAATCGAAAGGGGGCAGGAGTAGGGATTATGTTGGTCACCCTCAAGAAGCTGATAATGGAGAAATCATTATGACTAGGATTCTTAGCCACTAATAATGAGGTCGAGTACGAGGCCCTGCTAGCGGGGGTAGCTATGGTCAGGCTACTGAGAGGAGAAATGGTTGAGTTGTACTCGGATTCCAGACTGAACGTGGGCCAAATCAATGAGGACTTTGAAGCTCAAAATGAAAGGATGTAGGGGTACCTTGCTAAAGTGCATAATGCCCGAACTCAGTTTAAAATTTTTATATTGAGGCAAATCCCGAGGGGACAAAACTCTCATGCAGATTCTTTGGTGATGCTGGCCTTTTTGCTAGAGTCAAGTCTTCCTCGGGTTGTTGTTGTTGAGGAGATGGACAGCTTAAGTCTTACAAGGGCACCCTTGATAGGGGTATGCACCCTCCGTGTTGGGCCGAGCTGGATGGACCCCATTGTAACCTTTCTAAAACAGGGATTATTGCCTGAAGACAAGTGTGAGGCGAAAAAAGGTACGCAGAGCTGCCCCTCGCTACTGGCTGTCTGAGGAGCAGTGGAGCCCTTATTAGAAGAGCTGCATGTGGGCATCTGTGGCAGTCATACAAGAGGAAAGTCTTTAGCGCATAGGGCCCTAACCTAGGGGTACTGGTGGCCTAGCATGCGAAAAACCTCTCAGGAGTATGTAAAAAAATGCAACTAGTGTCAAAGGTATGACCTAAATATCCATCAACTAGGGGGAATACTGAATCCTCTGTCTAGCCCCTGGCCATTCGCTTAGTGGGGCTTGGATATAGTGAGACCGTTTCCTCGAGCTGTAAGGAACCGAAGATAGCTTTTCGTTGGCACAGACTATTTTACCAAGGGGGTAGAAGTCGAGCCTCTTGCCGATATCAGGGACGTGGATGCTAAGAGGTTCATCTAGAGGAACATTGTCACCAGGTTTGGGGTCCCTCATACACTGATCTCAGATAATGATCTTCAGTTTGACAGTAAATCCTTTCGGAGATATTGCGGGGAGTTAGGAATTAGGAACGAGTATTCTACACCTGCTTATCTTCAGGGAAATGGGCAGGCTGAGGCCACCAATAAAGTTATAATGTCTAGGCTGAAGAAAAGGTTGGACGATGCTAAGGGAAAATGGGTGGATGAATTGCTCCACGTGTTATGGATCTATTGTACTACACTCCGAAGATCAACGGGGGAGACCCCTTTCTTAATGACTTATGGGTCAGAAGCAATAATCCCCCTTGAATTTGGATTCCTAACTCTGAGAACGGATCAATTCAATGTTGAAGAGAACCACCATTTACTCCTAGATAGCCAGGATCTGGCCGAGGAAAGAAGGGAGGTAGCGACAGTAAAGATGGACTACTACCAACAAAAACTTAAGCAAAGGTATGATAAGGGGGTAAAAGCCAAACCATTGGCCCCGGGAGACCTAGTCTTGAGAAAGGTGGTAGGGACGGCCAAGAACCCTGCTTGGGGCAAGCTGGGTCCTAACTGGGAGGGGCTATATAGAATCACTTCCATTACTAGCATTGGGGCCTACTATCTGGAAGATTTGGATGAAAATGTAATTCCTCACCCTTGGAATGTAAACAATCTACGGCGTTATTATTATTAATAAATTCTGTCGCCATTCATGAAAGTTCAAATACCGCATAAAATACTATGAACGTTTAGACCCCCAAATTACAAATTATCAATTCAAGTTTTATATCAAACGATGAACGTGCGGAAAATGAACAAAAGCTTAAAACCGAATTGATAAACAATCTAAGTCAAATAAAATCACATCCATAACAGAAATTCAATGACAAAGATAAAAGGGAAGAGAGATGCAAACACAAGGACAACACTCGATGTGTTATCGAAGAGGAAACTGAAGACCTCGGCGAAAAACCTCTCCGCCGCCCTCCAAGCGGTCAAATGATCCACTAAAGAATGTAGTTGGGATACAAGGATAGCAATAGACCCTCCAAGTCTAATCTACCCAGTGTACCTAAGCCCTCCAAGCTTCCGGCTCCAACGAGGTTACGCCGAACCTATTTCTTCTTTAGCTTCCCGGATCCTGCTACTAGTCCATAGCATTAACCAATAAGAATTGGTTCCTTTCTAACTGCTTCCCAAGACACCAAAGAGCCTTCTCACTGATATGGGTGTGGTGAGAAAAGGTTTTGGCTAAAGTACCTCTTAAGGATCTACAATGGAAAGGGTGAGAGTAGAGGAATTTGAAGAGTCACAAGGTAAAGATTGTGGATGAGTTAATCTTGTTTTTCTCTAGGGTTTCTCTCTCAAAATTCTCTTTGGAAGCTCTCTACATTTCTTGGGTATAAGGAGTTGTTAGGTTCTAAAGATTAGGAACTAATGTATTTAGAACTTCATTTTGTATGTTGGCAAACCATAATCAAAACAATGTTTAGTCGTGTGTTAGACTTGCTCAAAGTATGGGTCTTAATGTAAAGTTGGAATCGAGTTTTTATGCAAAATTACCTTTAACTTTCTGTATGACTCGATCGATCGAAAATTAGACTCGATCGATCGAAAATCGTGTAGAACGTTTTTCTGCAGAAAATTCCAACTCAGCCCAAGCCCGTTTTAATGTATAGGGTTTTATGTTTTGCCCTAAGTATAAAAGGGAAAACCCTAGCCACGTTTTTAGAGTTCTGTTTTGCTGTGTTTGTGAATCTCATTGTGAGATCTAGAGGTGTTTACCTTCACATACACTTAGGGTTTACAAACTTGAGATTTATGTCAAGAGTTGTGTAGATCATTACAGTTGCAGAATCAATAGAGCACAAAGATATACAAGCAGGTGCACTTGTGGATTTGCTGAAGAATTCCGGAAAGAAGGAGTCCGTGGATCTCGGAGCTATCATGGGGTCATGGTAGTAAGTTTCCTACACTTGGGTAGCAACAAGATGTTAATGGTCTAAGTCTTGTCGTGTAAACTTCAATTCTTTTATAGTGGATTCAGTTTACCTTGAGGATAGCTAGGTCAAATCCTCCCCAGGTTTTTACCGGTGTGGTTTCCTGGGTCATCAGATCTTTGTGTTGTTTATTTTCCGTTGTTTTGTTATTTTTGCTTATCTGTGTTAACCTAGTTTTAATTAAATTACCTAAGTTAATCACTTGGCTAATTCACTAGGTTAATCTGTTGGGTTTAAGGGGTCTAAACGAACTGACAAGTGGTATCAGAGCGGGTAGCTTTTGTTTTTTGATCCTTTGATCTTGTAGCTGATCCTTGACCCCTGTTGTCATGGAACACGGACACTCTCTTGTTGTTCCACCTCACTTTGATGGAAACAACTATGCTTATTGGAAAGTAAGGATGAAAGCATTCTTGAAATCCATTGATGAGAGAGTTTGGAATTCCGTTGAATACAGATGGGAGAAGCCCACTACTCCTATGAGTGAGTGGCAAACTTCTCAAAAGGAGGCAGCCGCTTTTAATAGCAAAGCTATGAATGCTATTTTTAATGCTGTTTCCATGGAGGAATTTAAGAGAATCTCTAATGTTGAGGTTACTCATACTGCTTGGAAAATCCTCCAGACTGTGCATGAAGGCATGAAGGCAGTTAAAATTAATAAGTTGCAGCAATTAACCTCTAGATTTGAAAGCATTAGAATGAATGATGATGAATCCTTTGATGAATTCTATGCTAAATTGAATGATATTGTTAATTCTGCTTATAATTTGGGTGAAATCTATGATTAACCTAAAATTGTTAGGAAGATTCTTAGATCTTTGACTGAGGATTTTAGACCTAAAGTGACTGCCATCACTGAGAGCAAGGATGTGGACTCCATCCCTGTGGATGAACTTGTAGGATCTCTTCAGTCCTATGAGTTAGACCTCCCCAAGACTAACAAATCCAAATCAATGGCTCTTAAATCTGTTGATGATGTTGAGGATGGTGGATTTGATGATGAACTCTCTACTACAGAGATTGCCTATCTTGCCAAGAATTTTAGAAACTTTCTGAGGAATAATAACAGAAGGGTAAGAGGCAAGAACACTGTTGAACCTAGAAATTTTAGGAAGAATGAACCCACTAAGGTTAATAACATTGAAAAACCTAAGGAGAAAGTAGGTCAGTCTTATAATAATTCTTTGGGACAACAATGTTATGGTTGTCAAGGGTATGGTCATTTAAAGTCTGAATGTCCTACTTATTTGAGGTCTAAGGGTAAGGCTATGGCTGTAACCCTTAGTGATGACGAAGTTTCCGACAATGAATCCGCTAGTGATGAGGATGGAAACTTCATTGCTTTCACTGCTACCACTGTAGTCAATGAAAGCATATCTGTTGAAGAGAACCCTTCTGATGGGGAACTCTCTGAGGATGCAGATTTACAGGAAGCCTACAATAAACTTTGCAAAGTTGCTGCAAAGGATGCCATGAATGTTGAGTTAGGCTTGAAGAAAATTGCATCTTTGGAACTTGAAAAGAAAAATTTACTTGTTAAATTGTTTGATGCAAATGAGCTTTTGAATAATGTGAAAATTGAGAACATGCTCTTACTTGATAAAGTTAAATGTTTGGAACTTGATTTATCTGTTGCTAGAGAACAAACTAATAGGTCTGCAAACTCCAAACTTGATCACATGCTGAGTATTCAAAAGTCTCCGTCTGATAAAACTGGTTTAGGTTATGAGGAAAGTATTTCTGTGCTTGAACCTTCTTCCACTAAATTTGTTCCTTCTTCTGAACCTTCTAAGAGTGAGATTGTTAAACCCTTGGTGAGTGAACCTGTCAAACCTATTAATGTTACTCCACCTAGAAAGATTAGGGTTGATCTTTAAGCTTCTCATTCTAGAGCTTTTACTTCTACTAAGGGCAAATTGCATGATAAGCCTGCATGGGTTTGTCATTTTTGTGGAAAACCTGGACACATTCGTCCAAATTGTTTTAAGTTGCAAGCTGCGAAGCGAGCAAATAAAACTAAAGTACCTGTGCCTCAAGCACATGATCCTATGGTACTTATTGGTGAATTGGTAAAGGCGTTAAACCTTTATTCCAATCCTGGAGTTGCTCAGAATTCTAATGTGAATCATAACTCCAATGCAAGAGTTGCATCTAAGAAGTCTTGGATGCAAAAGGCTCAATCTAATTGAGTCTGTCTGACATGGTCCTTGTGCTTCATTGCTCAATCTTTTGTGACCTTTGTTTCTAGGATTTGCATTGCATTACATTCATGCATTTCATTCTAGGTTGTTTGTTTCTTTGTTAAATAAAAAAAAAAAAAAATTTTTTTTTGCAAATTGTGTTTTGCTATTTTTCTTTGAATTTGAAAACAAGGTTGGTCAATCAAAATTTACATGTCAAAAGTATGTACCTTGTTTAGCTTTGATGCACTTATTTCTATTGCACTTTACTAGCTAAAGTCTTGTTGTGCATGTTGTGTGGGAAGATGCTATAATTGTTGATCACATGATCTTGATCTTGAAGTCTTATGTCTTTGATTGTCGGACTTGGTCTTATTGAGAAAGGCATAAATGACCATCTCACCACTGTTTATTAGCCAATCATGAACACCTTAGTGCATATCGTAAGATTTTGTGCTCGAGAAAGTGTAGCACATGCACAAAAAGAACATAAGGTGTAGCCTCTAAATAAAATTGGTGTGTACATTATTGGGCTATAGTAATCTCACAAATTCAAATAAAATTGGTGTGTACATTATCCCGGTTTTTATTAAGTTTCTAATCAATAAATTTGAATATTGAGGCAAATCAAGAAACTTACATGATTGCAAGCTTTTATTCTAGGAGATGTGAGAGTTATAGGATGTAACTTTTTAAGTAATAGTCTCTTTCAAATTCATGTGATGGATTTTGTAGAAATTGTGATTGATCTCTATGTGTATATCACCTCACATGTTTCTCAAGCTTTTGCTAGTTGCACACACTACACAAGCTATTCTTTGCTAGAATTGTGTACATGATATTGTGTGTGTTTTTGGCCTGACCAACCAAGTTTGAGAATTTCTAGAAATTGATGCAGAATATGTTTGTTTTTTTTTGGTATATTGAGAGAAATTTTTTGCCTTAAGAAATCTGGATTGAATACATGTGTTTTTGGGAAACATCTCATCTCATACTCATGCATTTTTTCTCATAAAATCTAATGCTTTGAGGAGTTTTTGATCTAAAATGTTGGTTTTTCAAAACTGTGATTTTTCCAGAATTTCGATCGATCGAAACTGATTTTCGACCGATCGAAAATGTTTTAAATTGCTCAGAAAACTCTTTGGTTGACTCGATCGATCCCAGCTTGTTTTGGATCAATCGAAGGTATTTTCGATCGATCGAATGTAACCTTCGATCAATCGAAAATCGGGATGACTGTTTTTAACAATGGCTCTTTTTCACGTGTCTTTACACTTTTCAAAACTTTTTCAAAAGTTTTTGTCTCCCTACCAACCGGTCAAGCACCTTTCTTGGAGTTTTTGTCGCTTTCTTCCAATTATTTTGCACAATCTCTCCTCTTCAAGTCTGGTAAGACCTTTATGCCCCTTCCTTTGCATTTATTTTTCAAAAATCATGCATTTTTCATGCTTTTTTGTTGTTATTTTCGGAATTATTGTTGTGGCAAATTAGGAAGTGTTTTTGAGTGTTTCTTTCTCAAATTTTTTATGGGTTTTTGTGGGGAGACCTTACCTAAGCTCTACATGTGGTTTAATTTGATTATCTTGGTGTTTTGAAGGAAATTTGAAATTCTAGGGCTTACAATTGAGAAAATTGGGGGTTTTTGTTCAATTTGATGGAACTTGATGAAATTGGCTTGTTGGTTTGGTAAATTTGATCATTATATTGTGTTAATTAACTATTGTATTGATCAATTTATCAATTTGTTGTGTTTTGAAAAATTAGGTTTTTCAAATTGGGTATTTTTTGATAAATATTGCTTGCTCAAGCCAATTTTGTTAATTTGGATCACAATTGAACATGTCACTGCATTAGTACATGCATCATGTTATGTTCATGCTCATGCATCATATAGAATTGATATATTCTATTTTTTTCTGCTGTGCTAACTTGCAGTCTGCCCTTGGTATTGTTTTTGCTCTTTTCTTTCTGTGTCTATCTTTTCCTTAGCACTATGCCTAGGAAAACTAGAGCCCATAGGACTTCTGATCCTTCTCCTTCTTTTGACACTGAGCGGTTCCCTAGTGAGTCAAACCAAGTCACCTATGAGACTCTGAACCTTAGGCGCCAAATTTGGGCTGAGCGTAGGGTTATCTTAGATGAGTTGGATCCTGAGGTGCGTTGTAACTTTTCACGTCGGGGTTGGTTACCTTTGCTCGAGTATGAGCATTCTCCTCCTCCTGCCACCTTGATTAGAGAGTTCTATTCGAACCTCTCTATTCATGTCTACGATAACAACACCTTAGTAAAGGTGTGGTTACGTGGTGTGGAGTATCGCATTACCCCTTCGGTAGTGTCTGATGCTCTTGGGGTGCCCATTGTGGACCATCCCGTTTTTCCTTACGAGGAGTCTCTTCCCCTTGATGACGTCCTGTCATACATCATTGGGTCTTCTATCCCGTGGGGTTCTGATCCTCGGATCACTTCTGCTGAGCTGTCTGAGCTGCACTATCTTTTCTTTAGGATAGCGTGTCATTCTTTGTGGCCTATTTCGCATGTCCACACCATTCCTCTTGAGAGGTGTGTCTTTTTGTATGCCTTGGTCACTGATGCGCCTATCAGTTTTCCACATCTGTTCCTTCGTTCTTTGAATGAGGTTCATAGGTCTAGTTCTACGGCTCATGCTTTGTTTTTCCCTGTTTTTATTCATCGGATTCTCCTTTTTCTTGGTTTTGGTGAGTTTCCTGCTTCTGAGTCTGTACATGTTATCGCTCCCATCGGTGCTACCTTTTTGAGGCAAAGGGCTGCTCAACTTCGAGCTAGCTCTAAGCGTCTTAGGGTAGAACCTTCTGGTGTCACTCCACCCCCTTCTTCTTCTACAGATACTCATGCAGCTGGGACTTCGTCTGATCCTGCTGTTGCTGCTGCTACTGCTGATGTTCCTCCATCGTTTGATGAGGTTTCTGACCTTCGTCGGACTCTTGATACTGTCGTGACCGTTCAGGCGGCTCATGGTCAGCTTTTGGTAGACATTCTTGATGAGCTCCGTGCGTTGCGAGCGGATTTGGCGAGCTCTCGTCGATCTCCTCCGCCTCCTTTTGATGATGAGTGAGTGCCCTTTGGCAATTCGTCACAAAAAGGGGGAGTACATAGTTCATTGTATCTAGGAGTTTTTTTGTGGAGATTTACATTTTAGGGGGAGTTTTTTGTTTACTTGGTAGTGATACTGCGGAGCTTGTGGAGTTATTAGATTGTATCTAGATGATTCACTGTGTATTCTCATTTTTAGCTCTTGTTTAGGAGATTTATTTTGTTGAGATACATTTGTATGTATATGTTTCTTATTTCACTATGCTACTACTCTGCTTATTGATTTATATTGATGATGTTATTCATGATATATGTCTTTATTTTGTGTCAGTGAAATCAAGAAATTTTTATTTATGTATTTCCTGTTTTTTTTCCACACATGCGTTTATGTGTTTGTTAAGTGTTACAGGAATATACAGGTTGCTTTCAGTCGAGCTGCTGTCTATTTTGCAACTGTTAGATAGTAGTTTAGGTTGAATTGTTAAGTGGCTATTTATTGTAATGGGCTATTTCAAATTGTAACTTTGAGCTTTTTGTTAAGTTTGTGTTTTGTCACGGATTGCCAAAGGGGGAGTTTGTTAGGTTCTAAAGATTAGGAACTAATGTATTTAGAACTTCATTTTGTATGTTGGCAAACCATGATCAAAACAATGTTTAGTCGTGTGTTAGACTTGCTCAAAGTATGGGTCTTAATGTAAAGTTGGAATCGAGTTTTTATGCAGAATTACCTTTAACTTTCTGTATGACTCGATCGATCGAAAATTAGACTCGATCGATCGAAAATCGTGCAGAACGTTTTTCTGCAGAAAATTCCAACTCAGCCCAAGCCCGTTTTAATGTATAGGGTTTTATGTTTTGCCCTAAGTATAAAAGGGAAAACCCTAGCCACGTTTTTAGAGTTCTGTTTTGCTGTGTTTGTGAATCTCATTGTGAGATCTAGAGGTGTTTACCTTCACATACACTTAGGGTTTACAAACTTGAGATTTATGTCAAGAGTTGTGTAGATCATTACAGTTGCAGAATCAATAGAGCACAAAGATATACAAGTAGGTGCGCTTTGGATTTGCTGAAGAATTCCGGAAAGAAGGAGTCCGTGGATCTCGGAGCTATCATGGGGTCATGGTAGTAAGTTTCCTACACTTGGGTAGCAACAAGATGTTAGTGGTCTAAGTCTTGTCGTGTAAACTTCAATTCTTTCATAGTGGATTCAGTTTACCTTGAGGATAGCTAGGTCAAATCCTCCCCAGGTTTTTACCGGTGTGGTTTCCTGGGTCATCAGATCTTTGTGTTGTTTATTTTCCGCTGCTTTGTTATTTTTTCTTATCTGTGTTAACCTAGTTTTAATTAAATTACCTAAGTTAATTACTTGGCTAATTCACTAGGTTAATCTGTTGGGTTTAAGGGGTCTAAACGAACTGACAGGAGTATATATACTGGTGGATGTTTAGAATGCCAAGAGACAGATTTTCCAAAATAGAGTTGGCTGGCAGTTTGGCCTCGCGGCTTGACTGAGTCGCGAGTTCAAGTTGCGAACTAATTGAACGGCTAGACTGGTATTTTTGTCCTGTAGTGCAACAGCTGGCATGACGGTTTAGATTCTGGCGGCTTGCCAGTCGTGAACTACAAGCAAGACCAGTCGCGAGTTCTGCTATGCATGCTTCACTCGTGTGCAACATCTAGCAGCTTGACAGTCACGAGACACCAGCGAGATCCAGTCGCGAGTCCTTGTTCTGCTGCACAATCTTGAGCTTTTCTTCGCACTTTCTCACACACTACCCTTACATGATTCCCACCTAAAATACATGGTTCTAGATGCTGAATTACAAGAAAATTTGCACGGAAAAAAGCCAACATAATGGTTGATAAAATTCAACCTTACAATTCATATCTTACTTGATTTTATCTTGTTATGGATCCGTTTGTAGAGACAATTGGTCTGTTAAATATTCTAAGTGTTAAACAGAACCTAGGTCTTGCCTGGCTCCTCGGGTCACAAGCTTAGGGTAAATTAACATTGCAAAAAATATTCTAAGTGTTAAACAGAACCTAGGTTTTGCCTGGCTTTTTGGGTCACAAGCCTAGGGTAAATTAACATTGCATAAAATATTCTAAGTGTTAAATAGAACCTAGGTCTTGCCTGGCTCCTTGGATTACAAGCCTAAGGTAAATTAACATTGCAGAAAATATTCTAAGTGTCAGACAGAATCTAGGTTTTGCCTGGCTCTTTGGGTCACAAGTCTAAGGTACATTAACATTGCAGAAAATATTCTAAGTGTCATACAAAATCGAGGTCTTGCCTGGCTCCTCGGGACACAAGCCTAGGGTAAATTAACATTGCAGAAAATATTCTAAGTGTTAAACAGAACCTATGTCTTGCCTGGCTCCTCGGGTCACAAATCTAGGGTAAATTAACACGGCATAAAGTATTCTAATTATAACAGCATATGCAAATACCCTAACTATTGAATGGAGTTCGGGTCTGACATAACTCCTAGGGTCACAAGTTGGGAATTGGGTGGACCTTGAGAAAGGCTAGTTAAAGGGATGGGGAAGTGAATGCCGTGCGGATGTCCTCGGGTTTTTGGAGTAGTGCTAGCAAGTTCACTTTGAAAGTCCCGATTCCAGTTTCAAGTAAGTTTCAGGCGATAATTTGCTTAGAACCCATAAGTTAGTTTACTCTTTATGTTGTGATAGCATTGTGAATTGCCTTAGCGTGATCATTATGAATGAAGCAAGCTAACATGATATGTAAAATAACTCGAGCAAAGTAAATAACAAGGAAATGTACAAGTATTAAAATAAACAAAAAAGGTTAAACTTTGAACTTTTTCATTAAAAATAGACAGAGCTGAGGTACAAAACAAGGAAAAGGGGGGCATTATCTATACAGCCCAATACAAAAATTGCCTAAGTCTTTCCTAGTCTAAGACTAAGCTAAACTGTTGGCTCCTTGTCCTTGGTCCCCTTCTTCTTCGTCTCTTTGTCCTTTTTCTTCCTCTTTAACTGCTCCACCCCGGCCGCTTCCTCTTTGGCCTCCATATCCGTCACATCCACTGGAGTTGGAAGTTCTTTTTCTTCTCTTTACCTTTGGAAAAAGTGGAAGAGGGAGTGTCGCCAGGCTGAGCCAATGAAGAGAAGGGAGCAGAGTTAGGATCTGCTCGAGGTTGAGGGAGAGTGAGGGCCAGACGTAGAGCAGGAGGGTAGTACACCTTGTTTGGAGCCTGAAGCTTTGATTAAGTGCTCACCCCCGCAGCGTTCATGGCTTGACCTCACACCTCTAAGCAAAAGGCAAGAGCAATATCTTCAAGTTGGGCAGTGAGGTTCTCTACTATCTTGGTCATGCCCGCATCGTATGTAGCTTGCTTGACCTTAGCTTTCTCAGCCTCCTTGGTCTTCAGTTGCTTTTTTAGTTGTTTCAGCTCCACAATTGTAAGGGCCATTTTATTTTTGGCCTTCTTTTGAGCCTCTAAGGCATCGACTGCCTGTTTTTCATAGCCCTTAAGGGCAAACTCTGCATTCCTATGGGCCTTCTCCACCTCGGCTAGCTGGGCAAGAGTCTCCTTGAGCTTTTTGTCTGCGTTTAAGTGGGCCCTCTCGGCAGCCTCCAGTTTGTTCTTGGCATCCTTGGCCAAGTCCAGGGAATGGTCCACCCATTCCTCTGCCATGAAGGCAGCTTGGACAACCTACACAAAAAAACGCACAAGTGTTATATGGTGTACATAGAGTTTTACCGTAAAGCAGTCAAATGGGATTAGTTTTGTACCTAAGCCAAATCTTTCTTCAAAGAAAGGAAGACTTTGCGCTTCCTAAAAGATTTTAACCCTACCATATCTTCTAGCAGACATATTCCCTTCTCTAGGCACTCGGCTACCAGACCTGAGCTACCCTTTTTTAGGTCCCTCAGGTTGGCATCATCCAACACTGGATTACCCAAGTGTAGGGTAAAAAGGGCCTCCAGATGGAGGCGTTCTTTGGTTGGTCTCCTCCAACCTCTTTGGACGTCCCAGTGGAAGTGGACTTCTTTGATTGCCCCTTTTCGGTCTGAGCTTCTTTTACTGGGGGCCGATGGGAGGACAGTGTTATCTCCCCTTGTGCCCCCGACGTCTTTGCCTCTCTAGGCCCTTTTTCTTTTCTTGTCCCCTGCATCAATAGGAGACGTTTGTGTAGCTGCTGAGGTAGGTGGACGAGGTACCACTGCCACAGTTAGGGAAAAGCCCCTTGCATGGGCTGTAAGCAAGACAAGGAGATCTGGTGTTTTTTCCTCAAAGCCCATGTCTGTCGATGTATGAGGCTGTGATGTTCTAGGAGCTTCTAGGCAGTAAAAAACCTCAAAATCTTTGTCTGTCACTTCTTGAACAGACTCGAACAAAGACTTCTTGGACTTGTTGTTTGATGGGATGGGTGGTTCCTGTGAATAGATGAGTCTGGCAGCTAGAGGGGTTGGGAGCTGAGCGTCTTGGGTCCCCTTGGGAGGAGGTTCTATTAGCAAAAAACCTGGTACGACCATACCAATATAGGCCAAGCGAGGATCCTTGGCCTTAATAACGTTCTTTGGACTCTGGAAACACTTGGTGGCCGGCTTGTAGCCGAGAATGACATGAGCCGCCCTAAGTTGTTTGTCCTTGTGCAGAAATATCTCTGACCTAAGGATCTTGTTTAGGTCTTTGAAGTTCACCAAGTGCTTAGCTGGGGTGGTGTGGTATTTGTTTGCCAAAATAAACAAGAAGGATTGTTAGTGAAGTGATTAAGTGAAGAACTTTCATGTGAAAAAAGTTAACTAAAAGTCCGAAGTATCACTCTAGTCCTCGGGAACCTTACCTGGTTCCTCTTCCTGGGTAGGGCAGTGCATTCCCATCATGCCAATCTCCCGAGACAAGAAGAAAATTCTCGTCCATGCCTTTGCTTGAGTCAGGCAGGTAGGAGATTAGTCTAACAGCAGGAAACTTACACTTCATGTAGTATTTGGTTTTTTCCCCCTTCTGGCAGTTGTACACCCAGTTTACATCGTGCCAGGTAAGGTTAGTCCCCATCTTACGATTTATTGCGTCTACACACCTAAGGATCCTAAAGATGTTTGGGGAACATTGAGTTGGGATTAACCTATAGTTTGTGAGATAGTCCCTAGTTACCCTCCCCATAGGAAGTTCCATCCTGCCTTTGGTGAAGGCGATCATAGGAATGACCATGGACTCAGGTGGTCCTTCTATGACCAACTATTCACCCTCCTCACAGTGTCGAATTTCAACACCGTTGGGGATCCTATATTAAGCCCTAAAGATTGCCCTCGCCTTGGCAGTATCCACTAACCTAGAGTATCTACCTATGAAGTTTTATGGTGTGAAGCATGAAACTTGTGAAAAAGAATGGACAAGGAAACAAACACACCTATGAGTGAACACGAAAGAGTGCTCCTTGAGAGTTTTCTTCTTCAACTTAGATTGCCAAAATGTTCAAAATGAACCTTAGCTAGCTCTAAGTTCTCCTTTTATAGGAGTGAAAAAGTGAGCGGTAAAATTCCCGCCCATCAATGAGGGGAAATGAGGACCGTATGATCTTGATCAAGCTGTAGAACATGGGGAGACAGGCAGCCGCTTCACGCCATAAATGCTGGATCGTGGATTCCAAAGCATCAGGAGCGTGCAGAGGGCAGATGAAAGGACGTTGATACGTGGGAACCCATGTGGCACGTGTATATTTCACTCGTGAGACTAAAACTTCACTTTTGTCTCATAAACAAATAGCGAACGTTTTAGGGGGCTATTGTGGCAGCCCGAGGATCGATGATAAAATTGAAGGGACACATCATTAGTGTAGGAAGGCTGCAAGCCACGGGCTCGAGGAAGAATGATGTAGGACACAATTTACTATTTAATTATTGTAATTTATTATTTTTGGTATTTTTATGTAAAAACGTTATTTTAGGTTTAGGTGATTTATTTCCTTGTTTTTAGGTACATTTGATGCTTTTTAGGTCAAATTTGATTCCTGATATGGTTAGGTATCAATTAGGAGTTATTTTAGAATATATTTTCTTGTCTATCAAGTTTTATGGAGCCCTTAAATAGGCCCCTAAATCTGTAAACGTTTTTCATAGATTTATTGAATAAAAATTAGAAAAAGGTGAGGCTTTATTTTCTTTGGTTCTTCAAGAACTGTGAACTTATCAGGGATTCTTCCTTATGGCGTTCAAACTTTATACCTTTGGTTCGTGATTCAATTATAATCATTGGGAAAAGATCTGTTACTTATACTTTTGGTTCACGTTTCTCTTATAAACGTTGGGTTAGGGTTCTATCAAAATCTGAATTTTAGCTTTCTTGGGCAAATATTCCAATATTGTTTGTTGGGTCTTAAAGCGTGTCGATTGAGGTTCGCATCATTTGGTATCAGAGCTTAGGTTTTAAGATCAGTTTTCTATCATTTTATCTTTTGTTTCCTGTTATCATCCTATATTGTTCCTTTTGTGTTCTTTATTCCTTGTTCTTATTTTGTGACGTGTACTAGGTTAAAATTGAGCACCAAGCTAAAAAAAAAAAAAGTGAAAAAAAAGAGATGGTAATTATTAAGAACATTGTGGAAGATTCAATTGAGGTCAAATATGAGGATGAGTGCACAACTCACAATCCTCAAGTCTCAGTTGATTTGTTGAAGATGACAATACAATATGTTGATTTTCTTGGAGTAGAAAATTTTAATTTTATTATCAACCCTTTGTTGATTGGTGTTGCAAATAAATTGAAAGTACATGAGAAAAAATTTTATGCTGCACTTTATGAAGGACTTAAGTTTCATAACTAGATCAAATTATTAAAGCTTTCGAAGTATTTGTTTATTTGGAGCGGAAGATTTTAGATTTCAAAGATCAACTCGAGGAAGAGTTTGTTTCAAGTGGAAGGGTCTGATGTAGGACACAATTTACTATTTAATTATTGTAATTTATTATTTTTGGTATTTTTATGTAAAAACGTTATTTTAGGTTTAGGTGATTTATTTCCTTGTTTTTAGGTGCATTTAATGCTTTTTAGGTCAAATTTGATTCCTGATATGGTTAGGTATCAATTAGGAGTTATTTTAGAATATATTTTCTTGTCTATCAAGTTTTATGGAGCCCTTAAATAGGCCCCTAAGTCTGTAAACGTTTTTCGTAGATATATTGAGTAAAAATTAGAAAAAGGTGAGGTTTTACTCTTTTCTTTGGTTCTTCAAGAACTGTGAACTTATTAAGGATTCTTTCTTGTGGCTTTCAAACTTTATACCTTTTGTTCGTGATTCAATTATAATCATTGGGTCAAGGTCTATTACTTATACTTTTGGTTCACGTTTCTCTTATAAACGTTGGCTCAGGGTTTTATCAAAATTTGAATTTTAGCTTTCTTGGGCAAATATTCCAATATTGTTTGTTGGGTCTCAAAGCGTATCGATTGAGGTTCGCATCAAAGAAAGCTGCCCGAGTAAGGGAAGGAACGAATCAAGGTACTCTGTAGTATTCTAAGTGGTAGCTGGAGTCTGAAGAAAGTGTCAGTGGACAGTAGGGAAGCTTCTGGTCTGGTGCAGCCTGTTGCATCCGTATTAAATGGTAGACAACAATTTTTTCAGCCGCATTGATGAAGAAGTGACCTGAACAGTGTAAGCCACAGTTAAGCATATTTATTCCACCATCTTCTTCAGATGTTAAAAGTAACAAGTGTAAAAAAGGAGAGAGGTTAGGTGGGAATGGATGGTGAAGATATGCTAGAGGGAGAAGTATATAAGGAACGGAGAGAGAACTGAAAAAGGGATCATAGAAAAAAGAAGAAAAAGAAAAGGAAGAACAATGAGAGAAGGGAGGGAACAATATTACTTTTTATGTAAACTTAGTCTCCTCAGGAGAACTTGTGGAGAGCTTAATACTCACTTATTATTAATACCAACCTTATTTTTCCTGCACTTATCCTCGGGCAAAGCCCTTCGTTGTTGTTTGTTTCCTCCTCTTACAAATTTTATTGATATGGGCCAGGGTTGAATTGCACAACCCACAACTCTAAGTGGGCTTAGACCACCAAATTTTCTGGTCCTTATAGGATCAATATGATTTAAAGATAGTTCATAGTTTATAAACTAACTATATGGAAAAAAAAAAGTTTTGGCAATGTAAAGACTAGCTAAGTAATTATGTTAATTATTATAGAAAATAACATATATTAAATCTTTTCATAGATATACTATATGTATAAAAAAAACCATACATATACACATACATATATATTATTTTTTGCATTTTAAAATTTCTGATATATTTAACTTGTCCTCCTCCTCCTCGTCCTCCCTCCCAAATTTTCTAATTCTGCCATTAAAAAATTGGATTAAGGCTTTGTTAGTTTTAGCATAAAATGTTTTCGATCAATATTTTTTTTTTTAGTTGGAAACAATTTCAAGGAAAACTGATTGTTCTTTTGGAGTTTGGTTCTATATTTAAAAATGCTATGGAAAACATTTTGGATCATATGAAAAATCACAATTTTTTTAATTTTTATATATAAATATTAAATAAAAAATAAACATAAAAAATAAACAAAATCAAAATCATATGATTGAAACACACCAATAAGCAATCAAAATAGAGTACATCGATCAAAAACAAAACAAACAACTATCAATTAAACTAAAAAAAAAAAGTATTTTTGTTATTTTCATGGATTTAGGTAATCTTTTGTCATTTTGGTGATTTTAAGGGTATTTTAGTCATTTTAAAGGATTTACTATTTAGAGACATTTTGGTCATTTTTAAGGTTGTAAGGTTATATTAGTCATCTTATATGTTAAGAGAAATGTTATGTCTACAATATTTTTACAACAACTCATAAGTGGCAGGTTCTTATGAGTTGTTATTGGCTAGCAAAAAATTAATTTTAGTTGTAAATTTAAATTTGAATCAATAACAATTTACCACCTATGATTTATTAAAAAAGTGTTATGAAAATGTTGTGAATGTAGCACTTCTCATATGTTAATTGATATTTTGGTCACTTCGTAGGCTTTTTGGTCAATTTAGAGATTTTAGGTTTATTTCTATTATTTTAAATGTTCAAATCACTGTGAGCCCATTGTGTGATGGTCATTCCATAAGTATAAGTGCTTGTGAGGTGTGTGAGGCAAGGGTTGGGGTTCAAGTCTCTAAGAGGAAGTTTTACACATATATATATACTTATATTAAGTTAGAGTAGAATTTTTATCATATATATAAAAAAGAAAGGTTTAAGGGTATTGATGATGCTCCAAATATCGCCAGTAAGCTACAAGGTTCTCTCAACCACACTTGATACAACCTGCAAAACATAGATCAAGAAATACCTTAAAGGTCACCGATATGGTACCAGCCAAAGACCCTCCGAAGGTTAAGTTAGAAGATGCTCACAACCCTAGAGTGCTAGAGTTGGGGAATAGTATGCGTACCTTTGCTTGTGAGAGCCTTTGAGGTTTTTATAGTAGTATAGAACCGACCTTCTTTCCTTGTAAAAGAAGTCTTTTCCATATAGGACTTGTCATTAATTAGGTGGATATTGCAGAACCCTCTTTATATTTGGATTCTATTCCTATTGGAATTCCACATACCCTAGCTATGTGTGAGACGCAAGTTGTTTCCATTTACAAGGAGTTGACACGCGTACTTCTGCCGTCATCTCAAATAGGTCTGTTCATCATACCAATTTTATTCTCTTCAGGTATTTTGCTCATTTTGGAGATTATGGGGCATTTATTATTATTATTATTATTTTTTGGAGGTGGTGGGGAGGGGGGGGGGGAATATTTTGTTTTTGAATGCTTCGAGGGGTACTTTTGTTATTTAGAAAGTTTTATTGTTTTGTAGGCTTCTAGGGTTTTGTTAGCTAAAGCAGATTTGTGTTATTCACAAAAGGGATTATGATGTATTCTCTTGAGTTTAAAATGTTTATGCCCTATGCTAGGGTAGGCATAACCGCGTAAACAATTTTTTCTCAAAAAATCATTTTTCCTGCTTAAAAGTGGTTTAATCAAGACTTTTAGCTCCCCAAACAAAGAAAATGAGGAAAATTTTTTCCGAAAATTGTTTTATTTCGAAATAAAAAGGCTTAAATTTCATATAAATAATAACAAACTTCCTTTTGTTCTTGACAAAAAAGGGGGGGAAAAAAAAGAAAAAAAGAAAGAAAGAAAGAAAAGAAGAGGGCTTACCATTATGTAATTTTTAATATATCTTTTTATTGGATATATATTTCGACAAACTCATTATTATGCTCATCAAATATCAAGATGATTGGAGACTTATAGCCATCTTATCTAAATATTATTCAAAATTATAGTTTTCTTATATAAACAAAATAATATGAAGATAAAAATTTAGGGATTTGATGGTAAATGACATCCAATTGATATAAAATATATTATGTATGATAATTATGTAAAGAACATAAGATCTAAGTATCTTAATTGTCATCTTATGTTATTATCTATATATTATTGAAAATTATAATTTTTAAAAAAATTTTAAATAGCATAAATGTAAAAATTAATGGATTAAATTATAAATAACATCCAATTTAATATTTTATTCATTTATGATAAGTATGTAAAGTGCATGTGATCTAAGTGCCAATCTAGCTAACAAAAATAAGTATTAATCTAGTTTTTTTTAAAAATGCAGCATTTATAACTTAATCTAACTTATATATAAAAAAAATCTAATTCAATTATTGAGAAAGAAAGATTACCCTAGAAAGGGATTTAAAAAAAATTATTTAATATTAAAAAGGTTACCAAATGTCTTGAGAATTCGAAATATAAAAAAAAAAATATATAGAAATAGTACTGGATGATGGCAAAAGTAGGGATTTATACGTTGAATAATTAATTTTACTAGCCTCATTACACGTGCTTCACTTGCGTGTGATGAGGTTTTTTTTTTTTTTTTTTTGCAAAAATAAAAATCAGTGTTTATATTATATATATATAATTTTTATTTTGAGAATCTAATTTATAAGTGGATAAAGTAATTTGAAAATTAACAAGTAAGTGATCTTATTTTTTAGGCAATATTTTAGTTGGAGTTAGAATTGCATTTTTACCTGATTATCCTTTAATTTTGTTTCTACTTAAACATAAAGATATAAGGGCATTTTTAAACTAAAAAAAATGAAAATTTCAAACAAAAAACTTTCTTAAATAGTAATATAGATAATGGCCACAGAGAAAGCCACCACACACGTTCTTCTTTTTCACTTCGTGGGTGTGCTGGCTCACACTCGTATTTGACACTTTCTATCATTACAGCAGCGTCTTCTTTTCTGTGCCAGATAAGAAAATAGAAGCAACACAACCATCAAATAGTGAGGAATTTTGGCCTTATGCTCTGCCCCTAGTGTCCATCTCTACAAATAAAATTGGAAATTTTAGTCAATATCCCTCACTGAAATATAGAGTCGTAGACAAAAATTTGAATTTCACTACAAGTTCACAACAACCCATATGAACAAAATTCACGTATGAGCATACATGATAATTATATGAGGGAAATTATATAAATATATAAACTTTACTTCGTTCATCGTCAAAAAAGAGATGACATGTTTGATAACATCTACTTCTTCAATTTCCCTTTTGTCATTACAAATTAAAACATTTTCCCCGGATATATATTAAGTCAGAAAAGAAAAATCCAGAGTACAGAGAAAATTAAGGCCATTAATAAACAAAAAAAGCCAGATCTCTAAACTTTTTTTTTTGGTTTCCCCTGGCCACTACGTGAAAGTCTCTCTCTAATAAAGGAAAGCTTTCGTTTTGGCGTGTCATATAATACATCTACGTAGATGATCAACAAGAGTGGAAGGACAAAGCACCAGGAAGGTGGGGATGATGGTGGTTGTGATGATGGTGATGATTGTTGGACTCTTTCTCAATCCTCCACCTGAGGTGAAGAAAATCATCCACTGAACATGGTAGCCTAAGAGGGCCTGTGGTATGGTACCCATAAACCTCATGAGCTTTTTCCAGAAGCCTCTTGAACAAAGGGTGGTAGAGGAAAGATATGGGAATCACAAAACGTTGAAACTCACCGTCTTCATCCTCTAAACCCACTTGAACTGCAAGCCATCCTTTCTTCACCTTCATCTTCTTGTCCTCTTGCATGATGATCCCTTAATTTCTTGTTTAAGCAAAGAAGAGATTGGTGTTTAAGGTTTAAGAATTCGGAAGAGTTTGGGATAATATTGTTGTATGGAAATCTAGTTGGTAGCTGATACTTGGGGATGTATAGGAATGCAGTGTTATATATAGGACCAGAATTCTAAAGGAGAGGTGGGTAATATGGCTTTATTTAATTTAATTTTAAAATAGTAATTGTTTATGTGTGTGTCAATTTGTACTTAATACGGAATCATATTGTAGGGCCTTTTTGGGAGGTCTTTTCTTTCTTTTTTGTTTTGTTTTGTTTTGTTTTGTTTTTTTTTTTATTTATTTCATGGTCATGATTCCTTGCTGTGCTGTGCTGTGCCACGTCCTTTTTTGTGGAGTAACTTTGAGTGTGAGATGGAGACACAAGCCTCCATGTTTGCCACTTCAAAGTTATGCACTTTTGTGGTTAGGAATTCCAACGCTTCCAACATTCTATACTAGAATATGATGGACAAAGTTTTTGAACTTACAATATTAATGATGGATTAGACTTAATGATAAGTTTAGGTGATTAAAACGTTTAATTAGTAAGTTTTTTAGAAGAATAGGTGAAATAGGCTTGTGCTTTTAACATTATTCTCCTCATTGCCAGAATTTGGATTAATCCAATTCTCACTTCTTTACTTGTTGCCAAAAATAATTTACTTTTAGAAATTGTACAAACATGATTACCTATATGGAGGTGACAAGGGGGAAAAAGATCATTTTGTTAACCACATATTTGAACAAAACTCTTCTAACTGTGATAGAAATAGATGCCACCGACATTTTTGAAATTAATTAAATAGAAAATACCACTGTCACTATATTATTAAAATGAAAGTATATTTAATTTGTTGATTGTAATTGGAGAGAGTTCTTTATTGTTTTTTTTATATACATAAGTGAGATCATTGATCTTAAGTATGTTGTGGATTAGCTAGCGTCCACAATCCACATACATTTTATTATGGTGCATTAACTCCTCTCAAGCTCAATGCAACAATGAACTGTCTACTTCCATCTATATTAATCATCATGTGCCCACATAGTACATAGGCTTATATCATATGTTGTGTATCAACCTGTTGAGAATGGTCCTTACTAGTTAACTTTATTTCTTTCTTAAAATCCTCAATCCTTTTCCAAGGTCAAATGTTTTTCAAATTTATTTGGCCTCAGGTAGTTCATTTGATCTTAAGTACGTTTTGGATTAGCTAGCTAGCATTAACAATCCAAGTAAAAAAAAAAAACTTCTCAAACTCAATGCGACAATGAAACTGTCTTCTAGCTTCCATCATCTTGCATAAGCTTCTCATATGTTGTTTATCTACTTGTTGTACTAATTAACTTTATTATTTCTTATCTAAAATTCTTACTCTTCTTTCAAAGGTCAATTTTTAATGCTAATCTATTTGGCCTTGGAACTAGCCAAGTCAAAAAAAATCCCAACTATAGCTAATTGCAGCCTATCTACACCTACTCAAAAGTTAAAATCTCTGAAATCTGAAGTCACTTATTAGAAGGCTTTATGTGGTTAGTTCAACCAAAAAAAAAAAAAAATTGTGGGTTTAATGTGGCCTTCTAAGGTAGGGTTGAGACCAATATTGCTTAATTAACTCTAAATCTTATAGGCCTCCTCTAATTATCTCTCTTATTCACTTAGAAACTGCGAAATGAGTAAAACTAATTCAGACCATTGAAATGCAGATACTTGTTTTGAATCTTTGGTTGAAAACACTTTCCATTTCCGTGTTGCCTTAGGCTACCATATCATGACTCCTTTCCGACTTTTCATGGAGAACATGTCCAAAGGTATTTGGAGTTTGGACCCTACTGCACAAGTGTGGATCATAACGACCCAATAATCTTTCTCCTTTGAACATTTTATTTTTCATTTTGTGGTGAGCTGGTCATAAATGCGATTGTGCTTTTTTATCTTCAACATCCACAGCAACTTTATTCAGAAAAAAAAAAAAAAAAATCCTTTTCTTAACCTGGTCATTTTTGCTGACGTACCTTGCAGGGACGGAACCAGGATTTGAACCTGGGGGGGGCCAAAGCATGAACCAAAAAAATTTCATGTGACATGGTTTATTAATAATAAAAAAAATCATGGTAGACAAAAAATTGTAATTTAGTACCTAAATATTTAAGTCGAGAAAGATATAACATGAACCAAAAAAGTTGAAAGTTACAACATGATATTCTAACGTTTTTCGAAGAAGAAGAAGAAAAAAAAAAAAGAGGACTTCGAATTTCCAAATTTTGGGTAATTGGAATTACTATGTTGATTTTATCATGTTGACCAACTCACCAATATGATAATCTCATACTTTTTGGATGCAACTGAAAATCACACTAATAAAGTTTTTCAAACCTTTGTTTGAGGATTTAAAAAAAATTGGGATATCAATATTAAGAGTTGGCAATGCTACGATATCAATATTGGCTTCTGAAAGAATTTTGACATTTTATCTTTTGAAAAAAATATAAATATTGTAATTTACTTTCCCATAGTTTATAAATTAATTAAAAAAAGTCATAAAAATTGTTGTAACCCTCGTGAGGGATTTTTTTTTTCTTTGAGATTTTTTTGGTTATGAATTATTGAATTAAAATATTGGTGAATTGGAGATTTTTTTTGTTTATCTTATATAGTATTTTAAATTTTTTTTTTAAATTTGGGAGGGGGGGGGGGGGGGGGCAATGGCCCCCCCCTGCCCCTTAGTGGGTCCGTCACTGGTACCTTGGTTATGTTTTCACTTAAACTAATGCTAATCATGCTTAAGGGCAGCTCCTATAAGAGTACTATTGATGATGTCCAAAATGTCGTCAGTAAGCTACAAGGTTCCTTGTTTACACTCGGTGCAACCTGCAAATCACAAAGCAACAAATAACTTAAAAAGGTACTGGTGTGGTACCGGCCAAGGACCCTCCGAAGGTTAAGTTAGATGATGCTCACAACCCTAGAGTGCCAGATTTGGTGAATAGTATGCGTACCTTCGCTTGTGAGAGCCTTTGGGGTTTTTATAGTAGCATAGAACCAACCTCCTCTATATGTAAAAGAAGTCTTTTCCATATAGGACTGGTCATTGATTGGGCGAATAGAATTCTTCTTTTATTAGAATTCTATTTCCATTAGGATTTTACATCCCTTAGCTATGCGTGAGACGCAAGTCACTTCCATTCATAAAAGATGACACGTGTACCTTGAACCCGTTAACATCATACTCGTCCACTGTGGATCCGTCCATATCAGGTATATACATTTCAACCTGTCAACCCAAAATAAGATCTGTAAATTTCACCCTCTCCAACTGCCCCCTCACTCCATGGATTCGTGACCTCGAAGGGGACGAATCTAAGGAGTGACGGCTTAAATTGGTCTGGCCAATCATACTGTTAGGGGGTAATTAATACCGCGTGATTAATACTGCAGGACGCGTGTCACCCATTTAGTGGTTGTTTGTTAGGAACGAAGTGTTCCTTCGTCTTTCGTGTCGTTCTTACTATATAAACCTACCTTTTCTTCCTCATTTTTCACTTTACACAAAAATCAAGATATCAGAGCGCATCCGTTCACCTTGTCAAGCGGTTCGATCCGTCACCTTTTTATACATCGGTCATCTGAACTTTCCTATCTGCATATTTACAACTGGTAAGTACCATTTTTACTTATTCAGTTTTATCACCGTCGAATACTTTTAGATTTGTTAGTGTCTTAGGGTTTACCGTCACGTGTAGGTGATAGATGTCTAGTGCATCGAGTAATCAATTGTTCGTCCGCGACGGAGCGGGCTACGATGAAGTACATCCATCAGGTCCAAAAGATCTTGACACTTCAAGTGAAGAGATTTCGTCAGCTACCTCCTCTTCATCAGGAAGTGAGGATAGGACAAAGAGTAACCTTAGTGACGGTCTAGGTGAACCTCTAATTCAGTCCATCGTTGGTCCCGACGGAATGAGGAAGTTTATAATGCTTCCCATATGGACAGTCAACGACTTTACGTCCTCAATTAAGGAATCCCACTTCAAAACTCTAAGAGATAAATACTAGATACCCGTCAACATTCCTCTCTGTCTGCCCTACAAAACGGAGAAGTGCTATTATGATGGCGTTGAGGGTGTTGGGATTTATGAGCAGATGCTCAAAGCTGGTTTAAGGTTTTCCTTGGGTCCTCTTCACCGTCGACTACTCCAATACCTGTGCCTGTCCATCACCCAAGTCTCTCCAAATGCATGGAGGGTTTTCCTCGGCGTGGAGGTTTTGTACGGGGTTATGTCCGGTGGGAAGAGAAATCTAACAGTGGAAGAGTTCTTCCATTGCTACTGTCCAGTGGAGATTACAAAATCAAAAGGAATGTATAGTTTTGTAGCGAGGAGTCCGTTATTACGACTTGTGAGTGATACTCCAGATTCCAATAAGGACTGGAAATCTAGGTACTTTTTTATGGATGATAATGAATGGATGTGTCATCCTGGTGACACAGAATTCATGCTAGTTGATACAACATGGGGCATATTATCCCCGTCAGGTATATACCAGTTCTCTATGTAGTTTTAAATTCTGTATAACGTCGATATTTTTAACTGTCTCTCTCTTTTTTTTTTTTTTTTTTTTTTGTAGCTCAAGACCGTCCACAAGTTTCACTAGAGGAGTGGAGTTTTCTTGAGAAGATCTTTCAAAAAACCAGACTAGAAGAAAGGACCTGGGCTAGGCTGGTCAGATTAGAGACTATATATTGGTATTGTGACGGACCAGAATCGTCCGAAGCAGCCCTTCGATACGAAAAACAAGTCTGCGCACGTAAGTTTACAAGATTTACGCTTTATTTAACTCTTCCCGTTCACTTTCTTGACTTATATACAGTCCTTTGCAGAAATGAACGATGCTAAAAAGAAAGCGATCATTAAGTAGCAAGCTGCTGCAAAGAAGAAAGTAGGCTAGACTAATACCTCCAAACCGTCTGGAACCAAAAGGAAACCCTTTTTGGAGATAGACCGTCAATCAAAAAGACCAAAGGGTACAATTGAGACCGTCGTAGGTCTTCAGGCAGAAATGAAGAAGACGGTCCCCGTTAAACACGGAAAGGGGAAAGGCCTGATGACTGGTGGCCCGGTGCCTCCGTTAGAGAAGTCGCTCGTCCTCCTCTGTGAAGATTCCAAGTACGCCTTGGATAAATTTTCTTCGATTTTAACTTCAGATGATTACGAGGACCTCAGGAATCATGCGACGGAGGTGATGGGAGAGACTGGCCTATTCAGTATTGCACAGGTATCTCTTCATCTGTCTATTTCATACTTTATTCCCATCAACCCCATGCCTCTAACAAATATTTGTTTTCAGGATATGCTGATGATGAAGGGATTAATGGGCTGTTGCCTTAGTCATGAGATAGCCTTGGACCGTATAAGGGCTAAAGCTAAGAGGACGGAGGATGAGCTGGCTCAGCTTCAAGCTTGGAGGATAGTCCAGGAGAAGAAGCTAGCCCTGTCGGAGCAAGAAAGGGCTGAGCTCAAAAAACAGACGGAGGTGCTGCAAAAAGTTCTTGTAGATAAAGAGAAGGAAATCGATGCCGTCAAGGACCAACTCCGTCATGCCAAGGAGGATGCGATGAAGGAGTATCGTGACTCCAAGGTATACTTGACGGAGTTGGGCGGCACCTTTGATGATGGGTTCAACGACGCCCTCCGTCAAGTGAAGGCTTCGCATCCTGAGTTGGACCTGTCTCATGTAAATATTGACGAGGCTTAAGCTCAAACATTCGTCCTTCCCGTCGCCTCAGAAAGCACTGAACATTTATTTGCTGAGGATCATGATGCTCAAGGTGACGGGAACCCAGATTATGAAGCCGAGACTACCGTTCAGGTCCAAGCCCGTTTTGAAGATACTCAAGTTGAGGAAAAAGCTATTGATTCTTCCGTCCCGTAGTTTGTAGTGTTAGTTAATTTTGATGAAAAAAATTTGTACCGTTATGAACAATATTTGTATTATCATCATTTTTTTTTTAACTCTAAAATTTATATTTACCAAGGCATTACTTTATTGTGTTAACTTTCTAAAATTTATATTCAGTTGTACCTTGTTATGCATTCTTTGTGTATCCGTTCACATATAGCATCGTGGGATCCATCCGTCCTTTTAAGGACAATAATTTTTTACCCTATGGGACACATCCGTCCTTTTAAGGACAATAATTTCTACACCTTCTTAGGACGTGCCCGTCCTTTTAAGGACTTTATAATTTTTAAATCCTCTTGGGATGGGTCCGTCCTCCTAAGGACTTAATAATTTTTACATCCTCTTGGGATGTATCCGTCCTCTTAAAGACCTAATTATTTTTACATCCTCTTGGGATGGGTCCGTCCTCCTTAGGACTTAATAATTTTTTTTTTCCTCTTAGGATGTATCCGTCCTTCTAAGGACTTAATAATTTTTACATCCTCTTGAGATGTATCCGTCCTCCTAAGTACTTAACAATTGATACATCCTCTTGCGATGTATCCGTCCTCTGAAGGACTTGATAGTTCTTACATCCTCTTGGGATGTGTAACTGTCCATATTTATATAGACATTGGTCGTCACAACTAATTCTGTCCATTAAATTGGCATTGTCAAAGTAGAAAAATATATGTCTGAATAAACTCCTCATATATAAGTAGAAATCTTGCCTTTTGGGCTTAAAAAGTATTGTAGCAAAATATTGAATAAACCTTAAATGACTGTTGAATTAAAAATTAAGAAAAGATTGGGAAAAAGTAGATTATGTAACATCGTTCTCTGCTTTCTCTTCTATTGGTAGTACTTCTTGAGGTGCTTAGTGTTCCATGGATGAAGCAATCTTTGTCCGTCCAAGGTCTCCAGATGGTAAGTGCCTTTTCTTACCCATGAGGTGACTCTATAGGGACCTTCCCAATTTGGACCAAGCTTACCTTGAGCAGGATCTCTAGTATTATCCATCACCTTTCTCAAAATGAGGTCCCCGATCTTGAAGTCTCTGTGTTTGATCTTGGAGTTGTAGTATTTGGCCATGAGATCTTGATATCTCGCAAGCCTTTGTTCAGCTGTTACCCTGACTTCGTCTATTAAGTCGAGCTGGAGACGAATGGCCTCGTCGTTTTTTCCTTCGTCGTAGTTATTCACCCTATAAGTGGTGAGTCCGATCTCTGCTAGGATGATTGCTTCACTTCCATATGCCAACCGGAATAGTGTTTTGCCCATAGGTGTTCTTTCCGTTGATCTGTATGCCCATAGTACGCTAGGAAGCTCTTCTGGCCATATAGTCTTTGCCCCCTCGAGCTGAGTTTTGATAATCTTTAGCAAGGAGCAGTTTGTGACTTCAACTTGGCCATTGGCTTGAGGGTGTGCGGGGGATGAATAATGGTTCTTGATCCCAAGTTCTGAATAAAAATTTTTGAAAGAGTTATTGTCGAACTGTTTCCTGTTGTCCGAGACCAAAACTCTAGGTATGCCGTACCTGCTAATGATATTCTTCCATACAAAATTCCGCACATTTGTTTCTATGATCGTAGCCAGTGCTTCTGCTTCTACCCACTTGGTAAAGTAGTCAATGCCAACGACTAGGAATTTCAACTGCCTGGCTGCAGTGGGGAAAGGGCCCATTATATCTAAACCCCGTTGGGCGAACGGCCATGGGGTCGTCATTGGTATGAGCTCCTCCGTTGGTTGTCTTATGAAATTGCCAAATCTTTGGCATTTGTCGCAAGTCCTGACGTATACTTGGGCGTCCTTTTGCATGGTAGGCTAGTAGTATCCAGCCCGGATTAGCTTGTGAACTAACGACCACGACCCTGAATGGTTTCCTGCATACCCCTTCATGTACTTCTCTCATGACATAATCTGCTTCCTCGGGGCCCAGGCATCTTAAGTATGGACGTGAAAATCCTCTTTTGTATAGGACACCATTGATCAGTATGAACCGTGTCGCTTGGAACTTCAGTTTCCTAGCGGTTTTTTTGTCGTCAGGTAGCAGGCCTTCCTTCAAGTAGGCGACTATCGGCGTGGTTCAGTTACTTTCAGAACGTACCTCCTGCACATCGACATTATCAATAGCAGGTGAAAGTTGAACAAAGGATAGTACCTCGTCGGGGATGATCATGTGATCTGCTAATGCGGCCTTTGCCAGACGATTAGCCTGTTCGTTTTCTCCTCTCCGGATCTGTATGACCTTGGCGTGTAAATCGTTCACCTTCCTTTTCACCTGTTTAAGGTACCTCTTTATCCTTGTGCCCCTACACTCGTATTCGCCGTTCACCTGATTGACAATGATCTGAGAATCACAGCGGATAACTGCATTGGTGGCACCTGCTGCTTTTGCAAGATCCAATCCCGCTACCAAGGCTTCATACTCCGCTTCATTATTCGTCGTAGGGAAATTGAGGCGAACCATACACTTCACTTTGTCGCCTTTTGGGGATCGAAGTACGATGCCCGCGCCGCCTGCTTGCTTATTGGACAAGCCGTCTGTATAGACATTCCATGGAGGTTGCTTTTTTGCCCCTTGGTCCTCTAGACTAGTAAACTCTGCGATGAAGTCGGCGACTATTTATCCCTTCATGGCTGTACACGGGCGGTATTGTATGTCAAACTTGCTTAGCTCAATTGCCCACAGTGCCATCCTCCCAGTGGCTTCAGGATTGCTCAAGGCTCGTTTTAGTGGCTTGTTCGTCAGGATGACTATTGTGTGAGCCTGAAAGTAGGGCTTGAGTCTGCGAGTGACTGTGATCAAGGCAAAGGCGAGCTTCTCCATCGGTGGGTATCTTTCTTCAGCGCCACGGAATGCTCGGTTAGTGTAGTATACAGGCTTCTGAATTTTGTCTTCCTCCCGGATTAAGGCTGTGCTGACTGCAGCCGGTGATACGGCTAAGTATAATAATAATTTTTCTCCTTCTTTGGTTGGGCTTAACAGTGGTAGGAAAGAAAGATAGGCTTTCAGATCATTGAATGCCTACTGACATTTGGCTGTCCATTCGAAGGATTTCTTCAACGTATGGAAGAATGGTAGGCATTTATCCGTTGCTCTTGTTACGAATCTATTCAATGCGGCAACCTTGCCGTTGAGGCTTTGTATTTCTTTCACATTTTTAGGGGGTGCTATCTCCAATACTGTGCATATCTTATCTGGGTTAGCTTCAATCCCTCGTTGGGACACTATGAACCCCAAGAACTTTCCTACTGTCACCCCAAATGCGCATTTGTTAGGATTAAGCTTCATGTTATACGATCGAAGGGTATCGAAAGTTTCTTTGAGGTCGTACAAGTGGTCATCCTCCTTTCGGCTTTTCACCAGCATATCGTCTATGTATACCTGGACGTTCCTTCCAAGCTGTTTTACGAACATCTTATTCATGAGCCTCTGGTATGTCGCATCGGCATTCTTAAGGCCAAATGGCATCACCTTGTAACAGAAGAGGCCTTGACTTGTGACGAACGAGGTCTTTTCTTGATCTGCCTCGTCCATCTTGATCTGGTTATATCCAGAAAAGGTATCCATGAAACTTAGCAACTGATGTTAGGCTGTTGAGTCGACTAGGGTGTCAATCTTTGGGAGAGGATAGCTATCTTTGGGACAGGCTTTATTCAAGTCCATGAAATCCACGCACATCCTTCATTTCCCGTTGGCTTTCTTAACCATTACTACATTTGCTAGCCAATCGGGGTAGTAGACTTCTCTGATAAAGTTTGCTTCCAGCAGCTTGCGGACTTCTTCTGCTATAGCTTGGTCTCTTTCTAGTGCGAAAACATGCTTCTTTTGGCGAACTGGTGGAAAGGCGGGAGATACATCAACTTGTAGACCATGACTGAGGGATTAATCCCGGGCATATCTTCATGGCTTCATGCAAAAACGTCCCGGTTTGCCTTAAGAAACGTTTGGAGTGCTTGCAGGGTCGCGAGACTGGCAAGGGTGCCAATTCGGGTCGTTCGCTCTGGCACGGAGTCATCTAAGGGTATTTCCCTAAGCTTTTCAACTGGTTCTACTACAGTCCGTTGTTCTTCGATGCTCATTGTCTGCATCTGGTCATCCATTTCCATCATCGTCACGTAACATTCTCACACGGCAACCTGGTACCCACGTAGTTCCCCTATTCCGTGCTTAGTAGGGAATTTGACCATCAGATGGTAGGTCGAAGTTACGGCCTTTCATGAATTGAGAGTGGGACGCCCAACTATAGCATTGTACGCAGACGAGCAGTCGACCACGAGGAACATGACGTCTTTTGTAGTTTGCCGGGGGTAATCACCAATCGTGACGGGTAGAGTCATCGCGCCGAGGGAGTATACCTTGTTTCCTCCGAACCCGACAAGGGGAGCATTTGTTGGGACTGGCCGCTCTTTATAAATCATCATCTACTTGAATGCTAGGTAGTAAAGGATATCAGCGGAGCTTCCATTGTCGATCAGGATCCGGTGCATGTTGTAATCTCCCACTTGTATGCTAACAACGAGTGCGTCATCATGCGGGTGGTGGAGACGTCGAGCGTCGTTCTCCGAGAATCCGATGATAGGTGTCTCGGCCTACTCTATCTTGGGAACGAAGCTTGTTGGCTGGATGTTCTGGACCGTTCTAAGGTAAGTCTTTCAAGCCCTTTTAGACGAGCCGGAGATCGCTGTGCCCCCCCTACAATCATCCTTATATCACCTATCGGTGGTCTTGGACACTCGTTTTCTTGTCGGGGAATCTGTTCCTGTGGTGGACCCATTCTTTCCTTGCTAACGAACCTTTGCAACTTCCCTTGCCTTATGAGGGCTTCTATTTGCTGCTTTAAGTCATAGCATTTTGCTGTGTCGTGGCCGTGGTCTCTATGGAAGCGGCAGTATTTGTCTTGGGGCCTTTTGTTGGGGTCTCCTTTTAATTTTCTTGGAAAAGTAAGGGCCTCTTCGTCTTTAATCTGCATCAAGACTTGGTCTATCGGGGTCGTTAGCGGAGTGAAGTTTTTGAATCTCCCAGCGGGAGGTTTTGAGCGCCTTTCTTCTCTTTTATCTCCTGTCCTTGCTGTCTTCTGCCCCCTGTCTTGATGTCTATCGTCCTGCCTTTCTCTCTTCCTGGAAGGCTTTTCTTTTCGGGCCAGAAGTGCATTCTCCGCGTTCATGTATTTGGCTGCCCTGTAAAGCACATCAAACAGTCATTCTTATATCAGGAGAATAGAAACTTACCCTTTTTCAGTCCGTTGGTGAATGCGGCTACAAGTATTTTGTCGTCCGCTTCATCGATCGAAAGTGCCTCTTTGTTAAAGCGGGCAATGTACGACCTCAGTGTCTCGTCTTCACGCTGTCTGATATTCATCAAGCACGCAGTGGACCTCTTGGACCTGTGCCCTTCGAAAAAATGCGAAGCAAATTGTGCGCTTAATTCCTTGAAAGTACTGATGGATCCTGGCGTCAGCCAGCTAAACCAGACCCTTGCAGAGCCTTTCAATGTCGTAGGGAAGGCCCGACACATTATTTCGTCCGCTACTCCTTGTAGGTGCATCAGCGTCTTGAAGGTTTCCAGATGATCCAATGGGTCTTTAGATCCGTCGTAGCTTTCGATCTGAGGCATACGAAACTTCGGAGGAAGGGGGTACGAATTGACGGACACTGTAATTGGGGAATCCGTCCGATGTACTAGGTCGTCCAGATACCCGTCCTTTGAGAGCGTTCATCAATAAAATTCATACGCTCCTTCATCATCTGCATCTCCGCGACTACACTAGACGAGACTTGGTCTGCAGTTGATGGTCGGTTTGTGTCCTGCCATTCGGGCCTGCTTTGGGTGTTGCTTCCTTCCGGCCCTTGCTGGTTTCTCCTTTCGGCGCTGCTGGCCTCCTGCTCTTCTTCCTGAGTGTTGAATGTTGAGTGTTGCGTCCCTCTAGCGTAATTGCTCTTCCAGGTCATGGTTACGTTTTGTAAGGCGTTCTACCGCTGCTGCGAGGGTTTGAACTTGCCTCTCAAGAGCTGTGGTGTGCGTTTCTCCTTGATCGTTCGTCATGGTTGCCATCGAGCGCGTGAGTATCATGCAACTCTTTGTCCAGAAAGCTCAAAGTAATGACTTTTCCTTGCGCTTCTCATAGACAGTGCCAACTGATGATATCCAAAATGTCGTCAGTAAGTTACAAGGTTTCTCGTTCACACTTGGTGCAACCTGCAAATCATAAAGCAATAAATACCTTAAAAGGGCACCGGTGTGGTACCGGCCAAGGACCCTCCGAAGGTTAATTTAGAAGATGCTCACAACCCTAGAGTGCCAGAATTGGTGAATAGTATGCGTACCTTCGCTTGTGAGAGCCTTTGGATTTTTTATAGTAGCATAGAACCGACCTCCTCTACTTGTAAAAGAAGTCTTTTCCATATAGGATTGGTCATTGATTGGGCGAATAGAATTTTTCTTGTATTAGGATTCTATTTCTATTAGAATTCTACATACCTTAGCTATGCGTGAGACACAAGTCACTTCCATTCATAAGAGATGACACGTGTACCTTGAACCCGTTAACATCATACCCGTCCACTGTGAATCCGTCCATATCAGGTATATACATTTTAATCAGTCAACCCAAAATAAGATCCGTAAATTTCACCCTCTCCAACTATAATAGTATATATAGCTTGTCCTAGTAGGGCACACGGGTGCACCCTTTACAAATTGCATGAGTCAAGTATTGTCCACGACATCTTAACCTCTGCCCATCATAAAAAATAAAAAATAAAAAATAAATCAAAATCTGAACCTTTGAACAGAGGGCATTTGTACAAAAGTGGTACTACCACATAGTAATGAGGTGTTTTCTTAGTCATCATCAGTACGGTACGGATTGCATTGCTGGTTTATAACATTCTCTTTATTTTTTATATAATCAGAGCAAGTTGTATATTTGGTAATATCTCTCTCTCTCTCTCTCTCTCTAGAAAAAGAATACAATTGAATCAGTTTTATTGTCATATTGTCACTTGTCAGTGTAAGAAGGATTAAAAGTGGTCAATGTTATATAAAGGTTTGGATTTTAGCTTTAAACAAGGTTTACAAGGTATTGTAATCAAGTTTCATTTAGTGTGTGTTTGGCTCCAAATTAAAAAGTTAGTTTATTTTACTATTCAGTTTATTTTTGTTATTATTTATGGGACTCATTGCACTTTTTGGTACTATCCATGGATCTTACTGTACTATTTCGGCTAACTTTTACCTTTGTTTACAGTACTTTCAGCAAAAAGTTTTCAGTTTCAGCAAAATAAGCGGATTCTAAACAAACCCTTAATATAAAATTTTTAGTATAGTATAGTACTAGAATGTGGAAGAACTTGTTTGACTACCTTTCATGGTGGACAAGGGTTGCTTTCAACTTTTAAGGGTACCTAATGGGGCGGGTAAAACTAAAGGGGATATATTTGGTACCAGAATTTCCTACCAAGAGAGATTCCTTTTGCATACCCGTTCGAGTAAAATTGGAGGGAAGTATATTTGGGACCATTGTACAATATTAATGGTTCCTTTTTTGGCGCTAAGTACCCATTTGGATACAACGTTTTTTTATCAATGTTTGTGTTTGGCGTTTGCATTCCGTAGGCCCCATGGCTATAGTAGCCGTCCATTAAATGCCCAAAACATGTAGCTTGTTTTCCTCAACGCACCCACGAAACACACAGAGAGAAGCAAAGGATCACATATGAGCTCTTCGCCAGCGTCAGACTAGGTTCTCTTTAAGGCTGTACAGGCACCACCCACCACCGATGAAACTGGCCAAAGCCGAATCGATTCGCCCACCTCAAACCTCCACTGCAAGTGTTAGGCACGGTGGTCGGCAGCGATTTTCAAGCACTAAAGTCAGTTGGTACAGTTGTTGGCAAAGGTTTTTGGATTCCAATGAACACCGAACAACACCGATTTGCTTATATATATATATATATATATATATATATACAAAACTTGAGATTTCTACCCCCTTCAAGTCAGATCTAAGATTTCCATCCCTATCCACAACACAAAACCCACCACCATTTTAGCTTTTTATCTTCAAGCACCTCTGTTTTTGTTGCCACCCCAATCAGATCTTCAAGTTGTTGTCTCTGCCTTCATTGCCTAATGGTCGATTACTCGATTATACTTCGCAGGTGAGTCAATCGATGGTTAGTCCTAAGAATCTTGAGCTTGTTTGGGTTTTAATATTTTGGTTTATAATGGGTTTTGAATCTTTTGATATTTAGATTTGATCTAAGTTTTGATTTGTGGTTTGAATACTTGAGTTTTCTCAGTTTGATTTTGGTTTTAGATATCTCTTCCTCTGTGTGTGTGTGTGTGTGATAGACAGGTGGACACCGACCACCGTGCCGACTGAAACCACCACCGATGTTGCCGGAGAACCATTCCTTAGGCGCGGCGGTGTGGACTTCTCTTTTGGTGGGTGTGGACTTCTCTTCTCGAAGACAAGCGTTAGGGTGGGAGAAGAGTGAATAACGGAGAAAAAAGAAAAAAGAAAAAGAAGAAGCAAAAATGCAACCCTTAATCAGCTGGCGTTTAAAATTATTTGCTATAGTGTTTTCAGTTTTTAGTTTTTAGCAAAATCAGCAGTATCCAAATGGACCCTAAATCTTCTTCAACCTTCCTAAGCAAGAATTATCTTATGTGTCTACTTTTTAGAGCGGGCCTCATACAACCTTGTGAATGTAGAGTCCATAAAAATATAGGATTGTGCCCGACACATGAGAATGAGATACATCACCAATTTACTCCCGTCTATTTCTCTTCATTTCTCTCTAAAACACCAACAACTTGGTCCTTTAAGAGTGGTAGTAGGTGTTTACAACATGGCCTATGTGGGGGGTTTTGGAGAGACGGAATTGATTTGTGTAGTAATGCAAGTAGCAACTTTGGTAGATATCAATGGCGCGTGGGGTTTGGAGTGACATAGGTTTTGCTCGGTGATGATGCTTGGTTTTTTGTGCTTTTATTGCCATTTTATGACCATCGACGCTGGGATTATGTGCATGTGTGTGCAGCAATTAAGCGACATTTTTGGTAGATCTTAGTTGCGATTTAGGGTCCGTTCGGTTGGAGGAGTGGAAAAGTGAGATGATGGAAAATTGTGGGAGGATGGAAAAGTGAGAGGATGGAAAATATTTAGTTTTTCCTCTTGTGTGTTCGGTTGGAGGAATGGAAAAGTGGGAGGATGGAAAATAGTCATGGATTTTGGCCTGTGATGGTGCTTAATATTTTTTGTGCTTCCAGCAACATTTTATGACCATTGATGAGGGAGATTGTAATTGTGCACTTCCTTTTTTTTTTTTTTTTTTTTTTTTTTTTTTTTTTTGTTAGGTTTTAAATTGACAAATTCCATGACGATGTAATAATTATTGAGTCTGTAATGTGTTAATATTCAAGATCAAAGTATGAAGATGTGTAGCTAAAAGAAGACTTTCTATTAGGATTTCTACTATCATTCAATCATTAGGTGATCGTCGCTTCTCGATCTATTAAAAGAGGATTTTGGATATCTATTCTATTGTGGCTTGATCATTAAAAACTCATGAACACAAACATATTAAAGTAATATTATAAACTTTTGAGTTTTTAATCAAAAACATATCAACGTTTGTGAGTCTAGAAGAATGATATTTACAGCAGAGTTGCTACCTTATTGTTGATCAAGATTGAAACCACACAGTCCACCAACCTAGTGGGTCATTGAGGTGATCAAACCTTTAAAATTGGTCCTTGGGTTTGGCTAAAGGTTTCGATCATTAACATGGATTGATCGTTAGGGGTCCATTGACAAGAATTTAGACTTTTTGAAGCTGTTGTGGTTGCAACAATGAGTTTATCTACTAGAATCTAAGTAACAAAGTTTCTAGATTGTGTAGTCTTTATTTTATAGTAGATTGCCTTATTTGGTATACATGTGAGTCACCCTCGAAGTTTTTTTTTGTGTGTGTGTGTGTGTGTGTGTGTGTGTGTGTGTGTGGAGACGTCCTTAATCAACATTCCACTTCATCACCCAATTGTTGTCTCTTATTTTTATTGTTTTGATTATCTTGCTTTACAACTTTAATGACTTGCTGATTTTGTGGTTCAAATCCCCATAATTTTGATCACAAAATTTGATTAATTAGTAATTAATTGATAAATATTTATCAATTAATTATTAAATATTTATCAATTAATTACCAATTAATCCACTGCATAATTAATTTGGGTTCTAATGTCTAGACTGATACTTTTATTATCAATAGTAGCCTCATCACACGCGCTTCGAGCGTGCAATGAGGGTTTTTTTTTAGTGGTCCTATTTTGTAGAAAAAATTTGTATTTAATTATTTTATATATATATAATTTTTATTTTAAAAATCTAATTTATAAGTGAATAAATCAATTTGAAAATTAATAGAAAAGTGGTCCTATCTTTTAGGCAATGTTTTAGTGGGAGTTAGAATTGCATTTTTACCGGATTGTCCTTTAGTTTTGTCTCTACTTAAACATAGGGCTGTAAGAGCATTTTTGAACTACAAAATGAGGAATCCAAACAGGAGAAACTCCTTAAAAATAATAGTATAGATATAGCATATTAGATTTTTTCTTCAAATCCGAGGTGTGTATATATCTTTATATATAATCATTTTTTTTCTTGAATTATATATGCCAAACGTTTGGGTAAAGATTAGATAATCAGCAACTTACCAACTTTTTTTTTTTTTTTTTTTTTTGTGGTAAATTGACTATATACTTGGGTTTACTCTTCCAATTTTTACTATAATTATGAAAAGAGTATTTTTTACCGATAAATATTTTCAAAATTAGGCTTTGCAAGAAGAAGAAAAATGCCCCCTCCCCCCCCCCCCCTTTTTTAGAGGGCTATTTCATTTTGTGTATTAAAATAGAAATTACTAGAAAATTTTAGTATATAATCACTCTTAGATTATTATTGGGATTTAAAAAAACTTCAGAGTTTCAATTTAAATTATTGATTTCAGTTGTATTGAGAAATAATTGTTTTATGTCTTTTCCTTTGTTTATGTTTTGTTAACACTAAATGAATATTAATTTTAGGTAAAGATATTGATTTGGTAGCTAAAAAAGCACTTGAGTGTATTGATAAAATATTTTGTTTTTAGTCTGTGTCAGTGTGACTTTGACATTAGCTTATTTAACTTTTTGTTAAAAATGTATTAAAATATACTTTCATTTTGACAAAGTGGCATTTTACAAATCTGTATATAAAAGATAAAAGCAAATCAAATAAGCTAGGAACAAACAGACACTTAGTATATTTTATTCTTGAATTCTAATATTTTTGCTTTGACTCCCAAAAAGTAAAATTCTATTTCCAAATGTAGCAACAATGTTTAAACACTACTGAAACCTAAGACCCTTAAGGCAACCACATTAGTGGGTGCAAAGTCTTACAAAATACAAAAAAGTAACTTATTTTACACATTTTGACCAAAAAAACACACACATCAGCATGAATAAAATTGTGCATAAATGCACAAGTGCTATAGTAATTGTGCATATATGCACGGTTACTGTAGCTCTTCTATACATTATTATAGTATTATTTCTCTCCCCACACATTCTCTCTCCACTGACTCTCTCTCTCTTCAACTCATAATCTCAACACCACTATAACACAGACCCAGCACCACCACCCACATCACCGCAAGAAGCACTGCCAAACACCACCACCACAACTCGGACATACCACAAAATCAACCAAAAATTAAACAAACCCATACATGGTCACACCACAAAATCAATTAAAAATCAAACACACCAACACCCACACTCGGACATAGACACACCAACAAAGACAAAGAGAGCATGTGGATCGATGTTGGGGTCGACGGAGATTGGTGGTGCTTCGTGGATTGGAGAGGCGATTTCATCACTGTCGCCATTGCCGCCGCTGCATGTGGATCGGTGATGTGGATCAGTGCTAGGGTTGATGGAGATTGATGGCGCTTCGTGGATTTGAGAGGCGATTTCATCATTGTCGCCATCGTCGCCGCTGCATGTGGATTGGTGTTGGGGTCGACAGAGATGGTGGTGCTTGTAGGTTTTGATGGTTATGGTGCTTTTGATGGAGTATTGATCTGACCGTGAGAGAAAGAAGAAGAAAGAAGAGGAAGAAAAAGAAAGAGGAAACTACAGAGAGATAAGGAAAAAGAAAGAAGAAGAAAGAAGAGGAAGAATAGGAAAAAGAAACGGAGAGATAAAATAATATTAAAAAAAGAATATAAAAGTATTATTTATATAAAATATAGTGTATAATAGATGGACTAATGTGAGTGTTTAGTAAAAACGATGGTGTAAAATAGAAAAAGTAGGTTTTTATGTAAAATAGACAGAATTTTTAAGAAGAACTGATGTGGTTGCTCTTATATAGTATGGAGTGGAAATACAAATCCTCTTGAGAGAGAGAGAGAGAGAGAGAGAGAGAGAGAGAGAGAGTAGTTTCATTTAGTCTGCCTAACAAAACTCATAACTTTTTATATAAGGAAGTGGTGTCCTAGTTTTAAGCAAACTATTCTACTCGTTGCGCATGAAATACATTGAAAACCCTATGGACAAATAATATGTGTGATGGAGCTTGAGATCTTTGGGTTTGCAACGTGTCTTTTCAAATTTATTGAGCCACCATCTGAGTGTCTCCGAAGGAACCAACTCATATAAATAAGAAGTGAGAAGTTTACAATGATGATGATTGTTTTTCATGAAGATGTCCCAAATGATCACAAAACATGTTTCTCTTTAAAAGACAAAATTTTTACAAGATTAAGACAGTTGGAGGAATATATGGGTGCAGTATGCCTTCTAATAGAAAAAGTATCTTATGAGATGGTCTCATAAACTTTTCTTAAAATATGTATGGATCCTATATGCTATATGAGAGGGCGGTCTCATGACATATCCTTACTAACAAAGAAGCTTATTGGAAATGCTTAGGGATTAGGATTTTGGTGAGATTATAAACATAATAATAGTTGCTGTTAGGTAATGATGAGTAGGAAAACCCCTCACTCGACGGTAGCACCATTGGCAGGGTGATGGTGTGACGCATGGTGAAGGAGGGACCGTCGACGGGGGAAGGCATGGCTCACCACAGCCCAACTTGCCACGTACGCTTCCCTAAGAACGTGAGTCTTGTTGCGTACGCTACTATTTGGACAGGTGTCTTGCGCAGCACGACCACCCCCATAGGGATGGCTTCTCCAACACACTTGATTGTCCATGAGGTATCTTACGCTTCACACTATTCAGGGGCAATTCCGGTATAAGTGGTATCTTTTCCAGCACGCCTCGGTCAAGGGCCTCTACTACTACTATAAATACTTCAACGCCCTCCGAAAATGAGGTACGCATGTTTCTACCCCGACTCTGGCACTCTGGAGTTGTGAGCTATACTAACTTAACCATTGGAGGGTCGTTGGCCGGTACCACACCGGTACCTCCCTTTGAGGTTCATTCCACTTGTGCAGGTTGGCCCGAAGTGCGTGAAGGCCTTGCAGCTTACTGAGATGATTCCTGACATCATCAGTTGGCGCCGTCTGTGGGAAGCGCGTATGTAGACCGTGTTTCGGGCTTTCCGGACAAAGAGTTGCATGGTTCTCACATGTTCAAGGGCAACAACCATGAACGATCAAGGCAATGAACAACGCACCACGACACTCGAGAGGCAAGTCCAGACTCTGGCAGCCGCGGTGGAACGCCTCACAAAACGTAACAATGACTTGGAGAATAGCTACAATGGAGGAACGCGACGCTTGACAACCAGAGAGAGAACCAGGAGGAGAGCAGCGCCGAGAAGAGGAACCGTGGAGGCCCTGAGGGAAGCAATGCCTTGAGCCGACCCGAAGGACAGGAGACGAACCGTTCGTCGGCCGAGGGTAATATCCCGTCCCACATTGCCACGGAGATGCAGGTGATGAAGGAGCGCATGGATTTCATGATGAACGCCTTCAAAGGAAGAGTATCCAGCGACCTCGACGACCTCGTCCACCGCACGGACTCCCCATTTACAACACCTGTCATCCTGTTCCCTATGCCGCCAAAATTCATCATGCCCCAGGTGGAAAGCTACGACGGGTCCAAGGATCCGCTAGACCACTTGGAGTCCTTCAAGACGTTGATGCATCTACACGGCACACCGGACGAAATCATGTGCCGGACCTTCCCAGCAACGCTAAAAGGCTCTGCAAGGACCTGGTTCGGCAGATTGGTGCTCGATTCTATCGGCACCTTCAGGGAGCTGAGCGCTCAGTTTGCATCGCAGTTCATCGGGGGACACAAGCACAAAAGATCCACCACGTGCCTGATGAATATTAAGCAGCGGGAGGATGAGACGCTGAGATCCTATATAGCCCGTTTTAACAAAGAAGCGCTGTCAATTGACGAAGCGGACGACAGGATATAAGTGGCCGCATTCACAAATAGGCTGCGGAATGGTAAATTCTTGTTCTCTTTATACAAAAATGACACGAAGACAATGTCGGATGTGTTTTACAGGGCAACAAAGTACATGAATGCGGAAGATGCATTACTGGCCCGGGAAGAGAAGTCCCCTAGGAAGAGGGAGAGACAGGAAGACACCCGGCAAGATAAGGGGCGAAAAGCGCCTCGGACAGGAGAAGGCCGAGACAATAGACGCCCAAAGCCCCCTACCGGGAAATTCACAAGCTACACCCAATTGACAGCTCCGGTCGATCAGGTCCTGATGCAGATTAAGGACGACGGATCCTTGACGTTTCCGGGAAAGTTGAAATCGAACCCGGACAGGCAACCCAAAGACAAATATTGCCGCTTCCATCGAGACCATGGGCACGATACCGCCGACTGCTATGACTTAAAGCAGCAGATTGAAGCCCTGATTAGGCAAGGGAAGCTGCAAAGGTTCGTCAACAGAGAAAAGGCAGAAGCACCTCGACAGGAACAAGTCTCCCACCGGGACAATGAGCGTCCCAGACCACCTATAGGGGATATAAAGATGATCGTGGGAAGTACATCGGCCGCCGGTTCGACAAAGAAGGCTCTTAAATCCCACCTCAGAGCAGTTCAGAATGTTCAGGCTGCGAGCTTTGTCCAGAAGAAGCCGCGAATCAACAGCCCCGCTATGGAATTCACAGAAGAGGACGCCCAACACCTCCATCACCCGCACGACGACGCTCTTGTCATCAACATTCGCATAGGAGACTATAACACATACCGGGTTTTAGTCGACAACAGAAGCTCCGCGGATATCCTCTACTATCCCGCGTTCCAACAGATGCGGATCGACAAAGAACGATTGGTCCCTACCAAGGCCCCGCTTACCGGATTCGGGGGGACGAGAGTATACCCCCTCGGCTCAATCGCGTTGCCTGTCACCGTCGGGGAGTACCCACGGCAGGTCACTAGGGATGTTACCTTCCTCTTGCTCCTCTGCCTACAACGCAATCATTGGACGACCCACCCTCAACGCCTAGAAGGCTGCAACCTCCACCTACGCCTTAAAGGTCAAATTCCCTACAGAGCACGGAGTGGGGGAGTTATAGGGAGACTAGGTGGCTGCGCGGGAATGTTACATCGCGATGGTAGAAATGAATAGCCAACTACAAACAATGAACATAGAACAGAGAGCGGGAGCAGAACCTGTGGAGGAGCTCGAAGAAATAATACTCGACGAGGCCAGGCCCGACAGAACCACCAGGATCGGTACCCTCAACGGCCCTGCGGCTCGCCAGGCGCTCATGACTTTCCTCAAAGAAAACCAAGATGTATTTGCCTAGAGTCATGAGGACATGCCGAGAATCGACCCGTCAGTTATGGTGCACAAGCTGAACGTGTCGCCCACCTACCGGCCCATACGATAAAAGAAGAGGGTGTTCGCCCCTGAGCGAGATCGAGCGGTAGCCGAAGAAGTCGGAAAGTTGAGAGAAGCAGGCTTCATCCGGGAAGTATACTACCCCGACTGGTTGGCCAATGTGGTGATGGTCAAAAAAGCCAGCGGGAAGTGGCGAATGTGTGTAGACTTCACGGACCTGAATAAGGCATGCCCCAAAGACAGTTACCCCCTCCCTTGAGTCGATACACTGGTGGACTCCACGGCTCGGCACCAGCTTTTGAGTTTCATGGACGCCTTCTCAGGGTATAACTAGATCCGGATGGATGAGGCCGATCAAGAAAAGACCTCATTCGTCACCAGCCAGGGACTCTTCTACTACAAAGTAATGCCGTTCGAACTAAAAAACGCAGGCGCCACGTACCAAAGACTCATGAACAAGATGTTCGCCAGCCAGATAGGAAGAAATGTTCAAGTGTACGTCGACGACATGCTGGTGAAAAGCAGGGAGAAAGAAGATCACTTAAGGGATCTCGAAGAAACGTTCGGCACCCTCCGCTCCTACGACATGAAGCTCAACCCATACAAATCTGCATTCGAAGTAACTGCAGGAAAATTCCTCGGCTTCATGATGTCTCAAAGAGGCATCGAGGCCAACCCGGACAAGATCCGAGCTATAATGGAGATGGCACCCCCGAAGAGCACAAAGGAGGTACAAAGCTTGAACGGGAAAGTGGCCGCCCTAAATAGGTTCGTGTCAAGAGCAACAGACAAATGCCTTCCGTTCTTCCGCACGCTGAAGAAAGCCTTCGAGTGGACGGATGAATGCCAAAAAGCGTTCCAAGATCTGAAGTCCTACCTCTCCTCGCCTCCATTGCTGAGTCCTTTGCAGCCAGGGCAGGAACTCTTCCTTTACTTAGCTGTCTCACCAGTAGCCGTTAGCGCGGCCTTGATCAGACAAGAAGACGGAGTCCAGAAGCCCATGTACTACGCCAATCGGGCATTTCAGGGAGCGGAAGGAAGGTATCCACCCATGGAGAAACTTGCCTTCGCCTTGGTCACTGCAGCACGAAAGCTTAAGCCGTACTTTCAAGCACATACGATAGTCGTTTTGACCGACAAGCCACTACGGCGAGCGATGCACAATCCCGAGGCTGCCGGTCGCCTTGCCTTATGGGCGATAGAATTATTCGAGTTCGACATTCGCTACAGCCCACGCACTGCCATCAAAGGGCAGGCAGTCGCAGACTTCATAGCTGAGTTCACCTGCAGAGATGACCAGGGGGCAAGCGACAGCCCTCCGTGGAATATACACACAGATAGGTCGTCGACAAGACAGGCCGGTGGAGTAGGCGTCGTACTTCATTCCCCCGAGGGAGATCAAATCGAATGTATGATCCGCCTGGACTTCCCTACCACCAACAACGAGGTAGAGTATGAAGCCTTGATAACTGGCTTGGACTTCGCCAAAGCAGCAGGAGCGGCCCGGGTGATAGTCTCCTGCGACTCCCAGGTTGTTGTCAACCAAGTAAATGGAGAATACGAGTGCAGAAGCGACAGAATGAAAAAATATCTCCATCAAGCAAAGGGAAGGATGGACGAGCTGAAGGCAGAGATAGTCCAGATCCCCAGAGAAGAAAACGAGCAAGCCGACCGCCTTGCCAAGGCCGCCTCGTCGGAGCATGGGGCTGCCACCAACGGTGTACTCTCTTTTGTGCAGGTTTCTCCGCTAATTGACTCTGTTGACATGCAGGAAATAGGCTCCGAAAGTGATTGGACCACGCCTTTAATCTCCTACCTGAAGGACAGCGTTCTGCCAGACGAAAAAGAACCCGCAAGAAGACTGAAGGCCCGAGCGGCAAAATTCGTACTGATAAGAGACGTCTTATACAAAAGGGGCTTCTGTCGCCCATACCTAAGGTGCTTGGGCTCCGAAGAAGCAGACTATGTCATGAGGGAAGTACACGAAGGAATATGCGGAAATCATTCGGGGTCGCGGTCGCTGGCGCATAAGCTGATCCGGGCAGGATACTACTGGCCGACCATGCAAAAAGACACGCAGGCGTATGTCAAAGCTTGCGACAAGTGCTAGAGGTTCAGCAACATCGTCAGACAGCCCCCCAAAGAGCTGACCCCCATAACGGCCCCGTGGCCGTTCGCTCAATGGGGGCTGGATATCATGGGCCCATTCCCAACAGCTATGCGACAACTAAAGTTCCTGGTGGTAGGCATAGACTACTTCACAAAGTGGGTGGAAGCTGAAGCACTGGCCACTATTACAGAGAAGAACATACGGGGCTTCGTCTGGAAGTCCATCATATGCTGGTTTGGAATACCGAGAGTACTAGTCTCCGACAACGGGAAACAATTTGACAGCGGTCCCTTCCGAGAATTCTGCTCGCAGCTGGGAATAAAGAATCATTACTCCTCCCCCGCCCACCCACAGGCCAACAGCCAGGTCGAAGTAATGAACCGATCCTTGCTTAAGATTATCAAGACTCAGCTCGAGGGGGCAAAGGGGATATGGCCCGAAGAACTGCCAAGCGTATTATGGGCGTACAGGACGACAGCAAGGACCCTTACAGGAGAAACACCATTCAGGCTTACCTACGGAAGCGAGGCAGTCATCCCAGCCGAAATAGGACTCACAAGCCATAGAGTGAACACCCATGACGAAGGCAGAAACAACGAGGCCTTGCGCCTACAGCTCGACTTGATCAACGAAGACAGAGCAGCGGCAGAGCAAAGGCTAGCCCGGTATCAAGATCGCATGGCTAAACACTACAACTCCAGAGTCAGACACAGGGAATTCCAGGTTGGAGACCTCGTTCTAAGAAAGGTCATGGGCGCCGCCAGAGACCCCACCCAAGGAAAGCTCGGCCCTAATTGGGAAGGGCCCTACCGGATCACAGCATGGCAAAGGAAGGGCACCTACCATTTGGAAACACTGGAAGGGCAGAAGCTACACCATCCATGGAATGCCGAGCACCTACGAAAGTATTACTAGTAAAAAAAAAAAAAATGGCGTCCCACTACCTGTAATCTGCTTTGATGTATTTTTGGAACTCAAAGGGCATGTTTTCCCCTTCCTAAAAATTATGCAAGACGCAGAAATTAATTCAAAGTCTCTCCTATATATTGTTAAGTGTTGAACATTAGAACTTGCAAGGAACCAAAGCCAACGGCCTACACAAGGCGACGGCATAAAAGCGTTAAGCACCCAAGCTGACGGCTTAAAAGCCACCAGTTTTCCTAAATGGAAAGCTCAAAAGCCTAAGACTAAGAGACGACGGCCTACACAAGGCGACGGCATAAAAGCGTCAAGCACCCAAGCTGACGGCTTAAAAGCCACCAGCTTTCCTAAATGGAAGGCTCAAAAGCCGAAGTCTAAAAGACGACGGCCTACACAAGGCGACGGCATAAAAGCGTCAATCACCCAAGCTGACGGCTTAAAAGCCACCAGTTTTCCTAAATGGAAAGCTTAAAAGCCTAAGTCTAAGAGACGACGGCTTACACAAGGCGACGGCATAAAAGCGTCAAGCACCCAAGCTGACGGCTTAAAAGCCACCAGCTTTCCTAAATGGAAGGCTCAAAAGCCGAAGTCTAAAAGACGACGGCCTACACAAGGCGACGGCATAAAAGCGTCAAGCACCCAAGCTGACGGCTTAAAAGCCACCAGTTTTCCTAAATGGAAAGCTCAAAAGCCTAAGTCTAAGAGACGACGGCCTACACAAGGCGACGGCATAAAAGCGTCAAGCACCCAAGCTGACGGCTTAAAAGCCACCAGCTTTCCTAAATGGAAGGCTCAAAAGCCTAAGTCTAAAAGACGACGGCCTACACAAGGCGACGGCATAAAAGCGTCAAGCACCCAAGCTGACGGCTTAAAAGCCACCAGTTTTCCTAAATGGAAAGCTCAAAAGCCTAAGTCTAAGAGACGACGGCCTACACAAGGCGACGGCATAAAAGCGTCAAGCTCAAAAGCCTAAGCATAAAATCCGTTCAAGCATAAAAGCTGACGGTGTCAATGATGACGGCCCCAATCTACAAGGCATAAAAGCGTCAAAAGCTGACGGCTTATAAGCCAACGATCTAAAAAGAATCTACGAGGCATGAAAGCCTAAGTCTAAAAGACGACGGTATTTAAAGACGACGGGCCTAGGAGCCACCACACTGTCCTAAAAAGGCAATTACCCAAAAATCGAAGTCTAAAAGACGACGGTATTCTAAAGATGGCCCTAAATATGCTTGAAAATAAACAACTTATAAAGCTGACGGTCTCACAAGAGCTCAAAAGGCATACAAAGAAAATCATTCACAAAGTTAAAGTAAAAACAGGCTATACACGTAAGAGCAAACATGAAATAAAAAGTGCATTAATAAAAATGCCCTTCAAGGCAACATTGTTTGTAACAAATTTTTTGATACACATTGATACGCCTTAAAAGGCAACAGTTTATGAGGGACAGAGAATTGATATTTCTACAGAAACTACAAGGTCACTGGACAGGAGAATCAACAACTTTCACGTCGGCTTCGTCGTCCTGAGCTCGAACCTGGGCGCCAGTTTTCGCTTCGTCGTCCCCTTTGCCGTCACCCCTTGGATTTGGGTCCTCGTCAGGAAGACGTTCCATACTGTCAGAGGCGGCGGGGAGGACGGAAGTCTGTGCCTGGGCCTCGTTGATACTAACGCTAAAATCAAGCTCTGGGTGCAAGGCCTTCACTTGACGGAGGGCATCATCGAAGCCATCCGCAAAGGTGCTGCCCAACTCTGTCAGGTATGCTTCGGAGTCGCGGTACTCCCTAATAGAGTCTTCACTAGCCTGACGAAGTTGGTCCCTAACGGATGAAATCTCCGCCTCCTTGTCTGCAAGGACCTTCTGCAGCAAACCCATCTGCTTCTCCAGCTCGGCCCTCTCCCGCTCGGACAAAGAAAGCTTCTTCTCCATCTTCACCCTCCAGGCCTTGTACTGCAGAAGCTCATTCTCCGTCTCCGTTGCCTTCGCCCGTAGACGGCTCATGGCCGTCTCCTCCTGGACATAACGGTCCATTAGGCCCTTCATCATGACGATGGCCTAGAAATCAAAAATACCGAGTTAACATGACTGGCGAAGATAAATTTGTATTGAAAAAGATTGATGATGACGGAAAGCTGCTTACCTGGGCCAAGTTGAAAAGGCCTGTCTCACCCATCGCCTCCGTCGAGTGATTGCCAATATCCTCGTAGCCCTCTGCCGTCAGTATTGAGGACAGTTTCTCGAGGGCATATTTGGAATCCTCGTGAAGGAGGACGGGTGGCTTCTCGACGGTAGGACCCGGACCACCCGTCATAAGGCCCTTCCCCTTGCCATGCTTGACGACCTTCTTTGCCTCTGCCTCTAGGCCTACCACTATTTCGGCCGTCGCCTTGGGTTTCTTGGGGTGGCGGTCCCCCTCCTGGTCAGTTTTTCTCTTTGTGACGGACGGTTTGGGCACGTTCGTCTTAGCTGCCAGGCCTTCTTTCTTTTTCGTTGCTGCCTGCTGCCTAATGAAGGCCCTTCTCTTTGCCTCGTCCAATTCTGCAAAAGCAGACGGTACATGAGTTGACGACAAAAAGAAAATTGAAATTCAAAGTAAACGGACTTACGTGTTCGGACTTGTGTTTCATACTTAAGTGCTTCCTCAGACGGTTCGGGCCCGTTACAATGCCAACAGATTGTTTTTAACGTCACTAGTGTGGCCCAAGACCTTTCCGTCAGCTCACTTTTTTGGAAAATCTTCTCCAAAAAGCTCCACTGTTCAAGGGAAACTTGTGGACGGTCCTGGGCTGCAAAAGAGGACGGTCAGAAATCAGCGATGTTTACAAAGTAAGATGAGAATGTGAAAAGTAGCATACCAGACGAGGGCAAGACACCCCATGTTGTGTCGACGGGCATGAATTCGGTTTCCCCTAGATGGCACGTCCACTCATCCCCGTCCATAAAAAAGTATCTAGACTTCCAGTCCCTATTGGAATCTGGAGTATCACTCACTAACTTCAGCAACGGGCTCCTAGCGACGAAGCTGTACATCCCTCGTGATTTCACTATCTCTACCGGATGGTAACAGTAGAAGAACTCCTCCACTGTTAACCTCTTCTTGCCCTTAGACATAGAACCGTACAGTACCTCCACCCCAAGGAAGACCCTCCAGGCATTTGGGGAAACCTGGTTGACGGATAGTCCTAAGTAGTGAAGAAGGTGACGGTGTAGCTGAGTTAAGGGAAACCTTAACCCAGCCTTGAGCATTTTCTCATACACCCCGACGCCCTTAACCCCGTGGTAATAACACTTCTCTCCTGGGTGGGGTAGACGGATGGGTATGTTGGTGGGTATCCGGTATTTACCCCTAATGGTTTTGAAGTGTGACTCTTTTATGGTGGACGTAAAATCGTTCACCGTCCACAACAATAGCATGATGAACTTCCTCATCCCATCACTGCCTATGACGGATTGGATTTGTTGTTCACCCTCTCCTAGTCCGTCACTAAGGTTACTCTCCGTCCTGCCACTACTCGACGAGGAGGAGGCAGACGAGCTCTCTTCAGTTGAAGTTGAAGGATCCTTTGGACCCGACGGATTGACTTCATCGCAGCCCGCTCCCTCGCGGACAAACGATTGATTACTGGACGCGCTAGACATCTACACCTACTGGACGGAAAATCCTAAGTTCAAACTGCCCTAAAGAGGTACCTGACGGTGGTAAAAGTGAATGAGACGGTGATAAATACTTACCAATTGTTTTCGTTGCTGAAGGATGTCACGGACGGTTGCGAGGACGTGACGGACGACTAGGTTGACGGATTAAATTATCTTCTTGACTGGGTGAACGGCTGCGCTCTGATCTCTTGATTTCGATAAAAAGTGAAAAGTGAAGAAAAAAGAGGGAGGCTTATATATGAGGGATAGCACGGAAGGCGAGGGGACGCCTCATTTTTGGCACACAGACATTGAGTCGACAACACGTGCCCTGCATTAATTACCCAGCATTAATTACTGAATGACAGCCTATCTGTTCAATTCTCATTGAGCCGGAACCGTCATCCCATTAGTCCGTCTCCTTCATGTTCACGGACTGATGGGCTGAGGGGGCACCTGATGAGTAGGAAAACCCCTCACTCGACGGTAGCACCATTGGCAGGGTGACGGTGCGACGCATGGTGATGGAGGGACCGTCGACGGGGGAAGGCATGGCTCACCACAGCCTAACTTGCCACGTACGCTTCCCTAAGAACGTGAGTCTTGTTGCGTACGCTACTATTTGGACAGGTGTCTTGCGCAGCACGACCACCCCCATAGGGATGGCTTCTCCAACACGCTTGATTGTCCATGAGGTATCTTACGCTCCACATTATTCAGGGGCAATTCCGATATAAGTGGTATCTTCTTCAGCACGCCTCGATCAAGGGCCTCTACTACTACTATAAATACTTCCATGCCCTCCGAAAATGAGGTACGCATGTTTCTACCCCGACTCTGGCACTCTGGAATTGTGAGCTATACTAACTTAACCATCGGAGGGTCGTTGGCCAGTACTACACCGGTACCTCCCTTTGAGGTTCATTCCACTTGTGCAGGTTGGCCCGAAGTGCGTGAAGGCCTTGCAACTTACTGAGGTGATTCCTGGCATCATCAGGTAATGAAAGTTATTGGTCATGTGAAATTGTTATTCATGATGACTTAGCAGTTAGCAGGTGAAGATAGTGATTTTCAAGTCATGGACAAACTTGAAGCCATGTATAATTATGACCTTCAACCGACCTTACAATGATACCTATGTACTTTTTCCATATTCTAGCAAACAAAATGACATTGATCAAAGTCAAAAAGTGCCACGTTTAATGGCCCAAAATCAAAAGATTATGAAGATTTTTGGCATGGCAGGTATAAGAAGGCATTGACAAGTACCAAGTTAACAGGAAGGTAGAATAAAAAGGGTGGAAAAGCTCAAAAGCAAGTAATATAATTAGGATTCTCATATCTTAGTAAAAGGGAGAGCTGGGCTGGGCATAAGGTGGACTTGTCCCTATCATGCCAAAGATTTGAGAGATTTCAAAAGGGTACAAGGAATGGAGTTCAGCAATTAAAGGTGGTGTGTAATTGGGACCATACCCTAGTGTTTTTGCTTTGCTTTTTGTTTGGTGTCCTAGTTGTATATTTTTAAGGCATTATATTGCTCATCTGCCATTGGCCAGTGGTGCGCACTCTGGTTCATATCCAACATAATATGTTCTATTCACTACATATCCCATTCCCTATGCTTAATATTATCCACCAATATCACTCAAATTAAAAATACTGGCCACTACACTTTTTAGAAACTCTCTCTCTCTCTCTGGGTTGGTAACTTGGTATTGATTCATGGTTGACTCCTTTATCACTCACTAAATTCAGATACAGAGTACAGCATCTTATGATTACTTCATGACCTGTTAACTTTTAAGTACAGGCGGTGCCAACCATAGTATATCTCTCTGCACTGAGCCAGGCCAGGTTGGCCCGCTTCATTCCTGTCACTGCCAGTGCCAGATCTTGATTCTCTCCGATTTCTCATCCTATTTACGTGGAATTGAAAGATTGATATAAATTATTAAGTTCATATATATATATATATATATTTGTTCCTCAAAATTTCAAATTCTTGACTTTTTGATATTATGTCAAAATACTAATGTGGCTAACAGCCAAAATAAACTTCATAGGCTACCATGTGTACTGCCACATCAGCACAAATAAAAAAAAAATGTAGATAAAAAAAAAAATCCCTAAATCTCAAACACGTAGTATCTTTGATTCTGCTTCATTAAAACTTGATGACAAATTCAAAGAACATTAATAGAAAAACAAAATCTAATACAAAAATTCCAACTTGAGCATAAATTCATAATAACAATCGTCCATAAATGTTTTTAAATCAAATGGGTAATTGTTAAAAAAAATTCCAATCTTTCCATTAGAGTTTTCAAGGAAAAAAAAAGAAGAAGAAGAAGTAATACCCAAATCAATGAAGACATAGATGAAGAACAAAATTGGAGTTTTTTTTTCTTAACAAAAAAAGGGTTTCTTTTCTAGTATTTTCTTTGAAACCCAACGCAGCAGAATCGGTACCTAAAAAACTTCAAAAGGCGGATATGGAAGGTGAAAACGCAAGGGTGATAGAGGTAGAGAGAATATTCACTAAGAAAGGAGAAAGGGGAGACCATCATATAGCCTAAGCCTCTAGTTCTGTCCTCACTGTAACAGACCCAACAAGTAATCTCACCTCTACGTACTCACGCTGCAACTTTGCAACAAACCCAACAGAAAAATTGGGCTATTCAACTCACAACCATAAACAAAATGACTTCATTGCACGCCTCTTATATTAGGTAGTTCCCACCAAATGATAGACAGTAAATTTTGGGACTGTGATTGTGGGTTTTAGTTACCATTGCAAAAATTGGCCAACAAAGAGAAAGACAGAGTAATTACTGGGTTGTTATTTGATAGATTTTCAGATATCTTTATTTTTGTTTGAAGTATTTTGCTAATGGTGACGGTAGATTGAGAGGTTCGGTTCTTTGGCAAGGTGGGGAGATGGGGATTAATTAAGGATGGGAACAAAGAGAGAGATTTTTATTTTGTATTAGTTTAATCATTAATGACGTGGGAATCTAATGGCCTGTTTGGACAGAGGGAGAAGGAGGAAAAGTGATGGGATTTAAAGTAAAGTTAGCTAAAAATAAGTTAATTTTGTGCTAAATCTACTCTACTCTACTTTATTCTCCTTTCTTCTTCCTCAATTCAAACGAATCATAAGTGTCAATATAATTATGTGTTTTTTTAAAAGGTTCTACTAATGTGGGGGTCCAGGTGGTAGTTATGTGGCAAACAAATTATACTTTATTTTTACAGTTAACTACGTCAGTATTTTTCATCCATCACTTAACGGTAAAGACCATTTTTACCTAATATCAAAAAGTCAAGAGCCAAATTGACATATTTGAAAGGTTAAGGACTAAATTAAAATATGGCGTAAAGGTTAGGAATCAAATATGTAGTTTACCTTTTATATATATATATATATATATATATATATATAATCTTTAAAACATCTTGAACCCAGTTACCCACATCATCTCTAATTACACCACCACTGCCAGTTATGCCCGAATTTCAAAAGAAAACCCATCTAAAATCAATTTGAACCACCCATGCACAAACAGGTCTCTCCCACCATTCAAATCAAATGAGTTAAAATAATATAGTCATTTTTATTTTTTTTTTAAAGCGTGGAAGCAATTTTTAGGGATTTTAAGCCCATTATGCTGTTTTACAAACTTTTCGTTATTTGACCGAAAGCAAAATATATTTGTTACGTGACCTTATTTGGGACTTTAGTCTTTGATACTTGAGTTTCAATACGAGGAACTCGAGTCTTTAAAACTTGAGTTCCACTAGGAACTTAAAAAAATAAAATCATCTTAAGTTTTTCTCCATAGAACTCAAGTCTCAAATACTCGGGTTACTCTTTTGGAACTTGAGTCTCTGAAACACAAGTTCCAAATAAGGCCACATAACTAATATGTTTCATTTTTGGCTACAAAAAGAATATGTTTACAAAAACAGCATAACGGCCAAAAAAAAAAAAAAACCTCAATTTTCAACAGTTTATTAAAGTTTTGCGGCATATATTACTCTTTATAAAAACTATTTAGGAAAGTAAACATAAAAATTGCAAGCAGAGGTTCATCAAAAAAAATTGCAAGCAGAAAATTAAGAGAAACTTCTAACTTTTTATCTTTTTTTTTTTTTTTTTTTGAAAACAGCATAATTAAAAAACTTAACTAGTTCAAATGGTAGATATCGAGAATGAGCTGCTCTAAAAGGAAACTAGAATGTTCCTTGGAAGTGTTCTTTCCTAAGAATTATATTGGTCCAAATGGCAACATGAATTCATAGTAGAAAGGTCTGATTTTTTGGGAAATAATATGTTTATATGGACAATGTAAGATATTTTTTGGTAAGATTGCAAGCTCACAACAAGATCTATTACCTGCCACCATTATGCTTCAAGAGAAAAAGAGCAAAGTACGATACATTTTTAAGGTACCCCGCAAGGACAATTAGTGTGTACCAGAAATGTTGTGTCATTGGTAAAACTAAAAGTATGACCTCTCGAAGTGGGACTGGGAATGAAAATTCTGGTTAGAGTTCTACTTGTTGACTGGAGCACGTACTGACGAATTAGGATCCAGGCAGGAATTGAAGTGATAAATACCAATCCAACTTGGTCAAAGAATATGGGAGTGCAAATCATCTTTTTCTTTTTGCTAAATATATATTATGCAATGTAAATCATTAGTATACGGTGTATAATGTGAATAACAGGTAAAATAATATGGAGTCAAATCAATACAAGTTGACTATGCTAGGTAAATAACAGGTAGAGGAAAGAGAATCTTAAAATGGGGCCTAGCCATGGAAGTTGATAGCCCTTATATAAGAGTATATCCGGAAAAGTAACAAAGTAAATGCTTTTTCATTAAAGAATAAATATAAGGGTTGTACTCAAAAAACGTGGCACATTATTTATGGTTCACATAAAGTGAATAATTAAAAAAAAAAAAAAAAACTCTTCCTATCAACAAAAATAAATAAATAAATAAAAATCAACAAAACTCCCAAGATATTATCCTTCACTTTTTATAGAGACTTAAATAAACGGTTTGAATAGGCGATTCTATAATTTATTTAAAATTATAGGTTTCTTTGTATGAGTGACTTTGATTCTCAATTAGAAGTGAGAATGGAAAAAAAAAAATTCAAATTAGAGTGACGCGAAAAATATTACAAATTGAAATATATGAAATTTATAAATTAGAGTGTCTTCAATTACAAAATAACAATTCAAAATTTTATTTATAAATGATCGAAGTTCACTAATAACATTTATTGTCATAGTAATTTATAAATTATACGTAGTAAAATTTGTAATAACTTTAACATTTTCTTTCAAGTTAATAATCTTTGTTTCAAAGGACAAAATCAACTGATAATACAATAATCCATCATGTAATTTGAAAAGAGTTATGTAGTTTAGCAGTACTATATAATGAATATTGCTTAAGAGGAAGAAGAAGCTGGGTACAATAATAGAAAATAATGGACCCACCCGCCACATAATGAGGTATATATAATATTCAAAGGAATGTCCTCAGGTCATGGACTCAAAGTTGTATGAGTTTCCTATCTCCTTCTCTAAATCACGCGTTATGGGTACGTTTGATAAAAGATAAGAAAATTAGTGGGTTAGTCAAGTCTTTCAGCATCAGTGTGTCCACTTTTACGCACTAAGATCACATTTGATAAGCTTAAACTAACGTCAATGGTCTCTCCAAGTCTTCCAAGTAAACTATACAAACCCACAAAACACTCAAAACTTTTATAGAAAACAAATTCCACTTTCTCTCCAATCATAAATGCTAAATATAATATATGGTATGCAATGGAGAATCTTATACGTGACTCTGTATTTTCATGTCTGCCAAGAATAATGCTGACTTACAAAGACACACTGTGAATTTTATTTCCTTTCCGGATGACTGGTTTACATTTCAATTTCATCATAATTATGTGATAAAAAAAAAAAAAAAAAACCAAAAATGGATATCCCAAAGTGATCGAAATATATATACCTCATGAAATCTGATCGCTATCTTTCATTCTTTATAGAAATAGTGATGATTTGGACGGCCAGAAGTTTTGGAACCATTAGGCGTGCGTGACCGACCACAGCAACAGACCACAGGATTCGAGAGATGGTTGTTTCAGAATATCCAACTGCTTAATCAACCATACATATCCATTGTATGTAAATCAGATTCACTGCTTACTTTGATTATCAAGTCAAGAGGGATGCTTTTAAAAAAAAAAAAAAAATCAATATTTCTTCCAAATAATAAGGATGCAGTAGTCTTAAAAAATATGGGAAACATTCTATACATATTGGCTAAAATATATATGATGTAGTTGCATAGTCAGAATTTGATGTCAAGGTGGAAAAAAAAATGTAAGCAGCAGACGCATACAAATATTTGAGACTAATCATGGGTTTTAGTTTGTTCATTGGTAAGGTTCTTTGTCGTGAAATAAGAGATATGAAGTTTGAACTCTATTTATATAAAAAAAACTGATAGTTGTTTAAGCTTTTTAATAAAGAAAAATTATTATAAAACAAACTTTATAAGTTGAAAGTCTATTGTATTTATTAAAAAAAAAAAAAAAAAAAACTTGCACACAAGCATAAAACATTTTGTGACTTTTTTTAGAAGTCAAATCCCACTTACTATATATATGAAAAAGGTTGTTAATATTTGGACTCACACACACATACATATATATTATATTATATTATATTATATTATATTATATTATATATATATCGTGTTCATTTCATTACAAAAAAAATTGAGTTGGAAAGAATGCTTACGAGGGAATAGAATGGAATGAGTATTCCTTTACTATTATTTCATTCATTTCCACTAAATTTCCAAACAAATGAGTTGATAAAGTATTCCTTAAAAAATCCATTTTAACCCCCTCCATTCCATTTATTTCCCTTCTCCCTAATAGATTGTAAGTCTCAACATGAGAATTTGTTTGGGTTAAGTTAGGGTTGTGTTATCTTCCTTTTGTTTTTTGTTTTGTTTTTTTTTGTTTTTTTTTTTTTTTAGCTTCTCGTATCTTTTTTTATATTGAAATTATCTTAGCTTGTATTTGGAAACTTGAATTTGGATTCTAAATCAATAAGTTTGAATTGCCTAAAATTTCATATCCAAGGATTTTAAAGGTCCTTGGTGAATTTCGTCAAAATCCAAATTCTTTATCTTTTAAGATTATCCAAATAAAATATTTAGATTTTATATACTCAAATCTTACTATCCAAATTATAGTTTTAAAAATTGAACCGGGGGCAAAATTGTTTTTGCCTCTAATTCCTGGTTTAACTTAGTTTTTGACCGATTTTAGGCATTTTATCGGACTGAATTGGTGTTCAATTTTCGGTTGAACCAGTTGAACTGGCTAGTCCAGTCTAGTTTTTAAAACCATGATCCAGATGCACCATTGGGATAGTAAAAAATTCCAAACACAAGAAAAAAATATTTGTTTCACAAATAATGGAGTTGGGCCCTAAGTCTAACTAAATTTTTGCAAGCCCACTTCAAGAATATCTGCTTTGGGCTAATTTTACAAGTAGCTTGAACTTTTACCGACCAAAAAAGAAGAAGAAGGTCGAATGCCAAAAGTAAATTCGGAAATTTTTTAGCAAAGTGTTGTAACGTGCAACATCATTTTCGGTTTATGCAGTGGTCACGCCTCACATGGCGGCCATGCAAGACAAAGTAAGAAGAACCCACTTCAAACGCTTTCGTTAACATAACATGCATGATAAATGTGTAAGAAGAAAGATGCGATCCAATCCACACACATGAAATGAAAAAAATGAAAAAGAAAAGAAGGATTTTTCGTCTTTATAAAGGCTTTTCGTTATTAGCTTTTTTAAAGGTGAATCGTGTATTCAAAACATCTTATTGGTTAGAACTTACAACCCAAAGTTGGCATGAAAGTTGTGAAAAAAGGAAGGAGAATAATGTAAGCATTTTTACATGCTTTTCTTATTCGAAAAATGGATAGAATTTTAATGCAAATCAGAATTGTATCGGTGCAATACATGACTTAATCAAGGAGCATATGTAAACTAAATTAATGATTTAAGAATAAAATAGTAAATGAATAAAATAATTTTATCTATACTATTATTTAAGGAGTTTCTTATGTTTAGATTCCTCATTTTTTTAGTTTAAAAATACCCCCACTAAAGGACAATTCGGTAACAATGTAACTCTAACTCCCACTAAAAAATTGCCAAAAAAATATGACCACTCACCTGTTAATTTTCAAATTGTTTTATTCACTTATAAATTATATTTTCAAAATAAAAATTATATGTATATAAAATAAAATAAAAAAATAGTTTTTTTTTTTCCTACAAAATAGGACCACTAAAAAAAAAAAAGCCTCATTACAGGCGTGAACATATAAGGATTTTTCGTCTTTATTAAGGCTTTTCGTTATTAGCTTTTTTAAAGATGAATCGTGTATTCAAAACATCTTATCGGTTACAACTTACAGCCCAAAGTTGGCATGAAAGTTGTGAAAAAAGGAAGGAGAATAATGTAAGCATTCTTACATGCTTTTCTTATTCAAAAAATGGATAGAATTTTAATGCAAATCAGAATTGTATCGGTGCAATACATGACTTAATCAAGGAGCATATGTAAACTAAATAAATGATTTAAGAATAAAATAGTAAATGAATAAAATAATTTTATTTATACTATTATTTAAGGGACTTCCTCTATTTAGATTCTTAATTTTTTAGTTCAAAAATACCCCCACTAAAGAATAATCCGGTAATAATGCAACTCTAACTCTCACTAAAAAATTGCCAAAAAAATATGACCACTCTCCTGTTAATTTTCAAATTGTTTTATTCACTTATAAATTATATTTTCAAAATAAAAATTATATGTATATAAAATAAAATGAAAAAATAGTTTTTTTTTTCTACAAAATAGGACCACTAAAAAAAAAAAAAGCCTCATTACAGGCGTGAACATATAAGGATTTTTCGTCTGTATCAAGGCTTTTCGTTATTAGCTTTTTTAAAGGTGAATCGTGTATTCAAAACATCTTATCGGTTACAACTTACAACCCAAAGTTGGCATGAAAGTTGTGAAAAAAGGAAGGAGAATAATGTAAGCATTCTTACATGCTTTTCTTATTCGAAAAATGGATAGAATTTTAATGTAAATCAGAATTGTATTGGTGCAATACATGACTTAATCAAGGAGCATATGTAAACTAAATAAATGATTTAAGAATAAAATAGTAAATGAATAAAATAATTTTATCTATACTATTATTTAAGGGGCTTCCTCTGTTTAGATTTCTCATTTTTTTAGTTCAAAAATACCCCCACTAAAGGACAATCCGGTAACAATGCAACTCTAACTCCCACTAAAAAATTGCCAAAAAAACATGACGACTCTCCTGTTAATTTTCAAATTGTTTTATTCACTTATAAATTATATTTTCAAAATAAAAATTATATGTATATAAAATAAAATAAAAAAACGCAGTTTTTTTTTTTTTTCTACAAAATAAGACCATTAAAAAAAAAAAAAAAAGCCTCATTACAGGCATGAAGCGCGTGTAATGAGGCTAGTTATATATGAAAAATGTCCATCATGTAAGTTCAGGTTTTTAAGCCGTTTGGAATAAGGAGAATATAGCCACTTACCATATAGATAGATAGAGATTTGGTTCAATCATGTCTTTAGGACCCAAATTTTATTGTATACCGATGGTATTCTTGTGCGATACATAGGTTAATTATAAATTTCATGTAAGAAAAATGAAATATTTTACAAACATTACTAAAATTATCTTAATAATAAGGGAGTCACTAGAAACTTTATTATTAAATTTATAGTATGTAGTGTGTAATTTTTACCATATTAAAACACATGATAGATGACCAAAAAAATTAAAATAAATATTTTATTTTATTTTCTATTCCTGAAAATTTTAATAAAATTTTAGTTGAATTAGAATTTAAATTTTTTATAAATTTAGGTAATCGAGTTTTATCTAGAGTAAACTACCCTAACGACTAATAAGTTACTTGATATTTTTGTAATAGAGTTTCATTTAAAGTAGACTATTTTTTTTTTTTAATACAAGATAGACTTTCTACTTTAGCCTAATGCAAGTGATGGTACACATGTGGTTGCCCCAGAGGCTTATAAACCACATGTGGGGGCGCCTCCCAAGCGATGTGGGACTCTCCGTGGTAACTCCCCTCGTGGTAACTCCCAAGAGTCCCCTCCATTGCCCATAGAGGATAAAGTGCTTGGAGCCTGGCTCCCCCTCCCACATAAACTTGCCTGGTGACTACGGCCTAAGGGCACCCAAACGCATCATCAAAGTTGTTTTTAATAACATTGCTCCTTCTCATCATGAGGTATGGTCTCGGGCAGATCTGTACAAACTAGAGTTTGTGGAAGTGCAACAGAAAAATTCACAGGAAAGCAGATTGAAGGCAGCAAGGTGGAATCCTCCTCAGTCAGATTGTATTTACAAACTCAATGTGGCTATTTCACAATAAAAAAAGGTCAACTTCAATTGAAATTGTACTCATAATCCGTAATAATTATGGAGAAGTGTCAGCTGCTGCTTGTGATAGAATAGTGCAGGAGCTGAATCCGTTGTGCACAACTGCTTGTGTGTTGAGGAAAGCTTTATTGTTCTGTTTAAGTACCAGTTTTTCCCAAGTGCAGGTGGAGTGTAATTTTGCAGAAGTGGTGGATTTGCTGAATTCTGACCGAATATGCTCTCTAGAGGTGGCTTGGATCTTAGAAAATATTGCTATTATTAAATCTAGTTTTAATTTTTTTTTTTCTAGTATTCCCTTACGATGTAATCGTGCTGCACTAAATTTAGCTAATGCTGCAAAATAGAAAGAGGAGGTCATTGTTTGATTAGAAAAATGCTCCTCTTTTTTCTTCCCCTTTGTACAAAGTGATTTACATCAATAAGTCTACTATTGTTTCTGCTCAAAAAAAAAAAAAAAAAAAAAAAAAGGCTAGAAATAAAAATTCAAGGCAAACGAAACTGCCCCACTACCAAAAAACCCAAACTGAGTTTCAGCGGCGATTTTGTGACAGTGTAGGAGTTAGGTTTAGTAACAGTTTAAAACCACCACTATAGGTTGTTTATTTACCGGGTTATTATATATTGCGGCAGTATTAAAATTGCTGTAATATATCATTTTTTCTATTTTTTTGGCAGTTTGTAAACCGTGTTATTCTCCATTTATGTTATTCGGTTATTAAAAACTCTATGTTTTCACATGTTTTAAGTGTTTAACACAAACCTTTTTCTGCATCTAGAAAGTTTTCTTAAAAAGAGGATAAATTGCACCACTTCTCCCAATGTAGCAAAGTCTTAACTTATCTTTCCTAATGATCACTTTAGACCTCTCTCTCTCTCTCTCCCCCCCCCCCCCCCCCCCCTAGAAATTATATTGTCCTCATGGTGAACCACGTTATTTGTCCACTATTCCACTAAAAGACTCTCACATGTTTATAATTACTATGTCAAGTATCATTTTCTATTTAAATTTTTTTATCAACAACTGATTTAGTAATTTGGCTAAAATACAAAACTGACCCTCTAATTTTTTTCATATTTCATTTCAGTCCTCTAACTTTGTTTTTATTCATTTCAGTCCTCTAACTTTTATATTTATATAATTAAAGCTTTTCCATCCTTTTTTGTTATATATAGTGGTTAATTTTTCAATTTTTTAGATTTATCTGCAATTTTTTAATTAAAAAATTCAATTAATGATTGAAAAATATTTTCTAGATTTTTTTTTTAAAATCTTAACAAAAGTTTGATGGAATGCCTTAATTGAATAAATCTAAAACTTAGAAGACCAAAATGAACAAAAGCAAAGTTAGAGGACTGGAATTAAATTTTAAAAAATTTAGAAGGTCAGTTTCGCATTTTAGCCTAATAATTTTAAACATGTGAGAGTCTTTTAGTAGAATGATGGACAAATAACGTTGTCCATCATGAGGATAGTATAATATCTCCCCCTATTAGTATTTTCAGTTAATTCATAATTTTTTGAAAGTTGTATTAGGATAAACATGTTAATGACTTTTTCTTTTAGAAAAATGTTAATGACTACATATTACCATATAATAAAAAACACATCGCTTGCACAAACATATTATATGCACTATTTAAATTTAAAAGGTCATCATTGTGTTTTCGAAGTGTTTTTTTAGTATTAGAGAGGGTTAAGATCATTAACTAGTGGGTTCAGACACAATGTTTTTTCTATTAATTAGACGGAAGATATTGATGGAGGGAAAAAAATATTCATTATGAAAAGATATGAGGTAATTTTTTTCTCAAAAAAATAATGACATGAGGGTTCTGGTTATGTTTTAAACTAGACAATACAGTTGCACGGGAAAAAAAATTCAATTTTTCCATAAACAATACTGATGTCCATGGTCATGACAAGAACTACTGATTTAGTACTTTTGAAAGTTAAATCAAGTTAATTATTTATTTTTGTGCAAATTTTATATTGAAAATGGAAAAAACAGCTTGCTTAAAGTAATTTTTTTTATTTTTTATACAAGATAGAATTTTTACTCTAGTCTAATCTAAATGTATATATGTGTGAAGCTCTCTCTTGGAAACTTGAATTCCGACCTTTACCTTCCACACTTCACAAGTATTTATATTTGTGAAGCGATTACCGCACCAAAGATACATTGTGGTTGTTTAAAGTAATTCTAAGAAGGGGAGACCACGAAAAATTTAAGTTAGCATTTATGGAAAAGAAATAGCTAATCTGAAATGGTACTTGGAAGAAGAGAAAAATAATAATAATAATACAAATGGACCCATTTGTGCGATAGTGTGATTGCTTGCACGCCTCTTGACGAAAAAGAATGTCCCTTCTTTTGTCATTTGAGCGATAACAATAACAAAGGCACTCCATACTTTATAGTCGTATGTTTCTTCGTTCTCCCTTTTTATTTTTATTTTTAAAAAAATAAGGGATGTTGAGCAACCGTTGGACTTTTCTGCAATAACTCAGGACGCAATGTAATCACACAAAGACATACCTCTTTCTTTTTTTTCTTTTTTTCTTTTTTAAATTTTATTTCACAAAGACATACATTGTGATCAACGGGGCACGTCACTAGCTATATACCTATTCTATGCTACATATCCCGTTAGTTTTGACGATAAATGATCATTTTATAAATTAACTAACATTTTATAACAACATCTAATATTGTGTGATTAAGATCATCTTTAAGCTCTTCTCAAAAAAAAAAAAAAAAAATCATTTCTAAGAACAAAAAAAAAAAAAAAAAAGATTTGTCCCAATATATAAATTTAACAACAACACGTTCACTCTATGGAGGGGAAGAAAACTTTAATGATGAGGTTTTAAATTAAAAGGACTAGTTCCGTTTGATTTATCTTTTTTTGTCATCTTTTTGAAAATAGAATGTTTAAAAAGGTTTTCAATATATTCTCTAAGAAAAAAAAATTATCAAAAATTCTAGCTAGTAGCTAATTCAACAACTTATTTTACTTTACACACATTTTGTTACAACTAATTAATTGCATATTACTTTCACATGGACCTATTATTTTTTTCTCTACCACTAATCACACTCAGCTATATAGGAGATTATGGCAAAATTTTTATAATAATAAGTTGTGAACTTGTGATCCTATAATTTTTAAAGGTTATACCTAAAAAAACAAGTGATGTTTTAAAAAATTATATTTTGAGAAAATGCCATTTTAAAATGCTATACCAAAATAGCACCAAGAACAATTATCCCATTAGATTTGGAGATAAAATGTTCATTTTATTAAAGCAATATAATCTACTATAGTAACTATTCTAAGAAGATATATCATAACAATCTCATTGAAACCACACAAAGAAACACAGGTAATACAATGCGATTAAACAAGTGATTCACAACTCATCACATTGCTTAGGAATGAACGACAAGGTCTCCTTGGCAAGATCATGGATTACCAAATAGTTCTGCTGCTGAATATTCCCAAAGATTGACATGCCTGAGTTTCCTGAGCTCCCTAAGGCCAAGCAAAGCAATCCCGAACTTGAATCAGTAACCACATAGTTTTCTGCAGGCAAATCCAAATCACCACCATTGAAATGGAAAATCAATTTTGGAACCTCTACATCACTTGTGTCAGAAGGCGATGTAAAGCAAAGATCAAGGCCAGAGACACCCGAAGTATCCACAGGAAGTTTAGTTTGAGCAATGAATTCTTTTTTGAGTGCATCAAAAGCATTACCATCAATGTAAGTAAGGGTTGTGCCAGAGTCTATGATTAGGCCACCACTACCATCATCTTGTACCTCAAAAGTGGATTTATCAATGTCCAAGCGAGTGCCACCAACAGAGATCCCTTTAAGAGAAAGATAATAAAAAGATGGCTGAGATGGATTTTTGGTTAAAGTGGTTGTGGTGATTGATTTTTTTTGTGTGCTATTCACACTTGCTAGAGACCCCAAAAAAAGTGAACTAGTTTTTGAATCATCAATGGTAGTTAAACAATAAGAAAATTTGGGTTCCTCAAGCTGTGAAACCAATGACAAGGGTCCACGTCCAAGACCCACCAAGCCTGAACCTTGGCTGAACCCATCTCCCTCATTGTCACTCCCACAACCGAACCCAACGTTGGGAATTGAAACCTTGTCACCAAACGTGAAGGTCTCGCTAGCCAAAATGCCTTGTGTCACAGAATAATCACCATATTGATAGATATACTCACAACCATCACTAGCACACGTTGAGGCGGGTAGTGCTGAACATAACTGGCTGTTACATGATAACTTAGAGAAAGAAGATGATTTTTTGGGATCGAAAATTGGTGTGGGCTGGTCATAACACTGCGTACAAGGCTTGCATTGAGTCCATATCAAATCACTGCCGGTGTCTAGGATTGCTGAGAGGCTCTCTGGTGGTGTACCAATAGCTAAGTTCATCAGAAACTCACCAGTGCCTGCATGTATTGGTGCTTCAACTTGTGCAGCATCTGATGAGGCTGTGGTGGCTGCACTAAGCCTCTGCAACCTGAGTTGCCCTCGCTTCATTCCTCGCTGGATTCGCTCGAATTTAGTGAGGTTTTTACCTGAATCAACATGTTTGAGTGTGACCCGGAAACCGGTTTGCACTTTCTTGTGCTCAAGAGCTCTCCTTGAGGTGGAGAACGTAGGGTTAACGAATAAGATGACTAGTATTGCTAGCGTAACAAATATGAATAAAGATAAAGAAGCCATGAGGCATAAAGGGTTTTTGTGAGAAAGTGATGGAAAGGAAGTGGTGGAAATATATAAGGTTTTTGTGATTAGATAGTCTTATAGATGACACAGATAAATGTTGCAAACGCTCCGTTCAATAATGAAGGAGATAATGAAGGAAAATTTTGAAGAGTTCACGATATACCTGCTAGCAGGAGAGATTAGAGGCAAAGTTGTTTGTTACAATGAAAACCCATAGTGACATTCCAACTCAATTAGTAGTGGAGGTTGAGATATCAGTGTAGTGTGGGAGCTAATGCCGATTCTTGCGTGGTGGTTGAGGAAAATGAGGTTTCAAGAATCAAAAGCAAATAATAATTCTAGGCAAAATAAAATAAAATTTATGACAATTGGGGTGCGACTCATGTCTCATACTCTCACGCTTTTGTTTTCTTCACGGGCTATATATATATCCATTAGATTCTATACAAAACTTAGGTTGAGTAAGAAAATACCAAATTTTGACCATCTGCAATTGGAAAAATATTACTAATATGAAAACAATCATATCTGGTGATGAATGTGTTTTATGAAATAGAATATAATATTGCATTTTGTACACGCATCTAGATGATTCACGCAGAAGAAGCATATGACAGCAATGGTTATACGTAAAGTTTTCGCCAAGATCATTGTATATATGATATCATTATATTATTTTTCTCTTACTTTTGTGTAATCCAAATTATATCGAAGTTGACCTAAATATGGATTTGATGGGTTGGTGGACTACCTTGTTTACTATTTGCAAAGAAAAAAACATTAAAGAATTCCAAGAAAAAGAATGGACCTGGTTTGTTTGGTTCCTAAGCATTGGTGGCCAGAGGTGGTTCGGTTGTCTTTTTGTGATTAGGTATGAATCTTATTCACATAATGACTCTTCTCCTTTTCACCATAGTTTTTGCCAAATTACATCGTTGCCTAAATTCCTTTAACTTTAGTTGCCGGGTTAGAAATCCTTTGCCAACATAATATATATGTTGGCACTGTTTAATAAATAAAAAAAGTTGAGATTACGCTCTATTTGTTTCGAAGTAAAATATTTACAAATGTAAAATATTTTACATGTAAAATATTTTCAGTAAAATATTTTCATTTTACCGTGTTTGATTGTCAACATGAAAATACAGTGAAAATCATTTTTCAATTGTATGCTTTCACTGTAAAATAAATATTTGCACAGACCTTCGACAAACTGGTCCACAAACTTGTGCAATGTACAGACTTTCAACAAAGAGAAATGAGTGCACAGACCACCCCCCCCCCCCCCCCCCCCAAAAAAAAAAACACTCCACATCAGAAGGAAAAACCACCACCAAAACACCACCAACCAACAAACCACCACTAACCACTAAAATGACAACCACCATCAACCAAAAATCCAGATTGGAAAAACCCAAAAAAAAAAAAAAAAAAAAAAAACAGATCGGAAAAACCAGCCAAAAGACAACCACCATCAACCAAGAAAAACCTCCATGAACTTAGATAAAAAACCCAAGAAAGAAAGAACATAATTTGAAAATCTAAGCCCAGCGGAGGCAAGATCGGGTAGCCACCAAAAACTTAAGATCGTTGTCAGATCCAAGGCGGTGCAAGAGAGAAGAGAAGGATTTGTGCAGACATGATGAGGTTGGTAGTGCTGATGATGGCAGTTGGGGTCGGTTAGTGGGTGGGCAACGGTATGAGATGGGTGGAGATGAGAGGGTTTTGGCCTTGTGACTTGTGAGTGATAGAGGTGAGAGAGGAAGAACTGATAAAGTTAAGAGCAGAAGCTGATAAAGTCTCGGGTGTGAGAGAGGAGAAGAAATTGTAAAATGTTTTACCGACTTTTTAAGTGTAAAATATTTTACAATTTTTGCCTTTGATTTTTCCTTTGACTGAAAATATTTTACATTTAACTAATTATTTTACTACAAAAAAAAAACATGATAAAATGTGAAAATATTTTTCTGAAAATATTTTACATCAAAACAAACAGAGTGTAAAAGCATTAGTTCAGTCACATGAATATCATGTTTAATTGAGAAATAATTGCACAATATTGAAACAATTTTTTAGATAGAAATAACAAAAAAATTTTTTTTTTTGAGAAGAAGATAGAAATAACAACTTAATCGCTTTTATCGACTTTATACATCATATAATTAGCTTTTATCATGTGACTTGTTAATTGTTAAGATAATTCTCAATAAACATAAAGATTAGACTCATAATAAAAAACACATAAGACAATAGATGCAACTTAATTATCTATAACAAATCTAATTAAATTTATCTCTCTTTAAAAGATAAACAATGATTCATTGGTTTGAGAGAGTTAGATTATCATGATGATAAGAAGTATAACATAAAAATAACTTCAAATATATAAATTAAACAGATATTTAAGGCGGGGGAGAGTGGGGGGGGGGGGGGGGGGGGGGGGGGGGGGAGTAAAATTAGTGATATTTTACACTTATGAACTTCTCCTTTTCCCCATAGTAATCATCAAAATATATAGTTGTGCAAATTCCATAGATTTTAGTTTTAGTTACCAGTTTAGAAATCCTTTGCCAACATAACATATACGCTGGCACTATTTAATAAAAGTTGAACTTAAAAGTCATGGTTCCGTCAAATAAATATTATGTTTAATTGTCAAATAATTGCACAAAATTGCAACAATTTTTTAGATAGAAACGACAATTTTCTTTGGAAGAAGATAGAAACAACAACATAATTTCTCTTATCGACTTTATACATCACACAATTGGCTTATATATCATGTAACTTATTAATTGTTAAGATAATTCTCAATAAAAATAAATATTAGACTTATAAAAAAAACACATTGGATAATAGATGCAACTTAATTATCTATACACATCTAATCAAATTTATCTCCCTTTAAAAGATAAAGATTGATTCATCAAAAGATAAAGGTCTAAGAAAGCAATATAATCACGATGATAAGAAGTACAATACGTCTCACATTTTTATAAAATAACATCAAATACATAAATTAAACAGATATTTTGGGGTTGGGGAGGGGGAAGTAAAATTAGTGATATTTTACACTTACTTTGAATTCCTAAATTTTTTTGAAGAAAAATGCTAATTTTAGTGATTTGGAAAATGATTATGAAGGAAATTGGTGAATAACGTTAGGGTTTCAAGGTTGATTATGCTTTATTCCGTAATTGGTGGCTCAAAGTTTTTATTTTTTTTATTTTTTTTTTTATTTTAGAAAAATTTTATTTTCACAACAATTTCACAACAAATCATATATAGTAGGTTGTTATGAGTTGTTATTGGTAGGTAAAAAAATAATTTCAATGATAGTTTTAAATTATAACCAATAACAACTTATCACCTGTATATGATTTGTTGTAAAAATATTGTAAAAATGCTGTTAATGTGGCACTTCTCTTATTTTTAGGATGATTCCTATGTAGACAACTAAATAAAGTCTTCTAAAAATATAAAAATAAATAAAGACCAGTTGATTATGTAAGTCTTTCTGTCCACATACATGTATGTATGTGTGTATTACATATATGCATGCACATGGGATTTTAAGACGCTATCAAGTTTTTTAATATTAAAATGACAAAATTTAGGTATAGTACTTTAGGTACTGTTTCTTAGGTTTCCCCTCTTAAGATTCAGCCATGTAATTACTTAATTAAAAAATACACTTCCATCTCATAAGAAAAAATCAACATGATAAAATCTTAAAAGGAAAACATAAGGAACAGCACCTAAGTACTGTACCTAAGTCTCGCTCATATTAAGATTATAACTTTTTTTTTTTTTTGAAACTATTAAATTTAGACTTTGATTTGTCATTACCATATATAAATGTCAAATTAGTGGCAATTATTGTTTAATTAAATGCTAATAATGCTGTAAAATCCAAACCACTTATTTAACAATGAATGATTATGATTTTTAAAACTTTATGATGGAGTTGTATGTACATATGTATGTAAGTGTATATGTTGTGGGTTTATATATAGCTTATGGGTCAGTATATGAAATTTAGACGGAAATGTTTTTTTTTTTTTTTTTTGGGAGAGTATAGAGGGAAATGTTTTTGAAAATCAGAATTGTGGAGCTAGCCGGATAGAAAGACAATCACGCCGCAGAACGTGAGTTGAAATTTTTTTTTTTTTTCCTTTATAATAAATAAAATAAAAATAAAAAATAAAAATATATCTGGGTATATATATAGTTTGATTCAATGATTGGGCAGTGTAGTGGAATTGTTTTTGGTTTATATTTAGTGTAAATGCTTAAAGGTTCATGTGGGTGCATTAATATTTTAGCAAAAATTAATTTTATTTGCTATTTTTGATGCAGGGGTTAGGCCGCCTGGGGTTGGTTTCAGGGTTCTTGGTGCATTGATATTTTAGCAAAATTTAATTTAATTTTTTATTTTGGATGGTGAGTTGGTTTAAACATTAAAGGTTCATGTAGGTTATTATTGCTCCCAATTTTTTTTTTTTTTTTTTGAGAATGATTATTGCTTCCAATTCTTATATTAATATATGATAGAAATTTTAAATCTTTATATAATTAGATCCTTTTAATTTTTGAATTGCGGCCTTTTAAATTATATATGCTATGGTGATTGCTAAGGGCTTAAAACCACAAATACTAGTAGGGTATAAAAAATTGTGCAATACTTGATGTTTATTTTATGTGTAATCCAATGATTAAAGTAAACCTATATTATTGAGTGGGAAATCTAATTCAAATAATATCAAATTTTTAAATAATTGAAAAAATGAATTATTTATGACAGTTATTTTTTTTAAGAAATTAGTATTTTGTAAACCAAAATATTTACAAATTATTTTAATATATTGAAAGAAATGAATATTGTGTCGTCAAAACTGTCAAATAAAGTGCTTGACCTTAATTAGATCTTTAAATATAATTTGAGATAGTTGGAATGTTACTATCACATAATATGACATTTCTTAAACTATGTTAAACTAGTTTTTGCCAAAGGTCTTGTAGCTGAATTGACACTTCCCAATGCACAAAGTGCTTAGGGGACTAGGAGGAAAAGAGTTCAAGTTGCGCAATTAGCAGCATGTTATAATTATCTCTAAAAAAAAAACCTAGTTTTTTAGTTATTGTTTCTCAAAAATACAATATATTCTATAAGTTTAAAATTAAATATGGATATCAAAAAATAAAAATAAAATAAATCCGATGCATGGCCTCCAACTAATATATATTGTGGGGGCAAAGGGCCCAACATCAGATCCTGGGCCGTGGGCCTGTCCGAGGAGACCTACACCTTTGAAGACTACACCTCATGAAGCATTTGCCCGGCCTAACCCGATTCCGAGGTGTGAATCCCGTAGGAGAAAGCCTTATCCGAGGAGGCCCTCTGCTCGGACTGTTAAAAAGGCGTCCCAGATCAGTGCACCAGTCTCAATCTTATCTCTTCCAGAGAACCCCTCACTCTGTGTTAACCGTAAAGACAGATGGCGGAAATCAGATGTAAGCAAAAAGGCTGCTGCCACCGCATTTATGACCCTGCAGCTAACATCATGGCCGCATTAATGAGAAAAGACTCCTGAACAGTGACCTCCTCCTTTACAGCTGCCCCAGGAAGGCTCGAGAAAGGGGCGGATGGGATAAGAATAAAGAAAAAAGGGCACATGCAGGGGGGAGGGCATATAAATAGAAAAAAAGAGAACTAGGAAAGGGGAGGGGAACAAAAAAGAGGAAAAAAGAAAGAGAGAGAAGAAGTTCTAACAATACTTGTACTGATATTCTCCTCAGACAGTGTTGAATCTTATTAATACACATCTGTTCACTACCCTATTTGGGCTTTCAACCCATGCGTGTCCAATCCAATAATCTTCAACACACTCTCTTTACAAATGCATTGTTGGGGTATTAAATATATTCTGGGCCTCCAGCCATCCTGCTAGCCAGCCCAATCACCATTACATTTGTGCCCTTACATATATATATATATATATATATATATATATATATATATATAGAGTTAAATAGCATAATTCTTTTTGGCGAAAACGCCGTTTTGGTCCCTGCATTTTGGGGTTATAGTCAATTTGGTTTCCTACATTTTAGTAACAGTTAATTTGGTCCCTACTGTTAACTCACTAACGGAAAATGTCTACGTGGCAAACTATTTGCATTGTTTGCGTGCACGTGACTAACATAATAATATAATATTTAATATTTAAAAATCCACCTAGCATCTTCTTCTTTTTTTTATCAATCCAACTAAGCATTTTAATTTAAAACAAAACCTGTATTAGACAAAAAAACTAAAAATATTAATTGAAAGAACAAAAAATAAAGAAAATGTTTTTTTTTTCTTTTCCATCCTTCCACTTTCTTTGTCTCATTCACTCACACACGCATAAATCCAATCTATTTTCAATAATATAAGCTTCCCTGTCCCTCTCTCTCATTCTCTCGCACACACACGCAGAAATTCAAATATTTATTTCCAATAACCATGGCTGAGCATGGTGGAGCAAGAAGGGACATCAATGACTTCGTACGAGGCTTTGGCAACAAATGCCCAAGGGGAACAGCAGATGCGGAGGACGTCATCGTGGGCGACGCAAGGAGGAGAAGTAGGTCTTGTCCGTTCAATATTGGCGGTAGAGATACAGTTCTAGGCCTTGTTGTTTTAGATGTTTTGTTGGATTAGAAATGGAAAAACTGATTTCCGATGGTTGAGGATTTCGGTCTTGGTTCAACCTTCAATGGTTTGGATGTCAATGGTGGCTGTAAATGATCAAATCTGACTCTGGTGGTTTTTGATGGTTGTGTGAAGTTGCTAGGAAAATAGATAAAAGTAGATAATTGTAAAAAAAAAAATTGAGTTTTAATAACTGTGTGATTATTCTTTAGTTTTAGATTGTTGTGTTGCTGGGAATTATGGTTAGTAGAAAAAATAATGATTTAAGAATACAGAAGAAAAAATAAAAGAAATTGAGGTTTTTTTCTAAAAAAATAATCATTTTTTTTCTTTCAATTAATATTTTCAGTTTTTTATAGGGATTTTGTTTTAAATTAAAATACTTTGGTGGCTTTTTAAATATTTAATATTATATTATTATGTTAGCCATGTGTGTGCCAACAATGTAAATTGTTTGCCACATAGATATTTACCGTTAGTGAGTTAACGGTAGAGACCAAATTGACTACAACTTGAAAATAACGGAACCAAATTGACAACTACTAAAATGTAGAGACCAAATTGACTGTGACCCCAAACTAAATCTCACACTCTTCAAACACAAGACCTAAAACCTGATCTGAGTCCATCTCTCTCTAGACCTCGGCTTTTCTCTCTTTGATCCAAAACGAGGCATAGCCTCCCTGTTCCACCACGGAACTTAGCTAACACCACCATGAGGATGGCTTCCTTTTATGAGCTCACGAGACTCTTAACGTAAGCCCAAAACCAACAAACAAGCTCTCTAAACTCGATTCTCTTCACTCCCAAACCCAAAAGCTACTCTTCGATCTACAAGCTAAGAGCATCTTGAACGGCGCGTGATCCACAAAAATGAGATGTGAAGGTTAAAGGCCTCACGGGTCTGCCAAGAATCGTGGCCATGGTGGTGTGTGGACCTACACGTACTAGCACATGAACAAGTGTGTGCAAAATAGAGGGTAAGTGTTGGGTTTATGTATTTGTGTGTTCAGTGTTATAAGGCTTTACGAGCATGTAACATGTGTAAAAACTCCCACACCCAGGTTGGGTTGGTTAGGTTTGATGGCTATGCTGGATTAGCGGAGGTGGAGAGAGAGGGTTGGTTTGGTTAGGTTTGATGGTTGCGCTAGATAGGTGGAGCTGGAGATCATGGTGGCTAGGTTAGATAAGTGGTGTTGGTTCGTTTTTTTTAGGTCACAAGTGGTGGGTAGATCTGGGTTTTCTGGTCTAGATCAGTTGGGTCCACTGGTGGTTTTGGTTGGGTTTCTGGGTTCGTAGGTGGGTTTTCTGGGTTCACAAGTGGTGGTGTTGTGTTTGATTGCCTAGAAAATGATTAATAAAATGTTATCTATTTAACTATTATTGATATTTGATGTGTTTGATATGAGTGTTTGATGTATTTGAACATGAGAGAAAGAGGTACATTGTTGATATTCTAGATTTGTGTTCTTATGTTCTCATCGAAAAAATAATGAAAAGCTAAAAAAAGATGAACATGATGAACATGACTAGGCATGTTCTTCGGAAAACTAATGAATTTTGTTTTTTAATTTAATTAGATTTTAATGTTTGTTTTTAATTAATTTTTTACAAATTTTTTGACATATTTTTTTTAATTAAAATGCTGGTTTCAAAAAAAAAAAAATTTTAAATGCTGACATGATATTTAAAAAATCTAAAATTTTTTTTAATGGCCAAGTTAGCGTTTAATGTGCCAGCAGTGCACTCAGTTTGCCAGATAAGCAATTCCCGTTAGTGGGCTAACGGTAAAGACCAAAATAATCTGGATTTTTCATTTTGAGAACAAAAAGCAATAAAATAGAAAAGTATGGACTAAAATAGAAATGATGCCAAAATGTAAGGACTAAAAATGTAATTTTCTTTTTAAAAGGACTAAAAATGCATTTACGCCTAGAAAATATTAACATGGTATACAGAATTCATGTCACATCATAGGCTTCACAATATCAAATCGACATTGATTTTTTTTTTCTTTAAAAAATGACATTGTTTTTATGAATTTTGTTTCCTAGTCCGTATGTTTATCCATTAAATGACCCTTAAACTTCTTTGAAACATTTGAAAGTCCTAATAAGGGTTGCATGTGCAAGGCATGTGTTGTCCATTGAGTGAGAAAATTTAATATAGATTGTTTTTTTTTTAAGTAGTATCAAACTATGTATTTAAATTTAGAATAGTTATTTAACACATGACTATCTATTTAGTATAATAATTTTTTAGGAGAAGATATTTGGTATCAAATGATATCATGTCAGCGGTATCAAAATCCAATAAGTGTGAAATATGTTAGCAAAAAATAACTAATCCACTAACAATTGAAAAACATGTGTTAGCATGTAGTTATTTTTGCACACATGTCTCTCGTTTATTGGATTTTTATATGGATGACGTAGTATTATTTGATACAAAATACTTCTTTATTTCTTAGAACCTATTTACTAAAGACAGTATCTACTTAAAAAAAAAAATCTACTTATAATTATAACAAATGTTGTCATCTTCCAACAATTAACAACTAAGTTTTGATAAAAAAAAATGTCACAATATTTAAATTTTCGCAATAAATAATGACATATGCTACAATTGAAACTCTTCATCAAATTAAATACCTATAACCATTTGCAATGAATATTTTGTTATTTATATTTCCTTTTTTATCATTTTATTTTATGAGCTTAACTACGATGCTTAGCTTACTTAATTTGTAATGAACACCTTTTTAAGAAAGAAAACAAATTAAAAAAATAATAAAATATTGTGAAATTTTTTGTGTCAGTATAATATGCAAACTCATATATATAAATATTTTTTTTAAAGCACAAACCGATAACTGAAAAAAAAAAAAAATGAAGTGATGAACAATACATATTGAACAAACCAAAAAATACCATAGCTTTTACATATTCACACAACAAGCGTTACAACATTTTTACAAAATATTTATTTTCAGCTGTAGTTGGTTACAATCTCATATTTTATTATTTTAATTTATTTCAACCTATAAAAAATTAATACCTCAATAATTGTGAAAATATTGTAAAATTTATTGTGTCAGTATAACAATATATATGTCAGTTTATATAAATATTTAAAAAAAAAACACTGGCCGAAGGAAAAAAGAAAAAAAGAAAAAAGAAAAAAAAAGGAAGGCATTGTAGCTACAGTGACAATTGAACAAACCAAAGAATCACCGTACCTACTGTGGATATAAATAAATAAATATATATATATATATATATATATTAAGAAAAAAAAAAAAAAAAAAAAAGCCGGCCAGTGAAAGTGAAACAGTTTGACTTGAACAAACCAAACAACTGTAGCATTGCCACTGTAGCTTTGCCCATTCCCTCTTTTTATATATAGATTAAGGACAATTTTGAAACAAATATCAAAGGTTGAGCAGCAATATACAATTTAACCTATAAAAAATATCCTGAAAAACTTATACAAAATCCTATTCTGAGATCACATATCGAGTAGATTAAACATTATAAAAAATAAAAATAAAAAATAAAAACCTCGTGTAGAATTGTACAAATAGACTATAATTCAATTAATAATGTGATGATTCAATAAATATTAGACTTTACAAATAGATTAGATTTCAGTGAATACTAAATAGTGATGAGAGTTACATTTTAAATCAAACTTAAAAACTAACCTAAGTTTTTCCCTTCACTTATACATTGAATTTCTTATGTAACACACCAGCAATGGACATGAAGAAATTATTCAGGGAATCTAAAATCTTATTTACTATATATAAAACAAGCCATAATTTTGATATGTTGGTTTTTTAACTTGGTTTCTTCTTGAACTGTGTACCATTGTTTGGTCTTAAACCAGGTCTTGATGTGAAATTTGGTAAAAATACCAATTCAAAATTACATAATGGTTAAAATATTTAAGAGTCATTGAAAAAATCCTTACTCTTGTGCCTAGGGAGTACTGAATAATTTTCTAGCACTGGATGGTTTCTCTCGCCCTTGAATAATAAGCGGAGGATTTGGATTTGGAGGTGTAAAGCACCAAAGCTACCTTCACTGCCTATCAATATCATCCTTAAATACTAAATGAAAATCACCCAGGTTCTCAAAAAAAAAAAAAAAAAAAAAAAAAAACCACCCATACCTTTGTAACTCTTGCATGCTACAAATGAAGGGAATTCAAAGCCAAATTCTATTTATGAGAAGAGCCAAGCAATATTAAAGTTCTTGACCCAAAAACTTTATATAGTGGTAGTCTTCTTCCATATCAAAGAAGCCACAAAGGTATACAAAGCAATACTACTACTCTCTAGAAATGTCATTCTCAATAATAATAATAATAATAATAACCCTCTCCTTAAAGCTTTGTTTGATTGGAGCGAATATAGAGAGGATGAAAAATAAGAAAAAGGAAATGGTCTTTATGATTCTTCCTGAGTATGATACACCATACACTACTTCCCTTTCTCATTTTTAATATTTCTCATTTTTTATTGGGCATGATTTTTCTTTTTTAATTAACTTGAGTGATTGCCTTTTTTTTTTTTTTTTTTGGTTGGTTGATTGCACAGACAGAGACATGGACATGAGTACAGACACAAGTGTAGGTATGACACGACAACACAAGTAATTTTTGAATAATTATAACATAATATAGCTGATACGACACCGATTTGACACCGATATAGACACAGGTACAACACTCTTAATGAAATGTGCATGCTTCTTAGCTTTCTTATGTCTCGAAAAGTTCATATAAATAACTAAACTTTCCTACAGATTAGACAATAGACAACACCTAAGAATATATTATAATGGTAATGATCATGATCATGATCATGATCATTATCTCATACTATATAGCATATACAGACTACACAGACTGTAAGTGTAGCAATATTTTTCAAATATATATTAAAGTTATCCTACAAAGAAGACAAACGTTATGAATACTTTCCCTCCATGCTTACCACCAAAAGCTAAAGATTGTTACAGTTAACCTTCTGACTTCTGAGCATACCAAGTCATCCCTACCTCAAGAACAACGTTTCATGATTTTGGTCACCTAACTATATATATAATTAGTATGTGGCGGAAAAATAAATAGTGAAAAGAAGAAGACGAAAAGAAAGAAACGAGTTACAAAGTGCAACCATTAATAGAACTGTTCCGCAAGATAATTGCAAAATTTCTATAGAAACACTTTCTTCTTCTTCTGTTTTTCCTTCTTTTTTTTTTTTAAATTTTTTTTGGCTACAGAAAATTAACAAGAAACACTATTTTCATCTTTTACACCACTACAAATCAAGAGTTTCCTGTTAACGTTATAGATGCTTTGTTACTACAATTGTAGGTGAGGTACCGAGGTTTTCCAATTAGGAAATTTGATCCAAGAACATGAGAACTAATAAACAACTGTCCTAAACAAGGAATTCTGAACAATAAATATCTCATCCAAATTTGTCACTCAGCCTACCAAAAAACTATCAACAACTAGCCAAAAAAAAAAAAAAACAAAAGACTAAGACGTCAATAGGAGGTAGCGTAACCATAAAAGAAACCTAGAATGATATGTGGAAAATCCAAAGAGATTTTTCCAAATATTAGTTGGCTTGGGTTTATTCTTACCCAACAATTTCATCTGGTTCAACTGCTCTTCTTCCTCTTCCTACTTTTTTCTCCGAGCAGCCTCCTCTTTCTGTCTTTGAATAAGCTCCAATTCCCAATACCGTTCCTCCTCTTTCCGCTGCAGCTCTAAAGCCTCTCTTCTCTGAGCCTCTTCCACTCTCCTCTTATTCTCTTCTAACATCTTATCCAGCTCTTCTCTCTCTTTTCGAGCTTGTTCCTGTGGGATGTCACGGTCAAATAAAAATGCCAATATATATTAAATGACAGAAAGAAGAAAAAGGAAAAACATTTTTGGAGAATATATATGAGATTAAGAATTATGGCTTTCTCAAAAGCACACAACAAGAAACCTTAAACGGTGACAAGATTTTTTGGGAATACAAGCAAGGGAGGAAATAGAAACAAATTAACACAGTGATATTAATCTTTTTCTTTTTTTTTTTTTTCTTTTTTTAATCACCAACAAATACCCAATCTCACCGCAACTAAGCACATCACTTCCCATATTAGGACATGAAGCTGCATCAGATTTCTTGGATTTCCAGTAAATGACAGTGATAATGACGTAATTTATATTGTAATTTTCTAACAAAGTGACAATCCCTGCTTAAGCCTTCAAACCCACAGTAAAAGCCCCAATATCACATTAACACGGTATACAATATATGTTTAGAACAGTGAAACTCGTCAGTAGTAGAGTCCCATATTGTTGTGATTGAATGATTCTTCTTCCAGTTAAAAGCTATTTCATTGTGATCATGCCTTTCTTTTTTTAAAGAAACTTTCATGATATAAGTTACACTAATATCTTATAGCCAAATAAACCCAACATCGTATCCTCCTACAAATTTTAAACATGTTCAAGTGGGCCAACTCATTCACGGGCCACAACAGCCTATTTACTGCAAATATGATGCTAAAGGACATCTTAATACTACCCCTAAGTAATTTTTATCACTAAAAGCTGTGGTTGCAACTTTATTAAGTTGGAAATTTGCACTACCAAAACATTGCAAGTAATAGAAACAGCTGTATCTGACTACATGTTGTGTTTAGCTAGCCATCCAGAGGAGGCCTCAATTTAAGATGCTTACTTCTTTCTGTCTTGCTTCCATAAGTGCAGCTTCCTTTTCTTTTTCAAGTTGAGTTGCAACATCATCAAACAATTTCTTTCGACCTTCCTCTATTTGCCTCTCTATTTCTAACCTAATTTCCTCAGAATTCAACCTCTCCTCAACATTTTTCCGAATTGCCTCCTCCAGCCTTTTTGCAGTCTCTTCTTCTAATAGTTTCAGTTCTGCTTCAAGTTGCTGCCTGATAGCATATGAAAATAGTCAAGCCTAGAATTCTATAGACTGTGCCATAGCAGCAAATTAAACCATAGAAAAATTGCGAACTTCACTTTTGTAATGTAATATAAGGTTTGACAACCACCATAGAAATTAACATGGTAAACAAAAGCTTTGCCACTAAGGCATACCTCTGAAAAACAGGTTACTGAGCCACAAATACAAGGTTTCAGTAGAATACAAGATAAAATAGGCTAATTTTCTTTTCAATTATAAAGTGGCTTCCTTCAGAAAAGCCAGCAGAGAAAAATGTAGAAGTAACATGTTGCATGTTCAAGACTAATCATGGATCTCATACAAGCAAATATGCTAGAATCATTAAGACGAGTAGGAGGGCACAATATTCTACAATTCATCACATGTTTATAAACCACAGAAAACATAAGCGCCCAATGGATCCTCACTATCTTACATCAAAGAAGATGATGTTTGATATGATTTTCATCATTAACTGATTTTTGAATGATTAACTAAATGCATCTAGTACTTATCAAAAAAAAAAAACTAAATGCATCTAGCTATAGCTTCAAGATCTTCACCACCAACTGCTATCTGCTCACTTTATAAAACCAATGCAAGTCAATAAAACCTAACACAATTAAGCAATAAAATTAACTAAAGTCAGCTTTATGGTCCTCTTCCCAAATAAATGGAGTCATGACATGTATCTTTTTCTGAAATTCTGTCATATATTCCTATCTAAGATTGAACCATCTGTTCCCTCTGTATTAATCATATCCTTCTTCACTATCTCTATCCAATCACACAATATTTTAGGTTTCCCTCCACCCCTTGTTATTCACTAGAAGTATATTTTGGATTGCCCTCAGATTTAGTTGAGATCTAACCAAAGATACCTGGAACATGATGCATTTGGATTTGTGGCAGTGATAAGGGGATGCGGTACAAGGCTATTACGATCTAGTCTGTATTTTGGGGCTAGGCTTAGTTGGTCAGCTATTCTTGCAAATGCACCTAAACTGGATCAGAGTACAACTTCAATAGTTTAATTTAGGTCATTTCCATCTGGTTTGCTTTGAAACTGGCAACAGAATCAACAAGCAGTGGCTTAATTAGAGATCAAAATCAAGTATCATCTACATAGTACTGAATGATTCAAATCAAAAGAAGAAAGTCCCCAACAGAAATGGGCAGTTTTGATGGCTGCAAGGAATATCCACAAATGCTGTAACATGGAGGTGCTTAATTACTTCAAAGGACAAGAAAAACTATCTCAGAGGGAGAGAAGATAATACTGGATGGATAGGGGTGAGAGGAAAAGAGAGATAGGGAAATGCAAAAGAGTTAAAGCTCTTTCATAATATAATATCTCAAAACATTGTCACTCATTTTCATCTCTCTAATGTGCCTCCATTTTGGCCTACACAATTTTTTTGATAGGCCTATACAAAATTCAAAACAGCAAGAGACTTTTATAAAGCCTGTACCAATCTATGCGAAGGCCACAAGTAAACTTAACTGAACTCAGCTAAGGCTTAAAGCCAACTTAACTGGGGTCTGCCACAGCCAAAAATAAAATTACACAAAATAACTTGTGAAACAACATCTAAACCTACATGCCTATATGTTAACCTATACACTAGAATTTAATATAATATGAATCTTTGCAAAGCTTCCACTTCATTCACTTCTAAGAGTCCTTGCTAAGTTTTCTAGTTCATTTACTATTAACACTCATATTTGATTTAACTTTAAACTGTACAAGAGAGAGACAGAAAAGTTATAATTTACAAGTTAAACAAGTGTGTGCGGGTCTAATAAGAGACTATTGGGCTAAACTCTCACTTGGACTCACAATTTATTTATGAAGTGGGCTTAGAATTTCCTACAACGGGTTGCTCATTGCACTGAGGCCCAATGATAACTCTCTTGCTTCTCGGCTAATTCACTTTCCTTTTGTTTTGTTAATCTCCTCTCCCTTTCTCTCCTCCTAATTTTCCAGACCCCCTTTCCTTCGTAGCCTTCTCTTATTTATAGCCTCCATTGGGTGGAGGGATTATAATTGCTTTGGGTGATAATGGAAAAGAGGGTCCAATGTCGTCGTTGCTAAGTGGGAATTTGGTAGTAGAGTGGCAAGAGTGGCATTGGAACTTGCTCATTGTTGCTGGTAGTATGTCCGGCAACGACTTCCCTGGCGTGTTGCCAGCCAAGTCGAACACAATGCCCCTTTGAGAACAAATCTCCTCGGAAACGCTCACTACCGAACGACGACTAGTCCAATCAGCCAACCATGTAAAAATGATGGGATTGTGAGCAACGGAGTTCTTGCCGGTTATGCCAAAGCCCAATTTTCGGGTAATCAATAATGTCCGGCTCGGCCCAGATTAAGGTGGGCTGACCAGGCTTATGGATTACGAAGCGAGACCTTATACCTGAGGCCCAATAAAGAGTTGGCCCTGGACCGTACAAAGTGTATCAAGGAATGAAAATATACAGTGAAAATGCATGAGAATTACCTCTTCTTTTCTTCCTCCTCTCTCTTTAGTTTCTCGGTGGCACTTTTACGTTCAGCCGATGCAATACTTGGACTACGAGACTTGGGCAAAGGAGACAAAGAGGAACTCCTACTTCTTTGCCTACGGTGTCGCCTAGGTGTGGGAGACCGCTTCCTGTGCCTGTATGATGGTGAGCGGCTTCTACGGCGACGTGAGGAATTAGAACGACTTCTTCGCCTGCTTTAAAAAAATACAACTTTAGCTTATTAGCTTCAGCTACTCCAGTTAAAACATCTCAAACATTAAACTTTTCTTTTCTTTTCTTTTTTAAGTGTTCTTAATATGCCGTTTTGTGGTTCTGAGCTGTTGTTCTGATTGTATTCTTATTTTTGTTAGTAATAGAATAATTACTCATTCATCCAAACAAATGTCCCATAAAAAATTCCGTTTATTAGCAGCATAGCAGGAAAGATAACCAATATAGTGTTGTCAATAACATTCAAAACCCGAAATTGAACTCAAAACAAATTGAAATGTAGCACAACCAAACAACCAACCAAGATACACATATCAACACTGAGATCAACTTTAGTATCAATCAACCATTTTCACATAACATATTCACCAGCATATTTTGGCATTTAAAACGGTTTTCATGACTTTATATTAAAAAAAAAAAAAAGAACAAGCATGTGCTCAACAACTTGAAGCAGAAATGAGAGAACCCATTAACTGATATGAACAACATTCAAAACCTAAAACTTCAAACACAGCTAAAGTGAAACATAGGACAATCAAACAAACAGTAAGATGAAAGGATAAAAAACGGGGGAAATTTACAAACAACCCTTTCGACATAAACATAAGTAGCAACATTGGAAGCAGTGTTTGAATGGAATTAAAGGGTAAAAAAATTGTAAAATTTGAATGGTTTTTAGTGAAAAAGAGATAATGGACCTGGAGTGAGAATTGGAATAGGGAGAGCGGCTACGGCTGCGGCTGCGGCTACGATCTCTTCGGCTTCTCCGGGAGTGGCGAGAAACTGGGGACGGAGGAGAGTATCTCCTTCGGTGGTAAGATGGCGACCGCGACAAGCTTCGAGGCATCTCTGCCCTTTTCTTTTTTAACTAAACTTTATGTTTCGATGACGATTACCAAAACCCCCCATTCAACCCTGAACCCTTTTTTTTTTAACCTTCCCGTAAAGAAAAAGTAATTAGAAAAATGATAAAGTTTAAGGAAAAAACTTCACTTAAAGCTATTTTAAGTCATTTTTAAAAGATACTACCGCACACATTTGGTACAATGGTCACTCTACAAGTACTTATACTTGTGAAGTGTGGAAGGTAAGAGCTGGAATTCAAGCCTCTAAGAGGGAGCTTTACACACATATATACTTAGATTAAACTAGACTAGAATTCTATTTTGTATTAAAAAAAAAAGTCATTTTTAAAAGATATTTAGATTTTAAATCTCTTATTTTTCAGTATAGTTAAAATTATATATCCTTCTAAAAAACAAATTCCTCAATTAAGGGTTTTTTTTTTTCAATTTCATGTCTAGTGTGGTTGAAAATGCTAATCAACCCAAAAATATACCCATTTTAAAAAAAATAAAAAAAAAACCTTGAAAATATACTATAAAATGATAGAAAAATGAGTAAAATTTATACAGTTTTGTTTAAAAATAACCCACATTAGTTCATCTATAATTGTGTAAATTTACAAGTTTTCTATAATAATTGTGTAATTTACACGAACATTATTCATCTTGAATTTTTTTTTTCGTATCCTAAGAATAAAGGAAAAGAGTGAATGATAGTTGTTGCCCGTGAAGAAAAAAAAATAATTAAAAAAATCAAGATAAATTGATATTTTAATAAAATATTTTGTAAAATAGATAATTTAATATGAAATTTTTTGAAAAGTGAGTGTGTAAAATTTAAAATGTAAGTTCTTATTCTAAAATAGAAAAGAATTTTTTGCATGAACTAATGCAAATGCTCAAGAGGCAAAAATCATTTTGCACTTGCCACACAAACCTAGCTTATTTCTAAATCTCCTAATGAAAAGAGATGAAAAAAAAAGAGAGGTTTTTTTTAAAAAAAAAAAATATATAAAAAGAAGACTTCTATTAAAGAAATTAAAGAGATTTACTTATATATTTTTAGAAATGTATATCTTAAGTTTTTTTTTTTTTGTTTGAGAAATGATTCGGTTAATATGATTTGTTTAAATGATTTACGAATGATGTCAAAGTAATTTCAAGAAAAGAATGTGCATTGGTCATTTATATAAACTTAAATATTTGATGGGATATCTACACTAAACACACTTTGTTTTAACTAGCTACGTATAAATATAAATGTAATAAAAAGAAAAAACAAATGATGCTGTGGTAATTTACATATATCTAGTACAATTTGTTTTGTTTTTGTTTTTGTTATTATTATTATTATTATTATTATTATTTTAAGATAGGGGTGGTCGTATTTAAAATTTCTATATATATATATATAGAGGTAGGATTTTAAGTCCAAGACACCAATCAGTTTTTAGTTTAGGTAGGGATTGAACCCTAGATCTCTTATACAACCATCAAAGACTTTACCAGTTGAACTAACTGGAATCCACAAGTTGCTAAAATGACTAAATAGTCATTTTAGCAACCAAAACACCAAGAACACACTACAGCAAAAAAGGTAAAGCAATAAATTTTTAAGTGATTGCTACAGTGGGCTACTATCTCTAAGAGCTTAGCTGGATGGTATAACAAAATATACTTTTTCTATTCAGTTCTCTCTCCTCTTTTATTATTTTATATTTTATCTTTCTATCATTCTCTTTTGTTTTGTTGCTTTGGCCAAACCACCTGCTGCTCCGTTCTTCTTCTTCTTTTTTTATTTTTTTTTTCTTCAATCTTTTGCTTTTTTTTTTCTTTGGCTGAACAACTGAAGCTTCCTCATCTTTGTCTTCCATTGCTTTTCTCTTTTTGAGATTAAACTTTGGTGGTGGTTGATTTTGTCATCTCCTCATCTAGTAATAGCCTCGAGAAAGCCATAGACGAGTTTCATGAACCAAGTAGTTTTAGTGGGTCAAGTGATAGTAGTAATAGTGGTAGCAACAGTAGTAGTGAGGGGAACACCTCAGATGAGTATACTTCTAGTGTCCCTGGAGTTCCTTTGGAGGTTCTTCAGGAAGGACTTAGGATGAGAACCGAGTCTGGGTCAAGGGCTGGCACAAGTGCTCCTTCGTCCACTGTCCAGGACGAGGTTGAGGTTGTTTACAGTTGTGCTATAGGGATTGCCTCCAAGACTGACGAGAAAAGGTTAGGGTCCCTTAAGGTTTGGTATCAAATTCCTGACAGCCTAAATCCTAGGGTACTTGTATGTGGTGAATGGTGTTGCCAACCCCATTTTGATGTTGGTATTTACGAGGCTTACCTTCTGGAGGGTTTGAGGTTGCCTCTTAATGCCTTTGTTAGAGAATTGCTTACTAGGCTAGGCTTAGGTATTTGCCAATTCAATCCCAATGCATGGAGGCTGATTGTCTCCACGCAAGTTTTGTGGAGGGAGGTGTTTGAGGGGGACCGTCCTCTTTCTGTGGACGAGTTCCTTTATTGTTACAAACCTTCCGAGATCAACCAATCCCTTTTCTTTTATCAATTCACAGCCAGGGGGAAAGAATATAGATTGATAAAGTCCTTAGTTACCTCAGACAGGAACTGGAAGGCTGAATTTTTCTTCGTCTCTGGTTTCTAGGTTGGAGACCCAGTTGAGGTAGACAAGGATCCCTTTGGTCCCTATACAGGAGAATTAGGGAACCTTCGTCCTGAAGGTATGCTTGGGGTTGTTTAACTTAATTTTTATTCATTATTATCTTTGATTGTTCTTATCTAACAATTTTTTTTTTTTAGGTGTTAAACGACCACACTTGGATAGGTTCCATCTTGAACGAGTCCAAAAGGCTCGTCTATATACGGACAGGACGTTCCATTTTTAAGTTAGCTTCAGACGCCTTGCAGCCTGGGGGTTAGGTCCTGAACCGTCCGTTGAGGCCATTGCCCACTAGCTCACTGTGCGTAGAAGTAAGTTTTCTTTCCATTTTTCATTTTCATCTCTCTCTTTCTTTTCTTTTTCTTTTTTTTTTTTTTGTAAAAAAAAAATCCTTCCCCCCTCATTGTTTTAGGGATGGCCACAATGAAAGGAAACAAAGGTAAAGAGGTGATGGACGAGGTAGTTATGCAGGGGGTTCAATCCCAGCCTTGTCTTTCAGTAGGTGACAAGAGAAAAAGTCTCTCCAAAGGAATCGACTTGGGAAACCTTCCAAGTCGACGAAGGAAGAAAAAGGCTAAGCATGGGTTGTCCAAGGCTGGGGTTGTCAAGCCCGGTTTTGTTCCTTTTTCCCAGCAGGCCCCCCGTCCACATCCATGACGTTGATCCTGACCCTTTGGATCCTCCTTCCATGGATGTGCCACCTGCCCATGGACTTGTCTCATCCCAGCCTTCTCGAGGAGTCCCTCAAAACCTTGTAGAAAATGAAGATTTAGCCTGGGAAAGGTTTGAGAAGGCTGTCACTGATCAAGACGTGGCGGCATGCTATGCAATGTCTTTGAAGGAGTTTGAGCACTTTGGTGTTCATGACCTTTTTAAGGTACTCTTTTTGTTTGTCTCGTCTTAGCAAAAAAAATATGATTATATGCTTCATCTAATAATGCTTATGCAGGCAATGTCTAAGTTCATCATCGCGTCCAGACAAGCAACGGAGATGGACAAAATAAGGATCCTGCTAGAGAAGAGGATACAGAAGGTTAAGGATGAGACTAAAAGGTGGGCTGAGGTGGCGGCTAAGGCCAAAGACGAGGCAAGGGAGCTGCATAACCACATTGAAGAGCTGAAGACTGATGCTATAGAGAAGGACACTCGTCTTGATCACCTCCAAAAGAGGAATGACGAGTTGAGTGTTCTTCTGGAGAAAGCTAAGGAAGACACAGTTGCAAAATTTAAGGCGTCCAAGCAGTATACTGACTTATTGGACACCAACTACGCAGCTGGGTTCGAAGACTTCAGGATGGACGCCATGGAGAACTTCCCTGATGTGGACTTCAGCTCTATCAAGCTTAACCTTGGCGGTGCTACTACAAGCTCCCTCCTCCAAACAAGCTCAGACGTTAATATTGAGGATGATGCCACCACCCAACCTATCCAAGACGACCCCAGTGCTGATCCTCCCCAATGAAGACCACTTTTGTAATTTTTTTTTCTTTGTATTTCTATTTTTATTTGGTCCATTGTTCTGGACTATTGAATGTAATTTAAGTACAATTTCTTCGTCCACAGTTTTAGAATGACATTTTAAACAATTTCTTGTTTATTTCAACCGTGTAAGGGTTTTTTTGGACGTAGGTTGTCCACCCTTTTTATTAATGAATGAATGTTTGCTCTATCTTTTATTTACTCATTGTATGGACGAACTTAGTTTGCATTCCAATAATGTTTTGACTCGTCCTTGATAGGGACCTATCCACGTTCAACTCAATTTTTCATTCTTTGAATTCAGAATGGCTCGTCCACGAATGGTGTTATCATTGTTGATTTCAACATTATTCCTCATCTATTTGTTGGACGAGTATTTGCCTATGGATGAGTTGCTAGTTTTTGTTTAAAAACAAACTTTTTTTTTACTCGTCCAAATTTTAGGCTATTTTAGTTGATATCCATTGGATTTTATGCTTGCATTTCCTCGTCTATGGCTGGGTTGAGCAATCCCTCGTCCATGGTTGGGTTAACACGTTGGGGCATCAACTCGTCTCTTGGTTTGGATGAACGTGCCTTATTTTTGCTTTATCTTGATTTAAGGAAAGCTTATGGACGATACATCCTTGCATCCAAGGATTTTGTTTGTCTTTAATTCATTTTCATACATATACTCAGATATACTTAGAAATATATCACATATATACTTTAGAAATCCACTTTGTAAATATTCGTCCACAGGCATGGCACATGCTTAAGAGCTAGTGCTTTTAAGGAATTACAAACGCTTGAACACGAATTCGTTCATAAGTAATACACATCTAAAAAATTAATAGTAAGCAAATACTAGAAGATAACAATTACTTCAAACGTCCATGACGTTCGTCCTGTGGCGACTCTCGTCCATGGTTGTTTTTTATTGATAGCATCTTCTCAAATGTTCAACATTCTAAGGGTGTTCTAGCTTTCGTCCATCCAGGGCTTCCAAATAGTAGGATCCTTGCCTTTTGCAGTTGATAACCCTGTAAGGTCCTTCCCAATTTGGTCCCAGCTTTCCATGGACAGGGTTTTTGGTAGCCAAAGAAACCTTTTTTAGGACGAGGTTCCCGACGTTAAAGCGCCTGGGTTTGACCATGGCAACATAGTGTTTGGCCATCAAGTTTTTATACTTTTCCGTTCTCTGCTCCACGTTCATTCTTACCTCGTCTATAAGATCGAGGTTAAGACGAAGCTGGTCCCTATTGTCCTCGTCTTGATACTTCATCACTCTATGGCTGGCCATGTGCACCTCCGCAGGTATGACTGCTTCGCTCCCGTAAGCCAGTTTGAAAGGAGTCACCCCTGTGGGGGTCCTTGCTGTTGTTCGTTGTTCTGTAAGCCCAAAGAACGCCTGGTAGTTCATCTGGCCATACGCCCTTTGCCCCGTCAAGCTGAGTCTTAATGATTTTCAACAAGGATCGGTTTGCGACTTAAGCTTGGCCGTTTGCTTGTGGGTGGGAGGGGGAGGAATAATGATTCTGAATTCCAAAGTGTTGCAAAAGTCTTTAAATAGTGCGTTATCAAATTGCCGTCCATTGTCTGATACTAACACCCTGGGTACCCCAAACCGGCATAAAATGCTTTTCCAAACGAAATTCTTAACATTTTGCTGCGTGATCTTTGCTAGTGGTTTTGCTTCTACCCATTTAATAAAGTAGTCAATACCTACCACTAAAAACTTCATCTGTCTGGTCCCGAGTAGAAAAGGACCCAAAATGTCTAATCCCCATTGTACGAAGGGCCAAGGGGCCATCATAGGAGTGAGGTACTCTGTGGATTGCTTGTGAATGTTGCTGAATCGTTGACATTGGTTACATACTTTGACATAGGCCTTGGCGTCTGCTTGAACGATTGGCCTATAGTACCCTGCACGGACGGCTTTATGCACTAGTGCTCTTGCCCCCAAGTGGTTTCCACATGCTCCTTCATGAATTTCCCTCAATATGTAGTTTGCCTCGACTGGAGCTAAGCACCTCAGGTAAGGTTGAGAAAAACCTCTTTTGTATAATACCTCGTCTATGAGGACGTACCTGGGCGACCTGATTCTTACTTTCTTGGCCTCGTCCTTTTCCTCTGGTAATCTTCCATCTTTTAAGTAAGCCACTATTGGGGTCATCCAATTGTCTTCCCCTTCTATCTGTTGTATCTCTTGTAGATCTATGCTTGGCATGTATTGTAGTTCGTCAAAGTCATCCAAAGCCCCACCTGTCGAGGCTTCTTTTGCTTAAGCATCTGCTTTCGTGTTTTCTTCCCTTGGGATTTGAATGAAACTGGCTTCTTTGAATTTCTTCAGAAGGCGTCTCACCTTATTAAGATATTTTTTCATGTGTTCCTCTTTTGCTTCGTACGTCCCATTCACTTGGCCTATGACCAGTTGAGAATCTCCATGGATGAGTAATGATTCTGCTCCTAAAGACTTTGCCAACTCTACTGGCTGGCTCGTCTAAACCTTCAATGCTTGGAGTAAATTCCGCAATAAAATCTGCCAATACCTGTGCTTTTATCGCGCTCCTTGGCAGGTACCTAATATCGAATTCCCTAAGTTCAATGGCCCATTGGACTAGTCGTCCTACAGCTTCTAACCTGTTCATTGCCTTTTTCAACGGATGGTCTGTCAAGATGTTAATGACATGTGCTTGAAAATAGTGTCTCAACTTCCTCGAGGCTGTAATCAAAGCAAAGACTAATTTTTCCATCATAGGATATCGTTCTTCTGCTCCTCTCAAAGCTTGGCTCATATAGTAGACTGGCTTCTGTACTTTTCCTTCTTCTCTGATCAACGCCGAGCTTACTACATGTGGGGACACCGTCAAATACAAGTATAATTCTTCACCAGGTACAGACGGGTTTAACAGCGGAGTCGTAGTCAAGTAGCTTTTGAGGTCTTGGAAAGCCCTTTGACATTCGTCCGTCCACTCGAAGGCTCTTTTAAAAACCTTGAAAAACGGTAAACACTTGTCAGTTGCTTTAGAGACAAACCTGTTAAGTGCGGCAACTCATCCAGTGAGTGATTGGACTTCCTTGATATTTCCTGGTGGTTTCATATCAATGATCACCTGAATTTTGTTAGGGTTCGCTTCAATCCCTCTGTGCGAAACCATGAATCCAAGGAATTTTTCTGACGAAACTCCAAAAGTGCACTTGTTAGGATTTAGCTTCATATTGTACCGCCTGAGTGTGTCGAAAGTTTCTTGGAGATCGTCTAAGTGGTTCTTCTCATCCAAACTCTTTACTAGCATATCGTCTACATAAACCTCCACATTCCGTCCTATTTGCGTTTGGAACATGTGATTAACCAACCTTTGATAAGTTGCCCCTGCGTTTTTTAAACCAAAGGGCATTACCTTATAACAAAACAACCCCTGGCTCATTATGAAAGATGTCTTTTCCTGGTCTGCCTCGTCCATCTTTATTTGGTTATACCCTGAGAAAGCGTCCATGAAGCTTAACAACTGATGACCAGCTGTTGAATCCATCAACTGATCGATGCATGGCAAGGGGTAGCTGTCCTTGGGGCAAGCTTTATTCAAATCAGTGAAGTCCACACACATTCTCTACTTGTCATTCATCTTCCTAACCATCACTACATTGGCCAACCATTCTGGGTAATAGACTTCCCGAATAAATTGTGCTGTTATCAACTTCTGGACTTCTTCCTTAATAGCTTTGTCCCGTTCTGGAGCAAAAACCCTTTTCTTTTGACGGACGTGCTTGTAAGATGGGCATACATTCAACCGATGAGTGATGATACTTGGATCAATTCCCGACATGTCTTCATGGCTCCATGCAAACACATCAACACTTCTCCGTAGGAAGCGGGCGAGGTCTTGCTTTGTTTCATTCCTCATGCTTGTTCCTATTCTAGTAAACTTTTTGGGATCATTCTCATCCAAATGAATGTCTTCCAATATTTCGGTGGGCTTTGCAACAACTCTTCTTTCCTCTATGTTCATCGTCTGTGCTTCATCGTCCTTGGCCACCATGGCAAGGTAACATTCTCTTGCTGCTAGCTGATCTCCTTGTACTTGCCCCACTCTGTACTCTGTAAGGAACTTGACCAACAGATGATAGGTAGTGGTTACTGCCTTTCAACTGTTCAGGGTTGGTCTCCCAACGATGGCATTGTACAATGACGAGCAATCTACCACGAGGAAGTTTACTTATTTGGTTATCTATTGTGGATGTGCCCCCACCACCACAGGCAACGTAACTATTCCAATGGGCTGTACCTTCATTCCCCTAAACCCCACCAAAGGTGAATTCACTGGACGAATTAGGTCTCGCCCGAGATTCATTTGCTGAAAGGCAGGGTAATACAGGATGTTCGCTGAACTGCCATTGTCAACTAACACCCTTCTGGTTGTATAATCCGCAATAAGTAGAGTAATAAAAATTGCGTCGTCATGGGGGTGGTGAATTCTTCCAGCATCTTCATCTGTGAAGGTAATAGCCTGTTCCTTAGTTTTCCTCGTCTTGGTCAGTCGTCCTGAGAGTTGGATGTTCTGCACTACCTATAAGTATGTCTTCCGCGACCTAGAAGTTTGTCCTGTCGAGGTTCCTCCTATGATCATTCTTATTTCTTCCAGCGAGGGTCACGGCGTCTCTTCTAGCTTTCCTTTCAACCTTTCATCTTTCTGATCTCGTCCAAGGAAGTTTCTCAGTTTTCCCTGCTTGAAGAGGTTTTCTATCTGCTGCTTCAAATCGAAACACTCGTCCGTGTCATGCCCATGGTCCCTGTGAAAACGACAATAATTATTCCTATTACGCTTGTTGAGGTCTCCCTTCATCTTTTCTAGCCATTTCAGGGACAAATCGTCCTTGATCTGCATGAGCACTTGGTCAAGTGGAACATTCAGAGGCGTATAGTGCTGGCTCCTTCTTGAAGATGAAACTGGATTTCTGTTGTCTTGATCCCTTTTATCCCCAATACGAGCCTTTTTTGGATGAGGAGCTTGTTCCAGGTGACGAGGGATGTCTCCTTCCCTTCGTTCAGCTTTCTTTCTCTTCTTGGCTATGATTGCATCTTCTGCATTCATGAAGTTTTGGGCTGAATGGACGAGTTCAACCATGGTCTGAGGCTCTTGCTCATAGAGCTTATGGATGAAAAAATCAGAATTGACCCCATTATGGAAGGCTGCTAGTAGCAGTTTATTATCCATCTCATCCACGGTCAGGGCTTCTCTGTTGAAATGAGTAATGAAAGACTGCAAGCTCTCATTTTCCCCTTACTCTATTGTTAACAAACTGGATGAGGAGCGCTTATGCCTCTGTCCTCCAATGAAATTGTTGACAAACAGTTTACTCAACTCTTCAAACGAACTTACAAAATTTGGAGGTATCTTACTGAACCATACTCGTGTCGGTCCTTTAAGTGTAGTTGGAAAAGCCCTACATATGATCTTGTCCGGAACTCCCTGGAGATGCATTGTAGTTTTGAAGGTTGCGATGTGATTGCACGGGTCACGTGTCCCATCATACGAGTCTAAGGAAGGCATTTTGAAATTTGCGGGCAGGGGATGACTGTTGATGGAAGCCGTAAAAGGGGAGTCTGTTCGGTGAACCAAGTCTTCCACGGGATTCGCCCTCCTCATGTTCTCCTTCATTTTGTCCATGGCTTTACGCATCTGGTCCATTTCCCTTTCCAAGTGCGGCACCCGTCGTGAAACGGTGCCCCTCGACTGGCCTTCGAACTCGGCATTCTCCCTACCCTCTTGACTCTGGGCTTGTCCTTCCTCGAACCTTTCTTGACGCTGCCACCGCAAGTGAATCTCCTTGGTTAACTCTTGATTCTGACGAGTTAACTCCGTCATGGCGGCTGCCATGGATTGTATATGTTGGATTGCAGGCTGTTAAGCGACTGGCGCTGACTGTCGATCACGGTTAGGATTGCTGGAAGCATCCCTACTTTCTTGGTGGCCTGGGCAGGTAGCCCTTGACCTTGTCCGAACCATACAGCCTTTTATCAGCGGAAAAGAATTTCTAAGTACAAACTTACGTTTCCCACAGACGGCGCCAACTGATGATGTGTGGCAAAATTAGTAGGCTGGATGCTTCGGATTTCGATGGTGAAAAGATAATCTGGGAAAACTTGAAGAGATGAACAAACTATCAAAAGTGACCGAGGAAGAGCGGCCAAAAACCCTCCGATGGCAAAGTCAGTGTATCTCTCAACTTTAAGAATTCCAGATTACTTGGAAAAGATTTTCGTACCTTTTTCATTGGCGATAGTTGTTTATATAGTGCATGCTGTAAGCAGTTATTTACTTAATAACTTCTCCTACATTTGAGGAGGTTGGAGGGTTCAGAGTTAACTTCCATAACTGCTATAAAAGTTATATTATCTGATCATATGTTCCGTAACTGTCATTGGAGATGATTTTGTGGCAATGCCTTTAATTGCGCGTATGTGTTCTGGAATAAGTGTATAAACCTCGTCCAGGGATTGCATGTGATAACCACGTCTGAAGTCCTTGTAGGCCGTCCAAGGGTCTTTATGCACGGACGACCCTGACATGGACGAGGTTCCTAGGCTAAGTTATCTCTACTTCTTCTTTGGACGACTCCTACGGACGAGCTTGGAGTTGGGTTATTTTAGGACACTATCAATTTTTATTTTATTTTTATTTTTCACTTGAAACCAATCTGAAATTCTTTTTATAAAATTCATTCTTTTTTCAAACTAGTCTTAATTATCACTTGGATCATTGTAGGACAAACTATTTTTGTTTTTATTTTTCACTTGAATTCTTTTGTTTTCTATCTCAAAAACAGATATGAAATTCGTTTTTATAAATTCATTCTTTTGTTTTCTATCTCAAAAACATATATGAAATTCTTTTTATAAAATTCATTATTTTGTCTTCTGTCCCAAAAACATATCTGAATTTCTTTTCATAAAATTCAATCTTTTATTTTCTATCTGAAAAACAGATCTGAAATTCTTTTAATGAAATTCATTTTTTTTTTCTATCTCAAAAACATATTTGAAATTATTTTTATAAAACTCATTCTTTCTTGCATCATAAAACTAGATCTATATTTCCTATTAAAAATATAATTCATAGTTTTTCATCATAAAATTAGATCTGGAATTTTCTATCATGAAGTCATGGTATTCTCATAACAAAATAAATAAAAAGTTTTTCTATTTTTGCATGGAGCAAGGTGTAGATCTAGGATTTTTGAATGACATTTAATCATAGATCCAAGAAAACACAACATATTTCATTTCATAATTTTTTGCATGTCATTAGTCAATATATAAGTGTTCCTTGATGCAAATATTTTTTTATCATTTTATTTACAACACTTAATACTTTTAATGAATAAATTTTATTGTTGATATAATTTGGAGAAAAATCATATTATAATAAGTCATATTTTATGTTGTTGTCAATATATTGTCTAGACTATATATTGATGAAAATGATCTTTATGTGGTATCCTTTCACTGTTTCCATATATTTTGTTTAACAAATTAGCAAAAAATTATTATGTCTTTGCTATATAATGTTCTTAGATATTTGAGTAATTTTTTTTAAGTGTTTATGAATATCGTTATCTCATTAGTGTATTGTTTGAGATTAAAAAAAAAAAAACAAATTCAATTTTGTGTTTAAAATTATTTATTTATCTATTTATTTTTCACATGTTGGATTAGATATTAGATTAGATTAGATGTTAGATTAGATTATAACCCGCCCTTTTTCCTAGAAACAACAGCATATTACTATTGCGTTACTTCAAAGCCTTATAAAAAATTTTGAATTTGATTATGCATTGGATATTTTGATTGATTACATCATATTCGATGTGTTTTACATATTCAGGAGAAGGAGTTTTACTTTGACGTGAGTTTTATTTTTCCCTTTCTTTTTTTATTTTAAATTGTAGTATTGTTGATTTTTATTGATTTTGTAGATACGTTTCTCGATGTTTTTATTGTACGGTAGAAAAAATTGGGTTTGAGAAAGTTTGTTTAATAATTTCAAAATTTTATATACTTTTTGAAAGCTCTAAAATGTGTAAAAAACACAAGAACTGTTTAGACCCCTAATTAAAAATTACGGCTAGATTGCTTTTACTCTAACTTATCTAAATGCGGAATAAGAGTAAATGAAGTGCAATAAACCGATAACTACTCTAGTGCATTAAATATGAATAACAAACAATAAAAGAAAAGCACAAAAGTAAGGGAAGAGAAAATGTAAATACAAAATAACACCGCGATGTGTTATCGAAGAGGAAACCGAAGAACTCGGCGAAAAACCTATCCGCCGCCCTCCAAGCGGTAAATCGATCCACTAGAGAATAAAGTTGGAGTACACGAATAATAAAAGACCCTCCAAGCCTAGTCTATCCAATGTACTTGAGCCCTCCAAGCTCTTGCTACCAACGGATTTAGCTAAGCCTTGTCTTCTCTAGCTCTCCGGATCTCGCAATACACCTGATTGAATCCGCCAAGCCTTACCGACTTCTTTTGGCAATTCCCTAATGCTTCCCAAGCTCCAAAACACTCTCTACACTCTGAAAAGGTGTGGGTTGTGTTTGGGTACAAATCTTCTCTCAAGGTATGACAATGGGATAGGGAATGAGAAGAGGCTAGAATAATTTCTCACTAAGGATGAGTAGCTCTCTCTTTCTCTAAAAGATGGGTGTGTGTTGTAGAAAACCTATCTAGGGTTTTTCTCTCTGAATGGCTTCCTTTACTTTTGTGGGTAATGAGGGTATATATAGCATGAGTGAAGGGTAAGAAAGTAACACTTAAAAATCCTCCAGGCAAAGAGTCTCACAGATACCTTGCGGGAAGGCCTTACCTGCAAAATACTCGAGAAATTGACAGCCTGGCATGACTCTTCAGCTTCTAGTCATGCCCTTTTCGCAGGAACCCTTCTCGCGAACTTCTCGTGAACTAGTCGCGAAATGCACTGATCTTCATTTCATGCTCGATTCTTCACCAACTTAATACTAAACCTAATACAATAAAATCCCACAAAATAAAAGGAACAAAATTAGAGCAATTACAACACTTTTTGTCAAAGAAAAAGCCAATACTAATGTTATGATAAAAATTATAACTTAACAATCTCCCCCTTTGGCTATTCCATGACAAAACACCCTATAACAGACTCTAGACTTAAATGTGAGTTTGGGAACAATGGCAAAACTCACTCACACCTAAATCTAAAACCTGTGAAGCACTTGGAACATGTATACTTGTAACCTGAAACACTTGCACAAAACGCATTAGACTCTCAAGGTAAATCAAGTGACAAAAGGACAAGTATAATGTAATAAGTAAAATACGATCAAGTAAAATTGTTGTGAAACATATGAGCAACTTGATCAAACACAAAACAGTCATATGAAAATGACTATAATGATCACATAGCAAAGCAAGTGATCATCCAAACATGCAACCAATAAAACACAATAGTGTAAGGATGTATGCATGTCCAACACATAAACACGATGCGATAAGAGCAATAAAGCCTAGAAGCTAAATGTAACTCAAAGTACTATAAAACAACGAGAAAACACACATAATATAAAACAAAACAAAACAAGGTTTTCTAAATAAAAAAAAATGTCTTCTCCCCCTTGGTATATGCATCTCCCCTATGGCTTTCTCCCCCTATGAATGTGCACGAGGTAAAATTTCTCTCCCTACGAATGTGCACATGAGTCATATAGAAATGACAATACACACCGGTAATACTCTTCAGTATACTCTCCCCTTTTTTGTCATGAATAGACAAATGAATCAAGAGAAAGGAGGGAAAAAATATAATATATGAATAAGGGTAAAAGATAATGCATGAGGGGTACAAGATGAATGAGAAAATGAAGCTCAAACAGAAGACAAAAACATCTAAAAAATGTTACAAAGCATAAAGTAAACATGATATACTAAGAATGATGGAACATGATATAGATCTAGGCATGACATAGACACAAGACCTTGTTATATGTGCTAAAAGGTCTACAAAGACTTGACTAGCATGAGTGAATGCAAAACATGTCAAATGTTTGAGTGTGTGTAGCAAAGATGCATCTAATGTGCATCTAGTGTACATGTGAGTTGCATGACCAATGCATGAGCAAAGCACTCATGGGGCAAAGTGTATAAAACACACCACCAATCATCAAAACATGATAAACATGAGTAATTATGGTGATCCCCAAAGATTGGTACTCATTGGAGTCCAAAACAACAAGAAAATGCCATTTGGGCATTTTATCAAACACTTAGAGTGCACACACTATATATGTATGTTAAACAATGCATGACCATATAAAAATCTTGCCTAAATACATGTTGTTTTTGCCATAAGGGGCCAACATCCAAAGCAAATTGTCATTTAAAACAAAACCCAGTCAAAAAGATTGAAAAAAAAATAAGTTTTTCAACTCCCATTTGAGAAAATCCCAACTATGAACATAAAACTCCCAAAAACAAAATCTAAGCATCAAAATCAATGAAAGGAATTAAAGATTACCTTAAAGATGTTTATGGAATGAAAAACACTTGAATTTAGTTGGGTTTTGATGTAGAAACATTAAAACAGGGGTTTGAAAAAAGATGAGGGAAGTTTAAAACAAATGACCCACGAAATGCCTTTTAAAAGCTGATCTGGAAACTTTCGTTGGTAATTTCATTGGTAAGCTTTCCGCGAAAATTTCGCTGGTATCTCACTGGTATTTCGTTGGTAAGCCATACTCGTGAAACAGTCATGAAACTCTCTGTCCAAAGTTGAAAAACTTGAGAATTGGACCATTTAACTCACAACTAAGCTTACGTATGAAATGGGTCATGAAAACACCCAAAAATCATGTTTTTCACACAAAAACAACTTGAAAAACTTTGAAAAACATGGGTGATACAAATCACTTTTAAAAGTAAACAAAAAGAACAAATTTTTTTTTTGGTTTGATCCACATATGGTTGAGCACACACACATCACATTTGAACATGTACAATCACACAAATGAAATAAGCATTCATTGAACATTAGACTTGTGTGTTGAGTGTGTGTATCAAATGTGGAATAGTCCTTAGTTCAAAGTGAAGCTTTTAGATCAATTCAATCAAGTCATACACAACTGGTACTAAATCAAGTGGTCTATCTCAATTATAGAAATGAACATATATGACCTGCCACATGAAAATGATTACAATAATCTTTGAAACTTTTCATTTGGCTTCTTTACAAATCATAACATTTGATTTTTTTAGAACAGTACATCTCATTTTTAGAGATCGGTGCTTAAAATTTTTGATATTTCAATATTGAGATATTAGTATGTCGCTTTCCCTTTTTCCTAGTCAAATATTAGTATGTGGAACGGCATTTGCAGCTCATAATCTCTTTTTCAATTTGGAATTTACATTTGGTGAGCTTTATTGCAAAACATAAAAATAGTGGGAAGATATATAGGCATAAGTTTATGCATGTATCAAAACCAACAAGACTATTGATCAATCATTCATGGCAAGCTTAAAGATCGATTTATAACAATCACACATAGTTTTCAAGATTTTTCCCACAAAGATAAGTGTGTATACAAAACAAGCTAAGCTCGTAAATGCACTACGCCATAAGTACGAAGGTACTAGGCCAAACTCACATGTGATATGTGCTCAAATATATACGATCAAACTTTTTGAATTTTTCACTTTTTTATGTGGTTTTGGATTTTTACTCAAACAAAACTAAAACATAAAAGTAAGATAAAAAACAAAAACAAAACAATGCATATAAAGAGATGCATGATGCACAAATGCATGAATATATAGCATTTAATGCATGTAGGGTCCTACAAAGATTGAAAGAAGTAGATCAAGGACCAAAAGAGCAGAAGCTCAACTATAGGAGCCTTTCCTCATCCAAATTGAACGATTGTTTGGAATGAGTATCTTATGAGAAGTGAGACGAGGGTTGGGAGAGTGAGAACCAAAGATGCACATAGATAAGAAGGTAAGAGCATCAAAAACTTTCTTCAACAACTTACCATTTTCAATCAAATCTGATTTAGCTTGTAAAGCACAACTTCCAAGAAGTTCAAGTTTCTCTTTTCTTTTTATTCTTTTAAGAGCTTGAAACTTAGAGCAATGAGGTCTTAGATGACCAAAGGCACCACAATGGTGACAAATAATGGGTTTAGGTCCATTAGGCTTTTTGGAGAGGGATCTAACAACATGGTTTTGTTCTTTCTTCAACTTGGGACATTGTGGTCTAATGTAACCAATCACACCGCAATGGTGGCAAGTTGGAACAAACTTAGATCCATCCAAAACCTTAGTTTGAGACCTAAATGGAGGCTTTGGCTTGAGAGCCTTTCTCTTCACTTTTTGATTTCTTTTATGTGGAGGAATGTACACCGATTTGTCTTTTAAGGTAGAATACACAATAGGCACAAAATCAGGTACAACAACATGATTGTAACAAATATTTTCATCCTTTTTAACAATAGGTTCAGCAATCAAACACTTAGCATGTATCTTAAGAGATTTATTTTCACATTTTAGCTCATCAACAAGTTTGTTAGACAAAATAAGTTTAGCATCCAAGTCCATATTCAAACATTCAAACTCTTTCAACTTTTCACAAGAATTTTCAGCAAGTTTCTTATACTTTTTAACCAATTTGTTGGATTCATTGAGCTTAGCAATCAAATCATCCTTTTCAAAAATAAGCTTGCTCAAATTCTTATGAAACTTGTTAGCCTTTTTCTTCAAGAGTTTGATGTTAGGAATATCAACAACATCCAATGATTCAAGTAACATGTCATCATAATTATGAGGATTAACACTCATAGAGACATTTTCACAAACACATGGCATGTTACAATCAACAACATCCAAAACATCCATAGAAGCATACAAAACACTATCCATGGCAAAACACACAAGGGGTCAAGGATCACACTTAGGTAATGAAACCAATACAAGTGTTCCTGCTTTGATACCAATTGAAAGATCTAAAATGTGTGAAAAACACAAGAGCTGTTTAGACCTCCAATTAAAAATTATGGCCAGATTGCTTTTACTCTAACTTATCTAAGTGCGGAATAAGAGTAAATGAAACGCAATAAACTGATAACTACTCTAGTGCATAAACATGAACAACAAACAATAAAAGTAAAGCACAAGAGTAAGGGAACAGAGAATGCAAACACAAGATAACACCACGATGTGTTATCAAAGAGAAAACTGAAGAACTCGGCGAAAAACCTATCCGCCGCCCTCCAAACGGTAAATCGATCCACTAGAGAATAAAGTTGGAGTACACGAATAACAAAAGACCCTCCAAGCCTAGTTTACCCAATGTACTTGAGCCCTCCAAGCTCTTGCTACCAACGAACTTAGCCAAGTCTTGTCTTCTCTAGCTCTCCAGATCCCGCAATATACCCGATTGCATTCACCAAGTCTCACCGGCTTCTTTTGGCAATTCCCCAATGCTTCCCAAGCTCCAAAACACTCTTTACACTCTGAAAAGGTGTGGGTTGTGTTTGGGTACAAATCTTCTCTCAAGGTATGACAATGGGATAGGGAATGAGAAGAGGCTAGAATGATTTCTCACTAAGAATGAGTAGTTCTCTCTCTAAAAGATGGGTGTGTGTGTTGTAGAAAACCTATCTAGGGTTTTTCTCTCTGAATGGCCTCCTTTACTTTTGTGGGTAATGAGGATATATATAGTATGGGTGAAAGGTAAGAAAGTCACACTTAAAAATCCTCAAAGCAGAGAGTCTCGCGGGTATCTCGCGAGAAGGCCTTACCTGCAAAATACTCTCGAAATTGACAGCTTGGCACAACTCTTCAGCTTCCAGTCATATGCTTCTCACATGCCCTTTTCGCGGGAACCCTTCTCGCGAGCTAGTCGCGAAATGCACTGATCTTCATTTCATGCTCGATTCTTCACTAACTTAATACTAAACCCAATACAATAAAATCCCACAAAATACAAGGAACAAAATTAAAGCAATTATAACACTTTTTGTCATGGCATAAGCCAATACTAATGTTATAATAAAAATCATAACTTAACACTTTTTAATGATACACAAAATGTTATAAATTATTTTTATTAAAAAATTAATATTTTTGCTAACTTACCAATTGAATTCTTGAGAAAAATTGTAGTGTTTTCATTTTGGTACAACATAAATGATATATATTACATTTTGTATTGTCCCTATAATAAATGGAAATATGATTATGAAATATATTACTTTTATTAAATTAGTCCAAATTGTAAAAAAATGAATTTAATGAAACTGTCCTAAAAATATTATCGCGTGCAATGCACAAGTCGGTGACCAGTTTTCATTTAAAGTCGAAGGAGTATACATAAATGAGTAGCCACAAAGACAAAATTTAGAAAATAAATATAGAATCATGAATCTCTTTAGTGGGCCTAGTAAATGCACATCTAAAAGATCTTAGATAGCTGCTACTATATATATCATGATCCTCACCAAGCTACTTGCAAAAACTTAACAAGCACATCAAAATTATATTTTTCTGTCAATCAAGATTATTCAAAAGCTTTGTTTTTCTGATTGAAAAAACTTTTATAGGAAAAGGAAAAGGTTTATCACAAACAAATTATAAGTGATTTTCCAAGAAAGCAAATATTAGAGACGTGGGGCTGAGCTTTGTATCCCCTTCTAATTAACATGAAAACATTTCTTTTCATCATAAGCCCCAAAACTTAATGGTTAGAAATAATTTTTTTTTTTAAACATGAGAGGAGTAAGATTTTCGAATTTGTGACCAACATCTTCTAATATAATTTGTGATTGCTAATATTTGATTAGAAAAAGAAGAAAGGAACACACATTTATAGGTAAGAAAGAAGAACAATTATTTCACACTAGTACAATTTTTTTTTTTTTTTTTTAGAATACTAAGTATTTTAACATACACATAAACAAGGAAATGAGAGAAAGTCTTAAAGGCACTGATAGTGGTCTCTTTTACAGGGATCCCCTTGCTTTGGGGAAAGTTGGTTTCTAAAAACCATCTTTTTGTTTGAGCCCATGGTTTAGCATGCATTTATGTGGACATATGGTTTAGCCCATTACTTTCCTTATCTTTTAGATTTTATTATGTATACGTTACTTTTGTTGTTAGTTGGAGATTTTTTTTTTTTTTTTTTTTTTAGAAAAAGGTGAACGAAATTTTATTAAAAAATTAAGGCAAATCCAATTGGAATACAACATCCAAATCACTGGGTAAATCTTCTACTCACATATCAGTATCTGTAGCTAAAGCTACTCGTCTAACAAGGCCATGAGCTAATCTATTCCTTTCTCGCCGTATATGCTGAAACTGACAACGCCGTAACAGTCTACCTAGCCTCTTAGTCTCATCGGCAATATGGCCAAACAAAGTATTACAATGTTCTTGATGAGAATTAACAAGCATTCAAGGATCCATTACATGTTCCAGTTGGGCCTATTACTAGAGCAAGATCCAAGAAGATCAAAGAAGCACTTAATGGGCTGATTCAAGAGATTTGAGCTGATTCTAACGTAGGACATTTCAGGCTGGGCCCAAAGGAAGATGAAGGCGTAATAAATTTAATCCAAACTATTGAGGGCTGATCTGGCTTAATTGGGTGTTATTTATATTGTGGATTAATGGCTGATTGACTTTCCATCTCTATAAACATTTTTCCTATTTTGGATCTTCTAATTTCAGACTAGATTTATCTTAATTTTAGGCTTTTATTATTAAGAACATTTTTTAGCTATTTTTCTATTTTGGATCTGCTAATTTCAAACCAAATCAGCTTTTATTTAGGGTTTTATTATTTAGTACATTTTTTATATTTTCTATTTTCAGTCATGTCTTATAAATAGCATGCACTCATTGTAATAGAGAGATTAATTGAATAATAAAAAAAAAAAGGTGAGGCTTTGCTCTTCTCTTTGGTTCTTCAAGATCTGTGAACTTATCAAGGATTCCTTCTTGTGGCGTTCAAACTTTATACATTTGATTTGTGATTCAATAATCATTGGGTCAAGGTCTGTTACTTATATTTTTGGTTCGCGTTTCTCTTATAAACGTTGGGTCAGGGTTCTATCAAAAATTTGAATTTTAGCTTTCTTGGGCAAATATTTCAATATTGTTTGTTGGATCTCAAAGCGTGTCGATTGAGGTTCGTATCAGTTCCGAATTTTGTAATGCCTGTATGACACGAAGACAGTCACCAAACTCATTTCCCTTGCAAACACCACTGGTCTTCTGGCAGCCAGTGCTTCAGCCATCTCTACCGACTTGATCAACTCCACTTTCTGACTCAAGGCAGCCAAAATATTATCGGCATGATCCCTACACACCACTCCGATCCCAACCTGGTTTGTACCTTCCAAAATTGCCATATCAAAATTAATTCTGACTCAAGGCATGGATGTGGTGATCAGTCAAATCAGTTGGACTTGGGAGTTAATTCACTTGTATAATATTTTGTTTCTTTTCGTGACAAATGACATTTTTTTTTTGGCTTATGAATTATATAAACAATAGAATTTGTTTCTTTAAATGTAAATTATCTCTTAGATTTCATTATTTATATAACATATATTTTTCTAATTTTGTTTCTTTCATAATAAATAATCACTTATTTTATTCAGATTCTATCTTGTATACATTACTTTCATAGAATTATAGGCCATTCATGTTAGGGTTTTTATAAATATAAAAAAAAAATGTTCATGACAATTAATTGTTTTTTTAAATTGATTTTCACTATGTATATATTGCTTTTTACATCAAACTCATATGTGATTCATGTGAGTCAAAATTATTATTTTTAGTGACAAATAATGGCTTTCCTTTTTTTAAGACTTTACTGTGTATTCTTTACCTTCGTTGTCAATTAGAGCTACAAATGGTTTACGTGACTCAAGATTCTATTTTAATCACTTTTCTTCTTTAATTTTATTTTGAACAAAGTTTAGCTACAATTGGTTACAACTTTATTTAATATCTTTTTATTGGATGTGAATTTTAAGAAATCCATCATTAGATTACATTTTATTTTTATATCCTTTATGCTTGTAAAATTTTTAGGTGATAAAAAATCAATAAAAATGTCATTAACGAAGTGTTTAAATTTCAAGTTTTTGTAGTCTAAAACTACGCATAAAAAATAAGTTTAGATCGAATAGTAAATAACATCTAATTGATACGAAATTTGAAATGGATATTAAGAACATAAAGAACATACAATTCAGTGTTTTTAGTAGAAAATAATCACTTTTAGATTAAACTATGTATATGCGAAGAGTTTTATATCTCAATAACATAGCTTACTCTCTTATATTAGGAGAACTAGGATTTGAATCCTCCTTTCACCATTGTTGTAAATATCAAATCATCAAAAGACAAAAGATTCCACTATGTATGCGTTACTTTCGTTGTTAGTCAGAGTTACAAGCAATTCACGTGAATCATAAAAAAATTATAATGTTTTTGGAAATTAGCAATTTGATGACTGATTTATTAAACATTAATAAAAGAATGAGAATAAATTCAATAAGGATAGAGTGTAAACCCTTTGGTTACACCAACCAATAAGGACATACCACATCAACATTTTACTTAAGACTCATGGTAAAATCAATGCATCCTAATACACCTAATAACATCTGAAGAAAAAAAAAAAAAACCAATTTCACATTGGAGTGGCAAAATTAAACACGACCCGCGAATCCAACACGACACGACACGAAATTAGCAGGGTATGGGTTGAGGCATAATGCGTTAGTGTCATATTCGAGTTGACATGACTGATTCGTTTAATAAATGGGTTGAGTTAGTGTCCAACTCATGAAACCCATTTGACATGTTTAACCCATTTAATTAAATGACATTTTACCAATATATCCTTCAAATTCTAGGTATATAAACTTATTAGTTGTTGTGGTTTATTTTTTTTTTTTTTTGACATATTATGATTGATTATTTATGATATTTGGATATGTTTTAGATTTGAATGATTATTTGTGATGCAATTACTCATTAGTTTTGAATTTTATATTACGAATATTTATTTTTTTGGTTTTTCGTAATTCATATTAATTTGGTTAATACTAATTTTTTTTTCGTTTTTAAAAAATATGATAAATAGGTCAACACAACTGACCCGTTTAATAAATGAGTTGTGTTAGGGTTGAAGAATCTTGGCCCGTTTAAGAAACATGTTGGGTTAGTGTTGACCCTTATAGTTGGATACTTATGAGTTGACACGACACGAACTCGACACACGAACACGAATACGAATTGTCACCCCTAATTTCACGTATGTGAAGAAGATTCCCTAAAATAAAATCTTATCTCCCTCCTCGGCACCTTTGTCTCCCACCACAAACCTCGTCGGACCTCCTTTGCGTGGTGGTCATTGCTTCAACGTTTGGTGAAGAGACACACCCAACAATTTTCACAAACTTTTGGCAATGTTCATGGACACTGTGGTTGGGCTTGTTGCAACAAAAGTGGCGGAGCAATGGACTACTTGAGGACCACTTGGACGCAATCAACATTCTCCTCTTGGTAAATGGGTTCTCTTGCTTTTCTTGACCCTTCAGGACCTTCACGATGTGCCCATTTATGATAAATTAGCAAATGAATTTGGTTTTCCTATAAACTGGTTGTTAGGGTACTTTTTTATTACACCTAATTTTATTTACTTTCAAATGCACACACCCCATTCTGTTTAAAGCCCAAGAATACTTATGCTTGGCAATATTTGAAAAGTCCATGATTCAAGTCCATGGCAAAACAATTTTATCTATGAAATTCAAATCTATAAATCAAAGCCCATGATTTAAACCCATGGCAATTCATCAATGCAAAGCCCAATTCTCATAGGCAACATCAAAGCCCAATTTTCCATTGGCAACATCAAAGCCCAATTCTCATTGGTAATATCAAAGCCCCATTCTCATTAGCAACATCAAAACCCAATTCTCATTGGCACTACTTTATCAAAAAAATCCAAGATTATCAACGTTTGGCAAAGAAAAAAAAATATCATGGTAAAGTGTTACTATGGCAAAAGGGACCATGACGATTGTCTTGAGGATCATCCTCTCGTATTATAAACCCATGAAATACATGGACATCATTTGCATCACGACATCCATTATATATACCTTCAACACTCATGGTAAAACACTCAAACCTACAAGCTCATCATTCAAATTATGATGCAATTATTAGAAACCATGAACATTGTTTTATGGAATTCATCATAGTAAATATTATTTACAAAAATTTTGAAAAACTTGTCCTGTTATTTCAAACATTACAAATAATTGCCCAAAGGCCCATTGCAAGTTTTTATGAAAACCCATGGTAAACATGTGTTGTTTAGGATGCACACAACCTGGCCCAAAGGGACTAGCCCGTATAAGCAAGCCTAAAGCCAAAAAACACAAGCAGAAGGCAAAGGATTGAAAATGGGCAACTAGCCCTTGTTCATCCCTAACCAAAAGGGACAACTAGAGACTCATATAAGACAACCAATCCCTTGAGAATGGACCAAGGGTTGTCACATCAGTTTTCTGCCACCCTCTGCCTGGCGTGAACAGTGCCCGAGGGTTGTCATGTCAGCTGAAGTCTGAAAGATGATGGAACTTTATCACTTTTCTCAAGACTGCACCTCCAGCAGAAGGGGAGTTGAAACCAAATTATCCAAATTCTATCAAATTGATGTTATAAATGTTGAAAACATTAAAGACGTGATTCATGTGCCAAGCCCATGAATCCTAAAGGGGAAAAATTGGGAACATGTGGTTTGGAGGGCATAAAGGGATCTCCAGCGGAACCCCCAGAAGTAGACTAGAGCTTGACACCTGGCTTAACGTGTTAAATCTTACTTCTTAGGGGTCCGAATCTCAGTTGCAGCATTAGGATTCTCTCTTGATACACACCTCAAACACAATAATCAAGCTCAGCCCAAAAATCCTAGCATTTAATGCAAAAAGCTCTAAAATCTCATCATTACCCAAAAAAGCAAGGCAGCCCCTAAAATGGGTTTTCCTACTTCTGATCAAAAATCTCAGGAAGGCTTGACCTTGATTTTGTCACCTTTGAGACGTCATACTTTTTTTAGATTCTTGTCAATTAATGCCTCCCTACAGCTCCATTATAATAAGACAAGCAAACCAACCAAAAAGACAACTTGGCTACCCCCTTTGAGACTTTGAGATTCGTTGGCTATTTTTGTTGGTGGTTCAGCTCTCTTTTAGTTCATCACCCATCATCTTTAACCTACACCCATCCTATCCCAGATATTCTTCTCACCCCTTTTACACTCCCTCAACTCATAAATGTCTTTCAATCAGTCACAAACAACCCATTACTCATAAAAAGCTTCAATCCCAGCATCAATCCTATTCCACTTGCCCAAAAAAAGCCCACATTCAACTCGTCCATGCCTTATAACCACATTCTCATAGAAATTCCAGTTTAATACTCGCTGCACTAAGCTGAGATCTCTCTCCCTCCATACCATGCCAATTAATCCTCCCTTTTTTCTTCCTAGGGAACCTTTAATTTTTACTTTTTACTTTACTGTTGAAGGATATGATGTACTTATAACAATCGAACTCCTCCCTCACATTGATGTAATGATGGCTAAAAGCACTATAAATTCCTCTTGAATGAGACACATGAGGACTTAAAACTTTCCTAAATTTATTTAATTATTGATTGCTGGACTGTGTAATCACATCTCTACCGTTGGACAATTTATCTATTGGACTTGAATGTAACTTCACCCTTACCGCTGGAAAATTTATTTCCCTTGAACTACCAGAATAGGACCATTAATGAACTAACCAAACATCATAAAGTATTTTTCATTGGGTTTTTGTTGCTGTTTTGTTGAATGCAACCTTTGTTTTCCTTGCTTGGGTAGGCTTGTCACCACACCGAAAGCCTGCGGATGTCACCTCAAGAGCCCGTAGTCGAGTTTCGGTTTGGTTTCCTAACATCTTATCTAGAGGCATCAATTACTCCCTCAACACTGGTTTGACATCCCCTATACACCAAATACAAAACCCAATTGACAACTTTTTTCAAAAATCATAACTTTCTCATTGAATCTCTTAGAGGAAGCCATTGATGGAAAGAAAGTCTTCCAAAGAAGACAAAGAACCAAGTCTTCTCTTGAAATTGCTCAGCACCTCCTTATGAAACCAAATATTGAGACTTGGTTGTTTTTAAAAAAAGGGTTTTGATGTTTGTATTAAGAGGAGGGATGGTTTGGTGGTCGTGACCACCATGTGAAGGTGGCTCCAGAATCATCTCCACCGGCATCTTTGCATAATTGGAGGTAGTGGAATTTGGCTATTTGCAGGTATGTTTTAATTTTATAGGAGTTGATTTTCTGAAAAATAAAAATATAGAGAAAGAATTTTGTGTACTAGACTTTGTTCATTAGTTTGTAGAACTTCATGAAAATCTGATGTGGCATGGTGGTATTGGAGGGTGTAAACCATCCTTACCAAATTTAGACTCTAAAAGAATATAATAAACTCTTGCCCATTTTTTTGGTACCAATAAACCAAAACAAAACCCAGGCCCCAAGAAAATAATAAAAGAATATATATATATATATATATATGTGTGTGTGTGTGTGTGTGTGTGTGTGTGTGAGAGAGAGAGAGAGAGAGATTTTAGCATACAAGTAAAAACACTTAGCTGAATGATTTGTGTTAAGAGGCAATTTTTCATTCCATTTTCATCACGCTGAGTGATTTGTGTTAAGCGGCAATTTTTCATTCCATTTTCATCACATTGAAGTAGCAGGAAGTGCTTTAGTCTTTCTAGCCTCTTGGGTTGAAACTTGAAAGAGGTGCTTTTAAGTTGGTTAGGTTACTACTTTTACATTTCCTCTCATGGTGCTCTAAAGAGTGCCCATGGGGTGGATCTTAATGGAGCTTTTGAGTCTAGAGACCCGAAAATATGTTTCAACTTTTGAGCTTGATAGTGTATATCTTAATTTTTTAATAAAGGGGGGGGGGGGGGGGGGGGGGGGGAATCAAACTAACAACATATGAAAGTGGACAAAAGGAAGGGATGAAAGACGCCAACTTCAATCATTCCCCTACCCAGTTTTTTGATCATTAAAAAAAAGAAAAAAGAGAAAGAAGGAAGGGATAGCTCTAGAAAGGAGTGGTTAGAGCTTAAACTGCAAATTCACATATAGTTTGAATTGTCTTCTCAATTTTGTTATCAAAATAAAAAAATGTCTTCCCAATTCATTTTTACCTGTATAAATATATTTTTTATGGAAATTGAAAACATTTATTCAAAAAAAAAAAAAAACCCAAAAAACAACTACTACATATTATTTACATAGTTTTGAAACTCGGACCATTTAACAAACCGGGAAAGGGAGAGGTTCAAGATTTTTGAGGTTGAACTAAGGTTCAACTAAGTTAAAACCATGATGTGTCATTTAATTTTTAATATATTTGATACTTAAATTGGTTTATATTTATTAATTTTTCATTCTTGATCAACTAGATGTGCGTGGCCCAATTGTTTGCATGTTGGAGATGTTATTTCACTTGTTGAAAGCAGGTTCAAGTCCTACCAGCAGCATATTTTCATCAATTTTTACCAAAATAAAGATATGGATGAACCGGATGCTTATAGAATTGGACCGGCTGGGTTAACTGGTTTGGGTTTAAAGACAATGATTATTTAAAGTAGCTTATTTAAGCTATGTTGAACACAAATTTTTATTTTAGTAACTTGTGTAACTCACTGACAATTTGGATTTTAATTGTGTTTTCACTTTAGTATAACTAGTGTGTAAACCTATGCATATACACAAGTACAATTAAAAACAATTACAATTATACGGTTCAAATTATACCCTCTTTTTTAGAAGATGTTGAAATTATACATGGTATTAGCTTACACATTTTTTAAACCATAAATTTTTAAAATATGTAATGGTTTCTCATTATTTTTAAACCATAGAATTTAATTGGATTTAGACTCTTTGGTTTTTGTATCCAATAATTCACTTGCCATAAAAATTAAAAAGTTAGATGGATACGTGGCGTAAAATTGGATTCTAATTGAAATCCAATTTAGAATTTAATTGGATTTGAACTTTTCGATTTTTACACACTATAATTCACTTGGCATAAAAATTAAATAAGACACATGGCACACAATTGGACTCCAATTTAGATTCTATATGCATGGAGAAAATTAAGAACAATCACAATTGCACAGAATATATATATATATATATATATATAGGACAAAATGGGCAAATGCCTTTTTTGCGCAAACAAAATAGTATTTTGCCCCCTTTCTCAAACTAATTAGGAAAATGCCCCTCTTTTGTAACTCAATTTTCTCAAAATTGAGTTAAGCCCTATAGTGGCGTTTTCAGGAGCCTATAGTTACATTTTAAGGACCTATAGCGACGTTTTAGAACTCGAGCTCCACCAACTCGAGTTATAGGTAAAAAAAAATTAAAAAAATTGCCTATAACTCGAGTTCCAAAATGCCGCTATAGGTCCTTAAAACGTCACTATAGGCTCCTAAAAACGCCACTATAAAGCTTCAGAATTTTTTTTTTAAACTCGATTTTTAGATTGTCGAGTTACAAAAGAGGGACATTTCTCTAATTAGTTTGGGAAAGGGGACAAAACGCTGCTTTGTTTGCGTGAAAAGGGCATTTGTTCATTTTGTCCTATATATATATAGTTAAAGGGAACTTAATGCCTTTTTAATTGCACTTAGTTCTTTTAGTGTTGTTAATAGCTGTACAAAAATTAAGAAATTAAATTGGATGCTTGACATCAAATTAGACTCCAAATAAAATTCAATTTAGAATCAAATTGGATTTTCTCTTAACTTTGGCTTTAAGAAATTCAAGTATCATTATTGTGGTCTTCTTGACTTCTATGTTAAGTGTCAATGCATCATTCAATTTGGCACAGATAAAAAAAAAGATGAGAAATATGGCGCAAATTTATCTGTCCAATTTAGAATATAAATGAATTTTCTTTCATGAACTAGCATTTTTTTTTTATTAAAAATGTTTGGTTAAAATCTATTTAAAAAAAAAAAAAACATTTGTACACAACTTAAATGGGTACCTCCCATGCTCAAAATGTTTGGGAATTTAAGAGGGAGGGGTTCGAGCTGTATGGTCATCAATAATATTTTAATAAAAATAGAATGCTTGGGGTTTATTAGTTTCAATGATATTTGTTTCATACATTTTCCTTGAATTGTGATTTTCAAGGATTTTATATAATATAAGTTGCATCTGTAAAAAATAAAAATACAATTTCTAATAACTATATATTGAGTTTTAGAGGGAGTATAAATCTAGAACATATAATTAAGTAACTTATAAGTGATAGGAAAAAAAAAAAAAACATTTTCTACATTCTCCAAAGTCCAAATATTGGAGTGTGTTGTATCAATCACTACAAATCAATTTAAATCGTTCTTAGCATATATAAAATATAATTGACACTCCTAAAATTTGGTTACATGTTTCACCTTAGAACTGTTGAGTGAAATTGTATTTTAGTTTCTTGATTTTTTTTTTCTTTTATAAAAAAAGGAGAAGAAAAAAGAGTATTTATTAGTTATTACTGCTTAACATAAAAGTACAAAATGCTGAGAAACTTGCAACAATCACTACTCAACAGGGTCTGAACTTCAAAGAATCATTTGGGGTCCTATTATAAATTAATTTATTTAAATCAGGAATTCCAAACATATACATGGAAAAGAAAAGTCTATGAGGAATATAACTATATAAGTAAATAAATAAATAAAACACTCACATGCTTTACTGGTAGTAGTCTGATACCAATAAAAATGAAGAAGTATGACCTAAATTTGATAATATACGACTATTTAATAATATCAAATTTCAAAATTATTGGAAACTTGTAACTTACTGTATTTTAATTAACCGACAAAAGCCATTGAAGAAACTACGAATTTCTAGCTGTGACAGAATATTTTCTAAGAACATGTGCTTCAGAGCTGCCTATCCATTCAGCAAAATGCATGTATATAGCCGTGTCTTTTTCTTCCTAATAAGGTGGGAGGAAACATATGCAAATTAAGTGCTCCTAGCCACATTCAAACTAATTAGCCATTTCTTTTTTTATCACAACCCATGCCTAGGAAAACAGTATCCCCCAAGCTGTAAAATGATGTGATTAAACTATTCTAATGGCACAGTTGAGAGTTCAGACATTAGGTTTTGAAAGCCGCCAAAATTTTCTTTTCCTTCTTTTAAAAATATCAAATACATGAACCTATTTAATTTAACGCTCATATAGAAGCTGTAAAATAAGAAGCAAATAAAGAAGAAAAATACCAAACATAAAAGCATATACAGAAAGAGAATGAAAATGAAACTCTAATCAATATATAGAGCTAGATGATAAGACTGCAGCTTTATTCAAGAAGCCAGGTTTGCCACATTTCTTTTAGCACTATGATCAAGCTCAACCGAGTTGGTTGGTTTAGTTGTCTAAACAGTGTTAGTTAGTAACTCTATATAAGAATAACATCCTAATAATTTGTACCTAGAGTGACACATTATAATACAGCTTAAAATCAGAGTAAACTCCTATGCATATAACGAATTACACCAAGCTTCAAAATCGTCATCTTGCTCCATATTCAATGGTGACACATCATGTGATGCACTATCCATGCTATAACTTCAGCCCAATCAATATCACCGAAATCCAAATTAATGTGGTGTCTCAACAGTGGCCTCTGTCTGAGGAGTGCTCGTCTCTTCTGAAATCAATGGTGGAAGCTCCAGATTCTCAGATGTAGCAACGTCCTCTACCTGGTGTGAATTGCCTCTTGTAAATACTCTTTGTTTTTTAAATTTATTAATCTGGCAGAGGACATAATCATCCTGAAATTGAAGGGAAAAAAAATGTCATTTAGAGTGTAAAAACACACAAATCTCACAGAGAAAACAAGAAACACACAGTGAAAACAAAGCTGAATTCAAGATATTATTGACAAAACTGTAATTACCAGAGTGAGTCTCTGATACAAGATATATAAGTAACAGAAGAGAGAGAGAGAGAGAGAGAGAGAGAGAGAGAGAGAGAGAGAGAGAGAGAGAGAGAGACGCAGGCAGTTACAACAGATAAGATACACGTATAATAACTGAACTCTACACGTGAGATATCTAACTTTCACACATGAATGAAGCTTAATACAATACAAAAACGACACCACACTACAACAATATGTATTTTTAGCGACGAAAATTAGTGAAGAAATATTTTTCGTCTCTAAAAATACAGCTTTAGTGACGAAATATGAATTTCGTCACTAAAAATGAAAAAAATTATAACATTTAGCGACGAAAAATAACTTTCGTCACTAAATGTACCCGAAATAAAGGCGCTCGTTGAGGGAAAATATGGCGGGAGTTTAATTAATCTATAGTGACGAAATATTTCGTCGCTAAAAATTTATATTTTTAGTGACGAAAAATTTCGTCACTGTAGGTATTACTGTGAATAGTATTAGTGACGAAAATCTTTTCGTCGCTGTATGGAAGTATCAGCGACGAAAAATATTCGTCACTAAAAATAATTATGGTTTAGTAATTTCACAGTTTTAGCGACGAAACCATAATTCGTCACTAAAAGTATGCTATAGTGACGAAATGTGAATTTCGTCGCTAAAAATTTTAACAAAATATAGTTTCTTTAGTGACGAAATTCAAATTTCGTCACTAAAAGGTTAACAATTCTGGGTTTTTTTTGTGCGGAAACTTAAATTCGTCGCTAAAAGTGGTCTTTAGTGACGAAATATTTTCGTCACTAAAGACCACTATATATACTCCTTATCTGATTCCATTTCACTGCCCAGCATTAGAGCCCTAGAGATTTCGGTCAAAAAAAAAAAAAAAAAAAAACACACCAAAACAAAAAAAAGCTCCAAAGCTCGCCGATTTCAGTACCGTCGCCTCAGGAACCGTCGCCTCCAGAGATCGCCGACCAAGGAACCGTCGCCGCCAGAGCTCGCCGACCCAAGAACTGTCGCCACTAGCGCTCGCCGACCCAGAAACCGTCGCCGCTAGCGCTCACCGACCCAGAAACCGTCGCCGACCCTGCGCATTGCCAACGCTTCTCCTTCTTCCGGCGACGCTTCGCCTTCCTTCACACCGGCGACGCTTCTCCTTCGTGCTGGCGACCGTTCGCCTCCCCTTCGCGCCGGCGACCGTTCGCCTTCCTCGCACCGGCGCTGCACTCCTCGACCAAGAAAGGTATCACTCCGATCTGATCTACTTCCGGTTCTAATAATCTAATTATTATTAATATTAATATTAATAATAAATCATTTTTTAATATTATTATTAATATTACAATTTCGGATTTCCATTTTTTTTACATGTAATCTAATTATTATTATTATTAATATTAATTTATTAATTATTTTTTAATATTCAGTCATTAATTAGATTCATTCATTAATAGTAATATTAATTAGATTCATTCATTAGTATTAATATTTATTAATATTCAGTTATTAATATTAATTATTCATTAATATTCATTCATTAATATTCATTAATATTAATTATTCTTTAATATTCATTCTTATGATTCATTAATATTCATTCATTAATATTCATTAATATTAATATTCAGTCATTAATTAGATTCATTCATTAATAGTAATATTAATTAGATTCATTCATTAGTATTAATATTTATTAATATTCAGTTATTAATATTAATTATTCATTAATATTCATTAATATTAATTATTCTTTAATATTCATTCTTATGATTCATTAATATTCTATTCATTAATATTCATTAAGCAGCTTAAATCCTTGTTCGCATCCTTGGCTGCCCAATCTCAAACCAACAACCAATACATTGTTCCCTCAGTTTTCAAGGTTTCTTTAATTTCTTCGATTTAAAAAATTCCTTAAAATTTTCAACACTCAAAAACATTTCCAATTCTTTCTTAATCTTTGTCTCAGACATATTTTGGACTTCACAGTCCTCTCAGTGAAGTAAGTGAGTGAAAAAATTCCAACGCCTCTCCTTTCAAGACCTCATTATTGCTAAAGTAAGTGAAATATACTATTTTTTTTTTTTTTTAGTATTGATGTTTATTGTTCGAGTTCAACTCATGTTAGAAACAAAATTAAATAAATCCAATCCTGGAATTTTAAATACTCGTGATAAGCTCGGGCTCAACTCGTGTTTGAAATAAAATTAAATAAACCAATTCTGAAATTATAATAATACTTGACTCGGCTCAACTAGTTTATGGTCCAACATTTCATAATGTAGGACTATAAACTTGGGTTGGCTTAGGTTGGTTCAAGTAGTTTACAGACCTGCATTTTGTAATGGGTTTATTGTGTATTGTAGGGAACTTATGAGAAAGGAACAATAAACATGGACAGAATTAAAAATAATTGATTGTGCATGTCTTTGTATTTTACTATTTGTTGCTGCTAACTTCCTTGACTTTTGTATGGATAAATTCACATTTAGATGAAACTTTACCCTCACCACCGAGAATTAGGTATTTTTTTTTTTCCAAATAGGTGCATTTGTATAAGTTCTTGGAAAATTGTGTTTTGATTTAAAATTTGTTAAGAGAGTTTATGTAGATGCACTATTATACTAGTGATCACAAATTCAAGTAGGTTGGAAAAACTTTTTCGTCTCTGCACTGCACCTTGTGGGGCTGCATGGGCAAGATCATGTAAGTAGGTCAAAGAAAATGGCTCATTCTCCTGAGTAGAAATAATGTAAATCGAAATTTTGTAAAAAAAAAAAAAAAAAACAAACAAAAATCCACATGTTTGGTATTTGGCCTCAAAATATTTGAAGCACCTTCCTAAAGCTATTTACATAGAGTAGTTGCTTATGTATTTTAAATTTGGGTCTACTTAACTATTTACTAAAAGTTATCTTTCTTTTATTTCCAGCTCTCTCTCTTTTGTGGCTGAAGAAATTGTGAGGAATAAGGTGAAGAACACAAGTTAACTTTGGATTTTTTGTGAAAGTTGTAAACTTAGCTTGAGCAAATTAAGTATATTCTAGTTAAAAACTTATAAAACTCTATATATACTTGTGATGTTGGAAATTGGTTTTGTGGTGGGTTGTTGTGTTGGAGCAAGCGGGTGGCTTGCATGGTGTTATAAGGTGGTTTAAATTCATATTGGAAGTGTTGTTAATTTCTTGCAAATGTGAATGAAACTTGTTAATTAGTAGCAATTGTGTTCCTTTATTCGATTTCAATACTTGTAAGCATTGTATTTGTGATGTTTGAGATTGGTTTTGTGGGTTTAAATCCATCGGTTAGAAAATGAGATACTTGAGCTCAAAGAGGCAAGAGCTAGGGACGAAGAGGAGCGAGCTAGGGAGCAAGAGGCGCGAGCTAAGCAAGAAGAGATCCAAAAGAATATTCTTAACTTTTTGAGGAGCAAGGGTTATGATGATGCTTTTACCTATGGGGGTGGTTCATCTTCAAGTTAAAACACTTATTGGTTAGTACTTTATTTTAGAAATTAATTGTATTATATTACACTTGAAAATTTATATTTGCTTTCTACAACTTATACATTAGGAGTTGTGATTTTAATTCATAGGTGTGACTACTCTTAATGTATTGTTAGAAATGTTTCTTATAACATAGTTAATATTTTTACTTTACGATTTTAATGTAGTATTGTTTTTATAATTGTGCAGATTTCTTATCGGTGACTATAGGGGATATACTTTTGGCAATTACTTGAAGACATATGAGGACATTTTATGTTGGTTCTAATTATATTATGTTATACTTTTTGTATTATTATAAAACATCTTGAGTTATTGTAAGTGTTGTGAACAATTATTGTATGGAAGAAGTTTGAATTGGATATTTGTTTTATTTTTTACTTGTGGAATGTATGGATTGATTTTTTATAAATGTGTTGTTGGAATAAATGTGTTATTCAAATGTGAGGTTTTAATAATGTAATGACAGGGTATTTGTTAATATTAAAGCTATTAAAAAAATAAAAACAGAAAATAAGTTTTAGCGACGAATTTTTTCGTCACAAATATAGCAATAAAAAATTGTTTTAGTGACGAAATATTTCGTCGCTAAATGTAGTAGAATTTTGTAAGAAATAGTTTTAGTGACGAAAATTTTCGTCACTATATGTGCTTAGATTTTCTTAAAAATACTTTTAGTGACGAATTTTTTCGTCACTAAATGTACCTGAAAATAGTTTAATGACGAAATTTTTCGTCACTAAATATGATTTAATAAACTGAAATGGTTTTAGTGACGAAATATTTTCGTCGCTGAATATTGTTTTTAGCGAGGAAAACATTTAGCGACGAAATGTTTTCGTCGCTAAAAGTTTTTTCTTTTTTATACACATCGGACTTTTAGTGACAAAATTTTTCGTCGCTAAGACTTTTAGCGATGGGGCTACAGCGACGAAATGAGTTTCGTTGCTAATTAGTAGATTTCGTCGCTAAAAGATATTAGTGACAAAAAACTGGACTTTTAGTGACGAATTTTTTCGTCACTAAAAGTACATTTTCTTGTAGTGCCGTAGGAATTAATGAGAAACGACGACGTTTGATTTTAGACGAGTCTTGTGTTTGACACTTTGGACAGATGACACTTCGGGAGTTACCGTTGGAACAGTCATCCCATCTTCTCCACTTAAATTTTCTAGTTCTGGTTATCAGAAAAATGAAGAAATTCTGTGTATATTTCCAAAAGAGAGTACAATGCTATATATATATATAACTGAGATCAGAAAACTAAAAAACAAAACTAGCCTAACTGTGTAACTACCTGAAACTAACTCTTACACGTGAGTATATACAAATAACTAACACTCCCACGTGTGATCACTTACACAATTAAAACAAATGCTAAGCTATAGGTCGTTGCTCATAATGCTACAACACAGAAGCTACTAATGTCGTTCATGCAGTCCCATTTCTCAGATCAAGTTCCACTGTTCACACACTCTGTTCTTGCCACTTCCTTGTGATCAACAGCTTCACCTGAACCTCGACTTACATTCTGATACTCCCCCTCAAGAGCAGCTAGTGTGTGTATATTCATCATTCCCATCTTGCCAACAAGATTAGAAAATTGATTGTAACCCAATGCTTTGGTAAGCATGTCTGCTAATTGACAATGAGTCCTCACATGATTAAGCTTGATAACCCCTTCCAAAACTTTATCCCTGACCACATGGCAATCTATTTCAATGTGTTTGGTCCTTTCATGGAAAACAGGATTGGAACCAATGTGCAATGCTTCCTGGCTATCACAAAACAACAATGCCTCTTTATCATGTTTAACTCCAATGTCTTTGAGAAAGTATAAAATCCATACAATTTCACATGTTGCAACTGCCATAGCTCCGTACTCAGCTTCTGCTGAAGACCTGGAAACTGTGGACTGCTTCTTTGATTTCCAAGACACCAAGGAATCTCCAATGAAAATACTATAACCTGTTACAGACTTCCTTGTGTCACAACATGAAGCCCAATCAGCATCTGCAAATCCCTTCAAGTGTAAATCTGTCTTAGAAGAGAACATGAGACCCTTTCCTGGTTCATTTTTCAAATATTGTAAGATTCTATAGGCTGCATCCAGATGTGGCTTTCTTGGTTTTGACATGTATTGGCTAAGCTTATGAACAGCAAAAGTGATGTCTCTCCTTGTGATTGTTAGATACAATAGCCTGCCTATTAACCTTCTGTAGCTGATGGGATCTTTGAGCTCTTCTCCCTCCAATTGACTTAATTTGAGACTTTGTTCCATAGGGGTCTTAGCTAGCTTACATCCTAGCATACCAGCATCATTGAGTACCTCAAGAGTATACTTTCTCTGACAAAGAGCAATTCCTTTGTCTAATCTGGCAACCTCCAGTCCAAGAAAACACTTCAAATCACCTAAGTCCTTGAGCTTGAACTTGTCATCCAGCAAAACCTTAAATCTGTCTACCTCAGTCTTATCATTACAAGCTATTAAGACATCATCCACATATACCAAAAGAACCATGAAGACATCACCTTGCCTTCTAGTAAACAAAGAATAGTCATCTTTGGACTGAATGAAGCCAAGCTGAAGCAAAGTGCCAGAAAACTTGGCAAACCATTGCCTAGAAGCTTGTTTAAGTCCATATAAGGACTTATTCAGCTTACAAACTACCTCCCCCTGGCTATGAAACCCTTGTGGAAGAGCCATATAAACTTCCTCATCCAAATCACCATGAAGGAAGGCATTATTCACATCCAATTGACTAAGAAACCAGCCCTGAATTGCAGCCACAGCAAGGAGTACTTTGACAGAAACCATTTTGGCCACAGGGGAAAAAGTCTCAAAATAGTCCACACCCTCTTTTTGTGTAAAGCCTTTAGCAACCAGCCTTGCCTTGTACCTCTCAACTGAACCATCAGCCCTATACTTGATCTTATACACCCATTTACATCCTATAGGCTTCTTACTAGCAGGCAGGGGGGTCAAGGTCCATGTATGATTAGCCTCAAGGGCAGCTATTTCAACAGTCATGGCCTCTTGCTATTTGGGATCAGAAGCAGCTTGGTAATAATAAGTAGGCTCAACAAGGGAAGAAATGGAACAACAGAAAGACTTGTAAGAAGGAGATAGGTGTTGATAAGAGAGATGGGAAGAGAGTGGATGTGAAGTACCTAAGTGGGAATGAGAGGCAGCAAGAACAGAAGATACCTGGTTGCAGTGGTAAGCTTGTAAGTAGGAAGGTTGTTTGACAGCTCTAGAAGACCTTCTAAAAGGTATAGGATCAACAATAGGATCAGAGGGCTCAGCTGGAACCTCATCAAGTAAATCATCATCAAGAGAATGATGAATATGAGTAATGGAATCAAGAGGTATAGTAGAAGTGGATTGAGATTGAATTAATGGATCAAAAAGAGGATTAATAGTAGGAACACAAGGCAAAGGAAGGGAAAAAGGTTGCTGAACAGAACCACTAGAATATGAAACAAATGGGAAGACATTCTCATGAAATATGACATCCCTAGAAACAAAAACAGTGTGAGATTCAATACCAAAAACCTTAAAACCTTTAACATTGAAGGGAAAGCCAAGAAAAACACACTTCCTTGCCCTTGGAGAAAATTTGGTTCTAGTTTGAGAAATGGTAGAGGCAAAACACAGGCAACCAAAAACTTTGAGATGGGAGTAATCTGGAATTTTGTGGAAAAGGCATTCAAAAGGTGTTTTATCATGTAATAAAGGAGATGGAAGCCTGTTAATGAGATAGGCAGCATGTAATACACAATCACCCCAAAACTTAATAGGAAGGTGGGATTGAATTTGCAAAGCTCTAGCTATGCAAAGAAGGTGTTGATGTTTCCTCTCCACAACAGAATTTTGTTGTGGAGTGTAAACACAGCTACATTGATGAATAATTCCATGAGAATTAAAAAAATCAAACATGTCAAACTCCTTAGCATTATCAGTTCTAACAGATTTGATTTTAAGGCCAAATTGAGTATGAACCATAGTATAGAAAGAGGAGAATAGCTGCCTAACTTCAGATTTAGACTTCATTAAAAATAACCATGTTGCTCTTGTAGCATCATCCACAATAGTTAAAAAATATTTGAAGCCATCCAAAGTAGGAGTAGAATATGGTCCCCATACATCCATATGAACCAAATCAAAAGCACAAGAGCTGATATTATTATGAAAGGGATAAGGCAATCTCTTAAGTTTTGCCATAGGATAGATTTGACAATCTTTATTACATGAAGGTTTTAATGAAGGAATTACATGACACAGACTATTGAGTTTGACATCAGATGGATGCCCTAATCTGGCATGCCAAATAGAAGAAGATTGAGAAGGTACAGGAGTGGAAGTTACAGCAGTGAAATGACCAAAAACATCAGTGAGGTTGTGAGCAGTTAAGAAGGCAGCAAGGGAAGAACTGGAGGATTGTTGAAGGCTGTTTGACTGCAACAGATACAATCCATCAAGTGCCTTGCCCACCCCAATCGTTTTCCAGGAAGTAAGGTCCTGAATGAAGCAATAAGCAGATAGAAAAACACAACAATATGGCTGTGAGTGAGTTAAAGAACTAACAGATAAAAGATTGAAAGAAAAAGATGGAACACAAAGGACATTTTTAAGAGTAAGGGAAGAAGAAAGGACAACAGTCCCAATGTGAGTTACTTGAGCTGATTCTCCATTAGGTAATTGAACCAAAGATTGTCTAATAGCTGTGATTGAGGTTAACAATTCCACTGAACATACAAAGTGATCAGTGGCACCAGTGTCCAATACCCAAGTATTACCACCATAAGCCTTCCTATTTACCACTTGTGCAGCAAAAACACTATGGGAAAAATCCATACTTGCTATTGCCACATTGGCAGAAGTGGAAGAAGAAGTTGCATTGGCCATTGGGCTATCTGATGTATGAGATGGTGTTGTAAAGGAAGAGTTGGATGCACCAAACAAGGCTAAAAGCTGCTGACACTGCTCAGGAGAGAAGGCAGAAAATTGATGCATTGGAGAAGCAAATTCTGAATTCGAACCTGAGGAGACTTGGTGTGCCATAGCATGCTTATTCTTGAACTTAAAACCTGGAGGAAACCCATGTAACTTGTAGCACTTGTCCACAGTATGACCAGTCTTACCACAATGAGTAACAACTGGTCTATCTTTGCCCTTCCCACCAGAATTAACAAGATTGGTAACATGATTGACTTGATCAGTGGACACTTTGGCAGCCAAAACAGTAGAGTCTACTTTAACAACAGGTACATTTGGAATTGATCTTTGGGTCTCTTCTTGAATCATTAAAGAATAGACCTTGCTAAGAGATGGAATAGGATCCATGAGCAACACCTGAGACCTAACTTGGGAAAAAGACTCATTTACTCCCATTAAAAACTTCATTACAGATTCTCGACCTTGTAGATCATTAAGTCTTTTGTTGATATTGCACATACACTTTCCACAAGTGCAAGAGGGAAACAGACTAAGGTTTTGTAATTGATCCCAAAAAACCTTTAACTGAGTAAAGAAATCAGTAATGCTCATCTCACCTTGATGTAACTCTGCAATTTCTTTTTGAAGATTTAATACCCTTGGTCCATTGGTTTGTGCAAAACGGTTCTTCAAGTCATTCCAAATTTCTTGAGCAGTATCTTCATAGATGATGCTTGCTTGAAGCTTTGAAGAAACTGAATTGGTCAACCAAGTTCCAACCATGTTGTCACATCTAATCCATGCTTGCACAGATGAAGGAGTAGAAATCAATGGTGATGAGAGAGTCAGAGTCCCTTCAATAAATCCTAATTTGTTCTTGGTGAGCAAAGCCTTTCTCACAGCTCGAGCCCAAGCTGAGTAGTTTTCTCCACCAATTAAAGGTTGTGTAACTAGCACTAAGCTTGGGTTCTCAGCATGATGCAAGAACAGGGGATCATCCATTGGTGAATCTTGTGAAGAAGGAGATGGATGAGATGGATTTTCAGGTATAGAACCATTAGTAGAACTAGTTGTAGTTGTGGCTGTGGCAGCGGAAGCCATTGATGATGAAGAAACAGAAAATTTTCTCAAAAACAGAGTGTTTTCTCGAGAAAATTGAAGGAAAAAAAAAGATGAAGAGAATGCAAAACCCTAAAAAGATTTGGGAATTTGCTCTGATACCATATCAGAAAAATGAAGAAATTCTGTGTATATTTCCAAAAGAGAGTACAATGCTATATATATATATATATAACTGAGATCAGAAAACTAAAAAGCAAAACTAGCCTAACTGTGTAACTACCTGAAACTAACTCTTACACGTGAGTATATACAAATAACTAACACTCCCACGTGTGATCACTTACACAATTAAAACAAATGCTAAGCTACAGGTCGTTGCTCATAATGCTACAACACAGAAGCTACTAATGTCGTTCATGTAGTCCCATTTCTCAGATCAAGTTCCACTGTTCACACACTCTGTTCTTGCCACTTCCTTGTGATCAACAGCTTCACCTGAACCTCCACTTACATTCTGATACTAGTTGCTGCTCTTACTGCTTTCATAGAGGTAGATGGATTGATAAAATGACGCAAGATATTGATTTTTTCATAAGAATTAACTAAACTGCCCTATATACTCCAATTTAAGCTTTTTAAAAAAAAAGTACTTATAATAATAACAAATCAAGAAACAGTACTAACAATATAAAAAAAAGGCTTATAGAAACTGAGCATGTTGAATGACCCAAAAAAAAAAGAAAAAAAATTAGAATCAGAACAAGTTGAAAGACAAAAATAAAAATTTTCTTGTAGCAATAAAAAAAAAGGAAAAAGAAAATCAAGAATCAGAAGAGAACAGTACAGTGCAGTAGAGACAATCAATTAAAAATAGAACATATATAAAACAAAAAAACAACCTACATTGTTAGTTATGTTTTCGTAGATCCCATCGAGTCTATACTCGTGCATGGCCCATCTAGCATTGGGGCCAAACCCTTTCTTTGCAACAAAAGTGAAGGTTCTGTTAGACCCAATATGTTTCTTTTCTTTTTGGTTGAAGCCATCACGCGCCTCATCATCATCATCATCATCACTATGATCAAATACTTTGACATCTTTTTAAGCCCTGCATGCGCCAAATTCAGTTGCTCTCACAACCCTTTTACCCTTCTCCTTCTTCTTAGTTAGCTTAGTGTAAAAATAAAGGGTTTGCATTCCAGTAGTTTGAAAGAGTTTGGTCCAGATCTTGGGGTCACCGTACACATCAATGTCCTTCACAGGATTATTTGAAGGCATGGGTTTACCGGTGACCTTCTTGAGAAGGTAGTATTCGATTAAGTCCCTTTGATGAGGGCGAAAGATGTAACCCGGTGGTAACCCCATGCTCATATACATGATCTCCTTCTCTTCCATGGCCATGGGTAAAAACAAATTCTTCGAAAAAAAGAAAGAATAAATGGGTAAGGGGTGGGATTCAATTGCAGAGGAAGAGGAAGAGCAAGAGCAATGGTACTGAATAGTGACTCAGAGAATAGCGACTCAAAGAATAGAAGAAAAAAACAAAAAAAAAAAAACAAAAGGAATTATGTTGAAAAAGAAAGGAATGAAGTACAAGAAAGTGAGACTCCTTTTATTCTAGAAGTTCCGACAGTCACTGGTAGTGGACGTTGGTTTTAATTAATTAATTAATTATTATTATTTAATTATATATATATATATTTTCGAAAGGCAGGCAAATTGTGGGGTTTTTTTTTTTATTTTTTTTGTGAAGAGAAAATTGTGGGGTTTGATCGAATCAGAGATGTTATTTTGAGATTATATATGTTGTCAGTGACAGTGGGGCCCACTGTAGTAGAAAGAAAATAGCATATAAGAAAAAATGTATTGGATTATGTTACGTGAATGTGGATGTGGACGTGGAGTAATGACTCCTGCTTATGTGGCGCCGGAGAGGAATGAAAGTCGACGTTTGGTCCTATGGGCGGTGTACGGGTTTGGTCCGAATCTCTCTCATGGTCATGTATCGGAAAATTTACAAAGATGAATTTTGGTGCCCAACTCCGAATCGTCTCACTATTGCTGGACACGAATCCCGATACGCAAATCATTGTCGACGAGGTCATTCGAGATCCTTCCTTGGTTTAGTAAAGAGATCAAGTTGGTAATTTAAACGATGACGTTTTTGACTTCAAGGAGGATGAGGATGGGGATTCAAACGGCAAGTCGTGATTTGACTTATTATCAAGTTTGTTCGGCGACCTCGAAAAGATGATAGAGCGAATCAGAGAGACAAAGAATGTGATTGTGACTATTACTGTTACAAAGAAAGATTGGAAGGGCAGAATGGTAATTTTTTTGTCGTCGTATTGTAGTACAGTCATGTCATCTAGAGTGGATGTGGATGGTCTCTTTCAGTCCTAAATCCAATTGACATGAAGCAGATGCAGATAGCAATATAGCATACATTCATTCTAATGAGGTAAATCGAATCCCTTTCTTCTGTACTTGTTGTTTTCTTGGGTAATTGTGTCCCTTTATACTGTATTTTATTTACTAAACCAAATGAGGATAAATTAACAGAGAGATTCTTTATAATAACTAGTAAGTTACATGTGCGATGCATGAATAATGTTGTAATATTTTATGTAAATGGTTTTGGAAAATGTATTTGTATTATAGCATAATTGTTATAGAACTTTATTAGTAATGAGTTCATCATAAAAACAACAATTATAACTTGCACACACATATTCATTATAATTATTCAATTGAAGTAATGAGAAATTAAAAAAAAAAAAAAAACAACTTTGGGGAATATTATAGATTAAAAGTTGATATAGAATGTATCTTTCTTTTTCTTCTTAATTCTAAAACAAAACGCATATCTCAAACACTCACAATCAATCACATTATTTACACAACCTACAAATCCACAACTTCTGAATTTAATATCAAAATCGTAATTACCGTTGTCACTCAATATAAAATGCAAGCCCCCTTTTCTTGGTTGTAACCAACTCATATAGGTTAGGATTGGATGAAACAACAATATTAGAGCTTGGTAGGTGGTATCGAAAAATTGAAAGTAAATGATATCGTTTTTTATTTGTGTGTACTTGGCATGGGATGATATAAAGGGCTATGAGTGGGTATATATAAAGGGGTAGAAGTGCAAGAGGTGAAAATGGTAAATTAAAATGCAAAGAGTTTTGTGTGTATGTATGAGGGATGAAAAGTACTGAAACATTGAACCAAATGATACAAAGAATATTTATTTTTTAATTAGAAAAGTCTTGAAACATTGAACCAAATGAAACAAAAAGTAAATATTTAATTCGTTCTTATCTCTGATATGGCACTTAGAATATTTCAATTCACTTGACAAAACCTCATGCTTTCTGATAGGCCAAGAATGTATTGACCCTTTGTGATGAATTAACCAATTAATTAGCCAAGTTGATTAATTAATGAGATTAATATACAATATGCGTGGCAACATAAACAAATCACCAAATAACTAAATATGCAGCGGAAAATAAATTGACACAGTGATTTGTTTACGAATGGGGAAAACCAACACCGCAAAAACCACACCGGGTGATTTTAAGGTCACCACTCTCGAGAATCCACTATTATCACAACAAGCGGTTACAAGTAAAGGAATCCCAGTACCTTATACCAACCTACAGTTGAACCTTTACCCTAATACCCAATTGCATTTGTTCTGTAGTGACAATCTCTCCTTTTAATGCACGGCTCTCAGTACATGACTAACCAATAGATGCGTTGATCTCAGTATGCGACTTAATCACCAACTTTAGAAAGATGTTGGTTGCAAAGTTCTTCAGTTCATCACACGATGAAGATCATGAAACTTCTTGGTCACAAAATCCTACGGTATACAAACACAGCAGCTTCTTCAAGAGAAAGATGAACAAGGGCAAATTCTGTCTCCGATCACAATTTGCATGAATAAAACTTTACTTCACCCTCACGCAACCTTTGACGGCCCTTAAAATAATCCTTATATATGTTTAGGATTGTGAGAAAAGAAAGTCTAAACACATACTCACGGATTGGAGTGAAGTCAGCTCTGAAAAACTGATTTTCGTAAACCTCGATAGATACCCTATCTGTTGAGCAGCTGTTGAGTTTTGAGCTTCAGTAGCCTGTTAAACTTCGATAGATACTAGCTGTCGAGATTTTAAATCCAGCACTTCTTCACTTGATTCTTGGACAGACTTGCATGGCTTTAACACTTGAACTTGAAACGTTGTTCCTTGAAGCATTAAACATATCTTAGATCTACCCAATTACAAGTAAAGTGCATTTTGTCAAAAGATTAGCCAATTACATAAAAACATATGTTCCTAACATGATTCATATATGTCCTAACACTTTCTCACAAGAGGTCTCTGCTTATATATATATATATATATATATTGATATTGATAATACTCTTTTGCTATTATTTTGGCTAATACATTATTAATGTGGAAGTTTAGTAGCACAATTATTTAACAATGGTGAAAAGCCTGTGCCGTCGAACTTCACCTTATTAATAGCAATAAGGAATTAATGGCAAATGTTAGTCTAGTTTTAATGTTTGGGTTTTTGCTTCTCAACTTTAATTTATATGTAAAAAATTATTACTACTATTATAATAATAATGGTTAAATGCTGAAATTCACTTGTTCCTATATTAGCTTAAACTTTTGGGACTAGCTTAGAGTAGATGGTCCTAATCACATGTGGAAGAGAGTGTTAGAATAATGGTTAAGGTTATTAAATTTATAGAGGGGTAGAAATGCAAGATGTGAAAATGGTGAATTAAAATGCAAAGAGTTTTGTATGTATGTATGAGGAATGAAAAGTACTGAAACATTGAACCAAATGATACAAATAATATTTATTTTAATTAGAAAAGTCTTAAAACATTGAACCAAATTAAACAAAAAGTAAATATTTAATTTGTTCTTATCTCTGATATGACACTTAGAATATTTCAATTCACTTTGCATAGAATGCGCTACTTTGCAAAATCTCATACTTTCTTATATGAGGTCTCTGCTTTTATATATATATCTGGTAACAATGTTAATAATATTTTGGATATGAGGAAACTTATCCCACCATTTAACATACCAGTGGCGGGCAAGAACACCATCATCATGTTTCTCATATTGCCATTTCAAAATCCATGGGATCTTGTTGCGTTTAACAAAATGGAGCAGGACAGATAATTTAGCCCCATGAGGGTCAACTTTGTAGTTTTTTGCGAACAGCCGAAAAACATCTATTAAAGGTTCAGGAAGGATATCAGGCACAAGACCAAATTAGGACCACCATCGTATAAACCAGAGGGGTAAATAACTAGTGAATAGTTTATCAAAATTAACAAACCAAGAATGAGTCATGTTGTCATTCTGGTGAAGCATGAATCGGAACCAGGCAGTGATATAATCATGGTATGAATAGGGAATGGGAGATTTTGGCATTACTCTGGTATCATTAGGGGAGGAGCCCCATTTTGATTCAAAAATGACTTTAACAATGTAAACACTATGGTAAATAATCTTTGAAGAATCATCCTTATCATGGATGGTTTTGATAAGAATGGAATTCTCATGTTGCAGGAGGTCAAAATAAAACTGTAAATTCTTTCCCTCATGTTCAGGGATCCAGTGAAATCTTGGAGGAAAATAGCTTTTAGCAAGCTGCAAAGGGTCAACAATTGAGGCTCTGTTGGGTTCAACATAAAACAAGCTTTGATAAAATTGTTTTTTGACATATTGAGAAGGATTAGATTTTCTGGGAAAAGCGGTCCTAATAGGTTGGTGAACAGGTGTTACATCATAAGGGTCGTATGAAGAGGCCAGAACAGAGGAATAGTTGGGTTTAGGTATGGTGCCTAAAGTAGTGAGATGGTTAACAGTTTGTAAGGAAGAGGTAGATTCACGTTTAACAATTTGGTTTTCATTGGCAAGGCCTTTGTCTTTCGATCACCTACTTGCCATTGGTGAATTCTGCAGAAATTCACGAGTAAGGAAATCAGGGATGGTGTGTTGGGAACCTTTAATATAATCAATATTAAAATAAAAAACACTTAAAATAGGGATGGTGTTTTGGGAACCTTTAATATAATCAATATTAAAATAAAAAACACTTAAAATAGCTTGCCATCTAGCAAAAATATGTTTAGAAGCAATATTTTCAACATCTTTTTCAATAACATATTTAGCACTTTTACAGTCAATACGAAGTAAGAGTTTTTGGTTTAATAAGTCACTTTAGAATTTTGAAATACATAGTACTATAGATAAAATTTCTTTTTTAATAGTACTATAGTTTAGTTGTGCAGTATTCCAGATTCTAGAATAGTAGCGAACAATTTGTTCAGACGAATCTGGTGAAACTCTTTGTTTCAAAATGCCTCCATAACCAATGTCAGAGGCATCAGTTTCAAAAATTTTGAAAGCATTAGCAGTAGGAATACCAAGACAGGGCAACGTCTTGACATGGGTTTTTATTTGTTTAACAAGAGTAGTATGAACATCAGACCAAGGTGGAGGATTACTTTGCAACCAATCAAAAAGAGGTTTGCATTGTTTCCTTAGATCTTTGTAGAAGTCACCTACATAGTTCAAAGACCCAAGAAATCTCTGAAGCTGGGTTTTATCAATAATGACATCAGGGAATTTATCAGCAAATTGGATAGCTTTATCAATAGGACGAATTTGTCCTTCGGTAATGTCAAAACCAAGGAAACGAACTTTCGTTTGGAACAATTTGATTTTCTTAGCAGAGACAATAAGACCATTTCTTTTGATAGTATCTAGAAACGAATGCAAATGTTTCCAGTGTTCATCAATAGAATTAGAGTAAACAAGGACATCATCTATGTAAATTATGGTGAAATGGCTGAATGAAATGAAAATGTCATTCATAATATTTTGGAACTCACTGGGGGCATTCTTGAGACCAAAAGGCATAACATTCCACTCATAATGACCAAAAGGAGTGGTGAAAGCAATTTTGTATCTATCACTCTCGCTTATCTGAATTTGCCAAAATACTTCATGTCGAATTTGGAGAAGACCACCGCATCACACAATCTATGAACTAAGTCATTTTTGTTTGGAATAGGGTACCTAATCCATTCTAAAACTTTGTTCAAAGGCTTGTAGTTGATCACTAGGCGAGGTGTTCCTCTCTCAATCTCAACATTCTTTTGAACATAGAAAGTAGCACAAGACCAAGGGGACTTACTACTTCTAATCAATTTCTTATCAAGTAAATCCTGGATTTCTTTTTTGCAAAACTCTACCATTTCAGCATTCATCTGTATGGGGTGAGCTTTAGTAGGAATATTTTTTTCATTAAAATCTTTAATATAAGGCAAGTCAACAATATGTTTTTTCCTATGCCAAAATGTATTAGGAAAATCAGAACAAACACTATCAGTTAATATTTTTTAAATTATTAATTTTTGATTGTAATAATTTGTCAGAAAGATGTTGAGCAATTTTTTTATGTTTAACTTCTTCTTTGAGGAAATTAAGATGAATAGTTTTAGCATGAATCAAATTCAAAGCACGGTTAATATCAATTTCAAATTTTGAAGCAAATTTGAATTTTACTTTTTGTCCAAAAGGGTCAGCAGTAATACCATCATGTTCAACAAAAAAGGGATATAAAGCATCAATAAATGGAAGTGCAAGAGTCACTTTGTCATGCATATTTTTAACAAGAACAGAAGGAATCTTGAAACAAACATTATCATGGCAAACATGAGCATTGTTTAATTCATATTTGATTCTCATTTGAGAACCATTAGCAGAAACAAGTTTCTCAGCAGACTTTTCAAAATATTTGGAAGGAATCAATCCTTCTTGAATACAATTCATATCAACGCCAGAATCAATCATGGCAATAACATTAAAATGGTAGTCATGGGAAACAACAATTTTGACTTTAGTAAACCATTTTGGGGAAAGCGATTTATTAATAAGATTAATGTGAGAATTAGCAACATTTTGTTTGTGATTAGTATTATCGTTTTTGAACTTATTTTTTAGTTCAGTAATCTCATGGTTAACAATAGCAATTTCATGTTGGAGATCATTAACAGTTAGGGCCATGGGTTTTTCTTTATTAGGATTTTCTACAGCCGAAGTGAGAACATTAATAGTTTCATTACAACAGGAATTAAGTTTAATAAAGGAATCTTTGAAAATATTTTTTGTGTTAACAGAAGGAGTCGATTCAGAATCTGTTTTTTCTTAAAAAACAGTTTCTTTTCCTTTTCTTGAAATAGCAGCAACATTAGAAGTAGAAGTAGTTCCTTCAGTTTTAACTTTTAAATCAGAAAGCATTTTTTCAACAATGTCAAGAGTTTTTGACTGAGAAGTTTTATAAGCAATTTTTTCTCTTTGACTGGGTAAATCAATCAAAAGTTTCTCAGACTTTGTGGAAACAATTTTTTCAACAATATGGTCAAGCTGTTGACCAATAATATGCAAAGACTCATTTGTAAAATTGTTTTGTTCAATAATTCTGGAAATAGGAGTCTCAGTATCAGCAATTTTGAAAGGAGAAGCCTTAACTTCTGTCTTTTGACAGGTTACAAGAACTGTCTCAAGAGGTGGATGGCTAAACCTAACAACAATTTTATCTTCCTTAACAAAATTTGATTTCTTTATTACGTTCAAATGTTGTTGTAAATCAGCATCTTTTGAAACATAATAGTTTTCAAGAAAATCAAAAAATAGAATATGTCTTTTTAAAACATTCATTTTTTCTTTCCATTTCCATTTAACACGTTCTTTCTTAGAATATGAAAAAGTACTTTGGTAATATTTTCTTTTATCTCTGTTTTTTGCAGAAATAAATTCATTATACAGGGAAACCATATCAATTTCAAAACTTTGATTAAGAGAAGTTAAAACTCTTAATTGGCTTTGAAGAATAGGTGGATCAATAGTTTGAAAATCAGAACCAGAAGGAGACACAGACTTGGTCTCTTCTTCTTCTTCATCAGCAACTTTGCTGTATGGAGAGGAAGGTTCTGTTTTGGTTGAATAAAAAGCAGTGCTAACTTGTGAGTTATTACTTGAAACTCCTTTTAGCTTCAAATCAGATTTAAAATTAGGTTTAACAAGATTCAGCTCTGGTTTAATAAAACTTTTTTGTAAATAGTCAGTAAGATCTTAATCTCTTTTTGAAATACTTTCAGATCCAGCAGAGGAATGTCTTCCTTCATTGATCTTAAAAGGTTTATCATCATAAAAACTTATTTTAACAGTTCCATCAAGATATTGTTGAATATTAGCAAAATCAGTTTCATGGTAAATAGGTTTAGCAGGGGGTGATTCTCGTTCCAACAACCATTCCTTAGGAAGATTAATGTCTTCCCATTGAATCATTTTTTGGAACTTCGATTTTAGCATCAGAAGTTGAACATTAGATTAACGTAGTTTTACCAGAAGGATTTTTAATATAAGCAGCTCGGGGATTCAACTGGGAACCCACAAGTCTGTAGTAAATGCGGTAAATAAGAGCAAAAGGTTTACTACCTTCATCCATATCATAACCAGAGGTTAACACATTTAATGTCAAAGCTTTAACAATATTAGGATCATCCAAAGCAAGATAAATATCAGGGTAAACATCGAAGTAAATAGGATCATCATATAAGGAAGCAGTAATCATGCCAAGAATGCTATCTTTAAACTTTTTAAATCTAGCATCTCTTAAACACATCAAGGCAGAAGCATTAATACCTTTTCTAGTAAGTGGTTTAACAACAACTTGAACAAGACCAATATGCAAATATTTCAATTTTGTGGCAAGAAATTCGTTAATATTCTTTTTGGAAAACAAACAACATTTTTCATGATGTTTGGACATAGAAAATGTTTGTTCAACAGTTCTTACACTGTATTGGGAAAATCCAGTATTTTTAGTCCAACTAGTATTGTAAATATTTTTAACATTAACCTTAGGGATATTCCATCTTCGAAAATCCGGAATTTCTTTCTCTTCAACTACTTGATCTTCTTCATTAATGATGTCAGGAGGACAATCAGTCCTGGAGCTAACAGAGGAGTTGGATCTCCACATCTTATCCATACCATCCTAGTTTTAACACTCAATTATCATATTTTTCTCAAAACCGTTGCATTTCGTAACACATACCCTAAACAACCTTATACCTCTTCTCTTGCCTTACACACCCTCTTTGGCTCAAATGGGCCTTATAGAGATCTCATTTTGGGAATTCACTTTACGCCTAGGGTGGCGCCAACGACGGTAAGAAGGAACACAACAACGAAGTAGTAAAAGTTTGGGTAGACACAGACAAGGGAGCAAAGACACAACAACACTATCGGCGGCCAAGGAAGGAATGGCTCTGATACCAAAAAGGGAGGGAACCAAGCGCAAAGGGGCGGAAGCACCGGAAGCACAGAGATAGTATAATCAAAGTAAGGTTAACAAAGTAGAACCAGCCAAGGAGGTGGTAGCACAATTAATAATCAAAATAATTTAAAGCAATTAATAAGGCGGTAGAACAAGCCAAGCAATATAACATTAAAACAATAAGTAAATATGAAAGTACTTGGTTAATATTGAAAATAGTTAAATATATACAGCAGTGGTAAACACTTATAGTTGTAGTGGTTACCTAATTACAAATAGTGAATAGTTCCTGAGGAAGTTTAGGAGGGGGAGAGGAACTCTCTAATATCCTAAAACTAGCTCTTAGGAAGATAGTGAGAATTAAAATTCTGAGTTTAACAATAAGGGACATCCCCCCTTATATAGGTAGCAAAAGCAAAAGTTTAATAGTGAATAGTAAAATGAATAGCGACTTTTTTACTATTCATATCAAGACTCGTGAAGGACAGCAGGGGCTTTTCCAAAAGCCAGGAGATAAGATTTTGGCGTCTTGTGCCAAAAGCAGTCAACAAAGTAGTCAATAGATTCCCATGGGGGACAGGCAGAGCAATAGACGGAGCTTTATCCAAAAGTAAATAGTGTAGGAATCAAATATCTCCTTTGTCAGGGGAATCTTCATCATGTCCAAACAATTTCTGATCATAAGGGAAATAAGGATTATTAGCAACAGATTCTTTAGAAGAAGCGCTTGACTTTTCTTCTTCAGTTCTGTTTGCAACTAGATCTTCACCACATTTAAGAAGAGAAAAAAGAGCATCGGGATCTCTTCGGAGTTCATCAAGAGGGGAGCTCTTCTTTTTTGGTTTAATACTGGGTTTAATATTTTAATTGATGATGGGGATGGCATCTCAATTTGAACAGGGGGCTGTAGGGGCGGAAGCACCGGAAGCATAGAGATAGTATAATCAAAGTAAGGTTAACAAAGTAGAACCAGCCGAGGAGGCGGTAGCACAGTTAATAATCAAAATAATTTAAAGCAATTAATAAGGCGGTAGAACCAGCCAAGCAATATAACATTAAAACAATAAGTGAATATGAAAGTACTTAATTAATATTGAAAATAGTTGAACATATACAGCAGTGGTAAACACTTACAGTAGTAATTGTTACCTGATTACAAATAGTGAATAGTTCCTGAGGAAGTTTAGGAGGGGGAGAGAAACTCTCTAACATCCTAAAACTAGCCCTTAGGAAAATAGTGAGAATTAAAATTCTGAGTTTAACAACAAGGGGCATCCCCCCTTATATAGGTAGAAAAAGAAAACGTTTAACAGTGAATAGTAAAATGAACAGTGACTTTTTTACTATTCATATCAGGACTCGTGAGGGACAGCAGGGGCTTTTCCAAAAGCCAGGAGATAAGATTTTGGCGTTTTGTGCCGAAAGCGGTCAACAAAGTAGTTAATAGATTCCCATGGGGGACAGGCAGAGCAATAGACGATGCTTTAACCAGGGGTAAATTGGCAAGCTTCTAATCAGTATCATAATATTCAGATGGGCAATTATCAGTTGGTTCCCACGGGGGATCACAATTGCATCCATGATCATGATAAGTGGTATACTGATTATAGAAACCATAATATAGCAGGGGTTCATAAACAGGACTCTTATCTGGTTCAACAAGACTTTTTGGGTTAACATAATCAGCTATTGAAAGATGCCGAATAGCAGTACTATAGGGTTTATTTCCAAACACAGAAATCCTGTCAGTATTTCCTATGATGTGATAATCTTTCCATAGGTTCTGGATGACTTCAAGGATTTGGTTGTTGAAATAATTTCCCCAATTTTCAGCAAGAGCATAGGGGTCTCTGAAGGACAGGTGAGAATCTCCTTTATACCATTGTCCTTGATGGGTGTATCCGTTAACAAGAATAAGATGTTTAGAAGGCTGCACATTCATTCAATTGTCTCTTTCCCATTTTGGAAGAGTGCTCCAACATCTAATGGTAACAACAGGACTGTTAGTTTGTAAAAAGCCTTTTGAATAATCCGCGGGAGTTGGCTAATCTGATCACGATTTGATAATCTAATGAATCTGATAAAACCAAACTCAAACATCTGGGATAGCCAATTAGGGTCCATATCTTCTTCATCCAATTCATCATCCTCATAGTTGATCAAGAGGCCTGGAAAAGGATGTCTTCTTTCATATACTCTGGAACTCCTCCCAAAGTGTTCTTCCCAGCTAAGTTGAACAAAAACATTATCGTCAACATCTAGATCATCAGGATCAGGAATAGTAACAGTAACCAGTTTTTTAAAATATTTGTACCAAAGGTCAAAAGATTTGAACATAGCCTTGCTTTCTAAAATACTGACTTGTATTTCAGTAGGCAAGTTGGCAACAGCACATCTTAAATCAGATTGAGACTTAAGGCTTAATCTGACATAATTAATACCCATTATAGTCATTTTATCCATTGAATGGATTTCCTCTTTGCCAAAGAGTTGACTAGTGTAGAGGTTATGGTTAGCAGAATGGCTTTCAAAAGCCTCATTATATGGAGCAGGTTGATCAATATGGATTTTATGGTCATTTGAAGTAAGGTCAACAAGAAGGCCTTCATAGACTTCATTCTGAGCAGAAAGGTTAACAAGATGAATTTTAAGAGCCTGGAGGGTTTTCTTGAAAAGGTTACGGTGGTTAATAGTGAAAGTAGCTTGAAGGTTATCATGAAGAACTTTAACAGGAGTAGGTAATTCACTGAAAGCCCCATTGTGGAAATGCAGTGTTTTAGATAAAACTTCCTGTAAAGTAACTACCATATCACCAATGGAAAATGTCACCTCTGTCAGGACAGATTCCTGAAGGGATGTTGATCTACTAGGATTTCTCCTAGAAGATGCACCTTCATACATTACAAAAGATTGTCCCGCTGGGATTCTTTTGTCTTGAGGATAGTCCTGTGCAGGTGCTTTCCCCTTGTTTTTCCTCGATGCTGAGGAAGATATAATAATATTCCACTTGCTAGTGGTATGGATATCTTTAGTCCACTTATTAGTGGTATTTATACTAGCAATATGCTTTTCAGCAACAAGTTCCTGCCAAGACAGATCAAGAATATTAGTAGAATCAAAGTTGTTTGTGGAAAGTTTAACAAAATTCCTTAATTGGAAGGCTGAATCTGTATTATGAGATAAGTTAATAGCATGGTCAATATCAACTTCAAGTTTTGAAACAAATTTGAATTTTACTTTCTGTCCAAAAGGATCAGTAGTAATTCCATCATGTTCAACAAGAAAGGGATACAAGGAATTAATAAATGGAAGTCCAAGAATCACTTTGTCATGCATATTTTTAACAAGAACAGAAGGAATCTTGAAACAAATACTATCATGGCAAACATGGGCATTGTTTAATTCATATTTAATATTCATTTGAGAATCATTAGCAGAAACAAGTCTTTCAGTAAACTTTTCAAAATATTTGGAAGGGATCAATCCTTCTTGAATACAATTCATATCTGCACCAGAATCAATTATAGCAATAACATTAAGATGGTAATCATTGGAGATAACAATTTTGATTTTTGTAAACCATTTTGGAGGAAGTATTTTGTTAACAAGATTAATTTGGGAATCAATAACAGAATTATCAGTAATACCTTTGTTAGAAAGAAGAGCCTTTTGACTGGATTCATCTCCATCTTGATGCTCATCTTGTTCATTATCAGACTGATGTTTATTAAGATTTTTCTCAATTTTTAATAATAATAATTCCTGTTTTATGTTGACATTATCAGTTTTAATAATCTTGAATTCATTTTTTAGTTCAATAATTTCACTTTTAACAGAAGAAATTTCATGTTGAAGATTATTAACAATTAATTCTTTGGATTTCTTCTTATTGAATCTTTCCAAAGTTTCTTCAAAACTTATTGTTGATTTAAGTTTTTTAGGATTATCATCTTTGGGTAAATTTTTCTTGAATTTATCAAGATATTCTTTTTGCAATTCAGGGTTCTGAATCTGACTTATCAATTCAATACACAAGGTTTCATTTTCTTCATTTTTTGTGAGGGTGTTAATAGTTTTGATGACATTACAACAAGAATCTCTGCAACCAAGTTTAATATTAGGTGAATTAGAGGATTCATCAACAGAGTGATAACAAGAGTTAGAAGAGGAAGATAAATCTTCTTCCATAGAATCAGACGAATTGTTTGATTCAAGGATTCTGAATAGATCTTCTTGATCTTCATTATTGATGTTTAACATATTAAGCTTATTTTTTAGCTTACCAGGTTTTTCTTTACAGTCTTTACTGTAATGGCCGGGTTTTCCACAATTGAAACATTTTCCTTTAGCAGGGTTTTGTTTAACAAGTTTTTTAGAAACATTTTTCTTCTTTCCATAAAAATCATCAGGTTTAACAAAATTGGTTTTGTATCTTTTATGATTAGTATTTTTGTGAACTTTATCATGAGTTTCCCTTTTTTGTTTGGAAGGAGCAATAGGGGGTAAACCATATTGTTCACAGAAATTGCCCATTTCATATTTAGCTTTTTTCTTATTTTTTAATTGATGTTTAACAATTTTTCATCATTACACATGTAAATACCAAGCTTTTTAATAGTGCTTAAAATATCACCGCAAGTTAAATTTTCATAATCAATAGAATCATTTTTTCCCATTAATTCTTGTTTTACCTTATGAGCAAAGATAGGAGGCAGACCGTCAATAAACTTTTCTTTCCAATAAGGCTTTTTGCAATCTTTTCGGAGCATAACTCTAGAAAGGAAAACATCTTGGTACCACCTGTAATTAGACATAGTAGGACATCTCAAATTATTCAGATAATCAGAAACTCAAGATGAAACATTAGTAAGAGTACCAACAAAATGTTTGAGAATAGTATAAACCAGGGTATTGACACCATCAGGGATACCAGATCCATGTTTTTCATCAAAAATAGGTAAACCATCATCATTCATTTTAACAACATGTTTAATAGAATCTCTGGATTCTTCTGTGAGGTATGAATCCCACCATCCACGAAGAGTACCATAAAAGCCGGTAACAAGGAGTTCAACAATTTCAGGATGATTAAGACTATGGTTATTCATGTAGGTAGTAGCAACCACAGACATACCCATCTTGTTAATAATTTCCTGTTCGGAAAGGCCATCAATATTCCATTTATAAAGTTTATCAGCAGAGACAGAAAACTGGGTTTGAAAAAATCTTTCTTCAAACTGCATATCAGGAGGAGTAGGTTTAGAATACCAGTTTTTTGTAAAAGACATGGGATTGGTTCCAACAAATCTTTTAATTTCTGGTAAACCATTATCAAAACATTTTTTGCGTCAACAAAAGAAGATGATTCAGAATTTGTATTTTCAAAAACAGGTTTTTTACCATTTTTGGTAATAACAGCAGCAACATTAGAGGTAGTGCCTTCAGTTTTAACTTTTAAATCAGAAAGTATTTTTTCAACAATGTCAAGGGTTTTTGATTGAGAAGTTTTAAAAAAAAATTTTTCTCTTTGACTGGGTAAATCAATCAAAGGTTTCTCAGGTTTTGTGGAAACAGTTTATTCAACAATACGGTCAAGCTGTTGACCAATAATATGCAAAGATTCATTTGTAAAATTGTTTTGTTCAATAATTCTGGAAACATGAGTCTCAGCATCAGCAATTTTGAAAGGAGAAGCCTTAACTTCCGTCTTTTGACAGTTTACAAGAACTGTCTCAAGAGGTGGATGGCTAGACCTAACAATAGTTTTATCTTCCTTTACAAAATTTGATTTCTTTATTACGTTCAAATGATGTTGTGAATCAGCATCTTTTGAAACATAATAGTTTTCAAGAAAATCAAAAAACAGAATGTCTTTTTAAAACATTCATTTTTTCTTTCCATTTCCTTTTAACACGTTCTTTCTCAGAATATGAAAAAGTACTTTGGTAATATTTTCTTTTATCTCTATTTTTTGCAGAAATAAATTCATTATACAGAGAAACCATATCAATTTCAAAATTTTGATTAAGAGAAGTTAAAACTCTTAATTGGCTTTGAAGAATAGGTGGTTCAATAGTTTGAAAATCAAAACCAGAAGGAGACATAGACTTGGTCTCTTCTTCTTCTTCATCAGCAACTTTGCTGTATGGAGAGGAAGGTTCTGTTTTAGTTGAATAAAAAGCAGTGCTAACTTGGGAGTTATTACTTAAAACTCCTTTTAACTTCAAATCAGGTTTAACAAGATTCAGCTCTGGTTTAAGAAAACTTTTTTGTAAATAGTCAGTGAGATCTTGATCTCTTTTTGAAATACTTTCAGATCCAGCAAAGGAATGTCTTCCTTCGTTGATCTTAAAAGGTTTATCATCATAAAAACTTATTTTAACAATTCCATCAAGATACTGTTGAATATTAGCAAAATCAGTTTCATGGTAAATAGGTTTAGCAGGGGGTGATTCACGTTCCAACAACCATTCCTTAGGAAGATTAATGTCTTCCCATTGAATCATTTTTGGAACTTCGATTTTAGCATCAGAAGTTAAACATTGGATTAACATAGTTTAACCAGAAGGATCTTTAATATGAGTAGCTCGAGGATTCAACTGGGAACCCACAAGTCTGTAGTAAATGCAGTAAGTAAGAGCATATATATATATATATATATTGATGATTGATTTATAATACTCTTTTGCTAGTATTTTGGCTAATACATTATTAATGTGGAAGTTTAGTAGCACAATTATTTAACAATGGTGAAAAGCCTGTGCCGTAGAACTTCACCTTATTAATGGCAATAAGGAATTAATGGCAAATGTTAGTCTTGTTTTATTGTTTGGGTTGTTGCTTCTCCACTTTAATTTATTTGTAAAAAATTATTACTACTATTATAATAATAATGGTTAAGTGCTGAAATTGACTTGTTCCTACATTAGCTTAAACTTTTGGTACTAGCTCAGAGTAGATGGTCCTAATCATGTGGAAGAGAGTGTTAGAATAATGGTTAAGGTTATTAAATTTACATTTTCCTATTAGTTCCAAGCTTTTGAAGTTACCTACATGTGGTTCATCAGTTTTTATTATTAACTAGTCGTGGACCTGCGCATTGCACGTGATTATTTTTTAAGGGTGGTCTCATTATTATTATTATTATTATTATTATTATTATTATTATTATTATTATTATTATTATTATTATTATTACTTTGTAATTTGAACTATTTTAATGAAAAGTAATGCATTTCATAATCATATTTATTGCAAAATAATTTTTTATTATTGTAGAATTGTTTTATTTAAATTTTGAAACCTTAATTCTACCATAGTTGGTTGACTAATTTTTACATCTCTAAGTCAATTAAACACGTTTTGCATGCTACTTGTAAACCTTCTTTTCCATAAAGGTTGAAATAATGTGGGCAATTTTTTTTTTATGGAAGTTAAAAATTAAAATTCTTATACCTTGTCTTGATGTTTCCTAAAAATTAAATTTAGTGATTCTCTTTCAATAATTGTGAAAATTTTAAGCAGTAACTCAGAAGGTAATTCATGTTACATGTTCATGTTTTGATTGTGTAATTGTATGATTGATTTGGATTGTAATTTATAAGTTGTTTAGGATATTAAATGTAGTGTTGTGTGTGATTTATAAAGTAGTGACGATTGTAGTTATTAACAATTGGTTGTTCATTGGTTGTGTGCGTCTAGTGTCCTCTGTTTATGACCCTAGTCTACAAAGGTTGGGCCCTTTTGTAGTTGTACTCTGGTTATATAATGTATTATAAACCCAGTTGAAAATATTAATATTATTATTTTTGTGTGTATTCTAATAAGTTTTACTGTTTACTTAAAAAAAAAAATAGGAATGTTTATCCCACATTGGTTGTGTGTGTCTAGTGTCCGCTGTTTATAACCCCAGTCTACAACTACAAAGGTTAAGCCTTTTTGTAGTTGTACTCTAGTTATGTAATGTATTATAAACCCAGTTTAAAATACTAATATTACTATTTTCGTGTGTGTTATAATAAGTATTAATGTTTACTCAAAAAAAAAAAAAAAACAATTGGTTTTTCATTGTCTTTGAAGTTAATAAACACCTTACATATACTTTTTTTTTCAAAAAAAAAAAAAAGTAGGGATTTTCTTTTAACGTAAATCTTTACATATATCTTGATAAATAAACTCTATATATTTCATTTCCTTAGATGCATAAACAAAAAGACATTTATTCCATAATAATAGTGGCTAATTAGTTTTTTCATGATCTCATTTGTAAATTTTTTTACTATTATCATATTTTATTGGCCGATGATTTTCATAATAGAGGCATTAAATGAGAGGTGAAATCTTAGAACTTTTCATTAGATTTTTAAAAGTCGTGGTGTGTGAATAATATAAGCATTGAAGGATTTTATTTTTTATTTTTATTATTTATAAATAATGTTAAATGAAATGTCAAAAATGGGATTTTGAACTCTTCCATCTTTATTTCTTATATATATTTTTATTATTATTGAAGAACAACTTCCTTTTAGTTTTGATAATAAATATGGTTTTCTAGATTAGAATTTGATTAGTTTTAAGTTTAAATTTTGTATGATTGTATTTAATTGTTGATTATATGATTAATTAAGTGAATTTAATGATTTATGTAATTGCACTGTAAAGCTTTTAATGCATTCGTTAGGTCATTTTAATTAATTTTTTACTCCTTCAGCTGTCAGGGGTGACGGTCGACATTATAGAATCACCCTTATTAGCTGCCCCCTACTTCATAGCCTCATCAGCTTTGAATGACGGGTTATGGAGTTAGCTTTATACTTTTTATTATTTGTTCTAGGGAAAAGAAAGGGTGTTTACGAGCGTTTCCTCGAGCAGCCTTTATTAAATGCTTGGACACGTGGTGCGAGCTTATTAGCCACGTTTCTGGATAAGGGTGTCACTTCGTCTTCCATGCATTTTCTGCCTAATATATATGTCTCACATTTCTTCATTTCCTCATATTTCGTTATTGTTGATTTGAGAGAAAGAGAGAGAGAGCTTGTCCCTTCAATCCTTGCTTTCTTCGTCGATTTGCTGATCTCGTCACTTTTGCTGTAACTACTTGAGGCCGTCGCCCCTAATAGACTGTCTACTCAACTTGTAAGTTTTCCTTACTTTCATTTTGTTTCATCTCTCGTTCTTGTTTTTCTAGTTTGTTGTTAACTTGTTAGAGAGACCGTCAGCCTAGGCTCTTAGAATACCTCCGTTGCTTGTAGGTGTAGATTTGTCAGGAGAGAGTGAAGCGAAGTCGTTAGTCAGTGACGAGGCGGGCTATGACGAGGTATTCCAATTAGGCTCTGGGCCCGAGGAGGGCTTATCCTAGACGTCAGAAAGGAAGCCGTTTGCCCGTTCTCCTGTTAAGGAGGAAGACTTTGATGAAGAGGAGGTAGAGGGAAGAAAGGGAGAGGAGGAGTATGATGAGAGTGAAGGAGAGAATGGAGAAGCAGAGGGAGAAGATGACGGGGGTGATAATGGTGATGGAGAAACTTCTGTGGAAGGGAGTGCAAGAAGCCTAGGGGACAATCATACTCGCCCCTTCATCCTTCCTAAAATTTGGACCGCCAATGACTTTTTGCCAAAGATGTCGGAGAAAGTCTTCAACAACTTAAGGGATTGTTACCAAATCCCTGACCACATCCCAATCTGTCTGCCTAAGAAGTGTGAGAAATGTTATTCTGGTAAGATTGCGGATGTTGGCATGTATGATGCCATGTTCGCGGTAGGGCTGAGGTTGCCACTGATGGCACTACATAGTTAGCTGGCCAACTTTATGGGATTGTCTGTCAGCCAAATTGCTCCCAACGCGTGGAGAATTTTTATTGGTTTTGAGATTCTGTGGGGTCGCTTGAGTGGTAGGAACTGTCAGCTCATCTTGGATGAGTTCTTCTGGTGCTATAGGGCCCAACACATTTCTTCGTCCAAAGGAATATATCATTTTGTAGTGAGGAAGAAGACGCTTAGGCTAGTGTTCGATATGCCTGACTCCAACAGAAATTGGAAGGGTAGATATTTTTTTGTAAAAGGCATGGACTAGGTGTGCCATCAGGATGAATGGGCGACGATGCCTCACGGTTTTGATAATACCTATGGCATTGTCAAAGATTCAGGTTTAACACTGTCTGCCTCATTTTTTCCAATGTCATCTACTTTTGTGATTGTCTAGATGTATTAATGTCGTCTTCTTTTTCTTTCAGCTAGCGTTCGCCCATACATCACAGATGAGCCGAAAGCTTTCATCCGTCGGGTTCTAGAGATCTCCCTTGACAAGCGTAAGTGTCGAGACCTAATTACCCTCGACACTTTGCACGTTTATTGTGGTGGTCTTGAGTCGACGCCAATAGTCCGTAGGCTGAACGAATACTCCTGTTGTCGTAAGTTCCTTCCTTTTTTCTTTCCGTCTCTTCTTTGTTGCCCTTGTGACTCACTACCAACTTATGTCCTTAACAGAAATGGACGCTGTCAGACTGAGGGCTTCGGTAAGAACATCAACAGTGGCGCGCAAAAAGGAGGGGAAAGAGGGGGCGTCCTCTTCGGGCCCTAAAGCTGTCGAGAAGGGCTCACCCAAGAGGAAAGCTGACGGGAAGGATGACCGTCCTTCAAAGAAAGTGACCGTCACTCTTGGGGATCAACCGCCTAAGAAACCGTCACCCCTGAGGCCGAGCCATGGTGCCGGCAAAGGGTTAATGACGAAATCCGGCCCTGTCATCTAGGGTTCTGTTCGTCGTCTTCTCACTCACAAAGAGCATGCCATTGAGGTGATGGATTCTGTCATCAAGGATATGGACTTGGACCTTTGTACTGAACAGATGACGAAAGAGCTGGGGCTGTCGGCCATTTTCGACCTTTCACGGGTAGGTTTTCTTAAGTAAATTTTTACTTCTTGTTTATTCCCAACTGACGGTTGTATTCCATTTTTAGGCACTGGTGCGCATAAGGGCACTCCAGGACAGGTGTGTTGTTGAGAAAAAGGTAGTTAGTCATCTTAGAAAGCGCAACAAGCACCTCACCAATGCACAAGATCAATACAAAGAGGCCATTTGCACTCTTAATAAGGAGGTGACAGAGTTGAGAGGCAAGTTGGAGGAGGAGAACCATCAAAGGGAGAAGGAGTGGGAAGTAAAGGAGGCAGCAGAGAAGGAGCTGATGGCTGTGCTCGGGTAGGTGGAGACGGCTATGGCTGACGCTATTACTGAGTTCAAGGCTTCTTAGCCTTTTATTGATTCATGCGCCGTCTACTATGGTGATGGGTTTGAGGATTGCCTTAAACAGGTCCAATCCGTCTACCCAAACTTAGATTTATCCAAGGTCTCCATGGACGATCTCCTACCGTCGATCCCTGCCTGCGACACTACTCTTGAAGAAACAGACGACTCCACCGAGTCGGAACCTGATCCAAAAGATGACAGCGTCGTCTTAGCTCAGCCTACTGCAAACCCTCCCGTTGCCCCTTTGGTTCCATCCATCAAGCCTGTAAATGTTGAGAGCCCTTCTATCCAGGATGTCGCGGGCCCTTCTCAAGCCATTGAGAATTCTTCAGCCCAAGACGCCCAAGATCCTCTAGATTAGTTTTAATGATAACTTATGTACTTAGCTTAATTTTCTGACAATGTTTAGCGCCATTTTTTGGGATTTTGTTGTAAAGATCTTGTTTTATTTATGAGATTTATATCCGTCACCTTTTAACAAGTGTGTTGATTTTTATGCATGTTTGCCTATCCTTTTTCTGTGATTGTACTTATGATGAATCCGTCTGCTTTGGTGGATTCGTCCACTTTAACTATAATAAACCCATTTATCTTTCATAATGGACAGTATACTTGTGGATTAAAAAATTTTCCCTTTTGTGGACTTTAATGATGTACTTGTCCTATTGTGGATAGTTTGTTAAAACATCCTCAAATGATGAACCCGTCCTCTTGTGGACTTAATGTTGGACCCGTCCACTTGTGGGTTAAACAATGAACTCGTCCACTTGATATAAATTTGTCCACCTCATGGACTTAATAAACTCATCAACTTTGTGGATTTCGTATAAATTTGTCCACTTTATAAACTCGTCCACTTTGTGGATTTTGAGTTGAACTCGTCCACTTTGTGGACTTTGTATAAATTTGTCTACTTTATGAACTCAATAAACTCGTCCACTTTGTGGATTTTGTATTGAACTCGTCCACTTTGTGGACTTTGTATAAATTTGTCCATTTTATGGACTTAATAAACTCATCCACTTTGTGGATTTTGTGTTGAACTCGTCCACTTTATGGACTTAATAAACTCATTCACTTTATGGATTTTGTGTTGAACTCATCCACTTTGTGGATTTGATAAACTCGTCCACTTTGTGGATTTTGTATTGAACTCGTCTACTTTGTGGACTTGTATAAATTTGTCCACTTTATGGACTTAATAATTTTGTAGGGGCAATCATGTACACAGGTTATATCTGAATAACTCCTCTTATCGTGATGAATGCATATATAAGTAGAAACTTGTTCAAAAAGGAATAACACTCAGCCCTTTGGGCTTAAAAAGTACTGTAGAAATAAACTGACTAAAAGGAAATAACTAAAAGAAATAAATTGGAAATGAGGAGTAGTGTTGTTTATGCTGCTTTCATCTATTGGTAGTACTTTCGGAGGTGCTTGGCGTTCCATGGATGGTGCAACTTCTGTCCGTCCAGTGTCTTCCGGTGGTAGGTGCCTTTCCTCTGCCATGAAATAATTTTGTAGGGTCCTTCCCAGTTAGGACCAAGCTTTCCTTGGGTGGGATCTCTTGTAGCGCCTGTCACCTTCCTTAAAATGAGGTCTCCTACCTTCAAGTCCCTGTGTCTAACTTTGGAGTTGTAGTGCTTGGCCATGAGATCCTGATACCACGCAAGCCTTTGCTCAGCTGTTGCTTTGACCTCATCTACTAAGTCGAGCTGCAAATGCATGGCCTTGTCGTTCCTCCTTTCATCGTGATTGTCCACCCTGTAGCTTTTGAGTCTGACCTCTGCCGGGATAATTGCTTTGCTTCCGTACGTTAGTTGACACGGCGTCTCTTTAGTCGGTGTTCTGTATGCCCAAAGCATGCTTTGTAACTCTTTTGGCCATATACCGTTTGCCCCTTCGAGCCGGGTCTTGATGATTTTAAGTAAGGATCGGTTCGTTACTTCAACTTGTCCATTAGCTTGAGGGTGGGCGAGAAAGGAGTAGTGGTTCTTGATTCCTAACTAAGTGCAAAAGTCCCTGAAGGAGTCGTTGTCAAACTGTTTCCCGTTATTTGAGACCAAGACTTTAGGAATCCCGTACTTGCAAATGATGTTCCTTCATACGAAGCTTCTTATGTTCTTCTCTGTGATAGCGGCCAAGGCTTCAGCTTCCACCCATTTTGTAAAATAGTTTATGCCCACTATAAGGAACTTCAACTGTCGCATTGCCATCAGGAATGGGCCCATGATGTTTAGACCCCATTGAGCGAAAGGCTATAGGGCCGTCATTAGGGTTAGTTCTTTGGTTGGTTGTCTGATGACATTGCTAAACCTTTGACATTTATCGCAGGTCTTGACATACACCTGGGCATTTTTCTGCATAGTGGGCCAATAGTATCTAGCTTGAATCAATTTGTGAACCAACGACCGTGACCCTGAATGGTTCCCGAAGATTCCTTCATGGACTTCTCTCATGACATAGTCCGCTTCTTCAGGGCTCAAGCATCTTAAGTACAGGCACTAGAAGCCCCTCTTGTATAAGACATCCTTTATTAGAACGAATCACGCTGCTTGGACCTTCAGCTTCCTTGCAGCCTCCTTGGTGTCTAGTACTGTGCCTTCTTTCAAGTAGGATACTATTGGTATGGTCTAGTTGCTTTTGGAGCCTATCTCTTGCACATTGATGGCATCTATAATGGCAAAATCTGGACAAATGAAAGTACCTTGGTGGGGATGACCGTGTGTTCCACTGACGCAACCTTGGCAAGACAGTCAGCTTGTTCGTTTTCTCCTCTTAGAATCTGCACAATCCTGGCCCGTAAGTCGTCTGCTTTCTTCTTTACTTGTTCCAGGTACTTCTTCACCCTCTCACCCCTATATTCGTAATCACCGTTTACTTGGTTAGTGATGACCTGAGAATCATAGTGAACAATCACACTTGTGGCTCCTGCTACTTTAGCGAGGTCTAATCGTATCACTAGAACTTCATATTCTGCTTTGTTGTTGGTTGTAGCAAAGTCGAGATGGACCATGCACTCAATCTCGTCACCTTCTGGAGAATGAAATATGATACTGGCTCCACCAGCCTATCTATTGGATGACCCGTCCATGTAAATATTCCACTAAAGACATTCTTCTGTCCCCTGGCCTTCCAAATTAGTGAACTTCGCAATGAAGTCAACGATCACCTGTCCCTTAAATTGTAGTACATGGTCGGTACTGTATATCGAATTCGCTTAACTCTATTGCCCATAGTGCCATTCGTCCAGCAGTGTCAGGATTGCTCATTGCTTGCTGTAGGGGCTTGTCGGTCAGGACGACTATTGTGTGGGCTTGGAAGTATGGCTTGAGCTTGCGAGCTGCTGTAATCAAAGCGAAGGCGAGCTTTTCCATAGGTGGGTACCTCTCCTCTGCGCCATGAAGTTCCCGGCTGGTGTAGTACACGGGCTTTTGTACCTTGTCTTCTTCTTTAATCAAAGCCGCGCTGATGGTGGCCGGGGACACCGCCAAGTAGAGGAACAATTCTTCCTCTGGTTGCGAAGGACTCAGCAACAGCGGGGAAGAGAGGTAGGCCTTCAGATCTTCGAATGCCTGCTGACATTCGGTCGTCCACTCAAAGGATTTTTTCAGTGTGCAGAAGAAAGGTAGGCACTTGTCTGTTGCTCTTGCCTCGAACCTATTTAGTGCGGCTATCTTGCCATTGAGGCTTTGCACTTCCTTTACGTTCTTCGGGAGTGCCATTTCCATAATGGCCTGGATTTTGTCCAAATTGGCCTTGATACCTCTTTGAGACACCATGAACCGTAGGAACTTTCCCGCCGTCACACCAAAGACGCATTTGCTCGGATTGAGTTTCATGTTGTAAGAGCAAAGGGTGTTGAAAGTCTCCCTGAGATCTTCCGGATGATCATCCTCCCTTTGGCTTTTTACCAGCATGTCGTCTACGTAGACTTGTACATATCTCCCAATCTGATATGTGAACATCTTGTTCATGAGCCTTTGATATGTTGCGCCAACGTTCTAGAGGCCGAAGGGCATTACTTTGTAACAGGAGAGGCCCTGGCGATGACAAATGAAGTCTTCTCCTGGTTCGCCTCGTCCATTTTGATCTGGTTATAGCCCAAAAAAGCGTCCATGAAGCTCAACAACTGGTGTTGAGTCGTAAAGTCTACTAGGACGTCAACCCGTGGGAAGGGGTAGCTATCCTTGGGTTTATCCAGGTCTGTAAAGTCCACGCACATTCTCCACTTCCCGTTGGCCTTCTTAACCATCACAACATTCGCGAGCCAATCGGGATAGTAGACTTCCCTGATGAAGCCTGCCTCTTGCAACTTTCAGACTTCTTTCGCTATAGCTTGGTCTCGCTCTTAGGAAAACACCCGTTTCTTCTGACGGATCGATAGAAAAGTTGGCAATACATTCAACCTGTGCACCATAACTGAGGGGTCGATTCCAGGCATGTCTTCATGGCTCCAGGTGAAGACGTCCTGGTTTTCTCTTAGGAATGACGTAAGTGCTTGGCGGACCGTTCGGCTGACAAGGGTGCCGATCCGTGTTGTTCAATTTGGCCTGGGGTCGTCAAGTGGTATTTCTTCAAGTCTCTCAACGGGCTCTGCCACTGTCTACTGTTCTTCAATGCTTATTGTCTGCACATGGTCGTCTATCTCTATCATTGCTATGTAACATTCTCGCACAGCGACCTGATCTCCACATACTTCTCCTACTCTATACTCAGTAGGGAACTTGATCATCAAGTGGTAGGTCGAAGTCACGGCCCTTCATGAGTTAAGGGTTGGTCATCCCAGAATGGCATTATAAGCAGATGAGCAGTCGAAAACCAGGAATGTAACATCTTTGGTGATTTGTTGGGGGTAATCTCCAGCCGTAACTGGTAGCGTGATCGTACTGAGGGGGTATACCTTAGTCCCTCCGAAACCAATGAGTGGGGCATTGGTCAGGATCAGCCGTTCTTTGTCAATCCTCATCTGCTAGAACGCCAGGTAGTAGAGGATGTCTACAGAACTTCCGTTGTCGACCAGGACTTGATGTGTATTGTAGTCTCCAACCTGGATGCTAACGACAAGTGCATCGTCATGTGAGTGGTAAAGACACTGTGCCTCTTCTTTTGAAAATTTGATGACGTGATTGTCAATCTGTGCCATCTTTGGGGTAAGGTCCATCAAAGGTCGCGGTGCCCCCCACGATCATTCTAATGTCTCTTATTGGGGGTCTTGGACGCTTGTTCTCCCGTCGGGGAACTTGCTCTTGCGGCGGGCTGCTCTTTGCTTGCTGACAAATCTCTACAACTTCCCTTATCGAATAAGAGCCTCTATTTGCTGTTTCAAGTCATAGCAGACAGCCGAGTTATGACCGTGGTCATGGTGGAGGCGGCAGTACTTGTCCCTAGACCTTTTGTTAAGATCTCCCTTCAGCTTGCCTGGAAATGTTAGGGCTCCTTCGTCCTTGATTTGCATCAGGACTTGATCGATCGGGGTAGTCAGCGAGGTGAAGCTCGTGAATCTCCCGGTGAGGGGCTTGGAGCACCTGTCATCCCATCGCTCTCCAGTCCTAGCCATCTTTCACCCCTTGTCCTGCTGTACGTCTTCCTGCCTTTCCTTCTTCTTGGATGGCTTCTCCTCTTGGGCTAATAGCGCGTCTTCCGCGTTCATGTACTTTGTTGCCTTGTAAAGCACATCCGACATAGTCTTCGGGTCATTCTTATACAAGGAAAATAGAAACTTACCCTTGCGTAGCCCGTTTGTGAATGTAGCAATGAGTATTTTATCATCAGCTTCATCAATTGTGAGTGCCTCTTTGTTAAAACAGGTTATGTAGGACCTTAGCATCTCGTCCTCCTGTTGCTTAATGCTCATCAGGCACGCAGTGGACTTCTTGTACCTGTTTCCCCCGATGAAATGTGAGGCAAATTGAGTGCTTAACTCTTTAATGGTACTGATGGAGCCAGGTGTCAACCTGCTGAACCAAACCCTTGCGGAGCCCTTTAACGTTGTAGGGAAGGCTCTGCACATGATTTTGTCCACGACTCTTTGTAGGTGCATCAGTGTCTTGAAGGACTCCAGATGATCCAGTGGATCCTTAAATCCGTCGTAACTCTCCACCTGCGGCATACAAAATTTGGTGGAAGGGGGAGTGAATTGACGGACGCGATGAATGGGGAGTCCGTTTGATGAGCCAAGTCATAAAGGTTGCTAGACACCCGTCCTCTGAGGGCGTTCATCATAAAGTCCATGCGCTCCTTCATCATCTGCATCTTCGCAACCACATGCGGCAGGATCGGATCTGTTGCGGATGGACGGCTCATGTCCTGCCGTTCTGGCCTGCTTGGTGCGTTGCTTCCTTCTGGCCCTTCTTGATCTCTTTTCTCAACACTGCTGGTCTCCTGGTCCTCTTCCTGGGTGTTGAGTGCTGCATCTTTCTGGCGCAATTACTCCTCTAGGTCATGGTTCTGCTTGGTGAGGCATTCTACTACTGCTGCAAGGGTTTGAACCTGCCTCTCAAGAGCCGTGGTCGTGGTTCATCCCCTTGATGGTTTGTGGTGGTTACCATCGAACGCGTAAGTACCATGTAGCTTTTTGTCCCGAAAGCATGTAGTATGGCTTTTCCTTGCGCGTCCCCACAAACGGCGCCAACTGATGATACCGAAAGATTTTCGGTAAGCTAAAAAGTCCTCACGTGCTCAAAACAACCTGCACGACACAAAACAAGGAGACCTTAGGAGAGTACCGGTGTGGTGCCAGCCAAAGACCCTCCGAAGGTTAAGTCAAAGAATGCTCACAACTCTAGAGTGCCAGAGCTGGGGGGGGGGAATTATGTGTACCTTGATCCGCGAGGGTCTTGGACTTTATTCTTGGCAGCTTTAAATATTGGACAATTCCTCTTCTAATTTCCTTTCTCACTACAATGGAAACACTTTCCTTTAGTTTTCTTTCCTTTATTGGCAACTCCTAAAGCAACTTGTTTATCACCTCTCTTGGTGAAGTCCTTCTTCTTACATTTGCCTTTCGACTTAGGCTGAGAAGTAGAAGCTTCAGCCATATTGGCATCAACACTAGAAGTACCAAGGATGCCTTCCGCCGCCACCAACTCATTCATCAATTCAGATAATGTATAAACCTTTTTGTTCATACTATAGTTAAGCCTGAATTCCTTGAATGATTCTGGTAGTGACTGGAGTATCATATCCATTTGGGATTCTCCATCAATATCAGCACCTAAAACTTCCAATGTATTCAGATTAAAGATCATCCTAAGACAATGCTCCCTCACTGAAGTACCTCAGCCATTTTGGTATTATAAATCTGCCTCATAGTTTCTTGCCTTGCAGAATGGCCTTGCTCACCAAACATCTTCTTCAGACTTAGCATAATGTCCAAAGCTAGTTCTACATCCTGCATTTGATGCTGTAGAACATTTGAAATAGATGCTAGGATATAGCACTTGGCCATCTCATTATATTTCTGCCAACGATCATATCGCTGTTTTTCCTCATGAGAAGCATCTAATGGTGGAAAGCTAGGACATGGTTAAGTAAGCACATATTTGTGCTCTTCAGCAGTAAGAACAATATCCAAATTTCTTTTCCAGTTAACATAGTCAGATCCAGTCAGTTTGTTTTGATTAAGAATAGTAACAAGTGGGCTAAATGATGTCATGATTTAAATCTGAAAATAATAAACATGAATATAATAAGTAAACTGGACATTATCACTTTAGCATATAAGTATATAATATGGAACCTTAATAAAACCATAAAATAATATATGCAACGACAATCCAATCCATGTCTATAATTCCTTGGTAGCAAGTTTATTACAAACACATTAATTGGTTGAGAACTATTCTCATTATCAATGCTATCATGATAACTCTTATCAAACATTAATAACATGCCATTTTTGTCTTTAGCCTCTAAGTAATAATGACATAGCTCTTTTGGGAGGTTAACATTACACTTAGTCTAGTGTACACCATTATCTAGAATCATGTGTAGCCACAATTCATCTCCCTATATAGTGTTTAAACTTGTAGTGCCATGAAACAAAACACCCTCCTTTGGGATTGCGAGGCATATACGCCAAGACGAGGTGCTTGTTCACACTACTTTAAATGGGTTAGTTCAATCTTGTAGTACTATGAAGTAAACACCCTCCTTTGGGATTGCGAGGCATCTATGCCAAGACGAGGTGTTTACCCACACTACTATAAACCGATAATGGAGGCCGTGAGATCCAACCCTTGTATCTCTCTCTCACTAGATATTTTAAATTAAAGGTTTTTAAGATCAAGAACTATAATAACGCTAGAAACCTTGAAAACATAATCCTAATCTCATTAGGAATAAATTTCATTAAACAAAAATTTTAATCCTAGCGTTAATATATATTAATATAAAACCAAACCCATATATATATATATATATATATAACAATCCGTGCAAACCAAAAGCCAAGCAGTGCATTCATTTGGTTTTTTATTGTAATATATATATATATATATATATATATATATATATATATATATCACACCATTTCCACTACATGCTTATAAGAATCAAAACATGCAAGCCTTTAAAGCAATGTATATATAAGCCTTCTATATATAAGGCGGTGCCTTATAATTAACCAAGAAATCATGCCAACATAGATATCAATTCCAAGCGGTGCATGCCTTATAATTACCACATGGCATTTAACAATTTATACCATGTCTTGACTATGATGGATTGGCTATGAATTCACGAATTCTTGGTGTAGTGCATATATCATCAAGCAATGCAACAACAATTCAAAAGGTGCAATCAATAAACACTTGCACAGGACGGTTACACGGATTCTTAAAGCATGCAACCAAGGCAAAAAAAAATTGGATGAACAAATATATATCTCATATATTAAACGTGCATGGCACTATTCAAAGAAAGTAAACACCATGTGAATGAATTCATTTGGTGCAATCAAAACATTAACAACGGTGTCAAGTGCATTGACAACATCAAGAAAACGTTTTCCTTTATTTTAAAATCCAATCACATGCTATACAATCATGATATGAAAACCTGGCTCTGATACCAATTGTTGGAAAATCTAGTTTTGTATCTCATACAAAACACACAGCGGAAGCAACAAAAATAGATCTATTTCACTCATGATTGATAACATGCACTATGTAAATTTCAGAATTTAAGAACGAGATTGCGTACCTTGATGCAGTGAAATTCAAAAAAAAAAAAAAAAAGATTAGAAGTACTTGGGAACATTTTTAATCTTCACTCCAATTCCACTTTACGTCCAAGAAGTGTGGTCTCTCAATTAGTTTCTAAGGGAGAATAATTGAGTGGCTTCACTCGCACATACACACTACTTCACAATGATGTCTCTTTTTCTCTTATAAAAAATTATGTATGTTTTTCCCTTTTATAACTAACTGATTATCTAATTGGGCCGGCCTATTGGGCCTTTTCAATTAGGCTTTAGTATGTGATTTCGAGTGGGACCAAAAGGGACCAATAAGACACTAGCTCCAATGAGCTTTGAGCTTTTCTATCAACTCTTGACAAGCCTAAAGTTGCCATTAATTATATTTAATACCACTATATAAATATAATTGCACTCTAGGTCTTATTAATAAATTATATCCCAATACTTTATTATACATGCAACCCCTTCATAAAATATCCGTAGTAATACAAAGTCATGAATATAGACTGCCACTTTGTTAATTACTACATCTTAATCTTTGAGTACCCGGTTTAATCCTTTTAAGTTATTCATCATATATTTATGAAATCCAATTTTATAAATATATACTTTAGTATATTCTTACTAAAGTGGTAGGCCTAACACTCTGAATAACCAAACCCATTAAACTTATCTCAAGGGAATATTTTATATCTCCGTTAAGAGATTATGAATTCCATCTTGAGAATATATGTTCCATCAACACTAAATGTGGCTGCCTAACATACTGAGGTTTTGATCGTGACTTTAGATCTCACTCTTGATATATCAAAGCAACCTACACTTCATGATCAGATACATTATTCTCTCAGGATTAAGAGTTCATGTAAATAGAAGTCGTGAGATTTATTATTCATTTGATAGTCGTTAGGAGAATAATAAATCTCACAGTGGTCTAGTTCAATATATTTTAACTCTTAAAACATATCAACATATCAACTAGAAGTCTCCACTTCCATGATCAAGACAAATCATCTTAGTTAATATGTTATAGTCTTCGCAGATGAAATATCTAATTTCATCACCGACTACGAACTATAATTCTGAGTTTATAAAGAACTTGTGATCTATATTTTCCGTGACTAAATCACATACTATGTATCTCATGGACTATATGATAATGTCCAAATATTCATGTTACCATTATTTTAGATAATAATAAAAACAACTTTATTAATCATAACATTATATCATACATAGCATCATACAATAGGATTTAAGGGCATATATCCTAACAGGGCTGCCTCCTATGAGAGTGAGGGCAAACTCTCTAGAGCACTCATGAAAATCCAGGTGGGGTGCATGGCCGAAATGTGTCAAATCAAGAACTCGTCCAAGAATTCACAAGCAAAGATGTTCGTATTCTTGTGGTTCATGAAATTGGTTCAAGATCTAGTATCACGAAGTTTTTGTGAACTCTAGAATAAAAATACCAAGTGTTGATTCAAGTCCACAAGGATTCAACACTAATTTCATCTTGTGATTGCCCAATTTAAAAAAAAAAAATCAAAATTTTAAAACATGTAGGGGATTGTTGGGTATGTTTTAAAATTTAAGCCCATGATATTTTGTTGAAAAGCCCAAGCCCATGCTCTAGAATTTTCCTTGGCTGGCGTGGGAATTTTTGGCAGCAAACAAAACCCTCAATCTTCTCATATTTCCTTATAAAATAATCAGCCGCACCTTCCCATGTTTTGCAGAAAATACATAGTGGCTTGTGACATCAATGGGAAAGGAAATTCCTTTGTTTTTGCCTTTCCCTTTTCACTCAAATCATCTTTAGCTACTTCCTTTTTTTTTAGAGCTCTAAGACTATCAAAATTCTGCATATATGATATTAGTTAAATATATATATATATATATATATATTACTTTTGATACTCTAGCTGCTTTGTTTTTTGCTGAAAATTTTCTCCTAGGCATTTGTAACGAGTTTAAAATTCTGTTTGTGATTGCACATTAATAGAGTTGCCGTTGTATCTTATAGAGCAACCGCCTGAGCCATTTACACCGATGAATTCATTCCAGTGGGGGCAAAATCGCTTATTAAGAATAGCAGATTTAGTTCCGTGCCTCGACGTTAAGTTTTACTTAATCCTTAATTTTTTACGCTTTTGTACTTGTCTATTTTGCTTATAAGTTAATTTGAGCATATCTTGTTTTATTGATATATTATCGATATTGCTTTGCAACTTTGTTAATCAATTTGGACAATTTTCCGAACTATACTTCCAACATGTATATGTGTCTGTGTCTGTTTGTCCAAAGGGATTCAACTTCCATAGGAGAAGAAGTTATACTGAATTACTCACTGCTGTATTAAGTGCTATTTTATTCTTCATTAAATTTATCCAGAAAAAGGGTAAACTAAGGGTTTTAAGAATTTCCTTTTTGGATTATGTTTTATCAGGTTCAGAGGCATTTCCAGTGGAGCTCTCCCCCCATTAGATATGATGCATTTCCATATGGTCAAGTATGAGCTTTAATTGTGCCGCCATGTAATCAAATACTAATTTATTTACAATTTCAATAGACTATACGTACATTTACTGGCTAGTTATCAAAAAAATCCTGTAAATCATCATATACAGTTCTTTATCGGCCCTGATTGACTCTTGATGGGGAAGTAAAGTTACAAGTGTTTTTGTTTAGGTGTTCCCTGGAGGTTTTGTAAAACTTATCTTTTTTTTTAAGATAATTTCTAAAAGTAGAATACATTTCAAATCATTTGGGATCTAATGCAATTTTGAAAACATGTTGTGACATGATTTTTGTGCTCCTCAATTTCGTGATTTTGAAATCTTGATGCAACATCAGGGCATCTACATCTGAAAAATAGATTTGCTGAAAGACTTAGCATTCTACCATTGGATCTGACCATTGAAAGCACCATAGAGGTTATGTGTCCACTTACTCAAAGGGAACTCAACTTGTCATTTTGACCTTTCCAAGATGATTTTTATACTTTTTCAGTTTGGTACCTTTCAACTATCTAAATCTATTAACCTTGATTCAGTAGACTGATGCAATCAAGAGTTTTATTTTCCTACAATCATTATTTGAGTTCAATGATATTGGTTTTGCACTTTTGATATTACATGGAAAATTATTGGGCTTTTGGTAGAAACGCAAAGTATAGAAAATTGGAGGTCTATTGATATGGCTGTTTGAAAGGTTGTTTGGTTTTGTTTTGTCAAAAAAGAAAAGATACGAAAAGAATAGAATAGGAAGAAAGAGAGGAAAGAAAGGTTGTTGTAAGATTTGCAATTTTTTATTCCTTTTTTTTTTTTTTTTGGGATCATCTCAATGATATGGTACATTAATAGTTGAGATTATAGAATTCCCACTTATCAGCAACAAATTTAGTATTTGTTATTTACCCTGATATTATGTCACAATTCAGGAATCTGCATAGTCTATTAGAAAAAGATTTGGTTCTTTGAACCTTCTTATTAATGCATCTGGAATTCTTCCAATACCTGATGTCTTGCAACTGGGTACAGCTTGTGTCACTATTTGAAGCACGATTTCCAGACTAGTAGTGGCTTTTGACATTTGCAATTTAAATGTAATAAAATGTTCTGTTTCTCAAAAAAAAAAAAGAAAAAAAAAAAAAGCGTTTGTTGTTCCTTGCATCTAAAACTATCATTCACTTACTAGAAGTATTCATATAAGCCAGCTCAGAAAGTCACCAGCTGCTTGTTTTATTACTGCTGCTTTTTTTACAATACTTTTTCACCTTTGAATTATTTATGTTTGAATTTCTTGTTGATATTTTCTATCAATTTGTAAAGTGAAGAATTCAAAGGTGATGAGGTTTTGACACAATAATTAGCTTTAAAAAGGCTTTGGGCATGAATGACCCAGATGCAGCTGCTGTGCATATGGACTTATTTTTTTATGTTTGTTCTCTGTATTTATGTAAAAAGTTTGAGAATGCTTAAGTTTATTGTGAAATAAATTTCAAATCATAATGAATAAATGTTTGTGGCTTACAGATTGGGAGGTGAATCTTTAGTCAAAGGCTTGAAAATGGAGATCAAGATGCTGTTATATTCTTTCTAAAAAAAAAAAAAAAAGATTATGTTATATTGATCTCAAGGACTTAAATTGAAGACCTATATGGAGCTTGACTATTATCAGCACATCTCCACTGCAAGCGTTTCAGAAGCTCATTTGTGTTTCAACTTTTGAGTTTGGAAAAACATCGTCTTTCCTTTTACCTTGGAAGCGTGTCTTCAAGTTTACTGATTCCCAGCTAATTAGTTGTTGATCTTTAGCTCTAGTTGGTTTGCTAGTAATTTGTGATCTTGGTCTCTATTGGGTAATTGTTTTGGGTAAGTAATACATTACACCCAATGAGTTTCGATTCCTGGCCTCACCCTCCATCCCATAACTAGAAGGAGGAACTGCCATCTGAGCTATAGTTCTTTGGCAAACTAGGTCTCTTTCGTTGGCATATACATCAACATGAAATGAGCCCATTGTTATACAATCTGCAATTCAAGCTGACCGTAGCTCAGAATGAGTTCAAGTAACCCCTACTACTGTGGCAAATGGATGCACCGTTCAAATAGCTGCAGCTGGCATAACATTGGAGAAGCTTTTGCAAATTCTTCTCTTTGTTTAAGATGGGAACTAAGCAGTTGTGAATTGTGATTGGCTAGCCTAGTGAGATGATGTTTTTGATTCAGTTAGGTCTAAAGGCAGTTGGGGGTGGTTTTTGGTTTTCCAAGATGAACCGGGATTGGTACTGCCAGAACCTACGAAATTTTCTATTGACATAAAAATTATGACACTTCAGAATGTACATCCTTTCCTTGTTCTTTTTCCTTCCCGGCCCTTTAATTTCATAAGATTCTTGGTGAAGTTTGTTGTGCCTCGTTTTTCTTTATTTTTATTAAGAATTCAAGTTCATATTGCTAATTTCTACTATTAGTGACAACACATAGTTCAACTTACTATTTTTCTTTCTTGATGCTAAGTCAGACTTCAATCCCTGTACAGATTATATAGGTCACGATGTTGATCAGAGAGCCAACAACTGCAATCAAAGAATTTAAGCTGATAATGATTACTATATTAACTTCTAAATTATTATGCATATGATGCTTATCTCATGGATTTTAGTCAATGGGACATACTTCATGAAAACTCACTAGGATCACATGATAAGAAGAAATGTTCTATCTACTAGGAATCTAAAGTGCCTGTGTTTATATATATGTGTGTGTGAATTTAGCATACATGTAAAAATACTTAGCTAAACGATTTGGTGTGTTAAGACTTAAGAGGAAATTTTTCATTCTATTTTCATCACGTTGAAGTAGAAAGTAGTCTTTCTAGCTTGTTGGGGGTGAATGAGGTGTATTTTTAGTTGGTTAGGTTACTACTTAAAACATTTTCTCTCGTGGTGCTCTAAAAAGTGCCCATAGGGTGGATCTTGATGGAGCCTTCGGGTCTAGAGACCCTAAAATATGTTTAGACTTTTGAGCTAGATAGTATTTATTTTAATTTTTTAATAAAAAGCGGGGAGGGGGAATTAAACAATATACCATGCATCCTATGCATGAGTGGGGTTTAGCTCTATGTGAAAGGGAGGACTCATGCATCGGATGAATGATATATCTCCTCCTAAGGAGTTACCAAAGCTTAAACTGCAAGTTTACATATATTTTGAATTTATCTTCTCAACTTTGTTTTTTTATTTTTAGTGTCAAATAATCTCCTTTTTTTTTTTTTTTTAGATTCAACTGTGTATATGTTACTTTTACTGTTAATCAAAGTTATAGGAAATTTACATGAACAATATTTGAGAAATACTACACACCTTGTTTCACACACTGTAAAAATCGTGACTTCAAATCATGTTTTCTATACAATTTTCGCAAGTAAATGTGTGTGCAATAGAGCAAACACTATAAGCAAGTATCATCGTGACATCCAAAACAAATAGAAAGAACCCCATATTATAGGTAGCTATAGCTAAATAATAACTCGAGGGACTAGATTTTAATAAATAGTATCTTAGCAAACATGTAAATGTTTAACATCATATAGACATAATACACAAGCTGCCGCAAATGCGCAATTCAGTTCCAACTCAAACAACAAACACTCCAACGTGAGTTTGGGTAAGAATAAAAAATTAAAATTATTTCCCTGTTCAGTTTGTTTTTGCAACTATTTATGAGCTATACTACACTTTTTGACACTATTCATGACCTCACTGTACTATAGCAACTAACTTTTACTTTTATCTACATTAATTTCAGTAATAATTTTTTAGTTTCAGCAAAATAAACAGTATCTAAACACAAATCAAAAATTTTATAAATGGGGTTGATGTGTCTGTTAGATCATGTAGCTCAGAAAGCCACAAACAGCTCAAAATTTCACCTTTGGAATCTACAACTACCTTCTAGAACTAAAATGCTCAAAACAGATCATGTAGTACTTGGGCCATTGATAAATTGCCTGTTTTCATTTTGGGCCCTCACTGGCCCAATTTTTGTTTTGCCTCTCTTTTTATTTATTACTATATAAACCTTTTTCACTCGTTCAAAATAACTAGTTTTTAACCCATGCTTTGCATAGATTTTATTATTATTATTATTATTATTATTATTATTATTATTATTATTATTTTAACTCTTTCGTTAACTAATGTTCTTATTATTATTTTAGATAGTAGAATGAGAGTTATCTAAGAGTTTAAAAAATCAGTTTATGAATTCAAGTAAAACTAAGTGGGTTGCAATTATAATACTTGCAATTCTCTCTGGTATTTATTAGTGATTAGTCAATTAGTTTCATTGAACTAATTAGGTTTTCTTTTTTTATTCATGGTTTCTAATACCTATTAAGAAAAATTATCCTAGAAAAACAGTTTCAAGGTCGGGCCTTGGTATAATAATAAATGTCTTACGCTAAAAGTAACAAGTTGTAGTTTTAAGTCTAGTAGAACGGAAGGTATGACCTTTTTTTTTTTTTTTTCCCCATACCTTCTCTACCTTTTTTTCTATTGCCTCATTTTCATTGAATCAGAGGTTATCTGCAAGTTTAATAAAATAATTTAAGTTTTTTTTATATTTAATTAAAAAGTGATTCTAGTATCTAAAAAAGAAGGGAAAAAATAGATTTTTTTTTTTTTTTACAAATTTTATTTTAAAAAAGGAAAATCAATGACAAAATTTTTATCATCAATAAAAATAATGATGATGATGATGATGAGTAAGATGGGACTCCCTGAAGATGATGATCCTTAAATACATACAACACAATATATTAATAATTGTGAATGTAACAAAGGCAAATACTTGCCAATACAAGCTAATTTTACAACAAAGCACATGTCTGGGTGTAATCGATACATGGCCATGATTAGAGAAAGCTAATCTGGACTTGCCCATATATTGTTTCCTTATTGTTTTTGTTTTTATTTTTTTTTGTTTTTGTTTTTGTTTTTTTTTTTGTTTTTTTTTTTTGTTTTTTTTTTTTTTTTTGTTTTCCTCATGGAATATACAACCATATGATTCAAAGGGTTCATTTCAAAATTGATTTTTGGTTCCCAAAAGCCTTATCTTGCCTTGGATAACTGTATAGCTTCTGGATCGTGCGTCGACTCATCAGCCCAAGTAAAGTTGTGAGGCATGAGGGCGTACTCCCGATTCCTAACTTCTTCAAGCTGCTCCCACTCAGCCCATCTCTCTGCCAGACCCTCTCCCTGCATCATTTTCACCACTTGTGCCATTGTTGGTCGGTCCTCGGGTGAGCTTTGAGTGCAGAGTAATGCTACCTGAACAATAGTCTCAACTTCTCTTGGCACATAAGTCTTCAAGTTATCGTCCACAATGTCATCCAGCCTATGTTCTCTCTGTAACTTCCTGATCTGTGAATTATCATTTAACACATTACATTAGATGCACTCAGAGGAGAAAAAAAGAAAGACAAATATGATCATGGACAAGCGTCAAAATAGGCATGATATTCAAAAGCTTGAGCCAATGATGTTGCAATATATATATATATATATATATATATATTTATATAGTGGATAAAAAATCATCAAAGTCCTGGGTGACAGCACTAGGTGTTGCAAGAATCCAATTCATTCTGTTTTTCTCATAATAACAAATGGAGCCTATAGCTAGTGCAGCTCAAGGAAGATATGAAGGTGAATCCATGTGGTATGTCCAGTTTGGATCAGTAAAAAAAGTAGGTAACAACAGTTAACTAGTTTGAAAATCACTGAAATTAGGCACATTTTGTGGATGACTTGTCCTGTAGAAAATAAATGGGTAATCTGTTAAGAGCACCCAACCTAAAAGCTTAAGCTAGTAGGTGGAGAGGCCTAACGATACATATATACCCATAACCAAGTAGACACCCAACTGATGTGGGATTCCTTAACATGATCAAATAATTTCGAAGGTGAAAAGCTCTATACAGTTGAAAACACAATTCCCTCTCACTTGTAAAAAAGGTCTTTCATGCGACACTGCACTCACGGATCTAGAAGTAGATGGCAGTTCACAGGCGCACACAACGTGCTCATTTTAGCGCAGGATCACAAAATCTTTTGAAGACTGGTAACTGGCAAGCAGGGACCAAAGACACAGACATGTCTTCGACAGGAGAACAGTGTCAATAAAAGTTTGTGCTTTATGTATCATTTTTATAAGACTCATGAAAGATGAACAAAGTACAAAATTCATTAGGGATAAAAAAATAATCATAGTTTAGAAAATAAATCAATATATACCACTATATCTTAAAAAGGAAATAGGGTAGAAAAAAGGAATAGAAAAGCCTTCAGGTTAGAGGTAGGTATGCATAGTACCATATAAACAGCATTAAGAATAGCTAAGTCCGTATATAGTTCAGGAAGTGGCAAAGATTTAAAATCTTACATGATCAAGCAGAAGAACATCCTCTTCCTCTTCAAGCCGAGCAAAATCTATTGCACGCTGACCGGTTACAAGTTCAAGAAGTGTTATACCATATCCAAACACATCTGTCTTTTCTGATGATTTTCCGGTAGACAAATATTCTGGGGCAATGTGACCCATGGTGCCACGCACTTGAGTGGTAACATGAGTCAATTTTGCATCAACCAGCTTTGCCAGCCCAAAATCCCCAAGAACAGGTTCAAAATTATCATCTAATAGGATATTGGCGGCCTTCAGATCACGATGTATAATCTTAGGATTGCAGTGCTCATGTAGATATTCCAAGCCATGGGCTGCACCAAAAGCCACACGTTTCCTTGTCGGCCAGTCCAAGCCTTTTTCTCCAGGTTTTAAATCTACATTGAAGGGAAAAAGGTCGGAAACCAAAAGTATGAGCACCTATTCATAATCTAATTATCCAATAATAAGAGACAACAGGTTATTCCATTATGTAATAATTTTTCACCAGCGGACAGAACCATTTCTAAGAAAACAATGTAATTTCCCAAGAATTGTCCATCATCAAGTCACACCAGCATGTTGAGATGAGATCCTGAAGAGACTACAAAATTCCATATTTATAAATACATACATATAATTAATATGGATTGGTTTAAGTTACATCTAGTGTAACTCTTTGTAATCTTAATCATATATGTTCATTCACTTATTATTATGCCATGCCCCCATGTCATCCACACGCTAACTAGGCATGCAATCTAAATGAATTTAGGCTTCAATTTATGGAATTAGTATCCCAATACCAATTGACTTATGCTTAGAAGTACTAAAGGAAGTATTAATTTTGATATATGGGGTTATATGTAAAAGTGCTTCAAGTTTTCTGTAATAAACAATCATTTTGTAACATACAAAAAAGAGTCTAAGAAACCATGAGAGGGTTACAAATTGCTTTTTGAAACAAAACTTAGCAAACAAAGAAAACAATACAAAACCTATAATGGACAAAACCAAAATATTGGCATGGAGAACTAATAATAATTGAGTACATTTAGGAATACTTTATATGAACCTACCCATCAGTTAAGAAAGATATGCTCATCTGAAAAAAAGTTTATGAATTTCTGCCCCGGATCTATTCTGGCCTTAGTTAGAGTTAAAATTAAACCTGGATTCTAAAGTCTCAACATACTCACAGTATCTAATGTTGAATTCTTTGAAATGGCTCATGATCCAAACAACAGATACTATAATACCTTATCTGAAAATCTTCAGAAGAGAGGTTATGTTCAAAAAACACATACCCAACCCAAAGAATAAAGGTCGATTAATCTTATACAGGAAAAATGGGAGAAAATCCTTAGAGCAGGCAGAATAGTTGGATGCAGATTTTCTTCATAATCATTAGGAGTGATGAACTATAATATTCCTAAAATGTTTGAATGAATGATAGATTTTCCACCCCACTTTTTAATTTTTTCAATATTTAAAGGTACATACCCATTCTAGAGGAACCAAATTCCAAAGTACCATTACTAAAGGATTTGCATGTGGAAGCAAGAGTCATTACACAATGCTGGCCCATCTAGGCAAAAAGTTCCAAAATATATATGTACCACTAGATCATAGTTATTAAATCCAGTTTGGCCAGTGAATTGGTGACCCCGGTGCCTAAACTGATCCGAGTCTGTAATTGGCTTGTTTAAACATATAATTCAGTCAAAACTCTCTGGGCTTTTATGAGCCATTCAAGTCAGGTGGGTTTTAATTAACCATCTAGAGTTTTTAACATACTCAAAATTACAAATCTATTTAACTTTTTGTAGTATTACCCAATCAAACTGGTGAACGACGTGTTTCAATTCAATCCAGTTAGATGGTTTTACTGCTAACAGTAAAAGCCCAGCAAACGTGGGCTGAACTAGGTGAGATTCCATGAAACTGAGCAACCCCCAGAAGGTTAAGATTATACCACTCAATAATTATGTAAACATTTCATTGGACCTTTATCTATCTGATTTTTCCAAAACAAAATACCAAAAAATTATAAATTATTTTACCTCTTAAGGCTTTTTTATTAATTAATTAAAATTTAATATTATTACCATGACTCAACAATGGCCAATGTGACCCAATTATGACAAGAACATACTTCTCTTCCAGGTTAATCGAACTTAGAATTGTAAAGAGAATATCAGAATAGAATGGAAAACCACAGATTGATAATAAAGGATATACCTCTTAAGTGGTATGCAACACTAAGATTTTGCATGAATGGATAAACAAGAATCCTCTCGGATGAGGTTGTACAAAACCCTATCAACTTCAATAAATTCCTGTGAACTGCAACGCTTATAAGTTGAACTTCTCTTTGGAATGCAGCCTCTCCACCAGGACTGTGATAATCTGTAAGGCGTTTCACAGCAACCTTTGTGTTGTCTGAGAGGAAACCTTTGTAAACCTTTCCAAAACCTCCATGTCCAATTATGTTGTTTTCACTAAAATTCTCTGTTGCAAATTGGAGTTCACGCAAAGAAAATCTTCTCAGTTGGCCAAAGAGAATTTTTCGATCATCTTCACCTAAAATGGCAAAACATTATTTCTTACTTTAACAGAGTATCCAATAATTCTATAGTTGTTTGGAAGTATCCAATATACACTCACTCAAATAAAGTTACCATTATTTAAATACAGTTTATAGAAAAATGCAACAATATATAATCTTAGGAAACTAATGCATACGTCAGTGATTTACTGAGCTTATTTGGGAATCACTTCTTATCTTCCTATACTATTAGAGGTAGATAGTAGTAAAAATTAAATAGGTTAAGTTGAAATATTTTGATATATCATTATTACAAAAAGTGACACTTAAAGATAAAAATTCCAAAGGAAAAATTACCAGAAACATCAACAAACACTTCATGTTTGAGTTTGTGCACATAATGGTATCGGTATGCAAACATAGCCCCCAGTGCCAAAAGCAGGAATGCACCACAACTGGCAGAAGTTATCACCGCTTCAAGTGTTTTCTTTCTGGTTGAAACTGCTAAAATATCTTAAATGTAAGTATCACCTAGATAATTTGGGCAGGATGACATTCTGAAACAATATGAACAAACCTGGAAGAGAAGAACTAGAAACACAAGGTTGCTTCAAGCTAGGGTCACAAGTAAGATGTGTTCCTGTAAAACTGAAAGAACAATGGTGTTCATAACAAGCCATGTATAAATGTGATGTCTGAGATAGACATACATCCTTTATCTGATGTAATCATTAAACTCAAACATTTGGAATAGAATTGTGGTCCTGATTCTTTTAAAATGAGACTCAAGGTTGATGGAGAAAAATCAATAAAAACAATTTTGAGAATATAGGTGCATAATATACCCCCAACGTGTTGGTAGCTGGAGAAATTACATTCTTCAAATCTTACTGCCTAGAGCATCGAACTACATTTATAGCTACAGTTATTACATTTTTTCTCCTTGGTTGCATGCAGGGAGGTGACAGAACATAATCTTGGATTGGATAAAATGGTAGAAAAGAACATGTGGCTGACCCGATGACTTTGTTGAGGATCCAATTACTGCAAAGTTTTGAGAGTCAAGCTTTGTTGTTGTTTTTGTTGCATGCTAGGATTTGATGCAGAAAAGGTAGGGTTGGTTAGCTAGGACTTGATATAGAAAATCATCAGGAACAAGAAATTCCTTTTGGTCCAAAATTTTCCAAAATATGCCTTTTCAAACAGCTGTAAGGCTGTCCATGCAGACCTAAACTTTACCACTGACTAGCTGGCATCTCTGTAAATGCTGATTATTCCAACAGACCATACTCATATGTTGATTCTGTAATTGTATCAAGAAAAACTCAGCTAGAACAAAGTGGCATTAGTGATGTAAGTAATAAAAGGCCAAATTTTCAGCTGCATAAGTATGGTGCCTGTTTACCTAATCAGTCTCTTCTAACAAGCACCATGCACAAAAGGTTCAACAGCAATATGATAAAAATGTTCCACTGATTGGAGTTTTAAGATGCCAAAATCAAACTTTCATCAAGAAACATTACGCAGTTTTTTACTTTTTTGGTAAAAAATTACGCATATTCATTTCCTTCTTTTTTTTGGGGAGGGGGGGGGGGGAGAATAAGATTGTGTTGCATTATAAAAAGTTATTGAAATCTGAAAGAGTTATAATTTGTATTATGGAATTACTTAAATGACAGAATTGAAAAGAGTTGCGCAGGGATTCTCCCAGACAAATCATTAGATGAAAGGTCCCTGTCAAATAGCAAAACAAAAACAAAAAACTATCAGCAACATGAACTTTCACATACAGCACAAAGCTTAAGACAGGAAAATATACTTAAATTAAGTAGTAAATACTAAAAACCATAGAAGTCTTAAAATACATATTCCTTACAGTTCTGTCAGCCCAGTAATATTTGCAATTGAATCAGGAATGGGTCCAGATAAATGGTTTCCCCTCAATACCCTGAATCACAGGCGGTATCAGCTCTATCTCATATTCTATTTTTGGCAATGTATAACAGATTAGTTATATATGTGGGATATACTTGTCTACAAATTTGTGCTTTAAATTATTTTATTGAAGATAAAATCAATAAACATGGCCTGAGGATTTTTTTGAAGAAATCATAAGTTAAATCATGTATCTGAGAGCAATGTGAAAATATGACCATTCAAGAAACAGAATGTAATCTTACAAATGCTTCAGACTTGAAAGCTGGCCCCAGGTGACAGGAATAGAGCCATTGAAATTATTATTTGAAAGATTTAGATTTTTAAGTTGCGTCATTTGTCCGAAGTAATCAGGTAGCACACCAGAGAGATTATTGTCCTGTAATTCCCTGCACAAAGTATATCACCATGATGACAAATAATCGTCATGGATAAAACACATCCATTAATATATCAATACAAAATTTGATTAAGAAACTCCCTATAACACAAGAAAGATTGAAAACATTCCCAATATGGAAAAAATAAAGCAAACAGTAATATTATAAGTGCAGAACTTATTTTCCCTTTTATCTCATTTGAGTTTTTTTACTGGTGAATACTAAAAGGTAACAAATCTTTCATCCCTTGAATATCTCACTCATCAGTCATCAAACAGTTGTCAAATACACAGATGAAATTCTCCTCACTCATGTGTTGTACCATATGTGAAATGGATTCAGATCATTACAGTTTGGATTGGAAGGAACATTTGTCCCAAATTAATTAAAAAATATATGTTTATGTGCATGTGCGTGCGCGTGCTATAAAGACCTTTTTAGAGGCAACTTTTAGTTATTTTTCAAACCATTCTAACAGTCTATGAGCCAAAACACACCCTTGGGTGCTTATGTACATGTATTTTAGTGCATTTTTATCAGTAATTTCTAGATTTGATTTTCAAAAGAACCATGCTTTCCCTGATTTGTAGGGGGAGTGGGAAAGCAATTCTTTATTTTATCAGCACTATATTTCTTGAATGTTTAATTACATTAAACCCACCTGTGGTTTAATTCGAAATCACTTTACCTACCCGTATTTTAAAAAGTGTCACTTTATCCACCTGAGGTATGTTCCGTTTGTTTTCCGTAACCCATTTTTATTAAAATTAGGGGTAAATAGGTATTTTTGCTCAAATTTTATGTCTCTCTCCTCCCAAAACAAAAAATAACACAAAAATAGAAGAGAAACAAGATCAAAAGGGAGGGTTTTGTGAAAAGGAAGCGACTAGAGAGAGCTCCAATATAGAAATTAATGTAATTAAATCACACCTCACTAATTTTAAGTACACTCATAAGCTGATTTCGATATTCCAGTGGATTATAAGGCTCTATATCCCTAATTACATGAAGCATTGTTGCAGTAGCTAATATAGATGGAAGATGACTTGTAACCCTTGAATCTGGAACAGAGCCCAATATTAAAGACAAGATTAGAAATTGAGATAGATCACAAATGAATGTCTCTTTCCTTCAATATCTATTGCACTCAGACAATCAATCTCATTGGATAGCTTACCGGCAATGACAGAGAGATGAAGGCGCTCACACCTCAACAGGAAATCCCAATGCATGTGGTTCTTCAAACCAAGCCCCTTGATAATGTGATAAAAGAATGAAATTGGGGTCATTGGGTTCATCCTCCATTGAAGCGTGGACAGCACCAAAAGCTCCATTCTTTTAATAGTCTTTGCTTCAAACACATACTTGGATTCCTCCACCTAAACATAACACAGAATCCCACATTATAACAATATGAGCCATCCAAGGCTTTTCCCTCTTAAACGTGACGCTTGAAGCAAACCTATCAAAGTAATTCACAGCAAGAACAGCAGTCAAAGCACAGAACCCATAGTGTGCTTTAACCCTCAAAATCCAATCCATAACCTCTTTCCTAGCCACCATTAGAGACCCATCTGAGATCAGACTACTCAAACAAACATGGGTCCCTCCCTCCTTGGATTTTAGGGACACAAGTTCATCATCCTCCCAAACCAAGTCATTCTCTAGCAAAACCGAAGGGAAAAATGAGTGCTTTTTCACATTTTCATCACTCCCTTCTTCCCCAATACCATTCACTCCCTCAAAACACTTCCTCACAGAACAAAGCATCAATGACCGCTGCAGGACTTTGCAGCTGTTGGGTTTCCTCTTCTTGCAGAGCCATCTTCTTCTGAGAAGAAGAGATTGAAGCCTCTGCTCATTATACAATGAAAAGTTTAAAGCTTGAGCACACACCCATATCCATATTCATCAGCAAATGTCTCTCTCCAAGTACTGTGCAATAGAGACGCAGAGAGAGAGAGAGAGCTTCCTTTTCACAAAACCCTCCCTTTTGATCTTGTTTCTCTTGCATATTTGTGCTATTTTTTTGTTTTGGAAGGAGAGAGACATAAAATTTGAGCAAAAATATCTATTTACCCTTGATTTTAACAGAGGTCGGTTACGGGAAACAAACGGAACATACCTTAAGTGGGTAAAGTGACACTTTTTAAACTACGGGTAGGTAAAGTGATTTCGGGCCAAATCACAGGTGAGTTTAGTGTAATTACCCCTTTCTTGAACTATAAAAATGCATATTAATCATAGTAAATACACTCATCAAGATAAAATTTATCAATATTTAGCAAGATTTATATGTAGATCTACATCATCATGATGATAAATCAAACAGATTCTACACATGCTAAAAGGAGCATACTGTAGCTTATCAGATGAATGCTGCTACAACTTTGCCCAATCATGAAAAAAGTGCAATGTTATGCAACAAGATGATAACTTACAAGCTAACCAAGAATTTTAGTTTGGTAATTGAAGGTGAAAGCGTTCCAGAAAATCCCTTTGAAGCCAGTCTCCTGCAAATCAGTACATTGACAAACTAAATGTACCGCAAAAGATAAACAGATTCCCTGATGAAAGCAATGCAATAAAATTAAACTTGGAATACTTGTGGACTATTTCACTAATCATAAGCATTTGCTGTATTCCCTACAAATTAACACGTTTCTTCTAAGTTGACGAACTTACACAGATACGACATTTCCACTCCTACAAGTGACGTCTGACCAACTATAGCATGGGCTCACAAAATGATCACTCCATTCTATAAATGGAGTATTGGAATGATTGAGAGCCTTTATAAATTCAAGCAAAGCTTCACCTGAACATTGGCAAAAGTGGAGAATCCAATTGTTAAAAATATGATGCAACATTAAAGACAGCCAACATTGGCTGGGGAAAACAATCCAATCCATATAATAGAGTCCAAAAAAAAAAAAAAAAAAAAAAAAAAAAAAAAAAAAAAAAAGAATGAATGAGAAGCAGAAGTAGTGTGACCCTCTCAGATATTGTTTCTTTTCCTTATTTTTGGTTGATTAACTGAATTATAAGCCTATTAGAGATCTATAAGAAATTGGACAATTTATTTATCATGTTTACATCAGATTCTATTTCTCTTCACTGGTGATGTTAAATGTCTGTCATAGGTGTGTGTCAGTGAGCCTTGAGCAGCATTACAAAGAAAATCTGTCTCTCTCAACATTTTCCTGGAATATACACATTTATTAGTTCAATAAGATCTGATCACCGTCACATAAGAATCTTTTTATGGATAGAATATCTCAGTTTTCTACCTTTTGGATTAAAAAATCTTCATAATGATTAGAATTGTTGCTATTCTTTCTTGTTATTCCACAAGACCCACAGAAGCTTTCTGAAGGCAAGGCTCTTATTTACAGCTCATTGTGCGTTCACCTTTATTTCTACTGATAAACAGGTAAGAATTGTCACCAAACCCCCACACTCTAAAGGAGATATTTAAGCACACACAGAGAGAGAGAGAGAGAGAGAGAGAAGAAAAGGAAAGAAAAGAAAGAACAGATTTGCAAGTTAGTGGACTGATTTGCACAGATTAAACGATTAATTGTGGAACTAGACTCCTGAGACACAAAATATATTTAACAAAAACGAACGAGCAATAAGTCAACCACACACTTAGTGAAATTTTTAAAGAAGGAAGTTAAGCACTAAATGTGGCACCATCAGTGAAAGAGGTTTTTTAAAAAAAATTAAAATTTGGAATTATACATGTAACATAATCTGATCCATATTAATGCATTGAAGACTGATTTGCTCAAAATATTCTCATTAATATAGTACAAAACTAAGTTATAGACAGGACATAAGTTTTGGTCCCTTTGGATGAATATATACAAAGGTTGAATCCCACATACCTTCTACATCAGGCTTCCCAGATGAATTACTGAGTTTTAACAACATAAGGAATATTAGCCAGCGTGTGATTAACCTTAGAGGACGCCAACTTAAAAGTGATCCAAACATGCAACTGTCATTGGTTTCCAAGGAGTATTCACCTGGTAATATGATCATACCAAGTTATAGTATAATTAACAAAGATAGAGACAATTTACATTCTTAGAAGATTTAGATGCAAACTCACAACAGAGGGATAGCTACATTCTTTGTTTAACACAATAAAAGCTAATAAAGTAGGAATACATATAAAAGGATATAAAACGTCCATGAAAACCAAGGAATACATTGTAAAACACAGAGAATGCAAAAGAAAGCTTTATCATTTACAGAATACAGAACAGTGAGGAGTGAATAGGCCTTTCAGAAAATTCCATAACATGAAGTGAAGGGGTTTCCCATAATTCTTTTCCGCATTTGGTTGGCAAGAAACAAAGTTAAGAAAAATTGATAGTTACTCTTGTCTTTCTGCTAATACTGTTCAATTAAATGTGAAACTTATCTTGATCAAGCCATTTATTTAGAGGGCTTCCTACTCGTCTTTCTGCTAATACTGTTTTTTTAAATGAAATGTGAAACTCTCCACTAAGCCAAGTATTAGAGGCTTCATTGAAAAGAGATTATTGTTCCTAGAAAAAGAAATAATTTAATAGGCCGTTAACCATAAAAACTGTTCATGACTGAACATTTGTAAAGTGTTGACACACACTCAATAACCCTCAATGTTAAACTTCCCTCCAATGCATATGACACTTTCATTATCCCTCATGATATCCATGGACTTGTCACCATAAGATCAGAGTGGACAAAGAAAAGTAACCAAAAAAAAAAAAAAAAAAAGAGGTTTAAAGACATTTTGGTTCCTTTTACTTTTGGGTCATTGTTGTTAAACATACATCGTTTTAAAGAAAATTATGGAAAGAAATAAGGATGTCATTTTGAGACATTTAACAGCTCAAAGTGGAAGGATCTTGATAGAAGAGCTACATTGACAGCAGCTCTGAAGTTGAAGACCCAAACTGCAACTTTTGATACTTGATGGGTCAAAATGTCAACGACCCATTAGTTAGAGAGAACAAAAGGCAAATTTTTTTTATTTGTTTTTTGAAAACTTAGAAAACATGACTTATATGCAGAAGTTGTAGAACTAACAACATCTACAGAGCTCCACATTACAGGGTGTAAGGACCATCCTAACAAAAAAGCAAGTCAAAAAAGAAATATAGAATATTACCTCTAAATCGTGGGTTATAAATTATCACAAATCAAGTATGCATTCAAAGTAATCATGTAAAAAAAAATTGCAGGTAAAATGACTTATAAATAAAAAAATTTCGGGTAAGAGACGTTCATGACAGAAAGAAACTAAAGCCTACCTATCCAAACAATGAAAATTTCATAGGCTGTAAACTACAAGCTCTTGTGTTTTTTTTTTTTTTTTTTTTTTTTTTTTTTTTTAATTATTGTGGCAAGAATAATGGTTATATTATTAAATTCATCCTTTCTTAACAGCTTAAGATTTTTAGACAAGTGATAATTTATCATAGCATTAAAGCATTTAGTCTTGAATGGAAGTCTGATCTCACACATAAGGGAGAGTATTAAATAATTATTAAAAAAAAAAAAAAAAAGATTCACCGTTGCCTAACAACTTGAGCTTTTGGGAATAGTAGTAATTTATCAATCTCTGTAACTATCAATAACAAAAACACAAGAAGATTTCCAAATAGTCCTTTGCCCTTCATTTGGTATGGAAACGAAGGAAAAAATGTAAGAATACAACTATCTCACTCACTTTTCTTTGTTTTTTTCATGGTTGCAAATTAAGTTGCAAAACATTTTTAGATGCACCAAGTTTTCATTATTTTTCTTCAATAAAATGGGAAAAAAAAAGCTCATCTCTACTATTCCCAAAATTTGTGTCATAGGCCAAATTTAACATTCCTATAGGTGAACTTGCATACTCAGTAACAAATTCTGGTTACAAATTCTACCACCTAAAAACCAACCCCACCTTCCCTTAACAAACTCACACACACGCACACGCACACGCACACGCACGCGCACACAAACACAAACACATATAATTATGGACAAAATAAACAAAGAACTTAACAAAAGTAGAGACAAGAATTAGAACATGACTACCCAAAAAAAAAAAGAGAAGTTTCTAACTTCAATGCAACAGTGATCGAAAAGAGATATTTTATGAGAACTAGAGACCCCAGAGAATAAGAACCTATATCAAAGAATTGTACTAACATGGGTGTAGTAACATAACAAAAAACCAAACACAATGAAACCAAGACTCAAACAATCAAAGAAACAGACTTTGAATAATGCAAAGAAGTTAAGAAGAAGAAGAAAAAAAAAAATCTTACTTGTTTTAGCAGCCATTGATATTGCAAGCCAACATGAATGAAGATGCCAAAGTAGAAGAAGAGGGAGAAGTTGAATATTTCGAAGGCTATCATGGCCGACTGTCGAGATCAAGGGAATTGAGTGACGGGTTAGTGCAACCAGGGCCCACTAAGCATTGAGAGCCAAAAGGAAGAAAAGGAAAGTGGGAGCAATGGGAAGAAAAAACAAATTCTGAAAAGGCCAATGGCAGAGGATGTGGAAGCTACTTGGTGGAATGAGAATGAGAATCCCACTAATTAATGGGTCACTCTGCTTTTAATTTGATAATACTTATCATTACTATTGTTGCACCTTTAACCTCTCTTTTTTTCCTTTTTCTTTTTTCTTCTGCTTCTTTTCTTTTTTTAAATGCAGATGCTATGACCTGAGAGTGCTAGGAGAGATGATCACTATATGATATTATTTTTATTATATTCCCAGGTTGAATGATAATAACAACACTTAAAAATTAAAGTACGATAATGTGACTAGTGGGATTACAACTAAAACTCATCATAATCATGTGTATAACTCGGTTCTTTTCTCTCTTTTTTTCTTTTCTTTTTTTTTTTTTTCGTTTTTTTTCTTTTTAATTTTTTTGAACTCAGTTCTATACTATATGGGACTCAACCCAGATGTCCCTACCAAATAGATTCTTTTAACTTTATTTTGAGTTGTGACCTTCAACTTGAAAATGTGTTAAATTGGTATAAAATTTTTCATATTATTATTGTATTAGCATTTGATATAATTTAGCCAAATTCTTGTAATTCAATTGGTATTTTTTGTGTTTTTAGTGGAGATGTCAAGAGTTCGAAACTTCGAATCTCTCAACTATCAAATTATAATAATAAAAACATTCTCTAAAATTTCATCCATTTGAATTTTAACAAAACAATGCCAAATGCAATTTATCAATTTGAAGTTAGTTACAATACCTTTTGTTTTGGATAATCTTATAATTTGGGGTAGAGAGATTTGAAATATAATGTCTTGTTTGAAAATATATAGAGATGCTAACTAATTGAGTTACAAAACTCTTGACTATGTACAAAACCTTATGAATGTAGTATATTAAATTCCTCAATTAAGTTTAGACATATAGTTGTATTAAATTTTTTATTTGAAAATAATAATACTTTTTGTTTTTATTTGTCAATACAAAAATGTATTTGAATTTACTTAATAATTTATAAAACACTAGACCTAAAAAAAAATTTATACCTTCTCAGATTCGTATTATATTGGGTTAACAAGTGTAATGATATATTAGGTATTAGAAAATACTAAAGTTATTATTCATAAATTGTGACAATAAGGTGATTGATAACTTTCAACAAACTAATAAATAAATAAAGAGTGAAATACTGTATGATTTTGTAAATATTATGTAGTAAAGTTTTTTTTTTATTTTTTTTTCTAAATAGTAATAAATTTGTTAATATCCTAGCAAAACATAATCACATATTTGTGTTTTATTTTTATATTGGATATTAAAGCATTCCCATTAAGGATGCTAAAAGGAGTATATGCTAAATTTTAGCATCAAAATACCAAAAAAGACACTCCATCAAAGATTTCAAATGGCAAAATTTTTGCCATACTGCTACAGTGAGCTTGTATTAATACAAGCTCACTGTAGCTTGAATTGTAAAAAAAAATATTATTTTATTCTTATGTTGGTGAGGTGGTTGGTTGTTATTTGTGTTAAGTTATTTTATTATTATTTTAATAAGTAGTTTATATTATTTAAATGAAATGATAAAAAAATAAAAGTTTTGATGTAAATGATATTGTAAAGTGGTATGATATATGTTATAAAAATAAATTTTGAAGTGATATATACTAAAAATTATAGTCACCTTGACGAGAATGCCCTTAGTGTTTTCTAATATGGTAAAAAGCATGCGACCTGAGAGAGCTACCTTGGTCAAAAAGAGCAGTGGGTGACACGCGCACGTAACCATTGAGGACAAAACATTATCAACTTTTTGGTTTCTATGTATTGAATATTTTGTTTGGGTCAAACATGAACAACTAAAGATGGATAGGCATAACATTTTAAGTGGTACAACATGGTAATGAGATGGGGGTTCTGTTGGAAATTGTGCAGACAAGTGGATAGAAAACTTTTTGTACTTTTTTTTTTTTTTTGGATGTTGAGGAACAAGGAAAAAGGAAAAAGCTAGAAAAAGAAAAGAACAATGATATGATTTCTTCACCATTATCTGTTTCCTTCTCCATCACGCCATGTGCCACTGTCTCATGGGAATCGGATGTGTTCTCATTGTAATAACCCTCCTTACATAAAATATTCCATTCTTCTCAATTTCTACATGTTTAATTTTTTTTTTTTTTATACCAGGTAAAATTTTATTTTAATTTAATTTAAGTGTAAATGTACTTCTTAAAAAAAAAGTGTAAATATGTGTGAAGTTTTTTTTTGAAGACTTGAATTTTAATATTTACTCCTTACACCCTACAAATACTTATACTTGTGAAGTGACCACCGCACCAAAGGTACGCAGTAGTTATACATTCAAATTCTTAAGATATCATTTAATTCTTTTTTTTTTTTTCTCTCTTTCTTTTTTTGTAACCAAAAGTTATCCACTTCTAGAATTATTCTTCTTGATTCTCAAAAAATTAAAATAAAATTATTCTCCTTAATTCATATAAAATAAATGAAAAATAAGTATTAACCTTTTCAAATACAATAAAGGTGATTTAAGAAAGTTAAGAATTTTGAATTTATTACTTTTCAAAATGAACAATATCTTGAGACATATAATAACAAAATACTATGAAGGAGTTACATATAACTCATAATAATACAGAGCATTTCGCTATTTGAACAACAAACATTTCTTTTGGGAATAATAAAATATTAGGAAGTATTAATTAGTTTAATTACAAAACTCTAGCTGTATTATATATTATAAGTGTAACATAGAAATCAAAATAAATTTGAAAATAGTTATAGCCGAGGCAATAACAACTAGTATTTTTTTTTTTTTTTTTTTTTTTGAAAATCACATTAAGCGGCTGCTTGTACATGGGCCAATATCAATCAGTACCGTAATATTGCACATAGAACTGGATGCTTATTCTTTGCACTTGGACTGGGATTGGGGTCAGTTGTGATGTGACAATCTATTATCAAGGAGAACAACTTTTTCCTTTATTTATATTTATTGATGCCTAATATAGCATTTTTATAGAATAATAAAGCTTTTTAAAAGTCTAATATTTTTATGTATGTTTTAATCAATTTTTTTTTAAGTTGTCATTAGATGTGCTCCTATTTAATTTATGGGGGAATCAATTAAAATCGAAGGACATAGAAGTTACCACTTCATAATCATTTTATTCAGAGGAAAAAAAAAAACAGAAATCAAAAAACAAACTTTTATTCAAAGTAGCATAAAGAACAAATTCTCCATTGGCGTACATATTACGTACAGGGCTGTCCACGAGTTGGTTCAATTTTCTTCGGTTGAAATTTTTGTGATAATAACTAGATATGTCAATATATTTGAGAAATATGAAAGGAGTTTCATAATAATAATAATAATAATAATAATAATAATAATAATAATAATAATTAGTTAAATTACAAATTGCATCTTTTAATTTTAACCAAAATTCAATTTAGTCATGTAGTCCCAATTTTGCTTAATTTAGTATTCTAATTTTTTACTATGTTCAATTTAGTCATTTGTCCAATCGTTTAGAAGGATTGCTATTAAGTCTCACAAAAAGACATGGTTTTGGTATTTTTTGAATTTTCAAAATTCAAAAAACTAATAAAAACTTTTAATATATATATATATATATATATATATAAAGAGCAAACCAACTCCAAATTTTCAAAATCTTCCCTGAATGAACTTTTGTTAAGCGTTCAAATTTTGGTTGAGTATGTAGAAATTTGTGAATGTAGAAGAAGATAATGGAGAAGAGAGAAGAGAGAAAATACGAGAGTTTAAGAACGAGCTTTCACCTTGTGGCATACATTCATGGGACATAAACCCAAAAGACTACATTTTCTCATACACTTTTCTTGATAGCATATTGCAATAAATCCATATTTATAATAAACCCAACCCAACCCAACCAAGCCATGCATACCCCTACCTTTCTCTCTCCTTTCTCTTTGATTTCCTCCCATGTCTCTCCTACTTTCCCTCTCTATTTGAATCATTACCCTTTCCCTCTATTTGGTCCACCACTCAAAATACCAAAATAAATCAAATTAAAAAAAAAAAAATTTAAACTAAGTCCTAAAATATATAAAAATAATAAATTGTAAATACATTTATACTTTTTAAATCATTAATAGCATAGCTAGATTGGGTCAAATTACTTGAGTTGAAAATTTTATCAACCCAAACTTGACCCTACCCCAAACTTTTAAAAAATGATATAAAATAAAATCATCTCATGTGTTAGAATGGGTTTTTCTTCAGCTATTTAATTTGAAGCTCATTGTCCAAGAAATCAATTACAATTTACACAATTGAGAATAATAATTTCATCAAAATTAAGTCTCAAAATACTAAAATAAATCTAAACTAAGTCCTAAAATATAAAACACACACACACACACACACACACACACACACACACATATATATATATATATATATATATATATATTAAACCCTTAATAACGTGGGTTGGGTCAAGTTACTTGTCACTTGATTTGAGATTTTTATAATAATAAATAAATATCAATTTTTTTAAGAAATATAAAAGAAGTTTCTTTATTTATTTTAATAATAATAAATTATAGTTTTGGCTTGAATCTATCAAATTATAAATGATGCCTCATACACGTGGAATCTAAAATCAGTCAAATAAAATAATACAGAGACAGAGAGGGAAACCATGGTTTTTTTCCCCCCCTAAATGAGGCAAGGAAGTTAATGTGGTCTTAGGTCTTAAGTTTTTTTTTTTTTTTTTTTTTTTTTCTTTATTTCTTTTCTTGTGAATATATTAGGATGTATTAATGACATTTGATATTTTTTAAGTCATTTAAAAATATTTCTGTTTATAACTTTGGCTTTTATTGACGGTTGGGTTATAGTAATTGACTTAAAAAGACTGGACACCATGTGTATAGTTGTTAAACCTAGAATAGAGGTTAATCCAAAATAGAAATTGGGTAATTTATTCAACTAACAGGTCACTAGTCTCCCCCTCCAAAAAAAAAAAAAAAAAAAAAAAAAAAAAAAAAAAAAAAAAAAAACAGGTCACTAATCCAACCATAAGGTTAAATAAAAAAGGTGAAACTACATTATTGGTCCTCGAAGTTTACCTTGTGAGTGTAATTGGTCCCTTAAGTTTCAAGTGAGTATTATTGGTTTCTAAAGTTTAAAAAATGAGTTTTGTTAGGGCCGTTAGTGTTATTTCTTATGTGGTTAATGTGACATATTTTGACTAAAATTGTTTTTCAAACTGATGTGTAAGTTTGTGAATTTGCTAGCTTAGTATGTGACTCATTGGGACCTAGCCATTGCCTTGTCTTCCTTTTCTCTTCTCTTTTCCCAACAAGTGTTGCTGCCACTGCCGCCACCATTGTTAGCCACTCTTTCCTCTTGTTCTGAATGATTGTCGTTGTTACTGTGTTAGCCAGCATAAGCATCTCTATGTCCTTTACCAATCTCCATCAATGGCTAATCTCCAAAGTTCTCTATGTTTCTTTGTTCTTAAGCTTTATTTCCAAGGATCTACAAATAACATGAAAATGTTTAAATCTATTTCGTTAGTCTTCAAATATTTGAATGATTTTAGGTATTATATTTAGATTTAAGTTTTTTAGTTTTTGCAAAGCCCCAAATCAATCTCTTTGGGGATCACCGATTTTTTTTTTTTTTAAGTTTTTCATTGTACAAATCTTTGTTGGGTCTCTTACACCCAATCTTAGACGACTCCCATTAATAATTGTGGTCAATGATCCAGATTTTAGAGAGAGAGAGTAGATCTACTCACTTTCCTAGCATAATTTTATTGGCTTTTTGAGGTGGTGTAAACACCGTATTTTGTACCCCTTATGACTCAGGCTCCCGTTCCCCAATGATACTAAAATTCTAAGACTCAAGGTTGGTTTAGGGCCCAGTCAGATTACAAATTGGCTTGAGAGATGTTGCAATGGAAAACATAACTGAACTAAAAATCTATTTTTGGAAAATAAAGGCCAAAAGAAACCCTAAGCCTACGTACGCAAGCATGAACCTGTTTACATGGCCAAGAAGCCTATGTACGCAAGAACAAAGCCTGCATATGCGGCCTAGAAGCCTACACACACAGGTAGGGTTTCAGAAGCACCAGAAAGGTAAGTTTTCTACATTAAAGACTGAGGTTTAGAATGAATCCCACATCTTCTGGGAGCCATTCCAAACCTCTATTTTTACAATATAAATAGCCATACATAGTACCTTTTAAAAACACATAGATATCTCACGGAAAAACACTAAGATTCACTAGAAATAGTGAATCAAAGAGGGAGTTCTTTACAAAACATCCTCAAGTCAATTTTGTTTGACTAGGGTCTTTTCTGGCCTTGATCTTTGATTTTTAATATTGCTAATCACTTTCTTATTGGTTTGTGATAAATTTGACTGATGGGAACGGTAAATAATTAAGCCTAGGAGCTTTTGCTTTGAGGTATTTCTTTTTTAACTTTTCTTTTGTTCTTTTACTTTTAATTCTGTCTTTGATCTATTTCTTTGTTTGTTTTATGCTTATAACATGTTTGTTTAGATTGGGTTTATGTTTTCTTTATGTTTTAAAGCATCTTAGGTTGCTAGATTTTGTGTTTTGATCTTGCTCTGTTTTTTGCATTTCTAGGGATTTTGGGCAGAAAACCACGTGCATGTGACCAAGGCTGCATATGCAAGCTTGATCATATGCACGCAAGGTTGTTCATGAGAATGCATGAACCAACCCAGAAACCCTAATTTTGTTTTCTTCTGTTTTTACTTCTGCTTTCACATGTTTACTTTTGTTTAGATTCCTTTATATGTTTTTATATTTTTAAAAGCTTCTATTTCACATGTTTAATTAGATGTATGCTTTCACATGCTTAGATTAGGGTTTGTTTTTTATTTTTTGTTAAATGCCATGCCATTCATTTACTTGCTTATGCATAATGCCAAAGGTTCTGAGTTGCTGCAAGGTAAGTAAAGGTAAGTCATGCATTCATATGGGCATGCATCTTTAAGTAGGGTTTTTTTTAGATGTGAATATGCTTGCTTGATGAAGTTGTGTTTCTCACATGTTTGTTTGGACCTTTTAATGCTCACATGTTTCCGCCTTGGATGGATACGATGATATGACTTGTGATGAAGCATGATTAGATGTATGATTAGGGTTTGTGTTGTCATAAATGCCTTGATGCCATGACATGTGTGCTAGATGTATGATAGGTTGTTTGCTAGATGAATGCTAGGGTATGCCATGATAGATGTATGGTTAGGGATGATTGATGCCATGTTGATTGTTAGATGTATGTTAGCGTGTGAGTGGGTTAGATACAAGTATTGCGTTTGCCTTTAATAAGGTTAAGACATAAGACACAATGATAGGAAGCCAACCTTAGGGTTAGGTGGTTTTGGATGCCTAAAACTTTCCCAAGACCGTACCTTAACTCCGAACCCATATCTTTGGTAGTAAGATCAAAAGTTCCTTTCTCGAGAGGACGTTATATATATGATTCCTAGGCCATTGCAAAAACTAGGTGGTGACTCCCCCGGTTGTGTCCACAAGTGGTCTCATGAGTCATGACTCCATCGGAGGTCTGTAAGACGGCAAAGTGGAAAAAGGAAAAATAGGGGAGGAAGGGAGGCCAAAACCCTAAAGCCAATCAGTTTATTTATTTATTATTATAATAAATAATAATCAGTTAAAGATAATGTGGCAACCTTATAATTAAATAGGTGACGTGTCATTTGACACTTAAGTTGCCACATGCCACATCCTTGTTTCATTAGCCACATAGGCAATAACACCGACCAGAGTTAGCTAAAGGACTAACATTACTCATTTTTTAAACTTGAAAGACCAATAATACTCACTTGAAACTTGAGAGATCAATTGCACTTAAAGACTAAACCTTAGGAACCGATAGTGTAGTTTAGCCAATAAAAAAATAAGTTTGATTTATAAAATAAATATGTAAATAGAAAAAATGGGTGTGTATATTCTATTAATTAAAACTAAGACTAAAAAACTAGCCATATATAATTCAAATTCAAGGTTTTACAAGTAACATGACTAGAAAACATAAAATAATAAAATGTCATAGAATTGTAGCCAAGTTTTTCCTAAATAAAATCCCATTACATCATTACATGACATGTCTTAAAATTTGGGAATAAAAGTATATCTTAAACTCCAAATTCAAATTCAATTTATATTACATATCTTACTAACTAATTTAATCCCACATATTACAATATAAGATAAAACTTGAAGCTAAACTTCTATTATTATTATTATTATTATTATTATTATTATTATTATTATTATTATTATTATTATTATATGAATCGAAGCTAAATTTCTATTGGAAAGTACAATATAAACCACATTACATAACCCTTCATTTTTACTACATTCCAAATTTGAGAAAAAAATTGACCTATAAAGACAATTTTTTTTTTTTCTAAATTACAAATGTGTTAGGTTAAAACATCCTGTCTAGGTTTCACATGTTGCAAAAAAAAAAAAAAAAAAAAAAAAAAATCATTAGATTTTACTGATTCAATTGTATACGTGGTCCAATTAAACAGCCAAACCAATTTAGGTATCAATTCAACAAATTACTGGTAACTATGGTGATATGTTGGTTTTAAATGGGTTGACAAAAGGGTTGAGTTTCATTCTTATTAATATAGTGTTTTTTAAAGCTTGGGTGGATCAGGTTTGGGTTGGCAAAATTTTCAACTCATATAATCCAACCCAAACCATTTTATTAATGGTTTAAAAAATGTATGTATTTAAATTGGCTAGTTTGATTTATTTGGATTTTGGGACTTAGTTCAAATTTGTTAGCTTGATTTATTATGGTACTTTGAGATTTAACATTGATAAAATTGAAATATTAGACCCAATTGTGTAAATTATAATAATTTATCAAATAATGTGTTTAAATCGTTTAATGAACAGTCAAATTTTTATCAAGTGTATGTGAGAGACCTCAAAAGTGCCTCTCAAAAAAGAGAGAGATCAATTTTGTGTGCCTTTTAGGGCACCTCTCTTTTTGGGTAAGTGATGTGAGGTCGTCACTTATTTTTTTTATACAAAAAATAAGAAAAACTATATACAAAAATACATGACTGAATAATTCCTTTATTGATTGAAAAAAAAAACATATGGTAAATTGAAAATTACAAGGCTTTGTGTTTTAGTTACAATCTACCCAAAAATAAGACAAAGATAAGACCTAAGTCTACCTATCTAAAGAAACTAAATTCGGAGGCTAAGTTATGGAATAAGAAGGTGTTATGCACCCATTCCACCCAGACAAAATCTAGTCTTCTAGACTCTTGTGACCTATGTACCCCTTTTATGCATGCTATGAATGATATGTTGCACAAGTGAAATAAACTAAGTTACAAAAACTTTTTTATGAATGTATCCTCTTCTTTGTTTAAAAAAAATTCAAATTTGTTTTGGTGATTAAAAAAAATTGACTTTGGTTTATTAAAAAATACTAGATCTGTTTTGTAATATGTAGAAAAAATGGTTTTTGTAGATAAAAATTCAGATCTATGTTTATTACATAAAACAAAGTCTTTTGATTTGAAAAAGTATTAGATCTGTTTTTGAGAACTAGAAAAAATTGGTGTTTGGTTTGTAAAAGATCAGATATGTTTTATGATGATAAAAAAAATGGTTTTTGATAACTGAAAAAAAAAAAAAATCAAATCTATTTTTCATATGTTCAAAAAATATGGACAAGATTTTTTATGAAGAGAGTTTCACTCATAACATGAATTTATGCTATATGAACCAAACAAAACAAATAGCCATAAACACAATCATGCATAATCTTTTTCTTTGTTTCAAAATCCGCATATGTTAAAAATATTAGATATGTATCTATAAGAGATTCAAATCAGTTTTTGATTTGAGAAAAATTCAGATCTACATCTAAGAAAGATGCAGATCCGTTTTTGATTAAAAAAATTCAGATCTACATCTAATAAAGATGCAAATCTGTTTTTATTTTAAGAAAAATTCAGATCTACATCTAAGAAAGATGTAGATCCGTTTTTACTTTAAGAAAAAGAATTGATTATATGCAGATAATTGAAATTAAGAAAAAAATTATAACAATTATATGTAAAAAATTCAAGATCCTGCTTTAAACAAAACAATGATTAACAATTTATGTATATGAAAAAGCATGCATCATCATAAGAGAAAGACATAAAAGAAAGGAAAGGGTGATTGAAATCAACCTCTTGCATGGAGCACTTCTTGTTCTTGAGAGGATATTTTAGGATTTAAAGAAGTTTATTCAATTATCTCTGAGACCTAAAAACCCAAATTTCAACTGCAAATATCAGAGAGGGGATCAGCTAATATGAGCAATTTAAGAGCCTAAAAGTGTGTGCCTCTCAGAGCATAAAAAAGTGTCCATGCTGAATTTTGAGAAAGGATGTGCCTTATCGTCACTTGAAGGGAGTTGGGCCTTAGCCCTTAAGGGTGCAATTCGGCCTTTTTAAAGTGCCATTTGGCACTCCAAAAGTTTCGAATGGTACTCTTGGGGACCAAACGTACTTTCGTGTTCGGGTGCGTTTTGGACTCCCCTTTTAGGTTTTCTTGAGTCGGCCCTTGCACTTAGACGTGTTTTCACCCGTATTCTAAGATTTTTATCTCTTTTCTGGATAATTCGGTCTTTTTCAAGAATAATTATCTGGTAGATAAATACCCTAAAATAAATCTTGATAAAGTCCATATTATCCACAATTTTATTGTTTTCCAATTATCCCTTTATTCATGTGCATGCAATCCTATTTTAAACACTAATTATCAACCAATCAAAAAATTAATTAATTAATCTTAATTGTTTAACCAATTAGAATTAATTTAAATTAATCATGCGTGGTCGATTCTACCTAGACACAATGCATGTTAACCGTGCAAACTTGATCATGCGATATCTTTCGATCCGATGGTCCAATTTGGAAACCAGACATACCAGTGTGATCGTTAGAATCTCAAGATCATTTTTATGATATGCAATGAATGAATTGATGCATGTAATGCAGCCATGATTTTTGGGGTACATGGATGGTCATTTTAGTCATCTTTCTTGATTAAATCATGGGTGCAAAATCGAGTGTCTACAGAATGCCCCTCATTGACAAAACTCGGAAAGAAAAAGTCAATGTAAAACAAAGACACTGATTTTAGTGACCATGATTTAATTGAGGTGGAATTTTTGAAGATTACTTAGCACTCGAACCTAAAACTTTGGAACATAGAACTAGTGCCTTACCTTTTAACAAAAAATGAAAATAATTGACCTAATTGGTAGCTGATGAACTTTGAAATGATTTTTGATAATTGAAGTGACTGAGACTTTGAATTGATTCTTAATAATTGAAGTGACTTTGAAATGATTCTTGATTATTGAAGTGACCGAGACTTTGAAATTATTCTTGATAATTGAGTTGTCTACGACCACGATATTGATCTTGGATACGTAGGTTCTTGCGACCAATGGATCTAATCTTGGCTGAGGTGATGTCTGCGACCATGATATTGATCTTGGATACGTAGGTTCCTACAACCAATGACTTTGATCTTAACTGAAGTGATGTCTACGACCATGATATTGATCTTGGATATGTAGGTTCTTGCGACCGATGAATCTGATCTTGACTGAGGTCATGTCTGTGACCACGATATTGATCTTGGATTCGTAGGTTCCTGTAACCAATGAATCTGATCTTGACTGAGGTGATATCTACACCATGATATTGATCTTGGATACGTAGGTTCCTACGACCAATGACTCTGATCTTGACTGAGGTGATGTCTACAACCATGATATTGATCTTGGATACGTAGGTTCCTGCAACCAATGAATCTAATCTTGACTGAAAGAAGTGTTTGTGATCACGATATTTATCTTGGATACATAGGTTTCTGCGACCAATGAATCAGATCTTGACTGAGGTAAACAAAGGTTTCTTATCCTTGAAACCAAGTTGTTGCCAAATGTTCCTTGGCCCGATGCGGTATGTTCTTGAATGTTCAGTTCTTTGTCCTTATTTCTTCTTGGCTTATTGAATGGCTCTTAATCCAGTAGAGTTATGCTTTAGGTTGATATGGACCTTGTAGAGGAAAGCATGTGGATGATTGAAGGCTTGCAATCGTTGGCTTGTACTCAATCTTCTCAATATGTGCTCAATGATGCGAGCTGGGTATGCTATGTTGCTTTCTGAATGTCTTTACTTGAACTGTGCTTGATGGTGGGATTAATACTCGATTTTGCTGACTTTTCAGGCTCATTGAATGGAGACTGCTGATGCTACCAGAAGAACTTTAGAAGAAAGGATCAGGAGCCTTGAACTTGAAAATCGTCAGTATGATCCTCGATTTTTCACAAGTCAAGAAGGAAATATTGAAGGTGGGCTCCTCTAGAGGTGGATCAAGGAGATCTTCACGCAGGCAAACTCGGAGTCCCAATGATGTTTGACTTGCATTTTTCATTTTTCTTGAAAAACAAAAGGAAGTGTTCCTTAGACAATCTTGTATTATTTTTCGTGTTTAGTTCTTTGTCCTTGGAATCGCCTTGGATCATGTAGAAGCTTTAACTAAGACAAGTTTAGAATTCACCTGATGAGGTCTTGTAGTGCTATTTTAAACTTATCTTGATTGGCTCCGTTGGAATCTGCACTTACTTGAAAGAGGCGGAGCTGAATGCCCCTAGTTTAAAATGAATGTGTGATTTTTGGAAATCTTGATGAACATATATATATATATATATATATTTGTTTTTTTTTTTTAAATGATGATGGTGATTTTTTTTTAAAAGATAAATGAGCCATGGGCGAATGCCCTTAGTTTAAAAAAAGGAATGTATGATTTTTGGAAATCTCAATGATGATTTTTTTGAAACAAATGATGGTGGTCTCTTTTTTTTTTTTCTTTTTTTCCTTTTTTTTTTTTTTTTTTCTTTTTTTGAAAATGCATGAGACATGGGAGAATGCCCCTAGTTTGGAACATAAATTCATGAGTCTTAGAAAAACTTGATTTGATCAATCTTTTTGAAAACAATGATGCAAGTGATGATTTTTGAAAACAAGTGAGTTAGGTGCGTTTGAATGCCTCAGTTTGACTAAAAAAAAAAAAATCTTTAAAAGTGTTAAATGACCTTAAAAAAAATAATTCGAGAGCGTGAAATTGCATGGAATTGCATAGGTGTACGATGGAGGGGCTATGTGCCACTTGGCACATGAGGAGTGCCATTTGGCACTTTTAGAGGGCCGTTCGGAACTTTTAAAGTGCCGAATGACACTTGGCCACGTCACGACCTCACGCCATGGTGGGCCAACCCCTTACGCTTTTCCAATGCGTGTTTTGCATTATCGCGTTTTTTGAAAAATATTTAGTTTGTTTATGATTATGAAATACTTTCCTACTCAGTTACAAACTCTCTAAAACCTATTTCAAACTTGATTAAACACTGGTGTAGCTTATATAAATGATTTCTCCTGCGACAAATCCCTGCGTCAAGGTTAGCAAAACATAATAATCACAAGAAAAAGTCATCCATGGCTAGCAATCATAATTTTTCTCATTCAACAATTCATGATATCAACAGATGGGTGCGTAGCTTTGATTTCAGTACCAAGACCAATTTTAGAGCCTACAAACTAGAGGGAATTAAGGCTCTAAGGTATGTCAAAATCAAATGGGATTTTCTTCGTGCTGCTGTGAAATTCTCGGATCCCGAAGATCATGTGTTCCGGTTTAACATTGCTGAACTTTGTCTGAAAATCGAAAAAGTTTCTGCTATCCTGGTCTATGATCGAAGAAAAAAATTTGTAATGGTTTCTTGTGATCCAGGCATAAGGAATTTTTGTCTAATGCTCTCTGATGAGAATCAACAAGCATTCAAGGATCCATTGTATATTCCAGTTGGGCCAATGACAAGAGCAAGATCCAAAAAGATCAAAGAAGCACTTAATGGGCTGATTCAAGGGATTTGGGCTGATTCACATTCCAAGCTGGGCCCAAAAGAAGATGAAGGCCTAATAAATTTAATCCAAGCTATTGAGGGCTGATCTGACGTAATTGGGTGTTATTTATGGCAAAGATTTATGGCTGATTGACTTTCCAGTTCTAAATCAGTTAATAGATACTTTTCCTAATTTAGATCTTCTAATTTTGGACCAGATCTTCCTTAATTTTAGGCTTTTATTATTTAGAACATTTTTTAGGGTTTTTCCTATTTTGGATCTGCTATTTTCAGACCAAATCAGTTTTTAATTAGGGTTTTATTATTTAGTACGTTTTTTAGGTTTTCTACATTCAGCCATGCCTTATAAATAGCATGCACTCATTGTAATAGAGGAGATTTATTGAATAAAAATCAGAAAAGGTGAGGCTTTGCTCTTCTCTTTGGTTCTTCAAGAACTGTGAACTTATCAAGGATTCCTCCTTGTGGCGTTCAAACTTATACTTTTGGTTCATGATTCCTTTATAATCATTGGGTCAAAGTCTGTTACTTATACCTTAGGTTCGCGTTTCTTTTATAAACGTTGGGTCTGGGTTTTTATCAAATCTGAATTTTAGCTTTCTTGGGCAATATTCCAATATTGTTTGTTGGGTCTCAAAGCGAGTCTGTTGAGGTTCGCATCATTTGGTATCAGAGCTCAGGTTCTAAAATCAGTTTTCTATCATTTTATCTTTTGTTTCCTGTTATCTTCCTATCTTGTTCCGTTTTGTTTTTTGTTCTTCGTTCTTGTTTTGTGACGTGCACTAGGTTAAAATTGTGCACTGAGTTCCCAAAAAAAAAAAAAAAAAACGTGAAAAAAAAAAACTGCAGAAAGAAAAAAAAAAAAAAAAAGGACTGCAAAAAAAAAAAAAAAAAAAGTGAAAAAAAGGACTGCAAAAAAAAAAAAATTTGTTTTTAGTTTCAGTTCTCTCAGAGCAAATATATTGTTTTCTTTTGTCCTGTTTTTCTTTGATTTATGTTTCTGTCATACTTTCTAGCCGTTGGTATTTGTTTAAATACTACAAGTTGAATTTCTTGATCAAGTTTATTAGTTTATTGCAGAACTGAAAAGAGGAAGCTGCGAGTGGAAAAAGGCAAAAGAGTGTGAGACTAATATCGAGAAAAAGCCAATTTAAGAGTGAAACATGAGTGGGAGTGACATAATCTGAGTGCAAACACGTGAGGGAGTGTTGTGAGGAATTATTTCTAACCTTTCTTTGTAGTTCTTAAAATATGTCTTGTAGGGGCGAAACATCAAATAAGGAAGGAGGGGAGGAGTCATCATCTATCATGTTGTAGGCTATGCAACAACAATTTGAATGCATGAACGTGGTGTTTAATGAGATTCGAGATCGGTTGGACAGGCAAGATACTGATATTGCTAATTTGCGTGTGGAGCGTCCCCAAAGAGGTCCTAATGCTAGAAGGCAAGAAAGGAATGCGCGCGTGTATGATTCTGATGACTACCATGAGGATGAGTTTGAAGATGAAGAGGATCAAGTTTCGTGGAAGAATGAGGGCAGGTTTGCGCGAAGGGGCGAAAGGCGTGGTAGAGGATTCCGAAGAGATCCAAGATGGCAAGATGGCACTGACAGAAGCCTAGGAAACATAAAAATGAAGATACCATCATTCCAAGGGAAAAATGATCCAGAAGCATACTTGGAGTGGGAGAAGAAGGTGGAGTTCATCTTTGAGTGCCACAATTACTCCGAGGAGAAAAAGGTAAAACTAGCTGTGATTGAGTTTACTGACTATGCTATTATATGGTGGGATCAACTTGTGATGAATAGAAGGAGAAACCATGAGAGGCCTATTGAGACGTGGGAGCAAATGAAGGCCACCATGAGGAGGCGATTTATCCCTAGTCACTACTATAGAGACCTGTATCAAAAATTACAGAGTCTTACTCAAGGCTATAGGAGCGTGGATGACTACCACAAGGAGATGGAGATTTCCATGATTCGAGCTAATGTAGAGGAGGATAGAGAAGCTACCATGGCAAGGTTTCTGAATGGGCTGAATCGGGACATTGCCAATGTGGTGGAGTTGCAGCACTACGTGGAGTTGGAGGACATGGTGCATATGGCAATAAAGGTGGAACGACAGCTCAAAAGGAAAGGAACTCGGTCATTTCAAAATCCGGGCTCCTCTGCTTCATGGAGATCAAATAG